>OY540843.1:1951530-2602040 GCA_961205895.1 Mythimna pallens | reverse complement strand
ACCTAAATATATAGAACAATCAGCTAGTCAGTGCTCTTCTATTTAGCTGATCAATATGCGTGGCATCAAATGGTATAAGATTTGTTATTTTGGGCACCTCTAGTATGGTCAGCTCTATAATACAATAAAGAACTTGCAAACTGTTCTTTGCGTTTTGTAAGGCCTGAAAGAAAAGAAGCAAGTTATTAGATAGTTTGCAAACAGTAGGTGAATAACAGAGCGGGCTTGTGGACGATGAGCAACGGCTAAATCTCCATCCGGTAAGAAACAAGGCTGAGTCGGCGCGTTGTGTCGCACGCTGAGACGTACTTCCAAACCTAACCCGAAAGTATGTTCCCTTGTCATAATTTCCCACTTATTTATTTTACAGAGGCGGAATCAATGCCTTAGGTATTCTCAACGACGTTACAGCCACTAGACGTCTAATAATAGGCGACGCACTTCTGTCAACACATATGATTATAGATCTGATGTCTCGACCAATCAGAACGCAGTACCCCGCTCCCCCGTACCAATCAGAACATAGTACTCCGCTCCCCGTTCCTCGGCTAGTTGACAAAATTGTTATGGTGCGCTAGTTCAAACATGAGGCGTCTAGTGGCTTTAAGGTCTTTGGGTTTTCTCTACCAGTCAATCTAGGGTAATGAAGAGACCGGGGATCATGGATGGCGTATCAGCTCCCCCGAAGGGAGGGAACACCGAAGTGGTTTTTAGTCAGTAAGAGTGACAGACCCCTTCACCTGCCCCAGGCGATAATCCATGAGGATTTTCCACCCCGGCAACAAAAAAAAAATGGTAATGGAGAGACAATATGGCAGATACATAAAAAAATAAAGACTACTTTCACGGGGGTGAAGTCGCTAGCTTAATTCTAGCTGAAGAATATGTATAGAATACACTTACTGTAATAGCTTTTTCTTTCAGCTCCGGTTTTATCGCCATCTGCCTTTTGATCGCATTCATCTCTTGAGGAGTATGGCCAACCAATTTAGAGAGCACATCACTTGTAAATTCGACATCCAGGGTCCCTGTACCATCCACTATAGTACATTTTAAACTCCACTCATCTTTACTAACAGAAAGTTTTGATAGCAAACTCATGACTTGACCTTTAACTTTGAAGACTTTCCCGACTTTATCACTTTCACAAAGTTCTTTTATCTGTTTTATATACACAAAAGGTTCTGAAGACACGGTTTTTGGACCTGTATTTTGTTGGGTACTAAGGTCATTATTGCTTGCATCTATTTGTGATTCTAGTTCCCGCAAATAATCTTCATCTTCTCCTAAAAATAGATCGTTTTCATCAGGGTATTCGTCGTCGTTGGCAGTGGCAGTTTTTAATCTCTTTTCTGGATTTGTATTATCGGTTAAAAGTGGTCTTTTTCCTGGATTATCAATTAATTGTTCTTCTAAGGCTGCTAGTTGGTCAATATCTATTTCGTCGTCGGCAAAGTTGGTAGGTTCGTCCACATTGTTTGTATGTTGGTAGGGTTGGTCAAATGTTTGCGTAGGTTGGACGTTTGCCGTCGGCATTTGCGTGTGTGGTGTTGGTATGTTTGTGTTTCTTGGTACACTGATTGTTATGTTGGAATCTGGTTCTGAAAAATACAATAATAATTTATTATAGTACCTAATTTGATCGGCTGTCAACATTTTCTGCAATGGAACAGTTTGGCCCTTGTAGGGTCTAGCCATTTCTCAGGGCAGCGTAGACAGAGGGGCATGTTACTCGAATAAGTTTCATTTATTAATTAATCTTCTGCTTCATGCCCTTATCACATATTACTTGGGGTCGGCGCAACACGTTTTTTTCATCCATTCTGTCCTGTTACCCGTCACACTATCACTGAATCCCTTTTCTTTCATATCACTCGACCTCACACAATTCATCCATCTTTTGATTGGCCTCCCTCTGCATTCATCTACATGTATACTCAGAACTCTTTGAGTAACATGCGTTTCATCCCTCCTCTTCATTTATTAATTAATACTAAGCTAGAATAAAACTGGAACAGAGATGATAAATAGGATGCAAGACAATTCTGCGCGATATCGATATCCACTCACGTTTGTAACAGTGTAAACGCGTCGTCGCTTGCAGTAATTTTTCCTCATAGCGAGACAAGTGTCTTTTGTGACCAATCTTGGAGGAGGCCTTTACCGAAGTGGAAAAGTCTAAAGTCTTGCTGCGCGAAGTCCTCCCCCCAAGTCCAGGAATTCTTTTTTAGCGTTTCCTCTTACTAGTCTAAAGATCAACTTTTAATTATTTTATTTATAATTTATTTCGTAGTGAGCCCACATTTTCCGTCGTCTGCGCTGACCCTTTTTGGCCAGAGAACTCATATTTAACATTAGGTGAGTATTTTGTAGCGAGCGCTTTTTGCTGTTCTATCTGCACAGACTTTTTTGGGGTCGTCCATCCAGGACGACCCCAAAAAAAAGGTCTGTGCAGCATAACTCCTTCCGCCCTGAGTGAAACGAGAGCGAGTGGCAAATTTACTGCCGACAAACTGTACTGCAGTTTGGCAGAAGATTTATGTTAAACGACTATTGCATTAAGTATTTCTTGAATAAACAATTAAAAAAAAAACTGACTAAAACACACCCGTATTCTATCAGTAGCCCTTTGCGTTCCAGGTCCGTGGTGACTCTTTTGAACAATCCCGCAAACTTGGAGCTAACCCTTTTTTGTTAATGTTTTCGCCTTTGATACTAAGTCCTTTAAGCCATTTCTTCGTATAAATAGGTAATTAATTTATTACTAGAATCTGGATATACACGTTCTAATGTTTTTGTAGTATTTGGCAGTAAATCTATCAAGTCAAACTTCACTGAGGTAGTCAACACTACAATAAAACTCTCAGCTCCATTTTACCGAGATAGCACCTGTTTCGATGATTCCACATATTTTCTAGTTACGCATGCACTTGAAATACAAAACTACACTAATTTTACATCAGAATATCCACTAGGAATCAATTTGCGTATAAACTAAAACAGCCACTGAGCTTCACTCGAAGAAATCCCGCCAAAAACTCTCGAGCTGACCTTTAGGATGAAAACACGAGGGCGTGTCTCGTTCCTACATCATCGTCTAGAAACTCAGATTGCTTACCTTGCGGCATTGGTAATCCTAACTTTGCGGACAGTTGTCCTGCCAAAGAGTTGGAGATAGCTATCTCCTGAACTTCCCCTCCCAAGAGTTCTATGGAACTTTCTGTGAGCAGCAGCTGGCCTCTTCGGCACTCCACTGGACCTGTAGAAAAATAATGATTAAGTACAATATTACAAGATAGTTTGTCGCCACACATCACAGACAGCACTAGTCTTAGTAATGATGTTTGTGTACTTGTGTGATAATTTTGTTAAAAAACGTTACTATAAAAAGGTAATATATAATATGTCTCACGGTTTGATAGTCCGTTCACCGTGTTGGAGAGTGCCCACGGTAACTTTTTTTTTAAATTGTTATAGACTATATAGTGCTTGACTGCGATCCCACCTGATGGTAAGTAGTGCGCACTAGTTTATTAAGTCTAGCCTTGAAGACACCTAAATTATAATCGGACGGGAAGACCGCAGCAGGCAAGTTATTCCAGTCCCTCGATGTACGCGGTATAAATCACGAGGCGAAGCGCTTGGTTCGGACTGTAGAGATTTCAACAACGTAAGGGTGGATACTCGCCGTACGTCGGGTTGTCCGATGGTAGAAATGAGATGGTGGAATCGAGTCATGCAATGCATCCTGTAAAATACCGAAAGGCTGGCTACCCTACTACACCTGAGCTCGAAGGATTTTTAGATACCCCCAGCACCTTTTTTGTTTTACCCTCAATTTTCCCTTGCACCATCAATCGTAGCTAAAAATATAGGTTACCTTTTAAAAGAACTTTGCATCCTGGTGTTATATCACAGTTCAAGTTCCGCATAGGTTTATATTCTAAAGCTGCAATCTCCTGCACACCATCTGTTAAGTACAACTTCATCATTCTGTTAAAAAAATAATTTGGTTTAGCTTCTATTATATGATTAAAACTTTTCATTATTGGAATAAAATATTTCTCACTAGCTTCTGCCACCGGCAACCACCGCTTGAAAGTAGGCTTTTCCATACAAACTTTGGACCCCCGTTTCATTCCCTCAGGGGGTAAATTTTGGAAAATCGTCTCTTAGTGCTCGCCTACGTTATAAAAGGAAGCTTGTGCTAGTAGTTTCGACTGTGCGTTGATATGTCAGTCAGTCAGTTTCCTTTTATACATATGTAGATATATGTTGTGGCCAGATCTTGGAAATGATGATCACTTCTTAATATGGCCAAGTAAAACCGGCCAGATCGTTTTAAATGTTAAAGTTTGATGATATGTATATCCTAATAGTGACCGATACTTAAACATGTGATTGTACTCATGATTACAAATAACTTTCCCAAATAAACTTTTTTTTATACTAATTAGTTCAATCACAATAACAAAACAGCTGTTTGAAACTTTGAATTTCGCGCGCGCCTTCACCCGATCAGCTGTTAGCGGCACAGCGCCCACGCCCGCGTTATCGATGACGTAAGCAATGTACCTAAGTACATGTTTCGGTAAAATGTTTTAACTCGTCCTTTTTGTTTGTATTGTACTTTTTTTAGGGGTGCAGTTATAGAAGCTCGCACCAGGCGTATAAAAGGCTAGTTACATTGCTGTTCATAGCACATTAATATTACAAAGGTGAAAGTTTGTATTTATGTATGATTGTTGAGTAATATGTTTTAATCCTAATCTGCACATCCGTTCCAGTGTGAAGACTCCTTAACACTGGAATGTATATGCTTGGAACCGGTAGGTGGCGCTGCCATCGAGTTCTCAATTTTTTTTTTCTGACGACAAGCTTTCGGACAGGACAACGTCTGCTTGGACCGCTAGTATATAACAATACTAGCTTTTGCCCGCAGCTTCGCCCGCGTACATAACATATAGCCTATGTCACTCATGAATAAAGCAACTTTCTATCGGTGAAAAACTTTTAGTAATCAAACCAGTACTTTCAGAGATTACCTCTTACAAACAAAAAATAAAAAAAAAAAACAATATTTCATTATAATATTAATATTAGTGTAGATTTTACCTGTGACTAGACACCTTATCTTCATAATTAGTTGTTGCTTCAACATTCTCCATGTTCACCTTCTGCAGCTTCAAGTACTGCTGGTAAGCTGGAGCGCCTGAAAACAAGAAAAGGGTGAACTTAAGCTGTAGCGACATCTATGTCGCCACATATGAACTAAACTACGAAATCCTACATCGTGCAACTAGAGTTCTCCGCGCGATTTGAACATATATATGTACAACACCCGTAATCATCTTTCGCGCAGTTGCCCAGATCATACATACTATAACACCCGTCGGTTTAAAATATAAACTGCGCTCACCCAATCCCTCCTTCTCCCATCCTTGATTATGCCGATATCAGTTATTTAGATCTAACAGAAGTGCAGCTAAATACGCGCGCCTCAAGGAGATGCCAGCAAATCATAGGGGCCCAGCAGGCTCGAAGCCTACTGGGGCCACGGGTAGTGTGAAAGTGAAACCCGAGGCCCTGGGACGAAGGCAAAGAAGGAACAGGAGTGGGTTTTTAGTCAGTAAAAGTCTGACACTATCTCGCGCACCACCCAAGAGCGGGATTTGTCATAAGATTTTCCCACCTAAAAAAAAATGTGTCAAGTTTATTTTGTATTTTATTAGGTATGAACCTACTTTGTTCAACTGTATGAAAAACATGTCCTTTCCTGAAAAATAAATTAAAATGTGTACCAACTGCACCTAGGAGAACATATCAAGCGTTCATCAATGAACCTACCTATATCAATGACAGCATTGATCTGCAGCACAAACCTTCCTGTGAGAACTGTTTTTATCTGTCCTTTCAAGTTGGCAGGCAGAGATCCCGGACAGATCTCCTTCAAATCATTCAGGAGCCATTGTTCTTTAGCTAAGTCTTTTATTTCCGCTTCACTGTAATTGTTTTCTGTATCTTCGGATAGATATTCTACACATCTGAAATATAGACCTCATTATAAAATTATTAGAGTACTACTTACCGGTCCAGGCTTTGTACAGTTGCAAATTATAATGCATAAACCTTCTTTGTATAATGCATTTTATAGTGAAAAGTAACCTTTTGATAAGAATGTTAATTAGTATTTTTGTATGTACATAAATTTCCTTCAGTCAGATGTCGACTAAACTAATGTTCTGCGATAATCCTATGATAAGTTTGGTTCCATAATTACATCTTCGAAGTTAATCATCAGATGATAACAATATTCCTATTGGACCATTTCGGAAGTATAACCTTTCAATTAAAGAAAAAAACCAGTCCATAATTGACCGAGAAATTGGTAAACTTATATAAAAAAATACATACAACCGAACATACAACCTCCTCCTTTTTGAAGTCGTTTTAATAGTGTAATAAACTGTTATTATTGAAATCCTTAAATGGCATTTCCTTTAGTGTTTTGTTTGTTCCACTTATGAAACCTAACAATAACCAAAATATTTTCATTGTTTAATAAATGTAATAAGCATAGAATATTGATAAAATAATCATAAAAGCAGCCATTTTTTTTAACGAATTGTAGCATGCGCGAACTTTCCGCCACCACGCCAAATCCTTGCCATGTCTACTGCCGTTCACAGTACACTATTATAAATGTAGATTTCTGTTTGAAATGAACTGATAAATAGCTTACCCTGACAGCCAGTCTTCCACCACATACATGTGGTGCGACGCTAAATACTGTCGCACTGCATTTATTAGGGATGTAGAAGTCATGCTGATCCACACGAATCTTGATATTCAACATAATATCCCAATGAGAGGCCTACATTGAAACCTTCATCTAATTCCGGAATGCGACGAAAAAATCACTTTAAATTAATTCCCTGTTTTGTGACTTTTATTGTGAATGCTGCCACGATTTCACCAAACTTATAGAGGATTCTATCAAATGTACAAGGCATTAATAAAAATATATTTTCAGTTTCGTTTCAGTTTCCCACTATTTATCAACAAATGTAACGTCAATTTGACAGAAGACAAGGCTAGCAGGAAATGGAAATGACAGTACCCACGTTCCGACCCACGATAACATTGATCGGCTTCATTAAAGGTAATGGCCCATGGATGGCCCATGCACGATGAGTGGAGACGGACTGGACCCAACTGGACTGCAACTGGGACTACTAGATTTTATGAATTAGAAAAAAGTACAATACCGTATAAAACATAATTATGGTCAAATAAAACTAAAATCATAAAATTCTTACTACTTGAAGCAAATAATATTGCCGTTTTTAGAGTGAACTACCAATAATTGGTAATTGTAATTTTTCCGAGAACTATTTACTACTATTTTGTGTATTTGATTTTATTGCTACATTAGTAGGTACATTTAAACAATTATCATCGTCGCAAATTCATTGACACAATATATTACAGCGTCATTTTGTTTCTACACCAATGCACTGCGGGCAGATTCATTCTTTCTTCACTTAACTAATTTATTAGACTTAATTTATTTAATACCCACGAAAGTTAAAAAAAAGTGATGAAGATTTTTTTTAGTTTGATGTAATAGAAAGTAATTTAGATTAAAAGTTGTCATAGGTAATTAACTGTTCTGTTCAGGCAACATTTAGTGTGTGAGTGAACGCAAAAAAAGCTTGCCGATATTTCATCCGTCTCCCTCGTAAATTTTGGACATAGGCTGATTGACAACAAAAGGCACTATTTTGAGGATTATTGTTGTTTTAAATGTTTCCTTGTATATAAGTGTTGTGTAACGAGCGCCTGTATTCGTGATTTACACCGTGGATGAAAAAATATGAAGCGGCGAAATGCCGAAACTGGGAAGTTGCGGCGCCCCTTGAAGCGCACAAAAATCACCGAAGGAATGTACGGAAAGTGAGTGGATACTGTTTATGTTGTACGTAATAAATCAGGAAATTGTTCACAACAATATGCGGCATCTAATTCTGTGATAAAGTTAACATAAATATTACGGAATAATCGTGTATGTGGGTAGAAAGTACCATCTGGCGATCACAGCCAACCTTGTGTGGTGCGAATACAAAAAGTAATACACGTTTTTTTGTTAAAAAATGCTTGCAAATGTGCAACATGTGTAGACTGCATGTCAGCTCTGTCGTAGTACTCATGCAGAACAAGTGTCAGGTTAAAGTAAAATGAAGAGACCATCTTTTTGTTACAAATATACAAAGCATGCATATATAAACATAGCTATATAAACTCCACTCATCTACTTTGCATTTACAACTTGTAGGAATACCAAACATAAAGTTTAGTGACATTTCTTCGATTTGGTAAACATAGGATATTGTCATGAAAATATTTAAGGATTATTGAAGTATTTATTTAGTTCAAATAATTTCTCATTTTAGTTACTCTAGCCAGTATAAGCATGGCATTTGTAGAAAATTATTCTGTTTACATCATTCTTACTTTGGGATTATGTCCTCATGTCAACATGATAAATAATAATAAAAAAAAAAATACAAAATAATAAAAACAATGAAAAATCAACTACTTAGTGAATTTTCAGCAAAATAAATTATACAATGCACTTCTTTCCTCAAAAGAATCGTGAACTATATTTCTCTATTTCACAGACAAACATATATTTTAATATTATAAATAAATAATTTTTTTATCTCAACGTGACTCTGGCAAAATAGACAATCAATTGCCAAAAAAAAAAATTACGAACAGACACTTCAATTTTATTTAATTCACATAGAAACAGAAAAAGATAATAGATTTTAAGTATTACTACAAAGGTACTGCTTATTTCAAACGAAATTAGTTCCAGCAGACCTGTGCATATTGTACACCTTATGGGTATGTTGCAGTGACTCTAATGAAATTTTAAGAACTAAACCACCTGTGACAAACAATAAATAATATTGATTGATTGAAAGGAGAGATTAAAAGAAATGTAAACAATAGTGTGTAGAAAACAAGTACTATAAAGTATGTGAAATTTTAAATTATAGTATGCCAAAGAAACCTATAAAGTTACATCAACTTTAATATTATTAATTCATTAAACCCCGAGTGTATGCCGGCATTTGCTCGGTCATTGTCGTACTATTGTGTATCTAATTTTGCTACTCAATAGGTTAATATAATACTAATATAACTACTAGAGTTCCCTACAGACATTGTCCTACCCAGGAGCTGGGATTTCGTTGGAAAAAAAATATTGAGAATCCAATTGCAGCAATACTTACTGAGTCCAATTGTATTTTCAAACCATACAGGGACTCATTTAAATATACATAAAAAGTTTTATCCATATCGGTCAAGCCATTTGGGAGGAGTTAAGTGATAAACACACATACAGCACAATGCTATATAAAATGAAGATACTATATTATATCTTAAAAAAAACAGATAGTGCTCTTTATTAGTCAACATTCAAGCTAAATCTTTTTACAAGCTTTTAAGTTACAATATTTGTATGTATGTTTATTTAGGGGGAATTTTGTAAATGGATTTTGAAACAGTTCTCCCTAACTGATTGAGCTGAAATTTGGTATACCTATGTAACTTGGATGACAATGCATTAATATGATACCATTGAGCTGGTCTGACAATGGAGTCAGATAGTGGGCATAGGAACTACTGAGCGCTAAAAGATAACCTCATTGTGTTTGAGCTCTTCTTAATTCTCAGCTTGTTATATGAAGAAAATATTTTTATTGATAACTTATTTCATTTTTAATTAAAACATTTTAAATTTTCAGTTCAATGCTGTACCTGAAGTTTGTGATGATTTGGGCGACAGTAGTCATGGCCGACTATATGCTGGAATTCAGGTTTGAGTTCCTCTGGCCCTTTTGGATGATGCTGAGATCAGTCTATGATTCATTCAAATATCAGGGAATTGTAAGTATCTTTTTTTTACCATTAAAGTAAGACAAACAAAAGAAGAATGGGGAGGTCTTTATCCAGCAGTGGAAGACCTTTAAAAAAAAAAATAATCTACTCCCTGAACAAACTTTATATACATAAACTAAAAAATAACAATATGTAGAAATGGGTAGGCAAAGAACTCATTGCTCATCAAATAATTAATGCACATCACTATCAATGGGGAATAGTCGACCAGCAGCTGTTTGCTGATATCACGGAGAGAGGAGGGCTACATAGAATGAAGCCCATTAAATGATGGCCTCGAATGGTGGTGAAATGGTGCAGAAACCAAACTCCAAGAGATATATAAATAGAACAATTCAGCTAAAACTACATTAGAAGGTCGTCGCGTGGCGTGAATCTAATGTAGCTCTACAAGGCTAGTTGCCCTATAAAATGTATGGAGACCGACGCGCCCAGATTGGCGTATGTGGCACACGTGTGTGCAGTGTAGTTCTACCTTTAATCTAAACAACTGTTCCATTTTTTTTATGAGCTTGTTGTGACCCACTACAGGGCAAAGGCCTACCTTCTTCCAATTTTCTTCGTCCTTAAATAGTATTAAAACAACCTACTCCCTGAACGAACTTTTGGAGTGAGGTGGAATGGATAGAATAAAGCCCACCAAATGATGGTCTCCATGGCCCACATACAGTGGTCCACCTTGGACAGATTCTTCTTTTTTTTTTTATATGATTATTTTTATTGTGCTTTTGGGTACAATATCAACTGGTCTACACTGTTCTTACATAATGTCTATTAATACTGTAATATGAAAATATTGTAAACAATCACTTTTTTAAAAGAGTAACCATGGAGTTTCTTGCCGGTTCTTTTCCATAGGAAACAACCAATTTGGAACCGTGCACTAGCTTCTGACGTTTTATAAGTGCCCATGTAGGCCTATGTGAAATGAAAACTTTTGACTTTGACTTTTGAAACCAAACTCTAATAGATATACAACATTATTTTTAGTATATGCGAAACATGAATATAGTTTGTCCAGAATCAGTAACTGAATCGATTCCAATAATTTTTACACCTTGTTAGAAACGGCCACCGTAGGCGCGGGCTTGCGAACGGCGAACAATGGGTAGCTCGCCGTCCGACTGTCCGGTAACCGGCCGGACTGAGCCCAGGTCCTCGACGGTGCGTAATGTTCCACGCGCGCCTCAAGGAGATGTCAGCAAACCGTAAGGGCCCAGCTGGGTCGAAGCCTACTGGGGCCAAGAGTCTGATTCTGAAAGGAAGACTCGGCCCTGGTACGAAAGGCAACGAAGAAACAGGTGTGGGTTTTTAGTCAGTAAAAGTCTGACACTATCTCTCGCTCCGCCCAAGAGCGGGGGATGTCATAAGATGATTTTCCCACCAAAAAAATAAATATTGATTTTTTCCCAAAAATATTTTAAAAAGGTCACAAGTTGGACATCTCCGACACTATGTACAACACAGGTAATGGCAGGTCAAAGCGGGTATTACGCGAAAGCGCACAGCTGGGTGCGGGAGCAAAACAACCCCTCAGTCGCTCGGATGACCCGGTGACCATGTGTTTGTGCGGACAACCAGTAATATAACAAGCTTATATAACTTTTTGATTTTTCACGATACAGTTATGAAATTTTGAACTTATATTCTTTACATAAAAATACAAGACACGTGTTTCGGGTTTCGCATATACTGAAAATAATGTTGTATAAAACTTACAACTTCTACGTTAAAAAATAAAAAAGATACGGCCGTTTAAGTCGCAAAAAACGTATATTTCGATACTCTTGAAGGAATCAAAATTCATAGGGTATTTCCCGTTGACCAAGAATCCTGAAATTTGGCATAAAGCAAGGTCTTATAGCACAGGTATAGGAATAAATCTGAAAACAGTGAAATTAGATGTTACCTACATAACAAAAAAAAGCTTTTTTGCAATTTGAGAAAATCGTCGAGATGCGGGAATTGCAGTTTGTACGGAACCCTCAGTGTGCGAGTCCGACTCGGACTTGCCCAGTTTTTTTTGCGACATAAACGGCCGTATCTTTATTTTTCGTTAACTCAGAAGTTTAATTTTTTCACAGCTTCAAGGGACCGCAGACCTAAGTAAATGGTTTTAATTTCAACTCGATACCTCCTCGCGTTCCCGAGATAAAGGGTCTTGACAGACAGACAGACTGCCACAACAAAGTGATCCTATAAGGGTTCCGGTTTTTTCTTTTGAGGTACGGAACCCTAAAAAGCCGAAATACATTCACTGTTGGACATAAGCCTCCCTCAAGTGTCGCCATAACGACTGGTCCTGTGCGTCTCGCATCGAATTAAACTTGATTAACAAAACAAAAAATCTTAATGAAATAGAAAGTACTCTGACACAAATTCTAACAGTAATCTGAAAAAAAATATTACCTACTCCTTTGTTATTATATCTTCCATAATTATTTAAACTGAATTTGATTCTCATGGTCCACTTTTTTGTAGTTAAAAATAAAAAGCTTTGTCCATCTCAGATATTATCTTTTAAATGACCTAAAAACGATAAATACAGGTATTTAATACTGAGTAGCGATGGCCATTGGTCAGGAGACGTAGGGCGATTCCCGGCCGCAGATGCAGGTTCGCGGACAGCGAGTATAAGGTAGCTCTCCGTCCGATAAAGACTAAACCTGGGTCGACGGGACGTTGAGTTCCACGCACGTCTGAAAGAACTGTCAGAATATTTGGTGGAACTTGCTAGGGCCGATTCTTACTAGGGCTGTGGGATTGGTCGACCCGCGACTCTGTAACGTAAAAGGCAACTGAAGGAACACAGGTAGGTTATATTCAGCAACAGTCTGACACTCCCTCTTGCCCCACCCAGAGCGTGAGAATTTATTTGATGATCTCCTACCTAAAAAAAGTGGGGGAGCACCGGTTCTTACGCGTTATAGGTCGTAGGTTCAAAACCCAAGTGCTTTACTTTGTGTAATTTATTTCATTATCACTGCTCTCAAAACAGTGAAGTAAAACATCGTGAACTGCCATGTCCTAGAACAAATAATATCTAATATATGTGATATCCACCAACCCGCACTGGGCCCGCGTGGTGGATTACGTCTCATTCCCTCTCCTAGAGAGGAGGTCTGAGTCACAGCTGTGAGAAACATTGTGGCTAATTTGTCTGTTTATTAATATTGTGGTTTTGTTTCCCTAAATAAGCTTCCTTATGTTTGTCCCCAGGCATTCTCGGTATTCTTCATCTGCATAGCACTCACATCAGACATGATATGTTTCTTCTTCATACCTCTACAATACATTTTCTTTGCCGCAAGTACCTATGTTTGGGTACAATACGTCTGGTATACATGTAAGTATAATTCTGACGTCATTCCTGTAATATTTAGAAAAAAAAAATTGATTTCATAAAGATTCTGTACAAGATTTCAGATTGTTGATATTTTATTTAAACCACGAGTGCGTCTTTATAGATTTGTGTGCACATTTAGGCGATTCAACGTGATTATGAAGCGACGTAGTGCGAATGAAACAAACTTTATTGCGACGTCCTACGCGACTAACCGCACTACGCACCGCACGTGGGTGCGGTGCGGCGATGAGCGAAGCGATGCGGTCGCAATTAAATCTGTGTGGTTCTTTCCTCAAAAGACCACATGAGACACTAATGTGCTCTCACATGATTTGACCATTACATATTTGCTGTATGGACTTTAAAAGAAACTGACCTCTGAGTTCGTTTCGGTGTTTCATCTCAGTTTAATCAGCTAGGAAACAACAGCTTCATCTAGTTTAAACTGACGATAAAAATTGACGTGTAAAATTGTTTTTAAAACCTATTTGCAAAATAAATATAATTTTCATTTATCATTAGTTGGTTTGTTACTTTCGCGCGAACTCTTGCGGTGCGGAGACTAGTTTTTATATAAATGGTAGCTAAAGCAGCGACTTCACGTGCACGTAGGTTAGGCGTCGCGTCGCGTAGAATTCATGTGAACCGCATCGGATCGCTTCGCATCTGCAATGGCGTTGAATTCCCCAACTACGACGCCAGGTTAGGCATCCTAATTAAATTAAAAAATAACAGTAAACAATAATTTAAACTTTCAAATGAGTACCCGTTTCCGTGAGAACTTTTAGTTTCCTTTCTTTGTTGCCAAAATTGTGGTTAGTCCAACAATTACAAGCTTAAATTTGCACTCATATATTATTTTATGAGTGTACTAGAAATAGAATCTGGCTTGGGCACAAGTTACGTCTATATTATACAACAATACTGTAAATGTTTCAACAGTGTTTTGCAGATATTCTCATAACCATTTTTTGGCAATAATGGCGTTATTTTTTCCACTTTACGTGTCCCACTACTGGCGACATACGGGTTACTATGGACGATTACCCTTTGACGACTTGATCGATGCATATGTTATAGTATAAATAGAATTTGGCAGCTTCCATTTCAACATTCTTGTAGAAGAAAAAACTTCAACTTAAGGGATGTTACTGATTCTAAGGGACCGATTTTTCAAAATACAGTAAGGCAAAGATTACTTAGTCTTGGTTTTACTCCGGTTCTTTACAGCGGAAGCTTCATATATGAGATTAGTGATATTTAACTAACGCCTCTTTGTCATTTTTTTGACTGGCCTGTTGGTCTAGTGGTTAGTGGCCCTGACTGCTATGCCGGAGGTCGTGGGTTCGATTCCCGCCCAGGACAAATGTTTGTGTGATGAGCACGATCATTTTTTCTGTGTCTGGGTGTAATTTGTCTATATATGTATGTATTTAGAAATATATAAGTATGTTTATCAGTTGTCTAGTACCCATAACACAAGCTCTGCTTAGCTTGGGATTAGACGGCGTTGTGTGATAGTTATGGAATATTATTATTACGAGTTTTAAGACCAATTTTAATGTTTTTTTTTTTGGTTATTCTAGTTACGAGAATAGGTCCTAAAGTATTTTACAACCTCCTACGACCTCCACTCCCCATTTTTTAATCCATATTTCCTTGAATTTATAAGCCAGAACAACGTTTGCAGGGTCTGCTAGTATAATTTAAGCATATATTCTTGTACACAGTCGCAGACAAAGGTATCTGCGTACCAACAGTAGCGATATGCTGCCTACTGGTGTACGTGGAAGGCCTGTGGCGGGGCTCCCGCGCCGGGGCGGGAGAGCTGTGTCGGCCGCTGGCGGCGCACTGCGTGGGCTACCCCGTAGTGACGCTGGGCTTCGGGGCGAAGGCCCACATCGCCCACCGGTTGCGGCAGAGGAGGCAGAGGCACGTGCGCGCCATGAATGAGTTCTACTTCCAACTCATGAAGGATGCTCTGCCTGAGGTGGATCAGGTGAGTGCTTACAAACTTCACGCTTTTTATCTATTTCGTTATTAATATTTTGTTTTCTTTTTTTTATTATGTTTTTTTTAGTTAATACGAATATATGAGGCACGAATAAACGGTTTTTTCTCTTTCTTTAAATATTTGTTTATTAGGGAAACATGTATACTTAGTAGGTACCGTCAAACAAATAGGGATGCAGGGGGTAAATAGGGACAAAATTTTGATTAAATTTTTCACCTTGATACCTGTATTAAGGTCGTTATTCACACACCTGTAGCTGGCATAAAAGTAAGCAAGTAGCTTGCATGCCAGTGAGCTAAAAAATTCTGATTGGTGAATGATACTATGGCATGCTAGTTACCTGCATACTTTAGTGCAAGTTACAGGCTTGTGTTTGTAACAAAGTTTTTTTTTTTTTAATTACATTTCTTTAATTATAAGCTTATGGTTAAATGCTGCAAACAATATTAAAATAACAAGAAAAGATTTATCTTTATTCACCCCATTCGTATAGTAATATTTTACACCTAGCAAAGTGTTTTTTCCGCGTACCGGAAGACGCAGTGTTGGAAGGCCTCCTACAAGGTGGACCGATGACCTGGTGAAAGTTGCGGGAATCCGATGGATGCGAGACGCACAGGACGGTTCATTGTGGCGACATTTGGGGGAGGCTTACGTCCAGCAGTGGACGTCTATCGGCTGAAATGATGATGATGGAGCAATGGTGAAGGAGCATTACCTTTCACTTTGATTTTTTCTTCTCCTGGCTCAATTATATATTTAATATTTATTAGTATATATATTATTTTTTCTAATATTGTATGTATGTATTAGTGTTATTCTGTCTTATTAGTATTTTTATGATGTTGTACACTGACAGCCCTAAATCTATCTCCTCTCCTTCAGTCCATCCAAAGGTTGTCTGTAAGAAATTGCCCTGTGCGATAAGACCTCCCATTGTACACTTATTTTTAATTATGTTTGTCCTTATTTTTGTTTATGTGGTTTACAATAAAGAATATAATAAATAAATAAATAAATGATGATGAGTTTTTTTTTATTAAGCTTCATAGACTTAATGGTTATATTATTATTTAATATTTTAAATAAATTTTAATGACGCGCAACACGAATGCGTTGACCGGCTGATCTTCATCACCAGCTGTTTATTTCGAACTATAATTTTCCATCGTTTCGTTGATCTAAATCTAAACTTCGTATCGCATTTTCAGACACAGTCCCAGCAACAGTCACAAACGCAGCCGAGCAAAGAGGCCGGTGGTGTCGCGAACGGTGACGCGGAGTGCACGACACAGACGGCACAGTCGGACACGAAACATATGAACGGCTCCGTCCGCCGCTGTCGTTTCAAGACGGCGGACCACAACGGACACTGTCCGCAGGAGCACGCACAGCTCCATGATAAGGTAACCAGTAATATAACAGGATAGTATTTAATGATCAATTTAGCTTCACTTGTTTTTTTTTTAACTGACCAACATTTTGATAATTATAAAGTGCCTGTAATTGGTCTGTTTGAAATAAACGTTTCTAATTTCTGGTCACCATCTTAGATTTTTATTTTGACAAAATTTTCGATATCATCTTTTAGAACTACAGGTGTCAAAAAAATACACCGCGTCTCGCGCCGCGCGTACTTCGTCGCGTCGTGGGGAGAGTGACGTCTACACGAGTACCATACACGTGTGGACGTCAATCTCCGAGACACGGTGTATTGTTTTGACTTCTGTAGTTTCGGCTTTTAATTATAAAGTAATTTGCTTCTCTTCACCTGAGCATCTGAGCTCAGCTGGGCAGATAGCCTTTTCTAGTTTTATTTAATCAAAAGTGAGTTAATTACTTTTTAATTAAAAGTGTCATTGGGGTTAATTAGGGTAACGATTTGATATAGTTTTGATTAAAAAGTAAATAAACTTATTACAATTTAAATGGCCTGATCATAAAGTGTCATTGTTGCAAATCACGCTTGGTCCAAATAAATTCATTCCTCCACTTGGAATATGGGGCTTAAACAGCCCTAGCCAAGTTACAACTGTTTCGTTTCTATTCTCATTTCGTCGACCGCCTCGAGTCGGCCACGCCTTCGATTCCTTTGTTCTGATCTCATCTCAACGCTCAGTCACGTGGTCAGAACAAAGGAATAGGAGGCGTGGCCGACTCGAGGCGATCAACGAAAAGAGGATCGAAACGAAACGGTTGTAACTTGGCTAGGGGGTTGGTGAACCCACAGTGAACCTCAGTTTCGCCACTTAGGCGGAGGGTTCACCTTTGCTTCACCCTTCTGAAAATACAGCCGTGATGTTAAATTAATACCTAATACAGACTTTGTTATCTGGGCGTTGGTTATATGAATTCGCGATTATCCGCATTGCCAACCGCAAGCAAACTTTATAGTAACCATACGCAACCGACATATATTATCTTTTTGAAGTTACTACACAAAAATACTACTTATACTTCTCTTCATACTAATTATTCGAATTTTGGTTTTCCGATGACTAAAGGGGTGCCCAAACGGTTGCAAGTCAACGTCCCAACCAAAGCGACCTTGCTAGTTTCAATCCGTGTAGACAGCAGTTGTAATCCATAACCTTCAACACCCTTGATTGGGAGGTGCGTTTTCCCAACCACCGTGTTTTCTCTGTGCGTTAATTCATCAACTATAATAACATTCTTTCATTTATTTCCAGTTAGACAAATTAGAAAAACATTTAGATCATCAGACGGCGCTCCGTGAGAAGACGTCGTCAGCGCAAGCCTCCAACGCGAGCTCGGCTAGCTCGCAAAGCTCGGGGGGTTCGCACAGCTCGGGGGGTTCACAAAGCTCCGGGGGGTCGCACGCGTTTAGCAACGGCTCCGCGTGTCACGCCGCGCCTGACGACGACGACAAAATCGACCACAGTAAAGGTAATTTATCTTCTATTGACGCGCTGTGGTAGTAAAACTTGGCTGCTAGTGTGGTGCAACGTCTAAAAACAAACCCTCTCTCAAGCCGTGATGGCAGGTCGCCTTCCGGTAACCGTACAGATTGAGCCCTAGTTGTCGACGGCACGTAGTGATCCACGCGCGCCTCAAAGAGATGCCAGCAAAATTTTAGGGGCCCAGCAGCCGTGGGCTGACTTCCGAAAGGGAACCCTGGGGTTCTAGAACGCTATGTAAAAAAGGAACTTAGGTTCGTTGTTGCTCTGTCTGAGTTATGTACTGCGTGTCTTTATTCGATTTCTTCTCGAATCGATGGTTTCCATTTCCCTCAAAGTTTTTGGGCCCAGTATGTTGCCACGTTTATAGCGGCATCGTTCTTTTATTTGACTATATTACAGTCAATACTGTTAATAAGTCAATCCCACTTATTATACCCTATTCGCCTTAAGAAAATAGTGACTTATCCACTGATGCTGTAACAATGCTACTGCAAATTAAAATCGTATTCATACTGGATTAAAAAATAAAATTAAAGCAATATTTTTATTACGCAGTATCTTCAAATATTAAGTAGTTATGCATATGTTTCTTTATGTTCAGTTTTATTTATACAAACAGGCTGAGGCTATACTATTTTTTAAAATTGGCAAAAGTCGCGTCTATACTGCCGGATTTACATTAACTAATCAATGTGAATACGGTTCTTTAATTTACTATGATCTAATTAGTCAATGAGCGTGGCTGAGTGACAACGATGAGTCACTATTTTCTTGACGCGAATAGACTACAGGTTAAAACGTGTTAATTTTGTATGAACAAGTTTGATTACTTACGTTCTTGTATAAATTTCCTATAAATTGAACGCATTATATTTTATAGTCTCTACCCTCAAATTTTTTATTTTTTTTCGTTTTTATTTGTAAAAAGTCATATTCCCGCCACCATTTTGTTTATGGCGCCCCTGCAGTTTGACAGTTCTTGTTCGTGAAAAGGTTGAAAAAAAATACAAAACCCTTTTAGATGAGTACCTAGAATCGCTACAAGTCTTTCGTCGTTGAAATTTTTTAGACGATTTATTTTTGTTGTTAATATCAGATACTGAAAATAGAATATAATAAATATTTAAGTGCTCGAGGCTTCCATACATGAAGCGTGATTATTTTTTTTGCAGTTTTTTTGCTCAATATTAATGACGTCAACAAGTAGACGCTTGAAATATTGATAAATTATTTAGTTGCATATTCACTTTATAAATAAATAATTAAATTAAAATAAATATTTAAAGGTCGTTTTTTGCTCGATATTAATAACGGCAACATGTAGGCGCTATGACGGCAACAGCTAAATGGTATAGAACCCTTCGTGCGCGAATCCGACTCGCACTTGGCCGGATTTTTTGTTTCACTTAGGTTTTTTTTTCTATGTTAATCCTCTAACCGCTTGCGTCGGATTAGTCCGACGAGTGTTTACGATTGGGTACTACATCTCGTTTAGCTCTTCAATTCCCATAGGTGACAAAAAATCTGACGATATGGAGTATTTGGTCGTGGATGTGCGAACCTGGCGGAATAAACGCGAGAGTATTTGTCGCATAGATCCGACATAAGTGGTCAAATAAAAGGTTAAAGCGCAAGTTTAACTTTTAATTAATAAAATCAAATATTATGTTCTTATTTTCAAGGTGGTACAAAGTCTTCTAAGTCAGACAGGGAAAAGAAAGAGGCTAGTACATTAAAAGAAGAAAAGAGGAAGAATAAAAACAGAGATAAGGATAAGGACAGTAATGATAGTCGTAAGAGTACAGAACACGGTGAGTACATTTATTTATTTACAAGCACTTGTACAACGTTTGCGGAGAATGTCCAAGGCCGACGTGACGGATCAGTCTCATTCAATACCCACAAAATATAATATTCCATAATATAAGCATGCATCCATGTTGTCAGCGCGTCTACAGAAGTTTTAACTTCAATAACTAACCACATAGAGGCTTAAGACGGCTCCTTTATTTACATTAAATTTTCATCATGTAATTTACAAAATCTTTTCTTACAGCAAAAGAACAAATAGTTAAAGATAAGGAAATAGAGAGTACAAAAGATTGTGTAAAAATTAAAGAAACCAGTAACAAAGAAGTTAAAGAGAAGGACAGAGAAAGGGAGAGGGAACGAGAGAGAGAAACGAGAGAACGAGACAAGGAGCGCGAGAAAGAGCGGGAGCGTGAATTGGTGCGTCAACGTTTACGGACGTCGCCCACGATAGCTTTTTGCATCGATTCAGAAGCGCGTTGACACGTCGCTTCATCGCAATTTTTATCCATTTGTCGCATTTGCAAAGAGCAAGTGTATTGCTATAAACGCGATAGGACCTGCGACAACATTACGACTTATAACGACTATATCGCTACTGAATCGCTGCAAAAAGTTGCCGTGGGCGATGGATCGTATCAAGAAGTACATAGTTCTTGCGTTAAACAGGTGAGTTTATCTATGGATATGTTTCTGTTGTAGCGCGAAGCCCGTGAGTGTGGAGAAGAGCTGAAACGAGTGCGCGCCGAGCTGGCATCGGCGCGCGCGTCTGAGGCGGAGGCGCGGCGGGCACTGGCAGCCGCAGCTGCGGCGGAGCGGCAACGTCGCACCGATCATCAGACGCTCAAGCAAGCCCACGCCGCGTTGCAGCACAAGTAAGTGTGTGTAACTATAGTCTATGCGCTTTAAGAAAATAGTGACTCGCCAGGCGTTTTTGGCAGGATTTCTTCGAGTGTAGTTCAGTGGCTGTTTTAATTATTTGCAACTTAATTCCTAGTCGATATTGTGATGTAAAATTGGTGTAGTTTTGTATCTCAAGTGTCTGCGCAACTAGACAATATGTGAAATCATTGAAATAGGCATAATCTCTATAAAATGGAGCTGAGAATTTTATTGTAGTATCTCAGCGAAGTTTTTTTTATTTATTTTTTAATTTAATAACACATACAATTGTTTTAACAGGCATACCCAAGATAACAAATGTAGTCGCAAAATAGCCGCACTCAGAGACGCCACCCACAGACTGATCAAATATTCATTAGTGTAGTAGTAGGCAACATACATACATGATAGTCGATGATCAGTCTCAAGCAGCGCCTTGAAGAACTGGCAAAAGTTACACAGAGGACAACACACTTATTGTCACCCTCTCAAATCTCAAAGTTGACTTTATACATTTGCCGCTAAATACTATGAGAAACATAAGAATGTGTAAATCTATATTGTAATGGTAAACAAATTAACTGTTCATACAAAGACATGACTTAAAAGACATAGTATCCCAGCCAAAAACATTTTAAAAAAACATAGTGTCTCACCGACGCCTATACGCATTGGACATCTATCGGCTGAAATGATGATGATGATGATTCACCGATGCAATAAAAGTAAACGCTTATGTATACTGGAGTAAAAATTAAATCATTAATATTAAAGCAAACTTTTTATTACACATTATTTTCAAATATTTATTTTAAAATTTAATCATAATCGTCAGAATGGTATCCTGTCGGTTCACCAAGAATTGATTTACAAAACTTCGTTTGACAAGCAAATTATGAACCCTGTTGTGCCAATGCAAAACAGGGTTCATCATTATACTACTACAAGTTTTCGAAATAATTCACAAGAGAAGTATTTGCCAAAAAAGTTTGTAACACGAGTGTTTGTAAAATAAAACATTTACGGAATGAATTATTTGTGAAATAAATACTATAGATACGTTGGTTGTTGACTAAAAATTTGTCAATGGGGTTTTGGTGAAAGATTAGTGAACCCGTAAGAATTAACACGTTTATTTTACCAATAGATGAGGTATTCATAAATATTTAATATTCACATAATAACACGTCCGTCCCTACTAGTCAATGTGAACACTTTCTAATCTAATTGGTCAAGAGGCGTAGTTAAGCTGAGTGACAACGATGAGTCACTATTTTCTTAACTTGAATATACTAAAGTGCGTGACGAGCTGGCGGAGCGCCAACGATTTTAATTGATATTAACGTCTCGTCATCACGATCAGGGTGACGGCGTGGCGTACAGGCGAGCGCGCGGCACTGGAGCGGCGCCTGGGCGACGAGCGGCGCGCGCGCACGCACGCCGAGCAGCAGCTGCGCACGGCGCGCCAGCACGCGCGCCCGCCCAGGTATTCCCGCGGCTTCGCTCTTATCAACTGCTTAACTACCCTACCCTATGCTACCTACCTACCCTACCCTGCTCTACTTACCTATCTACCTACCTACACCTACCCTACTCTACCGACCTTTTTTGCTTTTAAACCTTCCATGTAAACTGGTGAATAAAAAAAGATCTATTCATTCATTATTTATAAATCTGAGAGTGTAGTCTCTTATCTCTCAGATTTAGGAATAATAGCAATTGATTTTTAATATTTAATGATAGTATAGATTGTAAGTCGAGTGTTTCGTTTCTATAGCGGGGAATGTGAGAGCGAGTCGTGTCGAGCGCGTCGTACTGCGGCAGAAGCAGAGAGCGCAGCGTTGCGGCGCGACCTACAACGCGCTCGTGAACGTGCCACGCAGCTCAGTCGCGACCTCACGCATGCCACCGAACAGGTTAGTGCTCTCTGGCTTTCAACCAAACTTCCAGCTTTGGCCTGAACCGATCTTAAGTCAGACACTAGTTATCTATGTGTGGGTGTGAGCTAAAAGCAACCCATATTAAAAAACGACAATTTCATAGGTAAAGACCTATTATTTGAGAAAAGTTGGACTATGCAAAAGATAGGTAAGATTTCAACAATTGTCAATGACGTCACCTCACGCGTGCGGGCGCTTGAGTGCGAACCCATATGTTATTTAACAAAAGCTGTTTTTAAAATAGGCTGTTGTGATGTTTCTTAGGTGCGTACGCTAGAGGCACGGCAAGAGCGACAAGAGCAGCAGGCAGCCGTGGCAGCCGCGGCGGCCGTGGCGGCAGCCGGCAAGCCGAGCGGCAGCTTCGAGTCCACGCAGTCGCGCCTGCAGCACCTGGAGCACTCGCTGTCGGCCGAGACGCGCGTCAAGCTCGACCTGCTGTCGGCGCTCGGCGAGGCCAAGCGCAAGCTGCACATACAGGACAGTGAGTCTCCATCGTTCAGTTTATGACGCGATTCTTAACATATAGGGTTACTAGTTTCGTAGCATCTTCCGACTCTGAGAAGTGACATTTTATTGACGAAAAATGATTGACATAAGTAACCTAAATATCACGTGGTCAATCGCCAAACAATGCCACGTTCTAATCCTCAAGATCCTGTGGCTCACACGTCTTTCGCACCATTTGTTGTAGGACAAGATGGTTCAAAATCACTTGCCATATCATACTAATTACAAATTTAGATTTTTTACACAGTTATGGAATGTTGTTAATAATGAAAAAATAAATTAAAATGCGTTTATTTGTATGGCGACTTCAGTTAAATAAATAATCTATGGTTATTTCGTGTTATGAAATTAGTGACGTCATCGGTGCTACTGCAAAGTAAAGTTATATTTATACTGGGGTAAAAATTAAACTTATATTAAAGCAAAGATTTTATTCCAAAGGATTTATAAGTAAATATTTTAAAATGTTATTAGAATTGTCAGAGTTTACAATATTATTTTCATGAATGTATTCATTTTTTTTTTTTTAATAGAGATGTATAGAGTGTCAACTAGTCAATGGAAACACGGCTTTTTATTATAGATACTCTAATTAGTCAAGGGGCTGGCTAAGCTGAGTGACAACGATGAGTCATTATTTTCTTAACGCTAATACACTATAGTTTAAAATATTCAAAATGTTATTTTCCAGGTTTAATATCAAGACAAGATAAAGAAATAGAGGAACTGAAGGCTCAAATGCTGGCCGTGATGCCGACCGAGTTCGTGGCGCCGTCGGGCGCCGCCGTGTCGAAGCTGCGGCTGCCGGACGCGTCGCCGCTGGACCCCAACGCCTGCGTGTACACGCCCAAGCAGCGCGCGCAGTGCTCCGACGCCTGAAGCGGACGCAACGAGGGCGCCCACGCAACTATTGTCTAACTTAACTCAGTTCCGCAAAATACACATTTCAGTGAAAGAAGATTGGTGTGATGAACAATAAAAAAGGTGTGTCGCAAAAGTCAAATAAAATTGTGTAATTTTTGTGGTTTTGTGTGCTTTGAAATGGAGTTTTCGATCAGAGCTGATTTGTGTGAATAGTGTTGTCAGATTATGTGAAAAATGGAACTGTCTGCAGCTGCAAAAACCGGAAACCTGGCTTTCATAATGGTTGTTTTGAGCTGAAAACTTAACAGGACATACTGGCTATCCTATCGAAATTCATGAAAGACGTCGTTTCGAGCTGAAATAATTTAGACAATACTTGATGTGAAATCTAGAAGTATTAAGAATCTAACGCGTTCCTCCTTAGGTCCCAAACACAGAGCTTCGACCCTTTACCCAAGCCATGCTGGTCTTTGTATGGGCGTTTCTGATCTCAATTTTTTTTATTTATGTTTTCTAATTGATAATAATAATGCAAGCTGACAAGATGTTTTCGTTAATTTATTGTGTTAGTTAAAAATTTTAAAGTGTTTTTTTTGTAAGTCCTTAAGCGGGCGATGAACTTGACAGTTTTAAATCTGATTTTGAAATTTCTGTTTTTTTTTTACTGATAAACTACAGTATATATTTTGGTGATTACATTTAGACGACTATAATAATCGTTTTTGTTTATAATTAAATTAAAAATCAGCTATAACTTTTGTCAAGTGTGATCGCCTGCAAATGTCCATACAAATATCGGTAAAATAAACTGGATTATACTTAAAATTAAAATAAACAAGTGTGTTAGTTTTGTAACAGTGTACGTACATATGTCAAGACAGAGTGTTTATTTTTTCATAATATTGAAATATTTGAATTTAACAGATTCGTGGTACTGTATCTTGGTCTTTAAATGTGAGATGTTGCCCTACAGTATACAATTCTTGTGAATTGACACTACAATATGACTAGACGTTCGCTGTATTGTGCGCACAATTACAGTCATATTTTAACCTGTAATTGCGTTCAAAACAGCGAATATAATTACATTTAAACTTTGTGA
Organism: Mythimna pallens; assembly: GCA_961205895.1. Classification (NCBI taxonomy): domain Eukaryota; kingdom Metazoa; phylum Arthropoda; class Insecta; order Lepidoptera; family Noctuidae; genus Mythimna; species Mythimna pallens. Next base: position 2,576,683 of record OY540843.1, on the reverse strand, counting down.
CTGTATAAAAGTGGCGTTACATTGAAAAAAATTTCTTATGTCAGAGTCGTAAGGTACATTTTTCAATGGGACGTCAAAGTTCTTCCAAAAAACTAACGTGGCCGTACAATGATCTCTTCAAGCATAGTCTGTGTAGTCACGACAGTCCTCTGTGTGATTCCCTGCTGCAATCTAATAAATACGTGTTCTTTTCGAATTTTATGTGATAAATTGTACAAATTAAGATCTGAGATCGAGTCTTCTTCCTTGTATATTAAATTTGTAGTTTTATTCGACGTTTTTAGTCCAAATTTGTCTGTATTTACGTGTGGCGCCGCCTGGCGGTAAGTTCGGGAACTATCGGCGTGGCGCTCACATTTTCTTGTTGAACATTTGAGATTTGAGAATTGTTTGACGTGTGACAGCATTTGACATGTGATGGAACCATGACAGTTGTGATTTTGACAGATGTTCCGGTTCGATAGTCCTGCTCCTCTGTTTCTGAATTTTATGTATGTCTGTAAAAATGTACTTAATTGGGCAAATTTTTTCTCAAATATTTACAAATGTAAAGATTCTAAATTGACCCGACATAAACACAGCCAGTATTATAAATTAAAAAATTAAAAGAGACATTCATAAAATTCTTTTTTTTTATATTTTTTCAGATTTGCATAATAATTAATTTACTTGTAAAAATAAAAATATTTGTGGATATTTTCGGGAAAAGAATTTGTTTAATAGATAACATTTTCGGTCCTTAACCGTGCGTGAAACTACAAAATTGTCGTGAATTGTGCACAATAACCAGTTTTTCGTTTCTTTGCATATCATGAAATCTTTTAAGAGTAATTTTCCAGGGTAATCCGTGAAATACAAATTTTCTTAAGTTACATAAAAACTGACACTGATCTGCAAAATGCCAAAGCTTTAAAAAAAAAAAAAAACAATTTCACGGGCTACCTTGGCGAATTAGCTTTAACATTAAAGGTCGGAATAGGTAGGCATGTGGAAACAACTATTAAACATAAACACAGTTTTATCTCGAATAAACATTTAATCACTTTGAAAAGTCAGAAAAGTACAACATCGTGAAAAGGCGCGTAATTCTCTGTCCGATTGTTATTGATACTAGTGCGGGGGTGATGAGATGCAGCGAGAATAGGGTATAAAGAGAATACACTCAATCATCGACATTTTAATCTAACCTAACATAGACTATCAACTGTAAGTTAGGTTAGACTAAAAACACCCTCCTCTAAAATACCGGAATCAAAAACATTTCGGTTAAATTATTATTATCGTAAAAAGGGGTAAATAGAAACAAAACTTTGGTTTGGTTTTTCACTTTGATACCATATTATCGGCTTCTAACAAAGCATCGACTTTTTAGAATAACAATTCATTAATAAATTGATACAGTTAAATGCTGCAAAAAATATTCAAATACTGTGCAAATACCCTTTGAAGTTTTATTGCTATTCACCCCATTTGACTGTACGGGTTTTAATACATCCTACCAATTCCGACATTTGAACATTAGAGGCTTATTGAAGGTTACGTCTAGACAAGCGTGCTTCATCGTTGACGTCATCCCTACCATTCGGTGGTAATTGATCAAATGCGAACACATCAATAATTTTTTTTTTTAGAGATCCTACAGTGTATAACAAAAATTACACTGACCTGAATCTTTTAAAAATGCAGAGTGAGATCTACAGGTATTTTTAATAAACTTAGCAGGTGAGCTAAGTAATTAAACTTTTATATTTTACACAACAAAGTTTACTGTTGCGCGAAGTTTCGAAAGAAAAAGTATAGTCATTGCGAATCACGAGCTCGCGTCCAGTTTAATTTGTGAACATTGTAGCGCGCTCGTGAAATGCAACAACTAAAGTGTTCGTCCATTAAAGGTGCAGGCACCAAAAATGTTTGAATCGCATCGCATGCTTAATCATAAAAAGAAACTCAAAAAGAGGGTATTCGAATCTGAAAACATGTGTTTAAAAAATAAGGTTAAATTTTCAAATACCCTTCATTTTTGAGTTTTGTCTCTTTTTGAATAAGCGTGCGACATATTTGAAGGGTTGGAACACGATTTTTTTTTTCGATTATCGTGTTTAGTACTTTGGTTCAATAGATTGTTTTGTGTGCAATAGTAATAAGTTCTATTCGTTGTATCTTTTGTAAAACAGTTTTGGAAAAATATCTCAATAATATACCATAGCAAAATTTAAGTATCGCCTCGCAAAAGATCTGTCTAGTAATAGAAGAATATTAGTAACTTGCTCTTTAAATCTTTGTAAGTTCAGTTTTTCTCGCAGGGAGTTGGCGTTGAGGGAACTAAGAAGTTTAATAAAAATAATAGAAAGTGGCTGCTGCCCTGTCGCGGGTGCAATTCCCGCACGGAACAAACATTTGTATGGCCTACAGATAGTTGTTCAGAGTCTGGAAGTCTTGTGTATGTAAGTTTACACGTTTGTGAACGCTCCCACGATACAGCAGCAGCAGCAGCAGTCTGAAGCAGTTTTATAAAAAAAAATGAGATATTATTCTAAAAACTATGTCCATATATATTACCCTAAATCCAACCATAGATTTGTAATTGCGTTCTTCCCAAATTATACTTCCAAAATTCATTCTGTTGCATTTATATATAGTACAACTATTTTTTATATTTAAAAAAAAAACCGCCAACAAGATGTACTAAGCGATGGAATAGTAAGGTTACGTAGAATATGAGAAGGATTCGTATAATACATAGGATAAAATGTTACTGATTGTGAAAACCCGTTTGTTTTCTGGTGTCTTTCAATGTTGGTTTCTTGAAATTTTTATTTTTTTGGGTGCCAACTTTGTCTGTCCTCTTTAGCTCTGCCTTGTGTGCTTATTTGAGAGACAAAATAAGAAAATAATAATCTTCTTTTTTATGTTTTTACTGGAAATTGTAACCTTTTAACTGATACCCATATCATAGGTGTGCATAAACAATAACTAGTCCGCCATCTTTAAGAGTCCGCCATATTGGATTTAGATTGACGTTAGCTTACCATTTATTGCCATCTAAACTGAATATGCCTGCAAAAATTGAGCTTAAACGGTTAGGGGTAACTGGGTTGTCTCGAAACTAGGCAGGTGTGCATTTTTACCACTGCTCAAAAGTTCCCTAGAAACAGAAAACTGACAACCTACACACTTTACTTACAAGAGTCATTCATGTCTGGTGTTTTAATTCAGATTAAATAATGAACTCTAACGAATGGGATACACAGCACATTGTTTTCCTTCACTCATTCCAGCTGATTTAATCTGTAAAAATCTCATCGTGAAAACTTAGGTGAAGTAAGTTGTTATTCCATCTGTCACCTCACTTTAACGGCGGACTTGTTACAGAAAAAAAGCACTACTATTCCTTCGGCATTCCATCGGCAGTTCTCATTCTATGGCGTTCGTTCAGTTATTCACGTTTATACTAATCACCTCATTTATCTAAATACATCAATAGCAAATTATAATGGTGTTTTCAAAATAAATTGATTGGTAATACAAAAAGTAGAAACTGACTGACATATTAACGCACAGCCGAAACTACTGGGACTAGGAGCGGGATATTTTGCACAAAGTTTCCTTTTATGACGTAGGCGAGTACTAAGAGAGAAGCTGGTTTGGATATATGTCAAAATGAAATAAAAATATCTCGAAAACATGTCTCACAAATAAGTATAAAAGGGTTAAAGGAGCGTTCACACATCACAGTAAAAAGCGATGAAACGCATATTGGCTATTATATGTTGTAGCCAGATCTTAGTTTTGTAACATTTGAAAGAAAAGAAAAAAAACGTTTATTCGTATCTTATTCGTACCATTTCTTGATGTGTTCAACCATTTCATGACATAGAACCTTGCCCGCTTGCCACTTTATGATAATATGGGTTAGCCAAATCAATGAATACGCTGCGTACGATATGAAAATTTTAATCGCACGATTATTTTATGATATATATAGTCAAACATGACATGAGTGATCATAATTATGGTAAAATAATTATCGTGTCCACCGTTAGAGGTGCTGATTTCGCTTTGTTTTGTGACGATACATAGCGGCAGACAATTCTGTATTAAAAGCGAATTTTACATTTTCAAATGCGAGACCAAAATTGAAGTAAAATATAATTTTCACACAAATCTGCATTAGGTATTCCATAGAAATAATACGAGCTTAAAAATAACTAATCAGCAGTTCTAAGGCAGCTATGGTGCAGTTATGCCAACGACGTGTATACGATTTAATTGCAATTGGCTTTCTATTTGAATGCAGACCATCTATATAGTCTAATTTTAATATCTAAGTTTATGTTGTTATTACAAGAGCAATACATAACTTTCCTCTTTATTTAGACCTTTTATTATTATGGACATCGTATCAAACGTGGATTGACATGTCAACAAACGGGAATTGACAAGTCATCAAACGTGGATTGACATGTCAACAAAGTGGATTGACATGTCATCAAACGTGGATTGACATGTCATCAAACGTGGATTGACATGTCATCAAACGTGGATTGACATGTCATCAAACGTGAATTGACAAGTCATCAAACGTGGATAACATGTCAACAAACGTGGATAACATGTCAACAAACGTGGATTGACATGTCAACAAACGTGGATTGACATGTCAACAAACGTGGATTGACATGTCAACAAACGTGGATTGACAAACCATCAAACGTGGATTGATAAGATAATTGATACCACTATTGTATTAGGTTCAGCCTGTAAAAATAGTGTGTATATTTAATAAATAAATAAAAATAAAAAAATTAAACGGGTTGACACATCATCGATTTGGACCACTATGTCATGAAATGGTCAGTCATCATGGCGCTATTCCATGATCTGGTTACGACAGATACATCAAAATGTAAAGTGAACATTTCCGTATTAGTTTTGAGATTTTTTAACATGAATCTATCACTCTAGTCTTAACAAAGGTCGATTCAGTATCGTTCAGCAGTTCTTGCGTCACTAGTCAGTTGTATTTAATATCCGCAGTTAGCGCATACATTGTTTTGTATCAGTAAGATGTGATATATTTTCTTAAAAGTAGGTTGTCATCACTTATTTCTAGTGGTGCTACAATGGACATCACAATCAATCTGTTGTGTTTACGAGTGAGATTACAGTTCCGTACAATCGCGGACTTGTCTGAATCGACCTAAAGTTATTTGTAAACCTAATTTATAGGCGTTTTTTTTATTTTTAGTTTTTAACAACGGACTGTGCACTGCCCACGAAGTTTGACTTCCTTTCCTTTAAAAAGTTTGAAACTACGTAAAATGATTGTGAAAAGTACTTAATTTTAGACTTAGGACTTGATGTGATTATTTTTTTCGAATGAAATCTGTCTGCAGCACAGATACCGATGTATATTTTTTCATGAACCCGGATCAATGCGAGAGCGTTATCATAGGAACAAACGTACAATGGAACGATCTGAATTTTCACTAGTGAAATGTAAGTGATAATGTTTGTTTGTATTATAAACAGATGCTGTAACAGCAATAAAAAATCAGACTTGCAACTTTGTTTTTCTTTTATACTCCTTACTATTGAATCCGTCGTCCGGACCGAGCCAGAGCCATCGTTGGCACAGTGTTCCGCTTTAAACATCTCGTCAATAAAATTAGGGGCCCAGTAGTGCTGAAGCCTATTGGGGCCAAGGGTTGTCTGAAAGGGAACAGCAAGGTCCTGGGACGCAAGGCAAAGAAGGAATATAGGAGTGGCTTTTAGTCATAGATAATATTACTATACAAAAAATTGTAAGCGACCGGCGCGGCGGTCAGGCTAAAGAAATAAACCTCTTAACAATACAAGCTCCATAATCCAGGAGTAATGCTTTCAAAATCAAATTCTGGGGAAAATAAATTCAGAAAAACCAGTATGAATTCGTTTATTTTTACAATGTTTTGGGCATTTATCTTTGAAAATAATGTAAGATTTTTTTTATAGCCTGTACTGTCCCACTGCTGGGCAAAGGCCTCCCCCAACTTCTTCCAGGTATTCTTTTCTTGGGCCACCTCAAACCAGTCTGCGGTAGGCATCTAGGTCGTCTCGCCACCTCTTCCCAGGTCGACCTCGGCGGCATCGTCCATCTACCTCGACCCTACGTTTAGTGCTGTTGGTCATACATTTAGTTTTAGACCGATTCATCGCGAAGAAGGAAATACAATTACTAAAAAATAATTTTGAAAATTGTTATGATAATAGTACATTTTGATGCAAGTGGAGAAACTTTGTCATTGCGACCGAGGCGGAATTCTAGCTGCCCGGCGACTTGGGGGGGCTGCTTTGCGACCAGCTTGACACTGCGAGCTGGCACACTTTACCGCACTAGTGCTAGAAACAGTAAATTGCATGCCTAAAAGGGTAAGGGTAGTGTAGGATTAGGAGCATGTTTTCACGTAAGTGTATTGAAAAATTATTGTGTCTATCTGAGCATTGAAAGTAACTTAGAATAAGTGTTCTTGGGTGATTTTTCATCTTTAACAATAGTTTAATATAGACTTTTATTTACTACAAACCATAGAGCGATACAGCGATGACCCTACGATATTTGCTGTGACGCAACGTAAAACGCCTTTTCTAGCATAGCCGCGTTGCATCGCGGTGTGATTTAACCATTATTAAATCACGCGACCTAGATTGACTATGACAATACAGGCACGGCACAGAGCAGATGATGATGCGAGCTGCAGAGCACAATAATACTACTAGCTTCTGTCTGTAAAAGTAGGTTTCTCCATACAAACTTCCAACCCCCGTTTTATCCTCTTAGGGGAGTTTCGTAAAATCCGTCCTTAGTGGATGTCTACACCCTACAAGGAACTGAGATTTCGTGATTAATCAGTAAGTGGTATTTTGCTTTTATATTTACAGATTCCTAATCTTCCACAATAACCAAGCAGTCCATACACCTCCATATCTTTTAAATCTTTCAATGGTTGATGTATTTTCTCCTTTTAAAAAAATTAATATCGCTCCCAAAGCAAAGGAAAAATAATTCTTTAATTTGCTAGACCCAGACCCAACTGACTAGGTTTGGCATTTTTCAAAAAGGCATAAAATAAGGTAATTTTCTTAAAGAATACTTAAATTATATATTTTGTACTTATATTTATAAAAAAAATATTTTTTAATGATTTCCATTCAATCCTGATAGCCTTGCTTCACTCACAAGGCTTTGTATCTCAAGTTGCACCCTCAAAGCTTTCTGCAAATCCATCTTTCTAAGTTGTGATGCAATATACTTGCCATAAATATCAAATTCATCCTCTTTAACATTTCCTGTACTTGAGTCTATGCTGTCTATGAATGTTCTTTCTGAGCAGTCTGTACTAGGCCTTCGATGTTTATTTTTCTTCTTTTTATTTTGGTATCGGCTTTCATTGATATGGGGCACTTCCCGGGGTTCTGTTTTTAGAATAAGAGTGTATTCTTCATCTTCAGGAAAGGGGTCAAGGGTGTCATCTTCCATATTATCTTCATTTGACAGCCATATTTTCTGATTTGCCTCGTCTATTGAATCTTGATGCTGTAAACAAGTAGTTTATAATAAGTTAGCTGCCATCCTCTCTCCTAAGTTTGCTGTGCCCGACAGGGTCCATATTGATCGTGACTATATTTCATACCTCCTATGTACATAATATGGAATGCAATAAAGGCTAACTAAAATATCTGAATATGTGGAGTGGCTTTGAAACGAATAAGGATAAGGGCACTTTGTTACGATTACACAAATGCAGAATGTATGTATGCACCTCGTGTAGTCTAAGGGCATCTTACTAAAAGAGTTATGAATATAAAATGGAAATGAAGAGAAAAGGAACGACATAGAAAAAATTAATGTATTGTGTACTATTAGGAATAATTTGAAAGAAAAGAGAATTAGTTGCAGTCAGATAATAGAAAGGATAGAATGTAAAAGAAAACGGCGCCAAAATGTAGGACAAGGATAGATGACGATGGGATGTCTAAAGGTCTGGATGCACCATAATAGCAACTCTAAAATTGAGAGCCCTGTATAAAAAAGTACTTAAGAACTCACATCGAAGGAAGAAGAATCTTCGACTGTTTTCTTTATCCCGCCGAAGCGTTTATGCCATTCAGCAAACCATTTCATATTAGGCTTGTACGACCATTCTGGTCCGGATCGCTGTTTTATCTTAGCGATTTCTTGCATGTACGTCGATCTGAGATTCTTTATTTTTATCTTAAGTTCCGTTTCATTAAGTAATATGCCCGTTGTTTCGTTAAGTTCAGCAATTATTTCTCTATAAGCCTTTAACCTTTTACTCTTAAGTCTGTACGATGTATGCTCTGGGTTCCACAAATGTTCATGACTTAAATATATTTTTACGAATTGATATGTTTCGTTTTCACTCCACCTCATTTCAGTTATTTATCCGGATTAAATTATTCGAGTTATATCAACTGCTTCCGATACAATTCAACTCGCACAACAATCAACAACAAAACAAATGTCAACTGTCAGTCTGTCACTGTCAGTATCATTCTCTTAACCCTCAGGGAAGGCTATAGTCTTTTAACTATATTGCCTTGTCTTACGTCCGTCTTTATAATTTTTTAATGATAATTATTTATCTTTCGTAGTGACATTGGAAAATGGATGGAAACTATTCTAGTGTATTTGTAGTATTTAGCAGCCGTATAGAGCCGGTAGCAGTCAAGAACAAACGGATTTTGGAGGTCCATATCGTCGTATCCTACGAATTGTGCCCTAACGAACATATTATAACTTTCTTTTTTTATTGCATATCCAATTCCAATTTTGCTGATCATACCACATATAACCAGTTCAACAAAACAATTAAAAACGGTACAGGTTATCAAATAATTAAGTTTTCTAAAAAGCCACAATTTTAAGCACTACGTTTTCATCGAAGAAACAAGTTACAATCGCCATCGCGCCATCTTTCTTCGCGAGTAGTAGGGGTGCGCGGGCGCGGAGACAGCGTACTAGCGCCGATCGGCCACTAGTCGGCGGCAAAACGCGTTCCACCGACTCGGCGGTTTGTTAAATTGTAGTATTGAATAAGTTCAAATATCATAACATCAACGAGTTTGTACTTAATTAAGTCATTCTAATTACATAATGCAAAGTAGTGCTGGATTTGAGCAATAAGTAACATTATGCCTTGTATTTGCGAAAGAATAAAGACAAAAATATAATTTGAAACATAGAAGAAAGACACAAACGTATAATACGGCCGGCGTATTTTGGCGAGCCTGAACTTTGCGCAGAAGGCTGCGCACGAACGTTTTTTAGGAACAAAATGGTGGCATGAGGCGACGTGTGCGGGGCGGAGGTCTAGGCTAGAGATTGACTCTATGGAAATACAATCGACCCTTTATTCAATCAAATATCGCAATCGATTTTTATCGATTTGGAATTTATATATTTTTGTTTCTATGAGATATTGAACGAAATAGATTTACAAACATAGTGAATGTTGTCGTTACTAAACGAGATTTCGACTTTAATGAAAAAAAAAACTAATAAAATTTTATTTTCTTGGTTGAAAGACATGATTTTGTTAAATATCAGTTATTTATAAACAACTACTAGAATAACGATTGTTTGAGAATATTTTAAACCTCCATAGAAAATTGAATATAAATATATTTTTATAACTTAATTGAAATCGATTTAAAAAAAAATCGATTAAACAACACCATCAGACACGCGTATTGGACATCTCTCTTCGGTAACTTCGTAAAGCTTCGTACTTATTCGGCAATGTTCGGTACGCAGTAATATGTCTCATTCACACGTTAGCATTGGTGTTATTTTCGTATCCCTGTCTCTGTCTTGAGCACAGGCGGTGACAAAAGTTTTCGTTGGTTGTTATTAATAAATTGTTAAGTTTTTTGTGTAGTGTTAGGTTTGTTTCTTTAATTCATAAGTTATTTTTGTAGCTTTCTGTCTCCAAAGTGTTTTAATATTTATTTTATTTGTACTTGGTCCCTGTATTAGTAAATTTTATTCCGAATTTGGTTTAAAAAAATTAATGTCAATAACAGTTTTTTTTACGAGTGTACATGCGCTAAAGTTCGCAGAGCCTATGTTCAGGGCCGTCAAGTTACGTTGACCGTATTGTAATTAGGGCTTCGTCTCGCAATATAGCCATTCCATAGAACACGGCCGCAATCACCATTATGGTTTTTTTCTATATACTTACCCAATATTTTAAAATTGATTAACACAACAGAGAATAAGGATTTATGGGACAAAGTGCGTTTAAAATATAATTTATTGAAAATAATCCTATCCGAATCTTAAGATATCAATATGATTTGACCAATACATATTTACTGTATGGACTTTAAAAGAGACTGACCCCTGAGTTTGTTTCGGTGTTTCTTTTCAGGGTAGTCGGCTAGGAAACACCAGCCTTATCAAGTTTAAAATGACAAAAAAAAATAGATGTGTAAAAGTGTTTTGTAAACCTATTTGCAGAATAGATATCATTTATCAATACACATCATATGAAATCACTTAAACATATTTGATAATATTTAATTTAATTAAACACAAAGAAGTGTCTCCTGAAAAGTTGCTATTATGCAGTTATGCCCCTATTCGTAGGATACGACGATATCAGAGACAAGGCTTCAAGCCTTGCCTCTGATATCGTCGTATCCTTTATCGTCCATCATATTAATATTAAAAAATATAAAGCCTGAGTTACTTCATACATGCATGTTTACTTTTGAGATTTTCTCATGTTTTACACTCTTGATAGTGTAAAGTCAAGCACTGTTTAGCACACCTTTTTATAAATATTGTAAATAAAACAAGCATGTTATTTTAATTATTATATTACTTTAATAAATCTTTGGTTTATACTTTGCACTTTGGAAGGTTGTTTATGGGGGATGATCAAAAGAAGCCCGCGAAATTTTAAATTTCCAGTGTTTTTTCCCTTTGCAAGGTACTGTCAAGTTGTATGTTGAATTAAGTATGATTAGCGGGCGTACTAAGTATTTATTTACAAAATTATAATCAGTCAAATCATCAATACAACCTTCCCAGTTCATTTGAATGGCTATTTTAGAAAAAGTCATTCAACGGGATTAGCAGAACTGAGAGAGTTGTACTAATGGTTTTAATGAATATAATTTTAATTAAATCATAAATTAATGAACATAGAACATGACACTGTCTTGTAAAATGCAAAATACAAGAAAATTTGAATTAAAAAAAAAAAATCGCGGGCTACCCTAGCGTTTCACCCTTAATCATGAAATTGCACAATAATAAATACTTTTGTTAAATAAAACATAAAACTATACCTATAAAACTTATAATACGAAATATTTGCAATCATACTATTATAAATCTATTTAGAATCTAGTTAGGTGCTAAAATACAGGTTATCACAACATTATTGACAAGAGCTCCAAACTACCACATAGTTTAACAAATCATGCTGATTTTACTATTTGTCACCAACTTCATTAAGGCCTGCTGTCCACGGACGCATAGGTTCATGGACGCGTATTCGTCATTATACGCTTCGTGTACGCCAGTGTGAAGCTTACATACAAAACTGTATTGACGTAGCACCAGCGTTGTACCGTTGTGTTGTTGCACATAATTTTATTTGATTATGCATCCGTGGACAGTGGGTGTGAGTATGTAAGTACACTTCCAGCTTCCTGGTGTTTCAAGTAGTTTTTTAATCACTGGATACTATATCAGAGATCCTAGCTTCACTCACAAGATTTTGTATTTCCAACTGAATCCTCAATGCTTTATGGAGGTCCATGTTCCTCAGTTGTGTAGCAATATATTTACCATAGATATCAAATTCATCCTCCTTTGTACATTGAGGTTTTGAACTGCTGGAATAATTTCTAGCTGCAATCCGGTGTTTGAGCTTTTTCTTTTTAATTTTCTTATAGTAGACAGGAGAAGACCTTCTTTCAATCTTGACTTTTGAGGGCTGTTCATCAAGTTTTGCAGAATCATATTCATTATCTGTATGAGGGACAAGTGGGTCAGGGTTTGTTCCATCCAAATTGGCATTTTGCAACTCTTGATCAACCCAGATTTGGCAAGATGAATCCATATCTTGAGTTTCATGAGACTAGAATTTTTATAATGGTTATTTGTTAGTAAATTAATATTATTATAATAAGCAGATTGACTATGCGTAACATAAATGAAAGCAGTTATACTTCTTATTAAAAATCCACTTTTTTTTACATATTTGAATGACATGAATAATACATTACCCATAAACTGAAAAGGTACTTATAGGCTTATGAATTGATTTTTTAGATGAAGCCTGCAATACTTACAGTGTTATATGAACTTGAATGTCGATTACTGGGTACATGTTTCAAGCAGCGATCCATTTCATGGAACCACACTAATGACGGTTCGTAGATCGAGTCTGGACTCGATTTTTGTAAGATTTTGTGCACTTGTTGCACGTAAGTAGTCCTAAGGTTCTTTATCTTCATTTTTACTTCGGGAACAGTCAGGGATTTCATTGTGGAACCTTTGAATTCCGCACTTATATCAGAATAAGCCTGTTCCCTCTGATACCTGAGTTTGTATCCCGGATGTGCAGGATTCCAGAGACAGTCATGCTTTATATATATTTTAACAAATTCTAGTGTCACTGCTTCACTCCACCGCATTGTAACAATGTTGTAATTTATAAATTAAATAAAGAAAAGCCTTTGTTATTCACAACACACCCATTTCGGCTTATAGTAAACATCTTTTATATGACAGTGACACTGACACTGACAGGATGGTAGAATATCTTTTTTTTATTAATTAAATCTGGACCATGGATACAAAGTCGTTCAGTCAAATCCTAGAGATTACATGTTTCTAATTAGTTAATTTATTTGTTTACCATTAGAATATGGATGTACACATTCTATATTTTTTTTGTAGTATTTTTCAGCAAATGTATCAAGTCAACCTGTGTGGCTTCGGTGGCTGACTCCTTTATTGGAACCCTAACAAAATTAATAGAATCACACACATATGAAGCCAAAATTCCTTGCAGTAAACGCAATGTTCAACCGTGGATCACACCCGGACTGATGAGGTGTATGAAACACCGAGACCGGCTACATTTATCAGTACGCAGTGACCCCACGAATGAAACAAAAAAAATAATTTACCGTCGATATAAAAACTTCTGTAACCAACTCTTACGCAACCTTAAAATTGAATACGACAGTCGACAAATTCAGGAAAATAAGCAGAACTCTAAAAAGCTATGGAAAGTTTTAAAATCAGTATACGACCCTAGGGCCCGAAAGTGCAATACGTCCAACTTACTGTCAAGTCCACTGGACCCTGTCGAGTCTCTCAACAAGTGTAACTTCTACTTCACTTCCGTAGGCAAAAACCTGGCTGACACCATATTGACAAGATTATAAGAAACTCAGACGTCCATCACTAGCAAGTACTCATCACCAACATCATCACCGTTCTCCTTCTTCCTACACCCTACTGATGAAACCGAAGTCACTAACTTCATCAATCAGTTGAAAAATGATAGCTCCCCAGGTCCTGAAAAAATTGGCGTAAAACTTTTAAAGAAAATCCTAACTCTGCTGATGTGGCTGATGAACCTCAGCCTAGAAACAGGAGAATTCCCTGAACAATGGAAAGTGGCAGCAGTAAGCCCAATACACAAAAGTGGCCCTAATGATAAACCTGAAAATTATAGACCTATAGCCCTTAGCATACTACCTAAAATTCTAGAAAAAGTTGTAAATACCCGATTAGTAAATTTCCTTGAAAAGCACAATTTAATATCAGAGAGACAATTCGGTTTTAGAAAAGGCAAATCTACAGAAGACGCGGTTTTACTACTACTACATACTACTAACTAACTCCATATCTTCAATCATAGAAAAGGGTGACCGTTGCGTGGCGGTCTTTTTAGACCTAGCTAAAGCATTCGACACAATCTCAATAGATCTTCTTCTTAAAAAACTAGATTCAGTTGGAATAAAAGGGAAACCGCTTGATTGGTTTCACAGCTATCTGACAAATCGCCGACAATACGTCAAATCGGACGACCACTTAAGTAATCAACTCCCTATAAATTTTGGAGTTCCGCAGGGTAGTTTGCTGGGCCCAACACTATTTATTATCTATATGAACGACATATTAAAGCTCAAACTAAAAAATGCAGAACTAATTTTTTACGCAGATGATACTGTTATCACAATCCATGGTAGAAATTGGGAACAGGTCTACTACCTTGCGGAAGAAGGATTAGCAACGATAGCACCAACTTTTAACCACAATTTATTAACACTCAACACAAAGAAAACCAAACACATCCCATTTTACGAAACACTTTCTTCTAGCCCTCCTCCCAACCTAACCTTAAAATTTCATACATGTCTTTCAACAATCCAAACACCTCACACGAAGACTGTACATGCGACTATATTGACCGAACTCAGTCAATTCGTTATTTGGGTCTACTAATTGACGAGAATCTATCGTTTAAAGCCCACATCAAACACCTGTCTGGTCGAGTAAGGAAACTTATATACATAATTAAGAAATTGAGAGACCGCACCCCAATAGTCGTAATGCGAACGGTTTATTTTTCTATATGCCAGACCATTATACAATATGGCATATCTATCTGGGGTGGAGCTGGGAAGACTACAATACTTGAGCTCGAAAGGGCCCAGAGAGCTGTTATAAAGGTTCTCCTAAAAAAATCATTTTTCTTCCCTACGGACTCCTTGTACAGTGAATTTCCAGTTTTACGTGTTCGTCAATTGTACATTCTCAATGCATTTCTTCGTACTCATAAAATCATAAAGCTCCGACCAGACTATCGCTCATTAACTTCCAAACGTGTCTTTCATACACCGCTGGAACGAACCACCTCTCTTCTAGCTAGACGATGCCCCGCTTACCTACATACCTTCGTTTATAACAAGGTCACTAGTAGTTTACCCTGCGATACAAAAACACTTACCCTCTCAATGTGTAAAAAAACTGTCAAAAAATGGCTTTTAGGACTTACTTATAATGATTCAGAAAACCTTCTCACGTCATTTAATTCACACTCGGAATCCCATCACAGACACTAACACCTACACACCACACTCAAACTTACATACCACACTCGCACCTACACACCACACATTACACCTTCACACTACACTCACACCTACTCACCACACTCACACAGCCACACTTTAGTTTTAACTTAATTTTTATTAAAACTTTGTAAGTTCTGTGCAAGGTTCAGCACAACTTTATTTCTATTTTTTTATTTTTCAAATTTTTAGGTTTTAGTTTTTAAGTTACTTTGATCTCCTTTTAACTTGTTTTAATTTTAAATTTTATTCTTAGATTATATTATTTTTATGCACATTTTGTTATATTCTCCAGTGGCAAAAGGCAATTTTATTTTTACTATATTCAACTCCGGTCCCCAAGATACAGGCGCTGCCTAGTTTGGGGACCACCGTATACTACACAATTGAAGCCCACAACTAGTTACAGACCTATTGATACATTAAGATTATTTAATTTAAGGTACCGTTTGTAACAATGATTCAATAAAATTATTATTATTATTATAACCTTCTCCAAACTTAGCTGAGGTAGAGTTTGGGCATCGAAAGATGTCACCGAATTATTTATTTTTGGAGATGTCTTTTCGTTGGAGGTTTGGTTAAGCGCGGTCGCGTGGCATCGGCGATAAATTATTCGTAGAAGCGCGCATTTGTTGTTAACTGACTCGAATTGGTGAATTAGAGATTTGGTAATTCCAGATTCCATGACTGTGGCGTTAGGTTTTTCGTAGCAGCGTGCATTCGTTGTGAAGAGTTTCCTATTAGTAAACATACGGGGACGTGTTATTCGATATTACAGTTTTCTAAAACGTAGTTCGAGATCGCATGGCTACGGCGTTAAGTTTTTCGTGGTAACGTGCATTCGTTGTTAAGTGTTTCGGATTAGTAAACTTACGGGAACGTGTTATTCGATGTTACACTTTTCTGAATTGTGTAACACACTCCTTCAAAAAGGAGGTTCTATGTTATAATCTTCTATCATCTTCGCAATTTGGTTTTCGTGCTAAGCTGTCCACGGACGACGCGGTGCACAACTTGACCGATCATGTCTCCGTGGAACTTGCTAAAGGAATCCAGACCCTAGGGGTCTTTCTTGACCTCGCGAAGGCCTTCGACACGGTATCTGTTTCTATACTCCTAAACAAGTTAGAGGCCATGGGAATTAGGGGAACGCCGCTAAAACTTTTAAGCGACTATTTAGATGATCGATACCAATGTGTTAGAATTGACGACATCACAAGCGATGAACAAAAAAACACTAGTTTTGGTGTTCCCCAGGGAAGCATTCTGGGCCCAACCCTATTCTTGATTTATATTAATGATTTGTGTAATTTAAATATTAAACAAGGTAAAATAATTTCATATGCTGACGACACAGCCTTAATCTTTTCCGCTAAAACCAGCAATAAATTATACGAATACGCTCAAGTAGGTTTGAACAATGTGACTTATTGACTTCAAAGCAATTTACTAACATTAAATGCTGACAAGACTAAATATATTCACTTCTCCATGCGCGACCTTCAATCTAACACTACTAATCCTCATCTTTATGCCCACAAATGTGAATTCCACTCAGTCAGTACATGTAATTGTCCTTTTATCCTTAAAACTTGCGACATTAAATATCTCGGGGTTATAATTGACAAAACACTCTCCTTTAGACCACATATTGAAAGTTTAGTTAAAAGAGTACGAAAATTGATCTTTATTTTTAAAAAATTGCGAGCAATTGCAGACTCAAAATTGATTACCCAAGTTTATCTGGCACTCGGACAATCTGTAATTCAATACTGTATTACCTCGTGGGGTGGAGCACCAAAAACTTATTTGTTACCTCTCGAAAGAGCTCAGAGAGCCATTTTAAAAGTAGCCAATTTCCATCCGTTCCTCTATCCCACAGTTTTGCTATACAAGTCCTGCAACGTACTGACTGTTCGCCAGCTTTTCATCATGCGTTTGGTATTAAAACAGCACACCATGCTTCCCTTGTACCCTGAAATTACTAATAAGAGACGGAATGATATTGTATGCAATACAAATACTTTTTCAAAAAATGTCTTTGTAAAAAGATATTTCACATTTTTAGGCCCATTTTTGTACAATAGATTAAATAGTAAATTAGGTTTGTATAAACTAAATTATTATAGCTGTAAAAAGATTATTGTGCAATACTTACTCAGCATCTCGTACGAAGAGACAGAAGATCTCCTTTTAGTTTGTAAATAAAACATGCTTTGCTTTTAGTTAATTAAATGTAGGTTATTTAATATAGTGAATTTTAATGATTGTTAATTTATTATTTCTTAGATACTTAGTACTTTTTAGCCTGACACACAGGTCCAACCTAGTTCAGGCAAAAATGCATTGTATGCGTTATAATTGTTTTTATGTATCATAATATAAATGTGCCACTTTTATTAAATAAACGATATTCTATTCTATTCTATTCTATAATGTATTTTTATTATTTTGGACCTCAACTTTTTTTATTTTATAAAATTTGTTTCTTCTATGGACGTTAAGAACCACTGTGCATTATATTCATATGGCAGTCGGTTATAAAATTAGTCAATTTTACAACTTTTCCAACAACAAAGTTCCTGTCCCGTCCCTGACACGGCGCTGATGTGTGGGGATGGCGGGGACAGACCTTTAGGCCGCCCCTGATCATGAACACCGACAATTAATTTTGGTCGAGTTTCGGTTAACTTGTCAAACCCAAAGCACTCCGTTTCAGAGTCAAGCTAAAGCCGGCGGTCGCGCGTGACGTCATCGCGCATTCGGCCGAAAGTCAAGCGACCGCCGGCGTTCACTCTCTCCCGCTTCATTGTAGGCCCTATTTTCAACACTTAGAGATTACTTTTGTATGAACAAGTTTGATTATTTACGTTCTTGGATAAATTACCTATAAATTGAACGCATTATATTTTATAGTCTATGCTCTGTTCTATTTTTTATTTTGTTTTTTTTTGTAAAAAGTCATATTTCCGCCACCATTTTGTTTATGGCGCCCCTGCAGTTTGACAGTTCTTTATATTTCAACGGGTTAGAAACCAATAAAACAGATAATTCATTTTAGTTGGAGTTTTTATTCGTCAATTTATTTCCAGTAGCGACCTTTACTTCCAGGTCAATGGATGCTTCAGCCAGTCTAGATGTAACACCGTTATGAGTGAGCGACGTATTGCAGTAGATGCGGCCTTGTCGATAGGGAAAACTTTCGGGTATAGACTTGATCGGTATGGTCAAATTGGCAAAATTTCGTGGGCCCTGAAATATTATGTTTTAAGGTTAGGTGTTGGTTAGCTAATACATAAATAAGACGGTGGATTGAAAAGTTGGAGGCCTCATATATTTATAATTGAAATATTTAATTCCTTTTCTTACCTACATTAGGTGAAGTTCATTTTTGTGCCATGTTTGATTATGTTTGCCTACAGCAGTATTGAACGTTGAGTGAAGTATTTTTTAATAAATGGAGAACATTGAAAATCGAGCCCTCATTAAGTATGTCTAACACCGAAATAGCCGCATGAAGAGACGGTGGCAACTTCATATTCAACGGCTTTGTAGTACTATACCGGACAACGAGTTTTACGCTCATAATTTTATATTGGAAAGGTTTATGTCTAAAAAGTAATTACGCAGTCTCAATGTTAGGAATCATAAAGAAAAAACATAATGAAAATCGATAATTTTTCGTAATATTTGACGCCATTCTGACAGATTTCGTTCACTTTTTACTTTGTTCGTAATATTATGACAAAGATTCATACAGCCACAATGAATATTTAACAAAACGCAAATTTTCTTTTATTTACATTAAAAATGACGAATAATGTAGCCAAATGACGAGTAATATAGCCAAATGACATATTATACATCATTAAGTCAATTTAGCTTGTCCAGTGCTAAATTAATAATATTTGAAAAAAGTAAAAAATAAGACTTTTTTTTGTAACGAGAATCGAAGTAGAAAAATACTTGCGCTAGCGCCAGTGAGTGATTCTTATCTGTCATAAGATATTTTTTTTTGCATACTAAATATTGGGCTCTCTGACTCGGATAGATCAGGTTAGGTCAGGGTTATTTTTTTTTAAACCACCCAAAAAACTTTATTTATCTTAATACATGAAAGTATACAATTGCTACAGTGGGGGTGTTATACAACCCCCCCTCCCCCCTCACCCCAAAAAAAACCATTATTTCGTTGTCCGGTATAGTACAGTTTAACCAACAAAATTGTAATTTGATAATAAAAGCAAAACCACAATAAATTTCTCTATAAAATTAAAAAAAAAGCAGTCAGAAATCTTAACCAAAAAAGTTTTGTTCCATTAAGAAAAAATAAAGACAACGCGCGCTCGCCCATTCTGTGAAACTATGGTTGAAATCCTTAATAGTGGATTCAAATATTAATTCAAAACCCCCCTTATTCTCCTGATCTGGCACCATGAGACTTCCACCTCTTTCCCAATTTTAGACATTTTCATAATAATGTTTTTGGCACAATAAATATTATTATATTTATTTTATTGAAATACATACTTTTACATTATTATGTTTTATTTCTTTAAAAAAATTAACAATGAAATAAAATATAAAAAATAGTAAACAACTGGCATCGGGAACAGTGTCCAAGCAACCGTTGGTCATAATTAATTATTATTATTATTTATCACACGAAGAGGTCGAAACTGCAGTAAACGCTTATTTTGAGGGCCAAAATGAAATACTTTTTAAATGTGTTATGCACACATTTTCCAAAGCCACAGCTTTGGAAACCGGATGGAAAAAGTGCATTGAGTTTAATTGTGAGTTTTATTCAGGTCGCGAATTTTTCAATACACCTTCGTAATTATTATTCTGTCATTTATTACCTACATCATCATCATTTCAGCCGAAAGACGTCCACTGCTGGACATAGGCTTTCGCCAAGTGTCGCTACAACGACCGGTTTGGTGCGTCTCGCATCCATCGGATTCCCGCGACCCTCATTAGAATCTCGGTCCACCTTGTGAGAGGTTTTTCCAACGCTGCGTCTTCCAGTACGGGGTCGCCACTCCACAACCTTTCGGCCCCGACGACCGTCTGTTCTGCGAGCAATGTGTCCTACTCATTGCCACTTTAGTTTGCCTTCGGGTTATGTCGGTAACCTTGGTTCTCCTGCGGATATCTTCAATTCATTCTCTACGTATATTTTTATTACATCTAAGGGCAAACAAAGCCCTGCCAGGCATGCTTAGCAACTAACAAGTGATGCTTGGTTTCGGCCTAAGAAAATCTGAACCAAGGGGTCATTACTTTGGCGTACACGGTCAAAACAAGGGGCTATTAAGCAGAGCTTAGCTGTAGTTTACGAAAAAAAATACTTACAGGTGGATATGGACATTTCTTTTGATCGGCTTGACTCGCCGTTGCCTTTTTCAATGTGTCTCCAAACAAAGTGCTGGACTCTAAGAAATCGCATATTTTGGCATGTAGCTCTACGTAAGTGCGATGGTATCTGTTGGCTTGAAACTCGTAGAAGTATATATCTACCTGAAATATAATAGAATGATAAATATCATCATGATATAAGTCAGCAAGGACGTCGGCGTTTAGAAAATCCCATCTCTCCCATTGGATGACTCGTATATGGTGAAGTTGTGGCGTATTCAAAGATTTGGCAATCCGGATCAATAGCAAAAGGGAATAAACAAAGGAAAAATCCTTGTCTTATGGGATCTTATGATATTACATTGTATTTTTGTAGCAGTAGTAGGCTTCGGCCCTGCTGGGGGCTCCTACGTTTTTTCTGACATCGTTTTGAGTTGACGACTCGGGCTCGGTCCGAATGGCTACCGGATGGCCGGACAGCGACCTACCTATTGCTCGCCGTCCGCAAGCCTACGGTGGAGCACCTGTATCATGCGGAAGGTGAGGAGGCCGTGACGTCTTTCCAGCTGCACCCCAAAGAGGAGGCTTACCGCCATAAGCGTTTCCAGACAGTTAAGGTTTTGTGTGTTATTTGTGAAAATGGATAAATTGGAATATCGTGCGGTAATCAAATTCTTCGTTCGGATGGATCCTTATGGAAATGTATCCAGAATAGACAAAAGTTTACGAGGAGTCTGCTTCTTCCATGCAAACAGTTAAAAAGTGGGCGGTTGAATGAAACTTGGTCGCACATCCCTCGAAGATGGCCTACGTAAAGGAAGGCCGAAAACTGCTGCCACACAGGAAACAATTGATAAAATGCATGATATCGTGTTTGACGACAGAAGCTGTACCGGTGTGAAGTAGTACCGTCGGACCTGTGCATGCACGTCTATTTTCCTAGCAGCTACCTTGGCTTTGGACTTAATTAATCACCCAAAATTGAGGTCTGAGGAAATTTTAACTCCCAAGAGCTGAAGGCGGTCGGTGCACTCCATGGATACATTCTGAAAAGCAGGAGTCAAGGTTAACGGGCTCCTTTTGGCGGTGAACAGACACGCTTGTGTTTTAGCGGGGTTGAATCCTACCAGTTTGGTTTCGCCCCACTTGGAGACTGCCTGAAGTGAGACATCTTAGAAACTAGACGGTACAAAATCGCGAATTTTTATTTTCCGCACCAATTACCGTACATTAAAAGCTTTGGAATTAAAATATTTTGAGTTGAAGAAAATGACAAATTTCCTGATTCTGGCTTCGCCCGAATGGTATAGTACGCTAGGCCCACCGGTTGGTCGTAAAGCATACCACGTGTTAAATTCTTACCGAAACGTTATTCCCGACAGGCACAAGTGGGTCTACGAACACATCAATGTAATATATGGGGTCATCGCGGCTAAATCGTCTACTGATGACCGACACGTTTCTCATAAACTTCCTGTTCACAAATATTATCCTTGGACGCTCGGTAGCTATGTAAGTGACCTGCAAAGTTAGAAGAAAATTGTAGATCCATCGGTTCATGGGTTAAAAAATCGACTACAATGTGGCTCCTGGAAAACGCGTCCAGCAACAATGCCAGGTAATCATCATCATTATCGTCATCATTTTAGCGGATAGACGTCCACTGTTGGACTACTACCACTAGGGAAAACAAAGGAAAGAAAGAAAAGAAAGAATAGAAAGAAAAGGAAAAATAAAGAAAACATGTTTATTTGGCACACAACTGTCTCACGGCTATGCCGAATAGGGGTATGCCCACAGGCCATGACTTTTATACCGTTTGTAAACGGTAAATAAAGTTAATATTTAAAAAAAAACACTATTCACAGGTACTCACTCTCTCAGAATTACACTGGTTAGTTTTGTAATACAAATAAAAAAGCAAACCAATGATGAAATATTTTAAAATCATTTTATATTTCTGTTTTGGCCCAGGTAAAAATATTTTGCACAATTTTGCATTCACGAATGACCGTAATAAATGGTACAATAATGACGATGATTTAATAGATTCAACTTTATTATAATAGGTTGATTTGCAATTGAGATAATAAATGTACACGATTGTTACACAGGAAATAAAAAATAAAGGTTTACAAGTTATATGGCAAGCGGAACACACTAAATAACTAATGAGTGTATATATCATGCGCCATTGCTGACAAGTGTAGGTGCTATAAATTAGTAAATGGGCACCAAAAACTATTAGTCACTACACGAACTCCATTATTATTATTATTTATTTATTTATTGTTACGCAACTAAGGCCCATATATAAAATACATAATAATACAATCTTATAAACAAAATAAACTAATACATATTAAAAATAACACGAACAATTAACTATGATTATACACGTAACATCGGCGTCGTGTTCCGCTGCGTGGTGTCGCGTAGCCTTCCCCGGAAACGTCGATACACGACACCTTTCGGCCAAAAGTTCTCTCTCAAAAAGGTCTATACTACTGTCTGTGGGTATTATACTAGTTCGATCAATTTAGACATCTATTTCTTAGGCAAAAAAAGTATTCAGTTGTAGATAGGTAATTATCTGATCTACAATTTTTGTCTGAGCTAATTTTATGATAAAAAATGCCATTTTGCTGAAAATCACGAAAAACTTGTTTTTGTGACCTCGAGTAATTTTTTTCCTGGTGTTGGATCAATGAGGACCTTTTAGATTTTATTTATGATGGTGTTTTAAACTATCAATTTTCAGTTTTTTTTGGAGATTTCCTCCGTGCGCCGCGGCCCGGTACGGACGGTTATAGTAGACCCTTGTCGCTCGTAAATAACGATATTTTAGTGCTAATTGGTGATTGGTTTACTCGCTGAATTTCGATTCCTTATCACTCCTGAAGTGTTTAATACAATTGGCACCTCCTGGTCCTAGAGTGAAACAAATAGATTCTCAGTGTTACGTCTCAGTAGAAAGTCGCCTGATTTGTCTTGACCCGGGGCGGTCTCGAACCTGCGGTGTCGAAATTGGCAGTCGCGCGCGCGCGCACCGGACCAACAACATAAGTCATCACAACGCGAAATTAACGTCCACTGCGTAGTAAACGAGGTCCACGTGACGTCATCTGTGCTACGACTTGCTACGCGTCGCGCCTACGTGCAATCAAGACTGCTACAAGCGCTACGATCAGATAATCAGTGCTACGCGTCGCATAGGAATACTGCTGAGTATAACACACTATTACAGAGCTCGGTAATCTGCTTCACATTTTTGCTGTTGCTTATCTTTGCTGTGCTTTCGTCGATACTGCATCATTGAACCGTCAAGCACGCAACGAAAACCACCCAAATCATCCGTAAAGGAAAGGCGAAAAAAGGTCAGTCCCTGGTTGTATCTAGTCACCAGTCGAACACCAAAAAAACTGAGGATGTCAATATCACTGTCCGCAACAATAAACGCCGTCTTAATAATTCACCTGAGAAAGTTAATGATTCACCTGACAAACCGGTTAACCACCTGTCAGTGCCATGCGGTTGCATGGATTTCAAGCATGAACTCCTGGAAATGTTGAACTCATGGAAGGCTGACCACGATAATAGGCTGACTTCGTGGAAAACGGACCAGAATGCTATGCTTTCATCTGTTTCAAAGAACGTAGCTGAGCTAAAAGTGCAACGTGAAGAAATATGGAAAACTTCCATCGAATTGGATAAAGGTATGACTTTCATCAACAAGAGTTATGAGGATTTATTAAAAAGAGTAGTCAATTTGGAAGAGAGGAAGGCGGAGGATGTTGAGTCAGTTGAGCGTATGGAAAAGCAAATCCAGGACTTACATCTCCATTCTAGATCTGCGGCTATTGAATTGCGCAATGTTCCAACTAAGGATAGTGAAAAGTTGGAAGATCTTGTATCAATTGTTTCTGGAGTTGGGAAGGCTGTGGATCTGGAGATATTAGAGTCACACTTGAGAAATATTCACCGCCTCCCAGGTAAACCGGGATCATCTCGTTCAATCGTCGCAGAGTTTGCATCTGGGTCTCGTAAACACGAGTTTTTATCCAATGTTCGACGTTTCAACAAAGAACGTGCCACCATGGATAAGTTGAATACACACACAATTGGATTACCTGGCGATAAGAAACCCATCTACGCCTCGGAAAATTTGTCAGCTACTATGCGAAAGCTTTTTTATGAATGTCGTCAATTTGCGAAGACTAACAAACTCTCATGCTGGAGCTTGAATGGAAAAATCGTCATGCGTAAAAATCCTGAAGATAAACCAACTCAAATAAAATCCGAACTTTCCTTGTCCGTTTTTAATAGCACAATTTGACTTTCTGTTTGTATTCTATATTTTACTTTCTTCATTTATTTGCATGTTAATTCCCGGGATCATCCCCCGTATATATTTTTTATAACTTCAGTCTACATTTTTAAAACTATTGCATTACACACGTGTCTTAAAACATTTTTTGTAACAGTTCATTCATTGTTCAATCATCCACTCTTTTATAAATACTACTCGATGTATTTCCGCAACCATAGAGCGCAAGTTCAGAGCCATTTTGTTTTTGCTTACTCGCGATGGTATAATGTTGACGTCTTGCTTTCAGCTATAACTTTACGTATATTTGGTGTGCGCGCTATTCTGATGTTACTTTTGTACGATGTTGCTGTTATGTATTTATCTGTAAATAAAATATATCTATAATTAATGGCTAATATAAATAACATTAATAACGACATTGATGACACTTCTATAGCGCGCGCATACCAATGCCCACCAGAGCAATGCTCGAAATATGTTAGATATCCACATTTAAATCTTAAATTAATCCATATAAATATCAGAAGCATTAACAAAAATTTTCATCAATTTATTACTATGTTAACCATGACCAAAGTAGATTTTGATGTTATTGTATTCACAGAGTGCTGGCTAAAAGTGACAGGACCCCTGCCCATTCTTCAAGGGTACTCGAGCCATGCTACCCAAATTAACTCTTCACAAAATGACGGCGATGATGCACAGGACCGTTCGTTGTGGCGACACTTGGGGGAGGCCTATGTCCAGCAGTGGACGTCTTTCGGCTGAAATGATGATGATGATGATGAAAATGACGGCGTAGTGATCTATACAAAAAACGACCTGCCAGTACCGGCAATACAGCCATTATATGTATCTATCGCTCCCCATCATTCTTGGACCTAGAGTTATTATTCTACTTAACACTCACATAACTGACTACCTTCCAATCGTACTTAGTTTGCAAATCCATGGGAACTCTGTGAAGGCACAAAATTCTACTGTTCTTCGTTACAATTATTCAGGCATCCGTAACGAATTAGACCACACTGATTTCCATCCCGTACTGAAAGAATGTGATTCAAACCTTGCTGCTGATCTATTCGTTGATATGATTCAGAAAAGTTGTATAAATCACTCTTCAACCATAAGGGTATCTAACAGAACGAGAATGCTCAAACCTTGGATGACGTCGGGTCTTGTTCGTTGCATACAAAACCGGGACATGCTACACCAAAAATCGAAATTGTCTCCAGATAACCTGATCCTAAAAACTACAACTTCGTACTCTCAATATCGCAACTTCCTGGATAAGATATTAAAAAAAACTAAAACGAGCTCATGACAGAAACGAATTACTAGTAGTTTTGATGTTATTTTTAGCCCTTAGCTAAAAATAACATCAAAACTACATCGAAGGCCGTTAAAGCCATAACTAACTGTTCTGCCCAGCATCAGTCACCCGAAGAACTTATCCGGGGCGCGTCTGATGCTAAAACCTCGATTAATAAAATTAATAGCTACTTTGCCAGTGTAGGCGAGAAATTAGCTTCTAAAATCGTTCCGCCCTCTAATCCAGTCACCCGTCTCCGTCTAATTCACTTGTAATCATGCCGATTGACGAATCTCAAGTTTATGGAATTTAACACAATCTACGTTCAGATTGCGCCACTGGACATGACAACATCCCAGTAAAAATCCTAAAGCAATCTATTGCTACTCTTACTCCACCCATAACACACATCTGCAATTGTGCAATTGAAACCGGTACATTTCCTACAATCTTCAATAAAGCAGTGGTCCACCCAATTTTCAAGAGTGGAGACAGAAGCAATGTCTCTAATTATCGACCCATTTCTGTTCTGAGCTGAGAAAATCCTAGAAAAAATATTGAACAATGCTCTGGTGGGATATCTTTCCAAATACAACATCATTGCAAAAAATCAATATGGTTTTCGATAGGGAATCTCGACTGAAGACGCTGTTCTAGGCCTTTCTAATAGATTTCGATTGTCTCTAAAATTGATAAAAAACTTAAGTGCTACGGTGTCTTCCTCGATTTATGCAAAGCATTCGATTCTGTTTCTGTTCCTATGCTGCTTTCAAAGCTAGAAAACTTAGGGATCCGCGGGCTTTCGTTGAGAATCTTCACTGATTATTTAACTGATAGAACCCAATGCGTAAAAATTAATTCTTTTATCAGTGAAGAAGAGTGTATTGGTTTCGGTGTTCCGCAGGGAAGTATATTGGGTCCAACCTTGTTCCTGATATACATAAACGACTTGTGAAAAATGCCTATCCCTAACTGTAAAATATTCACCTATGCAGACGACACTGCACTTGTTGTTTATGATACTGACTGGAATAAAGCTAAAGATAGAACAGAACACTCCCTCCGCCTTGTTACTGAATGGCTTTCAGCTTACTTGCTGACTCTTAACATCGACAACGCTGTCCAGTTCAGATCCCAAACCAGCTGAATCCAGTGCAGTAAAAGTCCACTCTTGCTCAGTTCACGACGCCTCTTGTCACTGTCTGACGCTCTCTTTAGTTTCAAGTATCAAATATCTGAGGGTGTACATCGACTCAAATCTTTCCTGGCGTTCACATATTGAGGCTTTATGCTCGAGGACAAGGAAGCTTATTTATCTGTTCAATGATTTGATTGAGACATGCTGCCGATCCTGCAACCTTGTCCTTAGTTTACCAAAGCTTATGTGCATCGATCCTCATGTATTGCATTCCTGTATGGGGAGGCATCTATAAAGGCCTTCTGCTTCAAGCAGAGCGTGCACAAAGGGCAATTCTTAAGGTTATGCATTTTAAACGAAGAGATTACCCAACTACTCAGCTGTACTCAGAATCCCAAGTTCTCACCGTGCGGCAACTGTTTGTTTTGCGTGTAGTCTTACGCCGTCATTCCATGCTTCCACTAGACTCTAGCATCCTTCTTAGACGTCGAGGTTTTCCGGTCACTGAATTCCTACATAGTCGGACCGCTTTCGCAGGTCGGCAATTCGTTATCTTAAGCGCCCGCATTTATAATAAGATTCACCATCTGATCAGTATTTATACAATAAACAAATATTCACTTAAAACTAAGCTATCTAATTGGTTGCAAAATCTGTCTTATGATTACACCGAATCATTACTAACGATCATCGCATAACTATTCCCCTATACTGTTATACGTCTATATAAAGGCTATCTTTATTGTACCTAACATCAAATTTTTGATCATCTCTAAGGTGGAACTGGCTCCTGAGATACAAGTATTTATTTTACTTAGTTTAGGAGTCAAATGTTCATTTTATTTCCATTGATCAGTGTTTGTACAACTAATATATCTGTTCATGTCATTATATACTGTTACTGTGTGTTAAATGTACAAAAAAAAAAATGTAACCTTACAATGTAAACGGGGGTTGACCGGCGACTTGCGGGGGTCGACGCGCGCCCAGTCTGATTCGATAAATATAATAACATTGTAGTGGGGGAGAGCACGTGCTATTTCTACACTAGTGCGGGTGCGGGTTTTCGAGTTAGTGTATTGAAAAATATTTTTCATGCAAACTTTAACACTCCTTAGGGATTTCTTACCACAGTTACCACCACCCATTCTCCATTTTGACTGGCCTGTTGGTCTAGTGGTTAGTGGCCCTGACTGCTATGCCAGAGGTCGTGGGTTCAATTCCCACCCAGGACAAATGTTTGTGTGATGAGCACAATCATTTGTTCTGTGTCTGGGTGTAATTTACCTATATATGTATGTATTTAGAAATATATAAGTATGTTTATCAGTTGTCTAGTACCCATAACACAAGCTCTGCTTAGCTTGGGACTAGACGGCGTTGTGTGATAGTTGTGGAATATTATTATTATTATATTCCGAAGGAGATGTCAGCAAACTCGAAGGTGCCCAGCAGGGTCGAAGCCTACTGGGGCTATGGGTTCGCTTTTGAAAAGAAAACTCGGGGTCCTGGAACGCAAGGCAAAGAAGGAACATAGGAGTGGCTTTTAGTCAGTAAAAGTCTGACACGCCCTCCCGTTCCGCCCTAGAGTGAGAAAAGTCATTGGATAATTTACCACCTAAAAAAATAACATAAAAAAGTACGTCTTCATCTGATTTAAACATATATTTTGAAAATTTACACGAAATCTGGCTTAAATTACAAAATAGTAATTGCTGCCGATTTTCAATTGCTGCAGATGCTGAGATCAGAACTGCACCCACTACAATTGTAGCAAATTTGTAATTTTACCAAATAAAAATCAAATACCCATGTACTGCAATATTTGCAAATGATCAATAAAGATTATTATTATTATTTTAAAATAAAGCTTTTTTACACGAAATCTGGCTTAAATTACAAAATACCTAGTAATTGCTGGAGATTTTAAAATAAAGCTTTAAAACAATGTCAATAATTGTAAAAACAATAAAGAACTCTTTTCAAATTATGGTATACTGTGTCCCATTCAAGAGTCCATCAGGTTAAACACATATGATAATATCGTCAGCTGTTCCAAACATAATCGTTAAAACTCATAATTATGTTTATCTGATCATAATTGTGCACAGGTTGTATGTTTAATATAATAGAATAAAACTAGGCTGGGCTATTACTACAGATAATGTTAAAAAATTCGTCGAACACTAAGTAAATTTTCTGTTTCCGATGTTTAGGACGTTTCGGTTACTAACAACGCTTTTGATTTATTCCATGACACTATATCTTAATTTTTTTAACTAAGTTTCACTTACGTTAATGTTAAAAACTGGGCAAGTGCGAGTCTGACTCGCCCACTGAGGTTTCCGTCCAAACTTACCTATGTAATATATATATAATAGTTCAATTCCCGAATGGAGTCTCAAAATTTTTCCGATCCGATTTTCGTTTTTTTTTTTCATGACGTAACTATAAATTTACTGTTTTCAGATTAATTCCTATATCTGTGCTATAAGACCAAATTTCAGGATTCTGGGTCAGCGGGAAGTACCCTATGAATTTTGATTCCCTTGAGAGTGTCGAAAATATGTTTTTTGCCACATAAGTATATGGTTTTAATTTCAACTCGATACTTCCACGCGTTCCCGAGATAAAGGGTTTTGACAGACAGACAGACAGACAATCAAAAAAGTGATCCTATAAGGGTTGAGTTTTTACCTTTTCGGAACTCTAAAAACAGTACAGAAATAGTAAATTTAAATAGAAAGAAACAACAAACGAAGATAAACTGACAACAAACAGATAGGGATAAAAGGAGTAGTGACACTAAACGAACATTAAGATCAAACGAAACGAACGAAAAAATGCATAGATATGTTCTATATTTAACATTAAATCTAGTTAAGTGTTGGGGGATGAACTGCTTGAGTCCGTAGGATTTACTTAGTTCTGACCACCCTACACATGTCCCCTGGGTAGTGCTAAACGAGCAGTAAATGCGGAGGTGCGCATAGCATCGGCTGCCGGCTTAAAAGTAACAACCCACAAGGCAAAGCCATGCCGCCAACCGAGCCGTCGTGTTCCGGCGTGATGTCTGGTGAAGCCGAATGGTGGAAGATGGTTCTGAGCAGTTGTGTTGCAATGTATACCAGGCATGATGCGCCATTTGTTGTTGAGTCTGACGTTTGATCGTGGAGGGTTGCGGGATTCAAAGCACGGTGCTCTGCTGGCCGATCGTAGGTAGTTGGGGGCTCAAGTAGTGTGCCAGCCAAACACGAAAGGCTGCCACGCCAACTGCGAAAAATCCCAGGGTGGCTCCATCGTACCGGTTGGCGACCGGGCGAGAAGACTCGATGGCGATCTCTGGGGGGGTTCAAGCGTCCCCGCAGTCTCCAGATCAACACTCCATTGGCGCAGCAACTCTGGTCGTATTGTTGGGTTTAACATTGCATCACCTCGCTTAACTGCCATCTTCCACCTACCCTATTCACTCGTAATAAAAAAATGAAAGGTAAAACGAAAAGTAAGCGTGTACAGCGGAAGCACTCTCGTCTCAAGTGCACCTATCAGACATTCGAGGACTGCACTCCAATCTCGATGCGGTCATACCCCCGTAACTTTTGTTGACGGAGATGCAGATCAGATATCCGTCAGATGCGGTGTATCTCGACTACTCGGGATACTCATTGGAGCACCATTTCCTACAGCGAGCCGGAGTTTGTGTGTACGGCCGCAATGACATCTGCTGCCAGGGTCTCCATCACCTTGAGGACCCCAGTTTCTTTACTCTATGGTTTTTGGTGGACACCGGTGTGGACAGAATTGGCTATACTTGTCTACGCACAGCGGTAACGACTCAATTGTTTGGTCATTTCAGTGAGGCCGCCGATGAGGCTCTGCATCGGCACCCTTATGCGCAGTTTGTAGCTCTGTGGGATTTTAACGCCTGCCCCCGAGACTGGCTTTTCCCGTACCAGAGAACTGACCACGCTGGGAGAGAAGCGCGAATCTTCACAGTATCGATGGGCCTCTCCCAGTTGGTAAAGCAAGCGAGATGGAAGGATGCCTGATTTAGTTGGTCATACTGCAATTGTCTGGACCTACTGATGACCACCAACCCAGACCCAGAGATGTATCGTAACAGTTTTCTCACCACTTGGAACTTCAGATCACTGTCTGGTGAAGTCTGAATTTATTTATTTATTAATTCTTTATGCACACAAAAGTACAGAGGCGGACTTATGGCGCATGTGTATCGTCCGTTTCCCCACTTGACTGCGACTCACGCGGTGAATGGCGAATGTGACGTTACAAGCCAGCAGATTGGGATGAGATGTGGCACTTCTTTGCGTCTCATCCTTCGCAGCAGGTCTGCTTCTCTTCTGAAAATCCGTCGAGCAGTGCGGATGCTGTATCCGATGTGTGGTTCAGCTCACCTATGCTTCAAAGCCGATTGCGTTCAAGCTGAAGAGCGTGAGCATTCGGCGTTTCTCGTCTCGGTTGACGCTTGTGACCACAAAGTTCCGGATCTGAACTCAAAGAAGAGAGCCTTCAACCATGCTGTCAAGTCCTACAAAAAGGCACTAAAAAGGCTCGCTTCGACCGCATTACTCATATTGACAAAAAGCTCTCGGCACAGCCGTCCGATAGCAGAGCATTCTGGTCCCTTGCCAAGTCGGTCGCGGCAAACTTCTGTCGGCCCACATTGCCTCCGCTGGTAAAATCTGATGGAACACTTGCTCACACAGTGAGACAGAAAGCAGGTGTCTTTGTATCTCTTTCTCTCGTCTTGACACCAGCAGTGCTACACCACCGACTCTGCCTAACTGTGACACTTCAATGCCTGAGGTTCGCATAAGGAACAAAGAAGTTCTGAGAGCACTGTGTCTTCTAGACGTGAATAAAGCAAGTAGACCGGATGGTATACCAACGATTGTTCTTAAGGCTTGTTTGTGCACCCGAGTTGTTTCCTGTATTGACGCGCTTGTATCCCCTTTCATTTAGGACTGGTATAGTGCCCAAGTCCTGGAAGCTTGCCAACGTGCAACCCGTGCCCAAAAAGGGCAGTCGTGCCGATCCTGCCAACTATCGGTCGATTTCAATAACCTCCATACTTTGCAAGATTATGGAGTGTGTGTATTGAACTCGCGCTTCATGGCATACCTGGAAGGTAACGATCTCCTCAGTGGCCGACAGTACCGGTTTCACCGCAATCGATCCACTGGGGATCTAATAGTTTATGCCACCCGCTTGGGGGGTGGGGCGATACCAGACCTTAATTTTGGGTGTTCATTGAGTCCAAAGCCTAGGTGCTAGGAAACTCGGCGTTCTTCCAAAGGTCCGGCGGTACTTCACACCGGGACATCTTTTAATACTGTACTGTATTAAAAGTATGCGCGGGAATTGCATGACTTGATTCCGTCATCTCATTTCTACCATCGGACAACCCGACGTACGGCGAGTATCAAACCTTTACGTTGTTGAAACCTCTACGGTCCGGACTAAGTGTTTCACCTCGTCTTTTATACCACGTACAACAAAGTACTGGAACAATTTGCCTGCTGCGGTCTTCCCCTCCGATTATAATTTAGATGTCTGCAAGGCTAGAGCGAAAAAGCTCTTAATAAACTAGTGCACCTCACCATCAACGATTACATCACTGCTCACCATCAGGCGGGATCGCAGTCAAGCACTAGTTTATATCAATAAAAAAATAAAAAAAATTTTTTTTGTTCGATCGTTCCAAAATTATCAAAATATATATGCACTGTATGATATCCTTAAGTTCCTAATCTTAAGCGTGTTGCATATTCAAAGAAAAAGGGTAGGTATAGTGCCATGAGATACTGTTAAATAATGTCCAGGTAATGAACGCTTTCGCGACAGTATTAATAATATAAAATTAACATGTAGCGTATCTGCCGTATTGAAACATCGGCTTGGCGCGTGATTATGGAAAGATACCAGATTGCAAGACTTTGGTGGCGTGTATTGGCTCAGTCAGGTTTGTGGCTTTAGACACTCCCGTCATCCATCATAGGCATCATAGATAATATAGACACTATGATTACGCATCTTTTCGGTTCGCAATCTGTCTACGCTCAGGCGCACATTGTGTAGCTCCATATCGGTACCACACCACTGTGGTGAAACTGACAGCCTCGTACACCATAGCCGATTCTGCTGTAGGAAGCTAAGTTGCACAGCTCGGTATGCTAGAATCAACGATATTATTACCTACTTGAGCTCTTGTCACTGTCGGCCTACCTAGATTAGAACCAAGTGGATTGAGACGATCTAAGTGTCAATGGGAAGCGATCAGTTGGAATGACGTTGATGCCGACGAAGGTGGTCAGGCCTCTGGTGCGAAAGTAACCTGTATCAACACATCTGCGACATCTCAAGGAGGCGGTTTGCGCCGCGACCGCGAACTGCGACTGAGGCTAGAAATAGAGACATCAGATCGCGACAAGTGAGTAAGGGCGTATCACAGTAGCGGTTTGCGAGCAACTGCGGGGCGGGGCGGGCACGCAGACCCGCGCCTGCAAAGCGAAGACGTCGCGGACGCGTGGAAATTCGCAACGTTTCCAACGCGTGTTTGTAGCAAGTTACCGACGTACAATACACTCAGTAACAAAATGGTTTTCAACAAGGAGACACTACTGTAGGCTTTGTTACTTCGAAGATGCCGGAGACCCGCATCTTGTTGCCGGATCTCGTGGAGCAACAAATCCGCTGCGCATGCGCGGCGTGTTCGTTGCGCTTCCGTAAAGTATTCGTTGCGCACCCGCTCAGCTTTGAGGACACTCGCAATCCGCTAGTATGACAAAGCTCTTATTCTCTTAGATTCTAGCCGCGATCGCAACCGGAGACAACGAAACCGCGATTGTAAAAGTACAGAGTGGTTTCCGAATAGCAATGGACAAGTTAGTCACAGCAAGAATCAGTGGACTGGCAAAAACAACGTGCCACACGGTTTTTAAAGTTTCTTCTCGATTTCTCCCTGTATTTTATGATATTATTATCAATCAGCTACGTTTATAAAGGCATCGTCTCTGTAGGACTCTCTAGTTGCGCATTACATAGCGGAGAACGCTGTCTGATTAGTTCAATTAGCTTTTCTTAGTCAGAAAAAGCAGTAATGTTTTACAATAAGAAAAACTTCTTGCACAAAATATAATTAAGTAAGAATAAATTTCATAAAGTTATTTACTCATAGATGCAATATTTAAAAATAATAAATTATTAACGGTTAAAATTCTGAATTACTTAACGCCAAAAATTTTTTTTATACATCATAATCATAGTCAAAGATAATTAATAATGTACATTCAGTTACCTAAATGTACAGTAAAGGGGTTGACGGTAGCCTATCAACAACCCTAGCTGTCCCTAACAACCTAGCCCTAACATATAGTTACAATATATACGTATATATATAGTGCGGGAAGCCTGTTACCATGAGACCTAAGGCAACAGACGGAAGGTGGGAAGGATGAAGGGTGTATCGGATGGGATTTTCTCACTGCCGATCCGCAGCCTCACGGACCGACCAATAACTATGGCTGGGTAAGGCCAGAGCTATCAGCAACCATTTATAGGCTCAGTAACAGTGAGAGGAGTCGATGGTCTCGTCGTAGTGAAACAGCGTTGCTCGTAGCGTAGAAAGAGAGTTTATTACAGATTTACATGGTTTTTATATTAATCTATTTACATGTATGAGTATATTAGTTATTAATGTATTTGTGTGAAACAACTGATGCAATCAATAATTTTAGTGACAAATAACTAGTATTTACGTCAATTCGGGTTCACTGCGGTCACTGGCCTGCTGCGTCGGCATGTTCACATCCTCGCGTGAACAAATAATAATAATTCAAATAATTTAAATTATTTTACTGACTGACTAATTTAGAATCTTATTCTTAGAATCTTTGAATATTTCATATACGTCAAGGTTTACATAAGTCATAATTAAACATAAATATTAATAACACATAAAAGTAGTTCAAACGTGTCGAGATAATAATGTAATAGATAGAGCTATTCAAATAAAGATTTAGAGTCCTTCGTATTTATGGTCGTCACCCTCATGTCTATGTATCCGTCTCCCACTCTAGTTTTTGACTTTGGATGCGTAAAGTTTGCGTATATCCTGCCTCGGGTGAATGGAAAGCCTTTGGGAATAATGGATGGGTTGATTGTCATGTTCCTTAGATTGTATGATCCCTGAAAACAAAAAAAAATATTGTTAGGCTTGTGCACAAACCTATAAATCACAAGATTTGCAGTGTAACTGCAAAAAGTCAAAAGCATTTTGGACTGTTATACAGTTTGAGAATTTAATACGTGATCATAATCATCATCTTCCTGCCCTTTGTCCCGTGTTATTTGGGGTCGGCGCAACATGTTAATACGTGATGAATGTACAAAATAAAGATTATTTGCTCCGCATGAACCTAAAATATAAACCTAATCCTAACATGCGAAGCGTGCGCGCCTACTGGCTATTGGAAATTGGCAGTGAGGTCTTTGGCTTCACGCACTGCCGTCGTCGAATATTGAACGATGAACTTTGTTCGACGATACTACTTTCCACCTAGCTGTTGCCCTACGCCTAGGCGCTCCCTGCTGTTCTCCTCATCGCTGCCACTGTGGCGAAGTTGTCAACAGCCTTGGTCACCACGGCCTGCCATGCAGTCGAAGCGCGGGACGGATAACACGGCACGCGAATATTAACGACACCATCCGTCGAGCCCTTGTCACCGTCGGCGTTCCGGCTGTTTTGGAACCTCATGGCCTGGCACGCGACGATGGTAAGAGATCGGACGGTATGTCTTTATTTCCGTGGAAGATGGCACTCTTGCGCCATCCCATCATCCTAGCTCTTCGTGCTGTGCTGGCTGGGCTGCCGCTGCAGCTGCGGAGAACCTCAAGCGGCGGAAATATAACAACCTCGTCGGCAGTTATATTTTTGAGCCGTTTGGGGTTGAAACTTTTGGGCCGTGGGATCGAGATATTTGATTTGTTTCTCTTTCTCAGCTTTCACGAGATTCTCGTCATGTGGGATGGTGATATCGACTATAATTGCACGGCGCGCTAATTGGTCTATCACCACTGTATCCGGCTTATTAGATACAATAGTCCTGTCAGTGATGATAGACCGATCCCAATACAACGTGACATGGTCATTTTTGAAAACTGAATCGGGCACATACTTGTAATACGGTACATCAGAATCCACTACGTTGTACTTCAAAGCAAGCTGCTGGTGAATAATCCTGACTACTTGGTTATGTCTGTGCAAATATTCGCCGTAGCCAAACGAGAACAACCAGCCCCCCTAGCCAAGTTACAATCGTTTCGTTCGCGCCGAACGCCTCGAGTAGGCCACGCCTCCGATTCCTTTGTTCTAACCACGTGACTGAGCGTTGAGATGAAGTCAGAACAAAGGAATCGGTGGCGTGGCCTACTCGAGGCGTTCGGAGCGAACGATACGATTGTAACTTGGCTAGGGGGGCAGAGATAAATTATGTCCGCGAACTGCCCGGCGAACTTCGTACCGCCTAATAGTAAAGATAACGTCATCTACTGGCATTACAAGATAGCATATTTAATTCATTTTATAATGGCATTTTAATTAGAGATTTCCATTTTTTCTCACCGTTTAAACCTTCCCTAGACTGTCTTGAATATTTCAAGACCAAAATTGGCCAAATCGGTCCAGCGAGACTAAAGGTTTAAGTTGGTGGCCGACTGCACGCAGCAGCAGCAGACTACGTGTCGCAGCGACACTACTGGTTTCTACGTATTTCTATGAAATTCCCTCCGTAGTTAGCGACATGAAGCTAGCGACGCCTCGTCGAGCGGCAGACGGCAGTGTAGTCCGACCGCAGATCAGTAGTGCCGCTGGCGCCGGAGCAACGACACGTCGATTATTCTCGAACATCTCAGACCTCTTGTTTCACGGAACACTCGGAACCAACTGGATGCCATCTGCTGTTGCCGTCTGCAGTCGGGTTCGAAATCATGACTGCAGCGACATGACGTAACGACGTGTCGTAACGACATGAGGCGACGACATGTCGTCTGCTGCTGCTGCGTGCAGTCGGTTACCAACTTGTACCTTAACGAACAGCTATTCATTTCTATATATATAGATAGATTATTTAGTAATGTCACTTCCAATCACAGCATTTATCCATACAAATATTACAAAGAAGAAAGATTTGATTTGTATTTTTGTTTATAATTAATAAACTCAAAATAATACTGGACCGATTTTAAAAACTTCTTTCATCAGTAGATTTTTACCTTATCAATGAGAGACATAAGCTACATATTATAAATTTAGATAAGCGAAGTAACTGGCAGAAGCTAGCTTTAAATAAACCATTTGCTGGCACTTTTTAACAAACTTCAAAAAAAAGGAGGAGGTTATGAATACTCAGGGTGCTTTGGTTGATGAAATATTGTTTTCGCTAGGTATTGATACCAGATTTTCGAATATTGATACCAGATTTTCGAAAGACGTCTGAGCACTCATAATCACGTCAGCAATTGGTTATTGGAAGTAGTGATTAATTGGTGTTGCTATGGCGCTGTATTATTGTAGCTTTAACCTCGTAAGGTCCAACCTAAATTTAGGTCAATATACATTACGACCCAATGTACTAAAAAATAGTTGCAAATGGTTGCGGCCCAGAACATTAGTGTAGTAAAAAAGAGTTCAAATGTAATACTTTAGGTTGAATTCTTTTAAGCGGTATTTCCTATTCCTAAAGTTAACTATTTCATGCAAAAATATATGTTCATGGTTAATATATCAACCGAAAATTGCGTTTAAATATCATGTCATAATTTTAGGTCGCTGGGCCTTAGAAGGTTAAATCAATGTTTTTATTGAACATAACATAATTATGATAGTTACCGGTTGAAGAGGGCAGTGCTTCAGGCCCGCTGCCCTCAGGGCGGATCCGAAGAACATATCCTTTTCTATTAGATAGCACAAGTTGAAGTGCATCTCGATGAAACTGCGCTTGTACTGGTTGGTAAGGAGCTCGTAGAAGTATACGTCTACCTATAGGATGCAGTTGACAAACCATTATTGGAAAATCTAAAATATATCTTTTCAGAAAAGGAACAAACATGGTCTCCGCGTAACCTCAATAATAACATACTTAAATAAACGTAATTTCGAATTCCAATTTTCTGGATGGCTTCCTAACTCAATTTGAAATGTTAACTGTAGGACGTTTCCATCGCAAATTCTTATTTTCTAGATGTAACTCTGATTTACATATTATTTTACTCCTTTAGACTGTTTAATTAGTCTAAAATTATAAATTACCTACTGGATTGAAGCCAGTGGTGTAGCTGGGTGATTAACAGTCTTGGGCCAAAAAACTGGTGCCCCGATTTTTACGTAGGAAATCATCGAAAAACTTCTCCTGCCCTCGTGTCAGACTTTTACTGGCTAAGTAGTTTTGCAATCTATTTTATTTTTGATTTCGGAGGTGGGAGAGTTTTTTGAAAGTTCAATAAGATAAATGATATTTATTTTGCAAATAGTTTTTCAAAAAACACGTTTTCACATAAATTTTTCATCACAAAAAATAAAATCATTAATGTCAAAATGTTAAATAAAAATAATCGTTAATGTCAAATTATTACTATTATTATAATTTCGTTTATTCATCAATATTACATATCAATTATATTTTTAAATATTTCAATATAAAATAAATAACACATTTATAAATATAAAAAATAGTAGCCCACCGGTACCGGGGACAGGGTCCAAGCTACTGGCGGTCAGGGCTCCAGAGAAAGGAATCTCCTAACTATACGAGCAGTATATTTATATGTTCAGCAGTACAGCTTTCTGAATCAAGCACTTGATCCAGTCGCCTAACTAGAGCCTCCTGACATGACTATCGGTACATTGATCGCTACCGAATCCACATCCCACATGTCACCAACCTCGTGAGCCAAGTCAATATACTTGATTTGTTTGTCTTTCTTGGCTTTCACGAGGTTTTCGTCATGCGGAACAGATATATCAACAATCATTGCACGCTTCGGTTCACCACCACTATATCCCCCACCAACTGTGTTCCCACGTTGTCGTCGTGGTGGGGCTTGCGTGTCTCTGTGATCTTGAGGGCTATGCCGGTAGAGCTACTCATGCCGGAAGGCCTCAAGTGAGAGACCAGACCAAGAGGAACACACTCAGGGCGAAGTCCAGACGGACCGCCACGGAGGGTGCGCTGTCCAAAGGCATCGGCACCAACAGCTGTTGGTGTTTTTGGACAGTGGGTTTTGGAGAGTGGGTTCACCTCTGGTACATGTCTGCACATCAGACATGACCATGATGGCGAACGTGTTTCGAACGTGCACCCCATTGACAAAAAGGCAAAGCTGTGTTCAGCACCACTATGAGCGCGAGTAATAAAAATAATATTACCCCAGGAGGGTACCTGCATGCAGGAGAATCCCTCCCCGAGCATAGCTCGGGCTGCCCCTCGTATTCTGGGGGGGGGGGGGGGGGCTATTACCGCCTCGGATCTTCAGACCCCGTACCGTCCTCTGTGGACGCACTGAGCCAGGGTGACTCACCCGCCGGTAGCGCGGAGTCCCTGGGACCCGCCCCTAGCACATCCGCGGCGCCAGCGGGTACCGATCAGGCCGGCAGGAGCTTCGGCCTTAGGGAGCTGAGCGGAGATGCGTTATCGGATTCCGATACCGGATCTTCGCTCACCCCGGAGATAATGGAGGTTGCAGACACCCTTCTCAGGAGGAACCAGTTCCTCCGGAAGCGCCCCATGTCGGGAGTCGGTCAGGGGTCGTCTTCGGCCCGTAAAATCTCCACCGCTGGGCGGGGGGCGGGTCGCAAGACAGGAAGGGGTAGGGGGCTCACTGCCCAGGATGCAGCCAGGCGATCCCTGGAAACCGCCAGGGAGGGGCGCCACTCCGGGGCAATCAGCGGTCAGGGCAGTCCCTCGGAGCCTTCTGCAAGCGAGCCAGATGGCATGGAGGAGGCGATGGCCAGATTTACCGAAGTTGTGGTCGCCGCCTTACAAGCGTCTCTAAAAAAAGGGAGAAGACAAGGAAGAGGGAAGCTATCTCCCAAGGCAAGACCTCAATTACGGAGGCACTGGGTACTATCTTGAAGCCCCTCAATAAGAGGATTGGGCGGCTCGAGGCGGACCTGGCCAGTCTCCGAGGAGCTGGCCCCGAGACGGCGCCAAAAGGAGGACGCAAACGGTCACAGCCCCAGCCAGAGAGCGAGGTGCTGACCCTGCTGCGGCAGGAGCTAGCTGCCTTCCAGAAGCAGCAGCAGCAGCAGCAGAAGCAGCAGCAGTTCCAGCAGCGAGTGCAGCAGCAGTTCTCCGTTCTGGAGGGCATCGTGCTGCGCCCACCGCTTGCGGCCTCCGGCCAACGGAAGGTGGCGTCATACGCCGCCGCCACCCTGGTCCCAGCTGCTGCGCCCAAGCCGGGCCAGTCGGGGCAAGCATATCGCGGGTCTACGGTGGTGTCGGAACCCGCGAGGCCAACCCCGGCAGCTAAGCAACGGCTGAGGAAACCTGCCCCCCCCGCCCCTAAAAAAGGCAAGGCGGCAAAAGCTCCTGCTATGGCGGTGAGCCGGCCTCCTTCGCTATCCCAGCCTGTAGATTCTCCGGCCGACGCCGAATGGCAAGTGGTCGGAGAGAAGAAAAGGGCGGGCAAGGCGGCTAGAGCGGCCAAGAAGCGCGAAAGGCGGCTAGAGCGGCCAAGAAGCGCGAAAGGCGGCTAGAGCGGCCAAGAAGCGCGAAAGGCGGCAGCAGCGCAAGAAGAGGGCCCTCGCTGATAGGCTTCGCGCCCCGACATCCGCAGCTGTAGTGATCACCCTACAGCCAGGTGCGGAAAAGAAGGGCGCGACCTACAACGAGGTGATGACCAAGGCGAAGCGGGCGGTGGACCTCACCGAGTTAGGCATCGCCGGGGGCTTGCGAATGAGGACCACTGCAACCGGAGGCCGCATGCTGGAAATCCCTGGTGCGGACAGTGGCCCCACCGCGGAAGCTCTGGCGGAAAAGATACGAGCGTTCCTAGACGCGGAGGTGGCCCGAGTATCTAGGCCCACGAAATGCATCGATATGCGTATTATGGGCCTGGACGACTCCGTGACGGAGGACGAGGGAGCAGTCGTCAGGACGGGAAAGTGTCCTGGCGACCAGGTGCGGGCAGGCACTATCCGTGCCGACAACACGGGCATGCGAACCGTCACGGTGACCTGCCCCGTGTCGGTGGCCAAGGCCATAACTGGGGAGGGCCGAAGGCTCTTGGCGGGCTGGGTTTCAGCGCAGGTGAAGCTGCTGGAGCTCAAACCTCTGAGGTGCTTCCGTTGCCAAGTGGGCCACCATGCAGGGGTCCGCTGCACCTCGGAGGTGGACAGAAGCGATCACTGCTTCCAGTGCGGTCGGACTGGCCACAAGGCCGTAGCCAGTAACGCTGCACCTCACTGTTATGTGTGTGCAGCGGCTGGCAAGCCCGCCGACCACCGGGCTGGGAGCAGGAACCGCGTTCCCCCAACCAAAGCCAGGGGTAAGGGCAAGAGGCCCTCCCCCACCACCGCCATCACCGCCGCAGCCACCACTGCCACCACCATAGCAACCGCCGCAACTGCCGCGGCTGGGCCCTCACAGGGGGCTCGGGAGGAGACTGTAATGAACTGCCGATAATTGCTCCATTACGGCTCCTCCAGGCGAATATCAATCACTGCGCCCAAGCTCAGGATCTGTTGCTCCAGAGCATGGCGCAGTGGTCGATTAACATCGCCGTGGTCACCGAGCCTTACTACGTCCCACCCAGGGCTGGCTGAGTGCAGGATCTGAACGGCTCGGTGACATTAATCTCGTCAGCCGCCGCCGGAACCCCGTCCCTAGAGGGTGTCAAAAGGGGATAGGGTTGCGTGGCAGCACGGTTCGGGGACATCGCAGTGGTAGGTGTATACCTCTCCCCGAACCGAACTCTCGCCGATCTCCACAACTCCCTTATGGAGCTGAACATCGTCGTCGCCGGGTTTCAATCCCTCCCTGTGGTTGTTTGCGGGGACTTCAATGCCAAGAACTTGGCTTGGGGTTCCCGGTTCACGAATCAGCGGGGCGGGATGGTGGAGGACTGGGCCCTGAGTCAGGCCTGGTCGTCCTAAACCGGGGTTCTGTCCCCACGTGCGTGCGGATGCAGGGCGAATCCGTGGTGGACATATAGTTCGCAAGCCCCGCTCTGTCTCCGCGCGTCATTGACTGGCGCGTCATGGAGGGGGTGGAGACGTACTTAGACCACTGGTACATCCGGTTTGATGTCTCCGCCCAGACCTCGACCGCGCCGGTCCGACAGAACCCGTGTGGTCCGTGGTGGGCACTAAAACAGCTCGACCGAGAGCTTCTCCTGGAAGCCGCTATCGTCCAGGCCTGGGTGTCAGCACCGGACAGGCCTGTTGACATAGATGTGGAGGCGGAGTGGTTCCGGGAGGCTACGTCGGAAATATGCGACGTGGCAATGCCCCGAGTCCGGCCAGGACGTGCCCGGCGTCAGGTCTACTGGTGGTCGCCGGAGATTGCGGAACTGCGCAAGGCATGCGTTGCCGCACGGCGCCGGTACACCAGACACCGCAGGCGCTGCATCCACCCTCCGGATGCGGAGGCCATAGAGGCGGAGCTGTACGAGGGATACTGAGTGGCGAAGCGCACCCTCCGAGCGGAGATACGGCGAGCTAAACTACAGTCCCGCGACGTGTGGCTGAGGACTCTGAACGGAGACCCATGGGGACGCCCCTACAAAATGGTGCGGGATAAGCTCCGCGCCTGGGCTCCTCCGCTGACACAGAGTCTCCGGCCCCAGCTCGTGGAGGGCGTAGTGAACGCTCTGTTCCCTCCGAGAGAGGAGCATTCTTTCCCGCCAATGGCTCCGCCTCTCGCGGTGTCCGACTAAAAGGGCTGTTTAGCGCATGTTTGGAGAGGGGCCAGTTCCCACTTCGTTGGAAGACCGGGAAACTGGTCCTTATAGCGAAGCCGGGGCGCCCTGCGGACTCTCCGTCCGCATACCGGCCCATAGTGCTGCTCGACGAGGTAGGCAAGCTCTTTGAAAGAGTAATTGCAGACCGCCTCGTCGCGCATTTAGCGCGGGTGCGGCCGGATCTTTCGGACAGCCAGTTTGGCTTCCACAGGGGGCGCTCCACGGTAGACGCCATCATGCGCGTGCGAGCCCTCACGACGGGGGATGCAGTGTCCCGGGGCAAGGTCGTAGTGTCCTTGGACATCACCAACGCCTTCAACTCCCTGCCCTGGAGTAGCATTAGGAGGGCACTCCGGTATCAATAGGTGTCCGACTACCTCCGTCGTTTGATCGAGGCCTACCTGAAGGACAGGTTTATTATCTACCCCGGTCACGAGGGAGAGTGGAGACGGTGAGAGATATCGTGCGGTGTTCCGCAGGGATCGGTACTAGGACCGCCTTTGTGGAACATCGAGTACGACTACGTGCGCGCGCGGCGACCTCCCCGACGGGGTCAGCGTGGTCTGTTACGACGACACGCTGGTCCTGGCGCAGAAGTAGTCGCACCAGGCGGCGGCCGAACTAGCGACACGCGGGGATGCGACAATCGTGGATAGGATCCAGGAGTTGGGACTCGAAATGGCACTGCACAAGTCCGAGGCCATGTGTTTTCATGGCCCTCGGAACGCACTACCACCAAATTCCCAAATAACGGTAGGAGGGGTACGCATCGACGTCGGGTCCCGACTACCAGCCACGGTAGACGTGGGCTTGCGGACGTCGAGCACTGGGTAGCTCGCCGTCCGGCTGTTCGGTAATTATCCGGACCGAGCCCAGTCATTAATAGCGCGTTGAGATCCTCGCGCTCCTCAAAGAGATGTCAGCAAACCGTAAGGGCCCAGCAGGGCCGATGCCTGCTAACTAGGACCGCGGAGAATTTCTGAAAGGGGAACCCGTAGTCCTAGGATGCAAAGGGTAATTGAAGGATACAGGTGTGGTTTTAGTCAGTAAAAGTCTGACACGCCCTCGCGCTCCACCCAGAGCGCGAGAAGTCATTTGGATGATTTCCCACATTAAAAAAAAAACCATCACTATA
The DNA here is from genome assembly GCA_961205895.1 of Mythimna pallens. NCBI lineage: Eukaryota > Metazoa > Arthropoda > Insecta > Lepidoptera > Noctuidae > Mythimna > Mythimna pallens. Next base: position 2,532,258 of record OY540843.1, on the reverse strand, counting down.
TCAGACTTATTGGCTACAATAGTCCTGTCAATGATGATGGGCCAATGCCAGTACAATGCGATATCGAGAACTGAATCGGGCAAATACCTGTAGTATGCTACCTTCGATCCCGCAAGAGAGTATTTCAGAACATGTTGTTGATGGTTAATTCTGGCTTCAAGTTTGTGTCTATGCAAGTATTCTCCGTTAGCCAGACGAGAACAACCAGAGAATGTGACGGATTGATTCTCCCAGACGGTGACATGCCCGACAGATGTCAATGTCCGTGCCGTCCTTCACAAGAAATCTCCGGTAGTTATTCGTCATGACAACTTCATCTATAATTACACAGACAAAACCTTCGGTTTCCCCGAATAGGTCGCCTACACGCAGCCAGGCTACGGACGCTAATTGGTCTATATTATAATAATATTATTCTTTTTATTTTATTGTGTTGTTGCCTATTGTATTGCCCGCATCGAATAAATTCTATTCTCAAATGTAAGTTGTACCTACGCCCAGTGATTGCAACGGGTTCATGTTTTTAATCCTCCCAGATGACGAATAGGTATTGTGTACTTACATAAATGTTACTGTCTAAAGGCACGATGGGTTCGAAGTTGAGTCCAACGTAGTAGATGGGGTTTGCACGACCGTACCGCATCGTCGTCAGGTTTGCGTATGCTACGTACTTCGGGTTGAAGTATGACATTCTAGGGTGCTCGACGCTAATGTATGTTACCTAGAACAAGGAGTTATAGGGTAAAAACTTGCCATACTATTCTAAGGACTTTTGAAAGCTAAAGTCAACAGTGGCGCTCACCAGAAATGCACCGACTCAATACTTTCTTACTTTACATATTATGTACATAGACAGTATAAAATATTGTCAAGATTAATATGGACCCTGTCGGGAACAGCAAAGTTAGGAGAGAGGATGAAGGCCTAGTAACAATTCATGGAATGGTAGATTCAATAGATGTAGTGTAAATTATTGTTTGGTAAATTATGTTAGATATTTTAATTTATTTTTTATCATTGCCATTATTAAATTATGTACCTATTATATGAATTAGATTGTGTATGCATGTTATTTATTATTTATATGTATAAGTATTGGTAAATTTTGTCAGATATTTTATTTATTTTTATCATCATCATCATTATTATTAAATTATGTTAATATTGAAATAATGTATGTATATTATTAGAATGTCAACTACCTAATTATACCCACTATTATAATCTTAGAACAGATTCCAGAGGCGGAGGTGTTTCCATTTATGTACTTAACAGTCTAAATCATAGCAAAGTCGATGAAATATACGCTGGAGGCATCAATTACCTTTGGGTTTACCTTGAGAAATACTCATTAAATATAGGAGCAGTCTACAACCCAGGAAACAATAACACAAGAGAGTTTCTTGAAGCGTATTCATTGCAACTGATTAAAAAATCCCGATCTATCATTTTCGGCGATTTTAACATCAACCTGCTAACAAAAAATACTAAGACTAAGTGCTACCGAGAGGCTATAACAGAATCTGGATATAGCTTTATTAATAACGTTCATGATGATTACTGCACGCGTGAGACATCTTCCACAAAAACCATCCTTGATCACATATGCACTAACCTCAAGGACAAGAGTTTTCACATGGCCGTTATCGATTCAGCTATGTCAGACCACAAGCAAATTTACTTAAGTATGAAAAAATATAAACCGCCACCAAAGAAACGTATGAAATATGCAGCGATAGATTATGAAAAACTACATGAAAGAATCGAACTCGCCGAATATCACACAATCGACAACAATTATGCATGCCTTGAGAGATACTTAAAATATAATATTCATAGTAGCACAATGGTCAAAACGAAAATTCTAAACCCACCCCGTCAGGACTGGATATGCAAAGAAATAACGGACAAAATTAAGAAAAGGAATGAAATCTGGCATAGATTGAAATTAGATCCAAAAAATAAGGATCTAATCGAAAGGTTTAAGATTGAAAGAAAGGTTACTGCTGAAACAATTAGGAATACTAAGAAAAAATATTACTATAACGTGTTTATGAAAACTACTACAGACCCAAAAAAGATGTGGAACCTAATAAATACACTGTCTAATAATAAAATAAAGTCAGAATGCACTCCTCCTAAACTTCTCACTGATTCTGGTCTGCTGACGAGTGGTAATGAAATCTGCGAAACATTTAACCGCTTCTTTTCTACGATTGGTTCCACTCTCGCTAATCGCATTCATGCACAACACCAACAACAACAAAATATAACAACCACAGCCTCCCTACCATACAATAGAGAACTCACTACTTTTATACCTTGTCAACCTAACGAAGTATCCAAAATTATTAAAAGTCTTGATTAAAACTGTGCCGCGGGTGTTGACGGTATAACTACCAAAGTTGTCAAGTGTATAAGTGACCTAATCGTGGACAAGCTGACCGACTGTATAAATAACCATCTTGCTAGAGGAATCTTCCCGGACGAACTAAAGATAGCCAAAGTTACCCCAATCCACAAATCTGGTGTCAAAACGGATCCTAACAACTATAGGCCTATCTCAGTGCTTCCAGTTATCTCTAAAATATTTGAGAGGATCCTCTACGCACGTTTAGATGAGCACCTCACCTTAATAAATTTCCTATTTGAAAGACAGTATGGGTTTCGGTCACAGTCTAACACCTTGTCGGCTACTGTGGACCTAACTACTAAAATAAAAAATAACATTGATCAAAAAAACATTGCGTTAGGCTTATTTATTGACCTGAAAAAGGCTTTTGATACAGTAAGCCATCCCATACTGCTACAAAAGCTAAAGGAGATAGGTATCTCTGGCGTTGCGTATAGGATGTTCGAATCTTACCTGAACAACAGGTCTCAGATAGTTAGGATCGGAGAATATCAAAGTAAACCAAGCAACATAAATTTTGGAGTTCCCCAAGGATCGCTGCTAGGACCACTTTTCTTCTTGATTTACATAAACTCCATCTCGAAGGTTTCATTGCATGGGCACATGTCACTGTATGCCGACGATACTTGTCTTTTTTACTTTGGTGCCTCTATAACTGACTTAATAAGTCAAGCTCAACAAGATCTAAACTCACTATCTGTTTGGTTCCAACAGAATCTTCTAACTATAAATGCATCCAAGACAAGCTATGTTATATTTAAGGCCAAAAATAAGAAAATTTCACCACATCCTCCGCTTGTGATTGACAAACAAATATTAGAACTCAAACAGCATGAGAAGTACCTTGGGCTAAGACTAGACTGCCATCTAAATTGGACGACTCAAATTGATTATATTAAATCCAAACTTACATCTTTATTGGGCTCACTACGTAATATCGTGCACTGTCTGCCGTATAATGTTCGCCAGACAATATATAACTCGCTAGTGAAGCCACACATAATGTACCTGATAGAAATCTGGGGCCATGCACCCAAAACAAATCTGAAAGACTTACAAATTGCACAAAACAAAATTATTAAAATGCGATACCTAACACCTACAGTTAAAATATACAAAGACACAAAACTCATGAACATCAAACAACTTCACGCATACCACACCTGCATACTCATACAAAAAATACTCAGCAAAACCATACATACACAAATTTCTTTCACTAAAATACATCAATTACATGACCGCAGCAGTCGTAGAAAGGAACAAATTATACTTCCTCGAGTGCGAACCACTCACGGTAAAAGAACAGTTGTTTATGAGGGAGTGCAATTTTATAATAGCTTACCAAAAGAAATAAGGAGTGCGATTTCGTTCAACATTTTTAAGACCCAACTAAAAAAATACATTCTTCAAAATGTAATTATTACATAACTCTAAAATATTTAAATACTAGATTATACAAAAGTCAAAACAAAAAAAAAAAAAAAAAAATCTGTTTATTTTGCGTAAGTAGTACTACTGAGTGACTTATTTGCATGGTGACAACGAGACCGCATTCTTTTTCTGCAAGCGAGGTAGTTTGTCTTAGTTGGTAATAACATTATTTTTGGGAATACCCACTAACCAAATAAATTTGAATACTGTGTAGTGTGTATCATGTAATGAATTGCTTTTCTGTATATTACATAATAGTAACACAGACTTACAATAATTTGTAAGTCCGGTTGTCGAAGTATGATTTAGTTTACCTTAGTTTTAAATTTTGTTCTCATTTAAGTGAAATGTAAATTTCTTTATGAGCAATAAATATCTTTAACCAGAGAATGTCTTCATGTAAATAAATTATGTGAGGTATTTTTATTTATTTTTATCGTCATCATTATTAAATTAAATATTTATTTGAATTAATTATGCATATATATTTTTATTATGTCTGTGTAAATTATGTCAGATATTTTAATTATTTTTGTCGTCATTTTATTAAATTATGTCCGATATTTTAATTATTTTTTTCACCTTTCCTTTTTTATTTTCGGCGGCATATGGGAAGCTGGAGTAAAATCAATGAAGCACCATTTAAGACGAGTAATAGGAGACAGCACCTTAACCTATGAAGAATTATCGACATTCCTTCACCAAATGTTTGAACTCGAGGCCATTATGTATTCAAACAGAAAACATCAACGATAACATAGTATTGACACCAAGCCATTTTTCCATTGGGCGAGAAGCAGTGGGCGTGCCTCACCCAATAGACAACATTAATACGAACCTCATAAACCGTTGGAAGCATATACAAAAGATGAAAAAAGACTTTTGGAATAGTTGGACGAAAGAATATTTGCATCAATTACAGCAGAGATACAAATGGAAGTCGAACGAAGAAAACTTAAAAGTCGGCGCAATTGTACTAATTAAAGACGAAAACATAAGCCCGAGTAAATGGCCCTTGGCGAAGATTAAAGAGATTCACCCAGGAGACGATGGCGCCACCAGAGTTGTCACCTTCGAACGATCGCAAGGGGCAGACCAAAAGAGAATAATACATACTTTGATACCACTACCAGTAAACGAAGACATAGAGACAGCAGGAAGCAGACAAACAATAGCGCCTGCGCAAACAAACTTAACAAGACTGCATACACACATGATAACACACAGACAGCGTGGTATGCAAAAATCGACAGGCAAGCTGCAATATTGGTTTTTAACTGTGTTACTGATATTACAACTTGTAACTTCAGCTGCGACTACATATACTATCAAAAACTTAGACCCAGGATTATATATAGAGCAAATGGGAAACGCTACGTTAGACAGAGGAACATTTAGAATAGAAACAACCTACGAAAGGCACATATTAAACCACAATTTAGCAATGGCAAAGAACGTTTTGAAACAATTCAAAACATTATGTGATGACACTACTACAATAAACAGCTACACACATTGCGATCAGTAGTATCACCATCTGCAAGAGGAAGAGGAAAAATTTGAGAGAATACATGAATACTTGACGGAAATCACCAGCCAAAGAAAGAAAAGAGGTGTATTAGGATCATTAATGACTTCAATATTTGGCGTAAATGATGAAGTTTATAGAGACCTAGAGGCACTGCAAGATAACCAACAAAAACTTATAGACTCAGCTAATCATCAGACAAAATTCATAATTACTACCATATTGACAGTCAACCAAACAGAAGAGAGAATAAATCAAAAATTAGACAGATTCCAAACAAAGCTCAATCAAGCTCTGAGTTGCATAAATGACTATAATCGATGGTATAAATCAATTGACAGGAATCACGTACAAATCCAAGTTATGCAATCATACCAAATGGCCTACAACTATATCATAGAAATAAATTATTACTATTCAGGATTAATGGAAATATACATCACGAAAGCTACAGTATACAGCGTGCTTTCTCCAAAAAACATAGCAGATGCTATCGACAATGCAAACAGCAAGATACCACCAAATCTTCACATCGTGCAAACTCAGTTACTTGACACCAGGCTAACCGAAAACGACACGCATATTACAGTGATGTCATACTTCCCGATTACAGAAAAGTCGAAGTATACCTTTATACATGTAATTCCCATACCAATGAAAAACCAGGATGATTCGTTCACAAGCATAGATATTTCACAGACATTTATGGCAATAGATTACAACAATGAGAGATATTTTGAATTAACCAACGAAGAATACAACAAATGTTTACATAGACTCAACAACTATATATGCTTTCCTGCGGCCGTCAAAAACATGCAATTAAATAAAAATTGCATTGTTCGCATGATCACAAAAGACGACAACTCTACGTGTCCTACGAGAACCTATAACATCAAAAATAATATCATTTGGAAACAAGTTCAAATGAAAAACACTTGGATATACCTAACGAAGAAAACAGAAACAGTCTCCATTGTGTGCGATGGAGAGAGAGAAGAAGTTTCCATCCATGACATCGGAATAATACAAATTTCAGAAAATTGTATTATTAAAACCACGGCAACTACATTAGTAGCTAGACGAGTACATTCAATCAATGTCTTAGCGTCCTATAGTAGACCACTTATATTTCATTTAGATAATAATAGTTCTGTTATTAGTTTACATAACGATATTTCAAAGGAACAAGTAGTTATAGATAGTTCTAAAGATATTTTCAAACATTTAATAGACGAAGAAATGAACCAACAGACAACCCTAGACAATACTGTTTGGCCCACTATCAAAGCACAAACTTATGTCATTAGTTTTTCAACCTTATTATTAATTTCATGTATTTGTTTATTAATTTATTGTTTTGCTCCACAAATAGCGGCCAGATTACGTACTATGGTGGCATCAAGACGGGCAACGGTAGCACCGGTCAGCAGTTCCCACAACGATCAGCCTGCAACACCGCCACGGCCACATGAACACACTTACGCATGGCCGGCTCCACGGAGGCAGTCGCCGACTCTCTATGAGATGAAGACCTTGAAGACCTATTCTTCTGAGACGCGCCAAGAAGTTCACGCGAGGATGTGAACATGCCGACGCAGCAGGCCAGTGACCGCAGTGAACCCGAATTGACGTAAATATTAGTTAGTTGTCACTAAAATTATTGATTGCATCAGTTGTTTTACACAAATACATTAATAACTAATATACTCATACATGTAAATAGATGAATATAAATACCATGTAAATCTGTAATAAACTCTCTTTCTACGCTACGAGCAACGCTGTTTCACCAAGACGAGACCATCGACTCCTCTCACTGTTACTGCGCCTATAAATGGTTGCTGATAGCTCTGGCCTTACCCAGCCATAGTTATTGGTCGGTCCGTGAGGCTGCGGATCGGCAGTGAGAAAATCCCATCCGATACACCCTTCATCCTTCCCACCTTCCGTCTGTTGCCTTAGGTCTCATGGTAACAGGCTTCCCGCACTATATATATACGTATATATTGTAACTATATGTTAGGGCTAGGGGCAGCTAGGGTTGTTGATAGGCTACCGTCAACCCCTTTACTGTACATTTAGGTAACTGAATGTACATCGCCATTATTATTAAATTGTATCAGATATTTTAATTATTTTTGTAGTCATTATTATTAAATCATGTCATATATTTTATTTATTTTTGTCGTCATAAAATTATGTTATTATTATTTTTTAAGTAAAGTGAATAGCATAACATAATTCTATACTTGAGCCATGCAAATGCGTGAGTAATAAGTAACTAATGCTGTTTTAAGATCTGATGTTTTTTTTTATTTCTGGAGGGCGTATGTAAACTTAGATAATTTAGATTTTATTTTTTGAATGTGGGATTTCCAATCTATGTCTAGGCCTAAAAGGGTGAAATTATTTACAACTTCTAAGTTGTGTCCGTTGTAATTAACCCGTTGAAATATAAAGAACTGTCAAACTGCAGGGGTGCCATAAACAAAATGGTGGCGGAAATATTACATTTTACAAAAAAAAAACGAAAAAAAAAATATAGCAGAACATAGACTATAAAATATAATGCGTTCAATTTATAGTAAATTTATCCAAGAACGTAAGTAATCAAACTTGTTCATACAAAAGTAGTCTCTAAGTGTTGAAAATAGGCAATAAGAATAAGAATAATAAGAGTAAGAAATTTTATTTGCTTAAACATGTGTATGCATACAGAATTAAAATAATACATGCATGCAAGATCTTAAATAAAAGTGGCTCACGACATGTCTGCCATTTCTCATGGCGTGCAAATATCTCAGGTTCTACGAGTATTACAATATTATTATGTTCTTTTTTTTTAATTTTAATGAATATTTTAATGATGTTAATTATATTTAATAACATTCAATTATATTTAATAACATTCCATTATATTTAATAACATTCAATTATAATAATATTAATAATATAGGCATCTTTAAGTCCTCCACTGCTACACAACATTAATAATAATTTCGACAATGTTAGTCCTAGTTATTTATTTATTAGAATCCGGAGTCGTTTAAAAATTCTGTAATACTATAATACGCTTTCTGTGCCAAAAACAATTTCATTGTTTGTTTAAGTTTAGGTATAGTTTGTTCTTTCCAACTTTTGGGCAATTTATTATAGATAATTGGTGCCATGCAAAAAACACTCTTGCGCATAAGTGTAGTTTTTGATGTATGTAAACATAGTTGGCTATCATCACGTCTATTTCTTGGAAATCTGTCTGCCATACGAGGAAACAAATGTGGATTTGGAAGAGAGTGAACGCCGGTGGTCGCTTGACTTTCGGCCGAATGCGCGATGACGTCACGCGCGACCGCCGGCGTTAGCTTGACTCTCAAACGGAGTTGATATTTATGGTTATTTTTTGTCGCGGGTATAAAGTTATTATTTTTGTCTTAGTAAAGTTAATTTTGAGGTTGTGTTCGTTCATCCAGTGTGTTGTAGTGTCAAGTGTGGAAGTCAATTTTTAGTTTAAATCTATATTATTGTCACATGGTTTTAAAATAGAAATGTCGCGGATGCCGATTTATACAACATATTTAATAAAATATCAAATTCAACTTTATCATACGCTTTCGTCATATCTAATAACAATCCTATAGCGTATTTTTTATTATTAATTATATTGAGGGCTTCTTGGATATATTTGTAAACAGCCAAAGTGGTGGATCGATTTTTACGAAAACCATTCTGACTGTCGTTGAATATATTAAATTTTTCACAAAATGCATAGACACGATCGCGCATAGCTTTCTTAAATATTTTCGAGGCAGTTGGTAACAGGGCAATTGGACGATAGTTGTTTGGGTCGGTTTTTGAATTTTTCTTATGGATCGGTTTTATAAGAGCTTTTTTTAACAAATCGGGAAAAACGCCTTCTTCGAAAGATTGGTTGATGAGAATATAAAATGGTAAAGTTAATTCGTCGGCGCATTGTTTTAACAGAGTAGGTGGAAGTTCGTCAATTCCGTGGCTTTTTTGAGGTATTTTATTATTCTATTTACCTCATAGGGACCTACTGGCCTAAGATACAAAGTATTTTGTGTAGCTGAACCTACCGGTAGTCCTTTTGGTTTATTGCCGATAGGTTTGGTGCTATCCCCGCCTGTAGAGGTAAAGAATTGATTGAATGTGTTGGCTACATCTTCTGGTTTAGAAGTTAAACTATTATTTATTTGTAGTGTTACATTGCGTTTTTCACTTTTTGTTATCTTGTTTGTGCGTTCATTAATAATTCCCCACATTGTTTTAACTTTATTGTTAGATTGCATCGTTTTATTTTTATAGTGAAGTTTTTTTGCTGTCGTGACAGTATTCTTCAATATTTTTTCATATTTTTTGTAATATTTTGTTATTGTTGGATTTTTTGCTTTTAATGTTAATGTTTTTAATGGTCTTTTATTTGTGCAAGATTTTTTATTCCAGTAGTGAGACAATATTTTTTATGTTTTGTTTTTAATTTAATTTTACGTAGCGGTATATATTTATTTAGAATAGAAATAAGTGTGTCATTGATTTTTTTATAATTAACGTTAATGTCATTGTCAGTGGTAAGGATTTCGTTCCAATTAAGTTTTTGTATTTTTTCTTTGAATTTTAGTATGTTTGAATTATTATATATATAGCCTTTTCATAGAATACCAGTGATTTTTTCCGTTTTTTCGGGTATTTTTAAATGTAAAATTGTGCTATGGTGGTCTGAAAAGCCCAATTCTTCTGTAGTTGCGTACATATTTTTGTAGTAAAAGTTAGTAAATATTAGATCTAGACACGTCGCAGTGTTTGATGTAATACGTGTAGGGCTTTTTACACGTTGAGTGAAATTATATTCCAGCATTACGTTTAAAAATTGAGTAGTTTTTAAATTGTCTGATAAAATATTAACATTAAAATCTCCTCTTTTAATTATATTTAATTTGTAGTATTTATTGCTTATGTATTTTAGAATTTGTTTTAATTGTTGATATAATACTTCCTCCTTTCTTCTATTCCAATACATATATACAATAAAAAAAAAATCTTTTGGTAATTCCGTGGCACATTGTTCTATCACATACTCTGTAGTCTGTAATATCATTTCTATGAATGCTTTCAATACGTCCTTATAATAGTATACATACACCGCGACCTGTTCTGGTGCTGCGGCAGTAAGAAGATGCACATTTATATCCACTAAATTTGATGAGATGACTCAATGAGAGAGATTATTCCTGTCTTTAGAAAATGGAATTGTGAACTTGAATTTACAGCGAAGCGAGCGTAGGAGAGTATTTATTTATTTATTAAAACTTCATGCAACATAAAGGTACAAAGGCGGACTTAATGCCTTAGGCATTCTCTACCAGTCAACCAAGGGTAGTGAAGAGAAAACATGTCAAGTGCATAAAAAAAAGTAACATAAATAATAAATACATATATACATAAAAAATACATAAAAAAACATACATAAATATTTAATATAATATAAATCTACATATAAAAATATATATTATTTATAATGTACCTATTAAGAGGGTCCTTTTTCAATCGCCTATCGTCAACATCGATCATGGTTTAAAAGCTTGTTACTTCATCTAACGCAATCCAACGCGATGTTGAAAAAGATAGATAACGCCTAAAAACTATGTTAGCATTCGGTCATTCCGTGATTTACTTGAATATTATACAGAACTTGTTCCAGGAAATACGTGTTTTATTTCAACACATAAAAGTTTACGAAAAAATTTGTCGTCATTCAGAATCTTGATTAAATTTGCAAGGCATGTGCTGTTATACTTTTTTGACTTTTTAAATTTTTGAGTAAATTATGAAGTGTCAAAATTCACGCAAAATAGAACATTTTCAGATGTCTTTACCGGATTAGTTTTACACAAATTTAAAAATTGATTTCAATAGCAACCTAGATAATATCCACAAGATACTCTGTTTCCAAAATATCTAATGAAAAATGTGTAATAAAGTCATAATCGCGTAAGAGCGTTTGTATGTCGAGTTGCATCCCCTTAAATACAGAAAATACAAAAGACAAAGAAAAATGTATCTTCAGTGATTGATTTAAAGTTTATTTAAACTTATTATTTTTACTCAATCCGACGATATCACAGTTCAGATTATCACATTTTAAAAGGGACAATTTCATAAGTTGTGTCTTGTCAACTGGACATGAGTAAACTCGACACAGCTGAATCAGAAATTCCTTAGAAATTCTACCCCAACTAGCATATAACATAGCATATAAAATAGCATCAGCCTAAATGTTCTAACTGCTGGGACTCAGGCCTCCTCTCTAGGAGAGGGAATGGGCCATAATTCACCACACGGACCCCGTAAGCAGGATCGTGGATATCATATAACTATGTCTTTGAATTTTTGGTTCTAGGACATGCCGGTTTCCTCACGATGTTTTCATTTTTCATCGTTTTGAGCGGTGATGCAATAAATTACACAAAGAACTGCGCCTCGTTGGGTTTGAACCCACGACCAGTCATAAATCGGCTCCATTACCACTCGGCCTGCACTGCTTTATTTACCCCAACTATTTTAAGGAAATTAATGAACCTGATGGTAAGCAGTGATGCAATCGTTGATGGTGAGGCGCACTAGTTTATAAGTATTATAAGATTTGTCACTCACCTTTTCTGAAACGCAATTGAAACAAAACAGGGACAACATACTCGTTAACAAATAAATATTGCTTATCTGATCAGCCATAGTTTATAATAAACCTTACTCTTCGATAGAGTTCAAAAAAGTATTGTAGGTAAATATTATTATCTAGTTTTTATATTAACTACGGCCTGTATTGTTATTATATGGTTATGGTTGTGTTATGGTTTGTTAACATTCTAATTTTAGTGTAATTGCTATTGAAATTGTAACTGTATGGAGGTGAGCCTAGGCAGGGCACAATTGCGGCAATAACTCTTTGAGAAGTGATTAAAGAGGTGCCATGGTGTCTTTACATTCCACTTGATGCAGGTCCTCACTAGACATAGTTGGTAGAAAGAAACACCCAGATGTTACCCTTGTGCCACCAGGAGGACATGGTAGAGCATACGGTGGAGGTCTGCCCCGTTTAGGGGGAGCATCAACGTGTCCTCGTGGAGGCGGTCGGCGGCAGTTACCTATTGCATTCGGCCCTAATTCAGGCCACGGTACGGAGTGAGAGGGCACGGGAAGCAACTCCCTTCTCATCATCTTCATTTCAGCCAAAAGACGTCCACTGCAGGACATAGGCCTCCCCAAGCGTCGCCACAACGAACGGTCCTGTGCGTCTCGCACCCATCGGATTTTCGGAACCCTTAGCAGGTTATCGGTCCATCTTGTAGGAGGCCTTCCAACGCTATGTCTTTCGATACGTGGTCGCGTGGTCGCAACTTCCTTCTGCTAAGAAGTAATACGAGTCAAGAAGGAGAAACATTGTATGGAGGATATCCTCAAGTCTCAGGGGAATATCGGGAGTCGCAGGGTGATGCCTGGCCACTGTAGGCGCGGTCTTACAGAAGGCGCGCATAGGCAGCTCACTGACCGATAATGACCAACCCCGGGTCGACGGGCATTGCGTTTCACATAAAGGTATCAGCAAAATAGACAAGGCTCGCTAAGAGCACACGGTGGAGGTATGCCCCGCTTGGGCAGAGAAACGCCGTGTCTTCGTGAGGGCGATCGGCGGCGGCGATCTCTCGCGCCGGGCCTTGGTACAGGCCATGGTCCGGAGCGAGGAGGAGTGGCAGGCGGTCGCCTCCTTCTGCTAAGCAATAATGCTAGCAAAGGAGGCGGCCGATCGCGTGAGGCAACGGTCCTCACGCCCAACCGCCGCCGGGATTCCGATCCCGATTTCCATCCACCGTAGGCGCGGGCTTGCGGACGGCGAGCAATGGGTAGCCCGTCCGACCGTTCGGTAACCGTCCGGACCGAGCCCAAGTCGTCGACGGCGCGTACTGTTCCACGCGTGCCTCAGGGAGATGTCAGCAAATCGTAGGGGCCCAGCAGGGTCAAAGCCTACTGGGGCCATGGGTAGTGTGAAAACGAAACCCGGGGCCCTGGGGCGAAGGCAACGAAGGAACAGTCCGATGAGTGGGTTTCAGTAAAAGTCTGACAGTAGTCTCCGGCTCTGCCCAGGAGCGGGATTTGTCATTAGATGATTTTCCCACCTAAAAAAAAGGCTCGCTAGGGCTGAGGTCTGCCAGGACTACGGAATTTTTTGGGAAAAGGAATGCGGCGGATTAATCAGTAAAAGTCTGACACTCACACACCATATTCACTAAGAAATACAAACGACGAAAAGGAAACGAACGAAATCACAAGTGGTTGCTCCCGTAGCACGTGGAAATTTAAGATATGCATTTTTTTATCAATGTTAAAATGAAATAGTGACGTTGGCATACTGATATGAGTACTCTTGACAGATATCTACTCTGTGTATTTTCAAAGTATCGATAATAAAAGTACACGGTATCGGAGAAAAGTATCGAGTATGTACTTGTATTTACTCGTATCGTTCCATTCCTAGTTTTGTCTAATATGATGACGCGGCGCACACCGCATGCGTCAATTTTTCCGCTAAAAGGAGCCAATTCAGCTCTGCTCCAACTTTCCGGGGCGTAACCGTGCCGATAACCGACCATCTTGATCGTCTTGGTGTTACGCTGACGTCAACACTGAAATTTGGGCCATACATCGAAGCAAAGGCACAACTGGAAGAAAAAAAGCTAGGAATCCTCGCGAAGGTCAGACAGTACCTCACGCCGGAACAGCTGCTCAAACTTTATCAAGTGCAAATTCGATCATGTATGGAGTACTGCTCTCATCTTTGGGACGGATCTGCCCGATACCAGTTTGATGCACTTGAGGCAATTGAGGGGCGACCCAGGAGGATCATTGGCTATGATGCACTCGTTGAGTCGAAGGCTTCAAAGTCTTGAGCATCGACGCCGAGTTGTTAGCCTGTCGGTTTTCTACCTGTTGCATTTCGGGGAGTGTGCGTCGGAATTGCATAACCTAATTCCACCTAGCCCGTTCCATCATCGGACCACCAGGCGTATGGCAATGCGGAGCTCTAAAGGAGGTAAAAGCAATTCTTGGAGTAGTGTACTGCCCATCTGCCATTGATTATTTCTCCAGTCTGGATTCTCTTATTGATTCTGTTTCCTCAGAGTACAAACATCTCATAGTCATGGGTGTTTTTCTACCGATTTTGTGAAGGATAACTCCAGTAGCCCGATTCACGTTATCAAAACCGTAACGATATCGTAGCGACTTAGAAAAAAAACCCCAGATATTCCTGCCCCCTAGCCAAGTTACAATCGTATCGCTCGCGCCGAACGTCTCGAGTAGGCCACGCCTCCGATTACTTTGTTCTGACGTCATTTCAACGCTGTCACGTGGTCAGATCAAAGGCATCGGAGGCGTGGAATTATATTTTAAATGAGCCTGTTTACAAATACATACAATATGCAACATTAGTTTTAGTATATGCGATACCTGAAACACGTGTCTAGTATTTTTATGCATTGAATCCATGTACAGAATTTCATAACTGTCTCATGAAAAATCACAAAGTTATAAGCTTGTTATGTTACCTGGTTGTCCGTACAAATACATAGTTACTGGGCCATCCGGGCGACTGAGGAGTTGTTGTGCTCCCGCACCCAGCTGTGCTCTGACGCCTAATGCCCGCTATGACCTGCCGTAACCTGTGTTGTGCTTAATGTCGGTGGTTTCCAACTAGTGACCTATTTTTAAATATTTTTGGGAAAAAATATAACATGGTGTAAAAATTATTGGAATCAATTTAGTTACTGATTCTGAACAAACTGTATTCAGGTTTCGCAACTAAAAATAACGTTTTATACAAACCGAAACCCATAATCACCCACCTAATCAGTTTCAAACTATAATTTAGTTTTTCCTGTCAATTTTATAAATGTCTAGGTACTCATAGGTACGAAGGGCAGATATTCATTGATATGGGTTAGTAATTATGTAGTGAAATAATAACCCTTTATAATAAGTAGTTTATCATTGATAAACTCACAATAAGTGTAGTGACGAAACGATCATTCGCAAATATAAAACTGCCAAGTAAAAACATGATATCGAAATGTATTGTTTTTGGTTGGCTTTTTTATTTGCATTCCCAAGTTAAACTGTGTGATTCTGAAAGTGTGAGTAATTTTTTTTCTTCAAGAAGTCACTAGATGATTTTCCTTAATCTATTTTTTCTAATAATTTGTGTTGTAGATAACCTACATCAGTACTGAGCATCCAGTAGTGGACTGGATCGACACGCAATACTTTAAGAACTTTACCCTACTTAGTAAAAGGATCAGCCGACAAGATCCAAAGTACTATGTGGAGGTGTACGTTCATTCACTTTTTAGACTGGACAATAACATTAAGGTAATTAATTATATTTGATATTTTGGAACAATGTCAGATTCAATTGTTTGAATGGGATTCTCGATTGATTCGTCGTAATTTTGAAGTTACGAATCACTATCGTATTTTACCACTAGATGGCATTAGTTATGATATAATAATAATAATAATAATATTTATTTATTATAAGGTACATATTTGACACCAAATGTAAGTACAAAAAAATATAAGCAATACAACAGTCAATTTAATTTGAACACCCTGACTCCTAAACTAGGAAGATCCTGTATCTTAGGAGGCAGTGTCTTCGCAAAAATAGTGGACGAACAAAATAATGAGCGAACAGCGTATAGATTATTGCCAAAATGTGGATTAATGAAGAAAGAAATATATAAGTATATAATTATGTATATATATATTTACTGATAGTATGTATATGTATAGTGTATGTATGTGTATGTAGAGTATAAGTGTAGTGTGCATGTATTTGTATGTGGTGTCGTGTCATGAGCAAATGTAGTGTGAGTGCGTGTAAGCGAGAAGGGTGTGTGGTATGGACTAAGTGATTAGCAGATCCAAGTAAGTAGACTTTCAGTAGTATCGTAGTCTTGCTCTTTTAGCCACACCTCAATTTTGAGTTTAGCCCTATATATGTATAGATATGTTTACGATTTATTTAGTTTTGTCAAGTACTGGTTTTATGACAAGTCTTTTGCTTTGGAGTGTATTTGGATTGACTTGGAATTATAAGTTCTAACACGTGCCACCATCAATGAGACATTTGAGTGAGTATAACCAACTCTCAATTACTGTCATGCTCGTTATGTCAAAAAAGTTATAACCTAATAAAAATGCTCCATGGTACTTCACATTCACAAATTTGAAAAAATGTGCTTCTATATTATACAATGCTATTGTTTTCAAATACAAAACGTAATAAATTATCACAAGCTCTATTAAAATAACAAATAAAATTTAAAAAAATCCATTTCGAAAACAACTATACAAAAAGGGCAATACCATCTCTCAAAATATTTATAAAAATATATTAAAAAAAAAAATTAGGCCAAGTGACTGTGGCTGTGGAGCAGGACCGACATTTAGCCAAGCATTTTTATCAAGGCTATAATTTTCCAGTTTCTAAGCATGTTTTAAAGGACTCATTTAGTTGTAATCAGAAATCAGAAATCAGAAACGTTTATTTCAAATAGACCAATTACAGGCACTTTTGATTTGTCAAAATGTCGGCCAGTCAAAAAAAAAAAATACAGGTGAAGCTAAATTGCACGTTCCAAAGCGTAGATCTCTATGGAGAAGAACGTGCAAGAAACTCCATGGACACTCTTTTAAATCATATTATGAGTTACATTGATTACATATTTCTTGTCGCTTCTAATATGTGAGCACAATGTAGATAAGTAATAATAATTTAAAAAAAAAACTAATTAAAAAAAAATAGAAATTTAATTAAGTCATTGGCAGCTAAGAGATGACCAGTCTCAACTGACGGCGCCCGTTCACGAGCATGATGCGTGCATCAGCCCCACTCAGCTCAACCATTCTGAAGGGAACTGAATGACCCAATAACACGTGCCACCATCAGCGAGACATTTGAGTGGGTATGACAAACTCTCAACTGCCATGCTCGTAATGTCAAACAAGTTGCAACCTAATAAAAATGCTCCATGGTACTTCACATTCACAAAACTCAAAAAACAAAGTGCTTCTACATTATACAATGCTATTGTTTCCAAATACAAAAAGTTATAAATTATCATAAACTCTATTGAAATAAACAAATAAAATAAAACAAAATAAAAAACATTTCGAAAACAACAATACAAAAAGGGGAATAGCATCTCTTCCAATATTTTTATATATATATAAAAACTACTTTGAAGGTAAAAGTGGCTGAGGCTGCGGAGCAGGACCGGCATTTAGCCAAGCGTTTTTATCAAGGATATAATTCTCCAGTTTATAATACCCTTGTCTACATAGTGTGCGTTTATTGCATGCTTTAAATTTGGACACATTTAGTTGTAGAATCTCAACTGGTATTTTATTATACAATTTTACACAGTACCCCATAGAATAACTATTTACTTTAGCCAATCTGAATCGAGGTTGATCTAATTTGTTCCTATTCCTAGTATTAAAAAAAAATCTTAGTAAAAAATGAATATTTTTCCGAACATACATAATGTTTTCATAAATGTATTGACAAGGGACCGTCAGGATGTTTATTTCCTTGAATAGTTCCCTAAGAGAATCGCGCCTGCGAAGATTGTATATGGCTCTGATAGCTCTTTTATGCAGAATTAAAAATACTCAATATCTGCAACCCGTCCTTAATTGAACTTGAACCGCGTCAATGCGAAAATGTCTAAATCGATAAGACCGTGCTATATGTATCCATGAGGCGACAGAGAGTTGCCCGCTCGCCAGCGTTTGTTCCATACTTTTTAGTGTGAAACGATCAGGGAATGTGCACCTCTCAACGCATGACAGTTATAGGTACTACGTAGCAAAACTTATAGGTGAAATAAGTGAAATCAAACCTATTGTTACAAATACCGTGAAAGATCTGAAGTGTTTACCTGGACTCCTAGTCTAAGATGTTAAAACGTTTCAAAAGCTTAGTGTAATGATTGCCGGTGCTATTGCACTAGAAATCATGACAGATGTTTTTACATTTGTAATATATTTTTGGATTATTTATATATTATATTTTACCTGCGCGGTCCAACTTATTATTTTTTTTAGGTGGGAAATCATCCAATGACATCTCCTACCCTTGGGGAGAGCGAAAGGGCGTGTCAGAATTTTACTGACTAAAACCCACTCCTAGTTCCTTCGTTGCCTTGCATTCTAGGGCCGGGTTTTCCTTTTAGAAGCGAACCCATGGCCCCAGTAGGCTTCGATCCTGCTGGGCCCCTACGGTTTGCTTACATCTCCTTGAGGCGCGTGTGGAACACTACGCGCCATTGCGTGTTCCAACTAAGATCTTATTCAGGTCTTAAGACAGAGTAGTATAGGAATAAAAATAGAGGACCTTTTAAAATTGTTATAAGAGCTCATGAAGAAATCATACATCCGAAACAAAGTTGAGAAAACAAGATTTTATGTTATTTATGAATTATCATTCTCTTCCTGCCTTTGTCGTATGTTACTTAGGGTCTGGGTCAGGTGGACCGACGACCTGGTGAGGGTCGCGGGAGTGTGGTGGATGCGAGAAGCACAGGATCGATCGTTGTGGCGATGCTTGGGGGAGGCCTATGTCCAACAGTGGACGTCTTTTGGATGGTATTTCTATGGTAAACGTTTTTTTCTTCCATTCTATCCCATCAGCAGCCACTCTATCATTGACTCTCTTTATTTCACATCATTCCTCACACTATTCATTCATCCTTTTCTTGACCTCCCTCTCCTTGTCCAACCATCCACATGTTTATTCATAACTCTTTTGTAACATGCGTTTCATCCCTCTTCTTCACATAACCATGTCAAGTTAAAAGATTCCCTTTGAACTCTACAGTCACTGGCGCTACTTTTAAACTTCCTCTGATGTACTCATATATCATTTTATTTATTCACGTCACTTCACACATCTATCTCAATATTCTCATCTCTGCTACATGCAATATGTTTAGATCCATCTTTTTCAAAGTCCAGCATTCTGTTTCATACAGCATCACGTATCTTTTCACAGACTGTCATACGCAAAGGATATTTCATTTAAAAATAAAAACAAGAATAAAAAGATGAGGACCCGGCAGTGACCCCTGTGGCACTCCAGATTTAACGAAAGGGTAGTTAGAGTCGAACCTATTGACTACAATTTTTTGAGTTTTGTTGAATGAATAAGATGTAAACCGACATAGTAGGTTCCCTTGAATGCCATAGAATGCTATTTTGTCCGTAACCAATTTGTGTTCTATCTTATCGATAGCTTTCTAAAAGTTGGTGAAGGCTTGCGTCTACTAAGAGACGGTTGTGTCTGTAAAAAGCAGTCTGCGAAAATCATAAGGTAATAGACCGACATTTAAACAAATCACCATGTACCGGTTGACATCCCACCTATAGGCACGAAAAGTTTTGGGAACACATTCATTGTGCGTACAGCTAAGGAGTGGAATTCCTTGCCGGAATCTGTGTTTCCTGATTTCCTGGCTACAACCCGAGAATCTTTAAGTCGAGAGTGAATAGGTTATTTCTAGGTAAGCGCGCTCCATCGTCGACCGCATCGTCGCTTTCCATTAGGTGGGATAGTGGCTCCAACAATAAAAAAAACAATCAAAATAAAGAAACTAAAACATGGTTTTTTCTAGTTTGTTTTTTTACAAAATTCGGTGGAAAGGATATCTTAATAACTATATGGCCTCATTGGCATAATAACGTGATACCAGATTTAGATTTATTGTCGGCTTTTTCTGTCTTATTATAAAATCATATAATTCACTTTTTCTAGTATTGTAAATGAAACTAAAAAAAGTTTCTTATCTCTCACGAAGAAATTCACTCTTTCCATATTATAATGTGTCGATTATTGACATAAAAATATAACTACGTAATGATAATATTATTTATGTTACAGCCGAGCTTCTACTTCTACCAGTTTCTAACAAACAGATACCGCCCCAGTTTCGTAGAAATGCATTTTAGCTTGTGCGATATGATAAATTCTGACACATTTTTTGGTGAAACAATGCGAAAAGCATTAGAAGGTCGAAAATGTCCTTTTCCTCCGGTAAGTGTCTTTTATTCATCTATATATATATATATATATATATTATATACTAACCAGCGGTTTCACGCGGACCTAGCTTCGACAAAGGAACATACTCTCGAGACAAAAAGTATAAATGTAAAGAAAGAAAATTACGTTTTTTGGCATTTATATTAAATAAAAACTACGCTGAATAACGCCAAAAAGGCCTCAGCTCAGCATAATGCCATATGATAAGACAAGGCCACCACCTGACACTGATTTTTAGCTGCAGCCCATAAGTCCCATATGCTCGAAAACAGAAAGTATAATATCCCCCTCGAGAGCCGATTGTACATACGTCTGTACAACTTGAGTGACCTTGAAAAATGCTTAATTATCGTTTTGTACACACGGGTGTATGAAATTTATTCGGCCGAAAATTTTGGTCTCTATATTTTCATTTTTCCTAAAAAATCCAGTTTTTTATGGTGGTGGATTTTACGTAATAATAATACCCCTACAAGCGCGAGGGGATATAGGTATAATAAATATATGACTAGGTATATTGGAAAATAAGGGAATGTTTTGTTTTGTTTCAGGGTGAGTATGATTTGAAAAATTTGTCAATCCCATATGTACCGAAGGGCTTCCCTTTTACTAAAGGCCGTATCTATTGCAATGTGTCACTTACTGAAGGCCGTGTAACCAAACATATAGCTCGTGGCAGCATTGACATGGAGATAAAAGTAGCAAGATTGCGTAAAAAAACAGGGAACGGTAACCTATAGTGTGTATATCCAATATTAATTTAATTCATAAAATAATAATTTTTATCTGTTGTCAAATTGTATAAGCTGTGGACACCTTTAATTGACATATTTGCACAGTATCGTATGTCTATAAAATTACCTACCAGTATAGCATCTTAAAAAATAAATGGTGTGTATATGTGGTATAATGTATATGTTATTAATATATGAGTATTATGTAAAGACCAAGTTATAGTACAGAATAAAGAAAAATAAAAAATATTTCCGTTAAGAAGACAAAAAGTTGCTGCAAATGCTGTTTTATTTCTTTTTCTGTCCTTACTAATGTTTTAAAGTTAGTATACAGAAACATAGGACTTTAGTAAACAAAGAACCTAAAACTATATTTGACAGGTTTCATTAATTGTTTACATATTTTTTTTAATTTATATCATTGTTACATAATACATAATTTTTTAATTTATGTCATGTTTCATATTGATACGTTTATATTCTCGATTTTAAGAGAGCAATTTCAAAAATAAATTATGATATTATTGGTCTTGCTGAAATAAGAAGAACGGGATACAATATAATAGAACAAAGTGAACATATTTTCTGCTATTTTGGGGAGACAAAAGGTCAATATGGGGTCGGATTCCTTATAAGAAAGGAATATAAACTAAATATTGAGAGTTTTATTGGAATATCCGACCGCATCTGCATTCTAAACCTCAACTTCGACAGCACAAAACTGACCATTGTACAAGTACACGCACCAACTGTTGATGCAAGCAATCAAGAAATCAATAACTTTTACAGCCAATTACAGAACGCACATTGTCAATATAACAACCAAAAAATTATACTAGGCGATTTTAATGCCCGTGTTGGACAGCGAGTACCAGGCGAAGAAAGAATATTGGGCAAATACTGTTACGGAAATAGAGACAAAAGAGGTGAAAGTTTGCTACAGTTTTGTTGGGAAAATAAACTATACATTACAAATAGTTTATTTAAAAAGAACAATAAAACTATGTGGACATGGCTCTCGCCAAAGAAACGAAGAAGTCAAATCGATTATATACTAACCAATAAGAAAGAGAATATCTCAAACTTTGAAATTATATCAAATTTGACGTTCCCCAGCGACCACCGACTATTAAGAAGCACATTTCAGATTGTACCGACAAGGAAAAGTAGAGCAAAATTTAAAAATAGTAAAAATAATCTCAATTCTTCAGAAAATAAAGAACAATTCATACAATCCTTAAAAACCAGTATAAACCAAATCAAGCTAGAAGAAAATGAAAAAATAGAGACCATATACAATAAAATTAAAAAGCAAATAATCACTAGTTTAAATTTAATTCGACAGAAACCAACACCAAAACGAGAGACAATTTCTTCTCACATAAAAAGTCTTATTGCTAGAAGAAGTGAATTAATTCGGAAAAAATACTTAACAAAAGAAGAAAAAGAAGAACGCACATACCTCTACAAAAATATCTACAAATTAATGAAACGGGAACGCACGGAACGCAGAATAGAAATAATCGAGACACACCTTGAATCAACAGGTAGTTTAAAGAAAGGTCTTCAAAATCTTAATACCTCCAAACGATGGATACCCTATATTAAAGATGATACTGGTGACAAAACAAAAATATTATCAAGATCTGAAATAATAGATAAGGCAACCAAATTTTACAGAAATTTATACTCCTCAAAAGAAACTACTCTAGAAATTGAAACTGTCTAGATTCTCTACATATGAAGTTATAAAGAAGATCGAATCTCTCAAATCCGGCAAAAGCAGCGGGCCAGATGGAATACCAAATGAAGCACTCAAGTTAGGAAAAATGATACTAGCACCATACATAACAACCTTATTTAACAAAATTCTAAATGACAGAACAATACCGAAGGAATGGGCTCAATCAGACATCATTTTACTTTACAAGAAAGGTGACCCTGCCGATATTGGAAACTATCGACCAATAAGTTTACAATCAAACATGTACAAGTTATTCGCTTCATGTCTCGAGGATCGCTTAGCAATGTTCACAGAGAAATTTCAACCGCCTGAACAAGCAGGTTTCAGGAAAAACTTCTCAACAACAGATCACATTCACACTCTAAATTTGATTATGGAGAAATATATAGAGCACGATAGACCACTCTACTTGGCATTTATAGACTACGCCAAAGCCTTCGACTCTATATCGCATAAAAGCATATGGAAAGCTCTACACGAGTGCGATGTACCATCAGAGACTGTAGACCTTATAAAAGACATCTACTGCAAAAGCAAAAGTCGTGTAAAGCTACAGAGACAAGGTCCTGAAATAAATATTTGTAGAGGCGTCAGGCAGGGTGACCCCTTGTCGCCAAAAATTTTTATAGCTGTACTCCAAAGTACAATGAAAACTCTAAACTGGGAAAGGAAAGGTATTAATATAAATGGGAAATTCCTCAGTAATCTTCGATTTGCTGATGACATCATACTCTTCTCTGAAACAGCATCTCAGTTACAGAAAATGATTGAGGAACTAAATGAGGCAAGCAATAAGATAGGCCTAGAACTAAATGCTACCAAGACTAAAGTCATGACAAACCACCACAATATACCAATAAGAGTAAATAACAATACATTGGAATACGTTCGGTGCTATGTTTACCTAGGACAGCAAGTATCTTTCTCCAAGACCAGACATGAAGATGAGGTTAAAAGACGGGTTAATAAAACCTGGAATAAATTCTGGAGCAATAAAGAAACCTTAAAATCAAAAATACCTTTAAAACTCAAGAAAAAAGTAATGGACTCATGCTTGCTACCCTGTCTAACATATGGTTGTCAAACATGGATATACAATAATAACATTAGAAACAAAATACAAGTATGCCAGAGAGCAATGGAAAGATGCATACTAAACATCCAAAGAAAACACAGAAAAAGGAATACAGAAATAAGAAATACAACAAAAATAATAGATGCTCTAGATTATGCTAAGAAACTAAAATGGAAATGGGCTGGCCATATTGCGCGTATGGAGAAGGATAAATGGACACAGAGAGTAACCACTTGGCAAGGTCCAACAACCAAAAAGAAAAGAGGTAGACCAAAAGAAAAATGGGTTGATGAAATAATTAGAAATGCAGGTGTAAATTGGATATTAAAAGCAAAGGACCGACGAATTTGGAGCAAAATGGAGGAGGCCTTTACTCGTTAAGGGGTCCATATTGAATGTTTTGTTTGTAATTAATGTAATTTGAAAAATTGAAATTTATTTATTTAATATCTAGTAATTTTATATTAATTTGGAATTATATATTTATTTAGGAATTGTTATGTAAATGTTAATTATAAATGATTGATTTGTGAACTCTAATATTTGTTATTTTATGCTGCATGGTAATTTATAAATAATCTTATGAAATGTAAAAGTCATTCTCTATGGAAATAAAGAGGCTATATTATTATTATTATTATTATATTTTCTATTGATACTGCAGAGTTCAGAAACAACCTATGTGGGTAAAATATAATATCAGGCATTAGAAAATGTTGTAAACACAAACATCAACGGAAAGTTTAAAACCCATATTAAGCGTGTCCTAACCAAAAAAGCGTACAAGGTTAAAGACTATGTCGAAGACACGCTTGTTTGGCAATGACTGCTTCTGCACATGTGGCCACCTGGTAACTCATAATATTGTGTAGATGTCTCCACATTTGTTGTAATATATACTTTTTTTTTCTAACACATTGCTTTTGAAAAATTTTTTATATTATTAGCCCCCAACTACCATATTTTCGTCAGTAATTTATTTTGTTAACATCTAATTTCTAGTTATAATTATTTATTTTTCTTGCTTTTTTTATATAGTCTCTTTTTTATAATGTGAATGTGAGAACACTGTAGACTCCGTGAATTCTTAGATTACTTCCTATTACGACTCACTTTTTATCATGATCATAGTTTTGAGTACAATATTGACTGGTCTACACTGTCCATAACATATTAAATAATAAATAACCATAATTAATAAAATGTTATTCAGTGTTTATATGAAAGTCAAAAAGCGTTTATTGTTTTTACCTAAATTTGATATTTACTAGGTAAAAACCCTATGGGTATTTATCCACCGCTCATCTCTATCTATGTTTATAAGCTTGCAAATAAATTTAATTTTTAAATTAATTTTATAACGGTCGATTGGAACTATCACTTTGAGTACCTACCTATAGTAACCAATTTGTACGATACTTGTATGAACTAGAAAAAATGTCATATGAGATCGTGTTTACACAAGTCGAGATTCTGGTAGGCAAGAATCTTATTATTATAATTTTGCTGTGTAAACAGACGCAGGGCATTATCGCCTAGCGATAATTGCTTGCGAATCTCATATGACATAATCGCAGGTGAGTATTTATTTCTTGCCTGTATGTAATATTTTTTTTTAAATTGATATAAACCAGTGCTTGACTACGATCCCATCTGATGGTAAGCAGAGATGCCATCATTGATGGTGAGGCGCACTAGTTTATTAAGAGTCGGCCATTATTAACTCTAGCCTTGAAGACACCTGAATTATAGACGGGAAGACCGCAGCAGGCAAATCGTCCCAGTCCTTCGATATAAGCGGTATAAAAGACGAAGCGAAACGCTTAGTTGTTGAAACTCTTTTTTTTTTTAACGGACCGTTGGAGTTTCAACAACGTAAGGGTGGATACTCGCCGTATAAATTTGTTACGAGAATGTTATGGCGATCATTGCTTGCGGTTATTGTGTACGATTTCTCGAACAAATATGTGCGAGAAATTCGCACCGTCTCAATGGGTCTTCCAGTTTATGTGTACAATAAAGAATTCACATAAATCGTAATCTGAGTTCGCCTATAAATTTTTAATTACACCGAATAATTACAAAGCTTCGACCTCCATCGTCCCAAAGTCCCAACTGACCGAAGTAAACTTATTTGTTCTCTCTCAAGGAGGGAAATTAATAGAATAATAGATAAAGTAGGTAATCTTATAATTTATCTGCTGGATAGCCGCACGCAATCTATCTATTTCACAATTTGTAACCAAGTGTAGGTAAAAGTTTTGTCTTTTCGACCGCGTACTTGTTACCTACTGAGATTACTTACTTCGACGATGTTTTTTTTATTAACTCTAATATTATAAAAAGGTACCTAAAGTTTGTTTTTTTTGTTTGTAGGAAGTAACCTCTGAAAGTGCTGGTCCCATTGCCAAAAATTTTTCATCGATAGAAAGCTGTTTTATTGCTATAGGCTATAATTTACGGAATACCTACTTAAGTGCGAAAGCCGTATCATCGAATTTTGTTTCTTTGAAAACTTTTCAGCGACATCTCTATACTGCGACGCCTTGTTAAATCGACTTTTTGTTACTGCGATGTTTCGTTACATCAAAGAACTTTAAAGCGCAAATATCATACTGCAAAGCCTTGTTCAATTGACGTCTTGTTACTGCGATGTTATGTCATTTAAGAACTATGCAAAAAAGGTATAGTATGGATTAACATATGTTTTTAGGGTTCCGTACCTCAAAAGGAAAAAACTAAACTCATATGTCCGTTGTCCGTCTGCCTGTCTGTCTGTCTCTCTGTCTGTCAAGACTCTTTATCTCGGGAATTCGTGGAGGTATCCAGTTGAAATTAAAACCATATACTCAGGTCTACGGTTCCTTGAAGCTGTGAAAACATCAAACTTCTGATTAACAAAAAAAAAAAAAAAAGATATGGCCGTTTATGTCGCAAAAACAGTGGAGCATACAGTGGATGTGTGACCCGCTTGGGCGGAGCGCTGCTGTGTCCTCTTGGGGGCCATCGGCGGCAACGATCTCGCTCTGGGCCTTGGTCCGGAGCGAGGGGATTGATGGCGGTTGACTCCGTCTGCGAAACAGTAATGCTAGTGCTGGAGACAGCCATAACTCCTACTACCGACCACCGTTGGCATGAGCTTTCGGACGACGTGCAATGTGTAGCTCGCAGTTCGGCCATCCGGCTATTGTCCGGACCGAGTCCAAATCGTCGACAGCGCGTCCTGTTCCATGCGCGCCTCAGGGAGATGTCAGCAAATCGTAAGGGCCCAGCAGGGTCGAAGCCTACTGGGGCCACGGGTAGTGTGAAAGTGAAACCCGGGACCCTGGGACGAAGGCAAAGAAGGAACAGGAATGGGTTTTTAGTCAGTAAAAGTCTGACACTATCTCTCGCACCGCCCAAGAGTGGGATTTGTCATAAGATGATTTTCCCAACTAATCAAAAAAAAACCTGAATCCAGTGCAGGAACCTCCCGAACTTATCATGTCCGGTGAGGACCTGTGTCATGCAGAAGGTGAGGATGCCGAGACGCCTCTCCAGTCACTCCTCAAAGAGGGAACTTACCACTATGGTTATGGCGTGCCCAACTGACGGATAGTTGATGTTACAAGGAGTAACTTTGGCTACTTTTCATTTTCCCGCGGGAACAGGACTTAGTTCCCAGGGGAAAATATGTCTCTGAACTGGATAACATTTTTTTACACGATTGCCTCAAAAAAGGGGAGTAACTAAGTCGCGAGTAACAACTAGTAGATAATAAAAAACATATTTCCTATTGTATTTTTTTTTAATATGGTCATGATATATCATTTTGAAATCTCATGATGAGCCCTTTAATTTGATACCTTTAGAGCAGTAACCAATTTTTTTTTTTTGCACTATATTATGTCACCTCACAGTCGTTGTGTTGGTTTTTTTTAACGCCACCTTAGGTTATCAAGACGAATCTAACCATATCTTAATTATGTAAAACCGTTCTGCGGTTTGGAAGATATGAGGTAATAAAGAATATTACATACATTTATACAACATACGTACAAGATACGCGAACCCTTCTTGCAGTCGAGGAAAAATACAACAGATTTCAAAATAAAAAACTAAAATTTTCAACGTGAACTCTAACTTCGGAAGCCGGTGACCTTCTTAAGATACGCCTTTCCGTTCAGAGCTTGCAACACAAAGGTACAAAGGCGGACTTAATGCCTTAGGCATACTCTACCAGTCAATCAAGGGTAGTGAAGAGAAAACATGGTAGTTGCATAAAAAAAAAGAAAAGATTAATAAGAAAACAAGGGAATAAATGTATACATATAAAATAAACATACATAAATATATAACATAAACTTACATCAATATAAATATATAATTATTATTTATATAAGGAAAAATGAAAGGGTATTTGAGACTACTCCGCTATTTGTGTAGAAAATAAAACCGCAACTTCCGCTTAAATGCATACTGACTGGTAATCAACCGACCAGGGGGGCTATTGGCTAACTTTTTCAATAACAGTTGACAACTAGCATTCGTTGCACCCAAAACTTAGTTGTCAATTGATAATTTCATAAAATTGGTATACGTATCACACAAGTGACTAACAAACTACGGTGGAAATGTGATGAATTATAAAAAATTACGGTGCCTATTGTGACCACTCTAAAATTTTATCGACTATTATACAGCTTCAAAAGCTTACACAATCGCAATTTTAAAAGTATCGATACAATAACATCTGTCAAAACGTGTTACGGTGGCTATCAAAGGCACCAGTGGCTAATGACGTCACTGCAGTTGGTCACTGAAGATAGGCAATACGAAACTAGCTGTTTGACAGTTCAATGATGCATATTGTTAACAAGTGATCATCACTTGAACTGTCAACAGAGTTACGCAATAGCCCCGCTGGTAACAATCGTTAGTAATCATTCTATAAATGAATATTTTTAGATTGTATGTTTTCAAATGTAATTGAAGTAAATGATAATAATCGCAATGAATTTTAGGCTTACTCAATTGTTTTCACAACAAGGTGTGCCGGATGTATTATACTAAGTACATCCGAAGTAAATTATGAGACTTGATTACATTTTATTTGTTCAAATTTTATAATATTTGGACGATTCCTAACGTGATTATCGTGGTTCAGAATCTCGGATAATTTTATCATACCAATATGGTGCCAAAAGTTGCCTTCTGATGATAATTAAGATGCCAAAGAAGTTTCATGTTCATAATATTTGAATATTAGAACAAACACTGAACTTAAATTGACTGATTTTATGGAAACATTTACCTTAATATATTGATTACACATAACATCTTTAAATATTTCCAAACAAAAGATAAGATTTTTTTATATTGTTACAAAATTGTCCAACAACAAGTCCCAGATCACGTGAATGCATTGTAAAATGTTGGGGATCAAGTTGCGGGACACTGGGCAACGTCGCAATCCTCCTACATCAACAGATATCATGTGATGAGCATGATCATTTGTTCTTTGTCTGGGTGTAATTTATCTATAATATGTATGTATTTAAATATATGTCGGTGAAGTCAATAGTACGGAAGCTTGAGAACGAATGAACGAGCTAAGTGAAAAGTGACACATGTGACTTTGACAGAATCCGTGCTGACGTTTGCACGAACCGAGCAGAGAAAAGTGCCGACCGCGGCGGTTCGGGGCTCTTTCCTCTGTCGGCAGCCATGCGTACAACGTCTAGTCTCAGGGACTGTCTCACGGCTCGTTGTGTGAAGTGAATACCTAAAACTTGCATCATAATAAATCAGTTGTGTGATCTGGAATAGTTTGTTTATTGCTCGATACCCAGGCATCGCCCACAAAACCGAGTACCTGGACAGAGCTTCAATGATAATCGGCATCCTGCGCCGACATATATATAAGTATGTTTATCATTTGTCTAGTACTCATAGCACAAGCTCTGCTTAGTTTGGGACTAGATGGCGTTGTGTGAAATTTGCTAATAAAAAAAATATCGTCGTCATTATCCAACAAAACTTTAACAGAGCTATAATTATTTATTGACGTCCGATAAACGTGCACAAATAATAACAAAACAAAGGGTTTAGTAAGACAAATGGCGCTGTGTGACAACCCTGTATTTATTACCAACGTTTCGAGAAATGATAAGTAGATGCTATTTCTTTAGATAAACACTACCAACTTCACTTTACACTTAAAAAACTCCAAATTAAACCTTGTTGCTAAGTCGTTAACGGCGAAGGGAAAGCTTCAGGGGTGTATGTTTACGGTAGCGTTGCAAGTGTTGGTGTGTAGTTGTTTTCAAAGGCATGGAAATATTTCTTGCTGATGCCTTCGGTCATTGATTTACAGAGATTTTGATCTGGACTTGTTTGAAATTATAGGTTATTTTTTTTATTTGCTATATTATATTATTAAATTCAATTTATTTGTGTAGGTAGGTAATATTCAAATTATACCATTGTATCGTTATGAAAAATATTTAACTGATATGAAGTTCTATTATTATTGAGTATAGGCAAAATGCCTCTTAATCCGAAAATAACCAGTTCCTAGGGCAACGGAGGTTAAATCACAGGAAACAGCCAGTGTAAGATAATAATAATAATTAATAAAATAACCTATTTTAAGTACTTTTACAAAGAAATACATAAAACAAACTTATGAATAAGTAGCAATAAGTTCTAAAAAGATTGGCTTAATTACCTAATTATATAAAAACTAGTTTAATTAACACATGTTTATAACGACCTATTAGTGGTGTCAGGTAACCTCCCACTAGGGCTAAACTGTACTATACCGGACAACGAGTTTTACGCTCATAATTTTATATTGGAAAGGTTTATTTCTAAAAAGTAATTACGCAAAGTCTCAATGTTAGGAAACATATAGTTTTTGAGAAAAAAAATAATGAAAATCGATAATTTTTCGTAATATTTGACGCCATTTTGACATATTTCGTTCACTTTTTACTTTGTTTGTAATATTATGACAAAGGTATTAGTTCATACAGCCACAATGAATATTTAACAAAACGCACATTTTCTTTTATTTACATTAATAATGACGAATAATATAGCCAAATGACATATTATACATCATTATGTGAATTTAGCTTGTATTGGACAAGCTAAAAGCTAAATTAATAATATTTGAAAAAAGTAAAAAATAAGCCTTTTTTTTGCAACGAGAATCGAAGTACAAAAAAATACTTGCGCTAGCGCCAGTGAGCGATTCTTATCTGTCATAAGATATTTTTTTTTGCATACTAAATATAGGGCTCTCTGACTCGGATAGATCAGGTTAGGTTAGGGTTATTTTTTTTTAAACCACCCAGAAAGCTTTTTTTTTATCTAAATACATGAAAGTATACAATTGCTACAGTGGGAGGTTAGGTTAGGGTTGTTTTTTTTAAACCACTCAGAAAACTATTTTTCAGTGCACAAATATTTTTATACAATGGTAGAGCGCTCCCCGACACAACAAAAATATTTTTTTTGTCATCTAAATACATGAAAGTATACAATTGCTACAGAGGGAGGTTAGTTTAGGGTTATTTTTTTTTTTAAACCACCCAGAAAACTATTTTTCAGTGCACAAATATTTTTATACAATGGTAGAGCGCTCTCCGACACAACAATTTTTTTTTTGTTATCTAAATACAAAAAAGTATACAATGAAATTAAAAGATGAAAGTATACAATGGCTACAGTGGGAGGTTAGGTTAGGGTTTTTTTTTTAAATCACCCAGAAAACTATTTTTCAGTGCACAAATATTTTTATACAATGGTAGAGCGCTCTCCGACACAACATTTTTTTTTTTTTTCATCTAAATACATGAAAATATACAATTGCTACAGTGGGAGGTTAGGTTAGGGTTATTTTTTTTAAACCACCCAGAAAACTATATTTCAGTGCACAAATATTTGTAGACAATGGTAGAGCGCTCCCCGACAGCAAAATTTATTTTTTTCATTTTTAAATACATGAAAGTATACAATTACTACTGTGGGGGTATAGTCCGAGGGGTTTAGTGTGATTCTCCTCCCTAAAACCCCCAAATCTGCCCCAAAAATGCGTAAAATGTACGATTTTGTGATTCCTAACCTCAAAATTTGAATTTTGAATATCTCAAAA
Source organism: Mythimna pallens (assembly GCA_961205895.1). NCBI lineage: Eukaryota > Metazoa > Arthropoda > Insecta > Lepidoptera > Noctuidae > Mythimna > Mythimna pallens. The sequence continues at coordinate 2,500,015 of OY540843.1, read as the reverse complement.
AGTATGTATTTCCTAGATTCGGGAGGTGGTTCGGGTGTCCCCTCCCCCCTCACCCCAAAAAACCCATTATTTCGTTGTCCGGTATAGTACAGTTTTACCCTGGCTTATAAACGACTTCAACATGTAATACGATGTGCAGTATAAATAATTGGCGTACTGTTAGTACCTCACATGCAATGTAAAGCTGATGTGTGCGGAATCTCGGTGAGACTGTATGTATCTGTGACCCTCGCTCGCTGGACACATAGCTCTCAGCAACAGTCTGGTCGTCTGTGTATCCAAAGGTACTGGGCTTAAGTAGGTGATTTATGTGCAGCAGGAACAATGTTACCTAGAGTACCGACCCCTAAGGGACACCAACATTAAACCATTGACGGCCACTTAGAACGATCATTTAGAAAGTCTGCAATCCAAGCACACAATCTAGTGGGCAGATTCAAGGAAAGAAGCTTACTAATAAGGATTTCGTGCCTTACGTGGTGGTTATAACGAAATGTTCCCTCCACACCCCACTCTTGCTCGCCGTCCGATCGTTCAGTAACCGTCCGGACTGAGCCCAAGTCGTCGACGGCGCGTAGTGTTCCACGCGCGCCTCAAGGACATGTCAGCAACCGTAGGGACCTAGTAGGGTCGAAGCCTACTGGGGCCATGGGTGATGCAAAAGAGATCCCCGGGACCCTGGAAAAATGGCAAAGAAGGAACAGGAGAGGGTTTTTAGTCAGTAAAAGTCTGACACTATCTCAGCTCCGCCCAAGAGCGGGGGATGTCATTAGATGATTTACCCACCCGAAAAAAGAACACCCCACTCTTGCACTTATGTATAAAATGCTAGTACGAAAACGGATTCGGGTTTTCAAAATCGGTTTGGCCCTGGACTACAGCGGGATCGTGGGATCCCTCTCACAATGTACTTGTAAACTTATTACTATTGCTAATGTTCCGTGGTACAATTATAAAAATGGCAAGTACCTACTGCATGGCCAGCGTTTCCTGCCTTTCTCAATCGCAGATTGCCTATCTCCAGGCTATCATAATTAAATTATATTTGCATCGGTATGATACTATCATTAGACTATTTAATAATAAATACAACATGACAAACTAAATGGTCATTCGTGGATGTCAAAGTCCGTAGAAAAACTTCCGCGGCAATAAAAATAAGTGGAGATAAAATGAATTTCAAATTCTTCATCTGTATCTTGGTTTTTTATTTGCATTACCAAATTAATGAGAGCATTTCTGAGACAGTGAGTATTCTTTGTTTAGTTTTTTTTTTAATCGCGTAAGCAATAAAAAATGAAGATATCCGCAGGCGATCCGAGATTATCGACATAGCCTGTAAAATACCTAAACCAGTGAGAGTGGGTAGGGTGTATTGCTTGTAAAACAGATGGTTGATGGAGCCGAATAGTTCTGGAGTAGTTATTACATACCGGAAGATAAGTTGCAGAGCTTCTAAGTTTATGCTATGGGATTTGTTTATCAGTCTAAGTTGTTAACTGAATGGCGAATTTAACTAGGTGGTCGGGTTTTCTTATAAATACTTTTTTGAATAAAAGTATATGAAAAAGTACTAATTTTATTATAATACGGTAAGAAACTCTAGCAGCTATAAATCGATTTTATTTATTCGAATTTGATGCCTATGTTTTAAATAGTTTGAAGAAATTTGGTCTGTCCAACTAATTTTTGAAATAGTTTAGTGTGGGAGCTTTCACAACACTTTCCAGGAGGCTCGTCCTATTACGACTTGGTTAAGTAAAAATTGCTTCACAGACTTCCTGAACGAATTTTAATATAGCTTGTCCTCATCAGTGTTTATTGGAATTCAATATGTCTTGTACTAATAATAAATATATTTTTTAAAATTATTTTCTGGGAAGAGGTGGCGAAACGGCCTAGATGCCTACCGCAAGGACTGGTTCGAGGTGGCCTAAGAAAAGAATACCTGGAAGAAGTTGGGGTAGGCCTTTGCCCAGCAGTGGGACAGTATAGGCTATTAAAATGTTTGTGTGATACACGATCATTTGTTGTATCTGGGTGTAATTTATCTATAATATGTATGTAATTAGAAATATTTAAGTATGTTTATCAGTTGTCTAGTACTCATAACACAAGCTCTGCTTAGCTTGGGACTAGACGGCGTTGTGTGAATATTATTATTCCATTTATTTATTTTTTATAGGTTCCTTTTACATTTTTAAATATTTCTTTAAAAAACATATTAAAAAAAAACATTTAAAAAAACAAAAAATTACCATATTATTATTATAAAACAAAAATATTTTCTTCCAATAATTTTATTAATTTTTGTCTTAGGTAAGTTACTTCAGCAATGAGCATGCAATGGTATTCTGGTACGACAAGACGTACGCCAAAAACGTAACTGTCTCCAGTAGAAGGTTCAATCGACAGGATCCGAAGTACTATATGAATTTATTCGTGCATTCACTCATAAACCTTAATAAGCCTTAAGGTAAGTGACGACGGAAAAGACAAAATATATTTTCTATTATTGATTCTCCTTCAAGCGTAAAATTCGGAACTACTACTTGAAGTCTTCTCAACCTTAGTTTGGTCTTCGTCATAATTGATATTTTTAAGTTCCTCTAATTATAATGTAATTATTAGTTTATAATATTAGCATTTATAAGTATTTTATTATTGTAATCTAATTGAATGATACTAACATTCCACTTGATATTTATCTGTTATTTATTTATTGTGCATACTTACCACAGTGTTGACTCTTTTAACCCAAAGGTTGACTGGTAGAGAATGCCTTGTTGCATTAAGTCCGCCTATGTACCACTACTGTACATGAAGTTTATATAAATTTGATGGCAAGCTCATCAGTCGAACGAGAAAGAGGGGGGGGGGAGGGGTGGTTCAGTGTAAGTCGTAAAATGGCTGAAATAAAGAATCAGAATAATTAATTTGTAAACATAGGTCAGATTACAACAGACTGTGAGAAGTTAAAAATAGGTAGATCCTCTGTTTTGCCCAGAGGCGTACAAATATATAAATTAATATTGTCAGTTTTCATTTAACTTCTGAGATTATGTGAACTTTAACGTCATTAATAAATTTAAAATTAATATTAATCGGCACATCATTACAAATTAAATTAAATTACCATTATATTATCATATTAATACTAATGTCAAATACAAGAACCGTAAAAAAACTGAATTCTAAAAATTCGTGATACCATAATACTTCCAAAGCTAACGTACAAGACTTACGTACCTAGTATTTTTCGCATTACCTACTTATCAAGGTCTAGGCAAGGCTCAACATTCTGTGAGCATTAACGACTGTTAATCAACTAAAATGTTTCGACTGCGAGTCATTTCAATAACGCACGTCGATCCAAAACATTTGTCACTCTCATCCTTCTTAAATGGTTTTTATTTATCGTAGGAAATCAATTCGGCTTCACTTTTTTTATATTAATAGGCTCGCACTGATGGTAAGCGATGATATGATCGACGGTAGAACATGATTGCCTGAGAAGTAACCTATTCTAAACTTAAGCCCTAGATTCCATTTTAGAAGCCATCAGGAAACATTCACTCCGGCAGGGAGTTCCACTCCTTAGCTATACGCTCAATATGAAAGGTTGAAAACCAATAGGCTAGCAACTTGGCGTCGGTGTTTAAGACTTTGAAGCTGTGACTGGACGAGTGCATCATTACTAATGATCCTCTTAGCTCGTATCTCAATTGACTCAAGTGTATCTTGTTGGCATCGGGCAGATCCGTCTCAAGGATGATAACATTACTACATACGTGATCAAACTTATGCTTGTTAAAGCCAGCCTTTGCTAAGATTCCCAACTTTTTGGCATCCAGCTGAGCCTTTGCCTCGATTTACGGCCCAAAATTGAAAGTAGATACTAGCCTGATACCAAGAAGATCAAGATGGTCGGATGGTGGTCCACCTTTTCACAGTTTTATGTCCATAAAGTTTTAATAAATAAATAAATATAAACACGGTCTCACTTCGGATAATAGAAGAGAAGAAATTAGAGACGTACTTTTGATAGATGTGAATGTCCGCCATACTCGTTTCGCATTCGTCTAGACGTGAAGTTTTCGCTTAGAGAGAGGAAAACAAATTTTTCCTCAGCGGTGTGGGCCAGCGACGCTCACAATAAAGGGCGGCTTGAAGGAACACTGTGGGTTTTAGTCACTAAGACTTTGAACTTCCCTCTAGCTTTGGGTGGAGCGTATGATTTCCCATGGAAAAAAAATCAAATAAGGGGGAAGTGGGAAACGTTGAATATTTTTTTTAATTTTACAGATAATCTAAATGTTACAGACTAACGATATTATATAATGTTACAGCTGGACTTCTACTTCTACGAGTTTCTAACAAACAGATACCGTCCCAGTTTCATTGAGTTGCATTTTAAATTATGCGACATGGTCAATTATGACAATTTTTTTGGGGCAGAGTTAAAGAAATCAATTGGAGCCCAAAGCTGTCCTTATCCACCGGTATGTGCATAAACGTATATTTATATGGTCATTTACCGTGAAAGAGAGCTCAATTATAGTGATGGTCTATTAACGATAACGATGTCAAAGTGTCCAAAATAAGAGCATAGTGGAAAGAAAGAAAGTAAAGAAATTTATGTACGCTTCATTTTGGCCGTCAATGACCATGTCGGACTTCTCTTTCACAAAGTAACTTTGAAGCTTTATAACTTCGTTATTGATGAAGATATAAAAATAAAATAATAAATAAATAATAATAATAAAATAATAATATATATTTGATATTGGTTTACCCGAGCTAAAAAGTATATTATGACGGTAATTCCCCTCTTTGAGGAGTGGCTGAAAAGAAGTCATGGCATCTTCATCTTACGTATGACGCATGCACCAGACATAGTCAGTTCCGGAGATTCCTACACCGGATTCGAGCAAAAGTAACACTCGGGTGTCACCATTATGTGGACCACCCGGAGGACACGGTGGAGCATACTGTTGGGCGGAGCACTGCCGTTTCCAGATGGGGGCGATCGGCAACAACGACCTCTCGCGCTGGGCCCTAGTACAGGTCATGGTCCGGAGGGAGGAGAGATGCCTGCCATCTCTCCTCGCTCGCTTTCTTCTGCGAAGCAGTAATGCTTGTGAAGAAGGCGCACGCGTGAAGGAGAGACGTAGGAGAGGGTATGGGCCGTAATCATCCACGCGGGCCCAGTGCGGGTTGGTGAATGTCACATGTTTTCGAATTTTTGGTTGTAGAACATGCTGGTTTCCTCACAATACTTTCCTTCACCGTTTTAAGAGCAGTGGTGATGAAACAAATTACACAAAGTAATGTGCCTTGCTGGGTTTGAACCCGCGACCTACAACCGTAAGTCGGGGCCATTATCACTCGGCCACCGCTGCTCAAAAACTTACTTATGCTATTGAAATATTATGGAAATGAACCCAGTTTTGTTATTTTTCAGGGTGAATACCATTTGCAAAATCTATCACTCCAATTTGTCCCGAAAGGCTGGCCGTTTTCTAAGGGACGTATCTACTGCAATGTGTCACTAACAGTCGGCGGTGAGACCAAACTCATAGGAAATGGCAGCATTGATATGGAGATAAAAGTGGCTAGAATTCAAAATTAAAACTGAAAATAAAATATATATTATTAGAGAAATATAAGTATTACTATTATTATTATAAAAATATATTATTTGTATTAAAACTTTTAAAAGAAATGTTAGTTTCAATGAAAAATGTATAATTGCTATAAACTTACCTTTAAGAAACGATACGTAATAGCTCATAGCATAGCATAGTCGGCCTTATAATGTTCCCACTGTTGGGACTCAGGCCTCCTCTCTGGGAGAGGGAATGGGCTGTAATCCACCACGCGGGCCCAGTGCGGGTTGGTGGATGTCACATGTCTTCGAATTTTTGGTTCTAGGACATGCCGGTTTCCTCACGATGTTTTCCTTCACCGTTTTGAGAGAAGTGGTGATGAAATAAATTACACAAAGTAATGTGCCTGGCTGGGTTTGAACCCGCGACCTACAACTCGTAAGTCGGGGCTGTTACCACTCGGCCACCACTGCTCTTAGCAGCATTAGCTCACTAATACAAATAATATGTACTTCTTTTCTTCTTACCCACACGATATTGTAAAAGTTTTGTATTTAGCTACTAAGCTTACTAGTTTATTTAGATACCTAAATTTCTTTTCTCAACGTATTTAGTACTTAGGAATAACTTGTATTTCTCATAATAAGTGAATTGTATTTTTTTTTGAGAAATAAATTTTGCATTAATTTGACACTTCAAAATTTACTCAAAAACTAAAAACGTCACTTTTTTGACGTAACAATAGAAGCCTTGCAAATTTAATCAAGATTCTAAATGATGACAATATTTTTCATAATCTATCATCATCATAAGGGTTTGAAAAAAACACGTATTTTCTGGAAAATATGTAGTATATATTATGTAAAATATTCGAGTAACTCACGGACTTACCGAATGCTAACAGAATTTTCAGGCGTTATCTCTCTTTTTTTGCGTTACCTTTTCGTCAAACATCGCGTTGGATTGCGTTAGATGAAGTAAAGAGCTTTTAAATCATGCTCGATGTTGACGATAGGCGAGTGAAAATGGACCCTCTTAACGCCTGGAAACTCGGTTGGCATTCGGTAATTTCCTCATTTACTCGAATATTTCACAAAACTAGTTCCTGATATACGTGTTTTTTAAAAAACCTTGAAAGTTTTTGAAAAAAAAAAATCTTTAGTCTGAATTGAGTAGCCTACTTGCAAAGAGTGTTATCCTAATCGGCATATTTTTAGGAAAAAAAACATAATTATATCCCTAAAGATATTAATTACAAAAGTATATTTTACAACATATTACGTTAAAGTGGACGTGGAGTTGTGTTACCTATTTAGAATATTTTTAAGATAAAAAATTATATCTTAATTTAATAGTGTAGTTATAATTTGAATATTAAAATTTAGTTTTATAAAAGTATGGAATTAACACAGACAGTTTTGAGTCACACTTGACACTAACGAGTAAGTCATACTAAATACTCTGTTCATATAAAAAAATCTCTTTGTTTTTATAGTTCCTTACCCGAAGGGAACGGTACTCTATTACTAAATCTTCGCTGCCCTAATAGCTATAGAGTAAAATTTTCACAGAAATTGTAAGCTTATTTGTTGTTGTAACAACAAAATATAAAAAAAATTAAATATTAAAGGGGTCTGCAATACATGAAAAAGGACTTTTCCGAATTATTGTACGGAACGATATATGTCATTATTGCTAAAATAATGACATTTGCATAAGTATACCATTTCAACTTTAATTTACTTTTAATGTAACAACATTATTGATGCCACCCCAGAAAAATGGAGCCGGGTGGAATTGGCTCCGTTTAGCGGAGAAAAGACACGCCTGGGCTTTAATGACATTGAACTTGACCAGATTGACATCGCCTCATTCTGATACTGCCTCTAAAGACAAGTTCAAGCGTTCGACCATAGTCTCTCTGAGATACTGGATCTGTGACCCACTAGCTCGCGCGCTGGACATGTAACTCTCAGCAACAGTGCTGTCATCTGCATACCCAAAGGTACCAGGTTTAAGTTGGTCGTTTATGTGCAGCAAGAACAGTGTTGCCGAGAGTAACCGACCCCTGAGGGGCTCCGGCATTGATATCTATTTGACCCGACAAGCAGCCATCAGTAACCACTCGGATGGATTGATCCCTCAAAAAGTCTGCGATCCAATCACAGAAACCAGTGGGTAGACCGAAGGAAGGAAGATTAGCAATACGGCTTTTGCGCCAGACCCTATAGAAAGCCTTAGAGATATCAAAGGAGACAGCAAGCGCTTCCCCATGCTTCTCAATGGCCTCGCTCCAGATGTGAATGGCATACGCTAGAAGGTCCCCAGTGGACCGAAAGCCGTATTACCGATCACTGAGGATGCTGTTAGCTTCTAGGTACGTTAGAAGCTTCCTGTTAACCACCCGTTCCATACTCTTACAGGATGGATTTAACAGAAATGGTTCGGCAGTTTGCCGGGTCAGCTCGACTGGCCTTCTTGGGCACAGGCTGAACGTTAGATTGCTTCCAAGCCATCAGCACTTTTCCAGTCTTATATGAGAGGCGAAATAGGCGAGTCAAGATCGGAGACAATTCAGGAGCACAAGTTTTAAGAAAGATTGCTGGTATCCCGTCGGGGCCACTGACTTTATTCACGTCAAGGTTACGCAGGACCCTACGAACGTCCTTCTGATGATACGAATATCCGACATACTCGTCACGCACTCATTAGAAGAAATAGGGGGTCACGCGTCACCGGAAAACAGACGCGAAGATTCTGCTAAAAGAGAAGCAAATAAGTTTGCTTTTTCTTCAGCAATGTTTTTTTTATTTTATCGTTGGGAATATCATCCAGTGACATCATTAGGGGACTAATCTGGAGACCGAGCCCCCCGAGAATGTCCATCGGGCCCTCTCGTCTGGTCGCCAACCAGCACGATGGTGCATTCCGGGATTTTTGGGCAGATGGCGGGGGCAGCTTTTCATGTGTGGCTGGCAGATTACTTGGGCCCCCAAATATCTGCGGTCGGGCAGCTGTGCACCGTGCCTCGGATCCCGCTATTCTCCGCGACTAGCCTCCCGATAGATCCATATCAGCACGAGCCAGGTTGGTCTGCTTGCTTCTAACGAACACCTATTTCGACCCAACTCCTCTAGATGTAGACCAAAGTATTTTAAAATTCAAAAACTACAGCCCCATTAAAAAAAAATCATTTTATTTTAACTTAGTTTGCTAGTGGACTACTCAATTTTGTTTTAATGTGCAAGGTTTCTATGTATAATAATATTTTCTTTATTTTGAGGGTTTCGTACCTCAAAACGAAAAAACGGAACCCTTATAGGATCACTCTTTTGTTCATCTGTCTGTCTGTCTGTCAAGCTCCTTTATCTCGGGAACGCGTGGAGATATCGAGTTGAAATTAAAACCATATACCCAAGTCTGCGGTCCAATCCAGGAAAAAATCAAAATTCTAAGTTAACGAAAAAAAAGATACGGCCGTTTATGTCGCAAAAAACCTATATTTCGACACTTACCGGGAATTAAAATTCATAAGGTACTTTCCGTTGACCCAGAATCTTGAAATTTGGCATAAAGCAAGGTCTTATAGCACAGGTATGGGAATAAATCTGAAAACAGTAAATTAGTTGTAATGTTACAAAAAAGAAAAAAATTGCCGTGCTTTAAAATCTTGGGGACTCGAGTGTTGAACTATATACATAATATAGGTAAGTTTGTACGGAACCCTCAGTGCGCGAGTCCGACTCACACTTGCCCAGTTTTTAAATATAAAAATACAATATGAAGGGCCAAAGTTCACGCAAAATAGCAGATTTTCAGAGGTCTTTACTGGATTAATCTTACATTTTATGAAGTCAAAAACTTCAATAGAAACATGGTAAACATCCATGTAGCATCCATTCCTATGAAGATTGGAGACTCTACACTCAAAGTTGTGGACGACTACGTTTACCTGGAACAGACGATCCAGTTGGGTGGATCTAACTTCGAGAAAGAAGTCAATCATCGAATCCAACTCGGCTGGGCAGCGTTCGGGAAGCTGCGCGGAATCTTCTTGTCTCATATACCATAGTGTCTCAAGATGAAAGTCTACGTAGTTTTTATTTTTAACTTTCACGCTAGTGAAGCTGCGGGCAGTTTGACAACTTGATTCACGGTACGATGAGTCTACATAATGAGACTATAGCATAATAGGTAACGTAGATACCCACGCCGTATTCTAGACTCACAGAAAATGGCTCAGCTGACTTGTGTTCACAGGAAACATACGTCGTGGTTATGTAAAGACAAAGATTATGGCTTTGGTCAAGTCCGAAACACATGACACCGGAAATAATTTGAACCAACTACCCGACGTACGGCGAGTGTCCACCCTTACTTTGTTGATACCTCTACTGTCCGGACTAAGCGTTTTGCTTCGTCGTTTATACCGCGTACGTAGAAGGGCTGAAACAATTTGCCTGCAGCGGTTTTCCCGCCCGATTTTAATGTAGACTTAGAAGAAACTAGTGCGCTTTACCATCAACGAATGCATCACTAAAAAGTAAAGCAGGTGAGTTCGCAGTCAGGTATGAACTAGTACATATCAAGTAAAAAAAACATGGCAAATGCGAGTCGGATTCTCGCACATAGGGTCCGTACAGACTTACCTATGTAAATAGTTCAATTCCGGAATGGAAGTGTCGAAGATTTTTCCGAATCAAAATAAAAAGTGTTTTTTTTTGTGACCTGACAACAAATTTACTGTTTTCAGATTTATTCCAGTAAGCAAAAAATGCTCAGGGCATAACATTTATTTTCCCGTGTATTATAAATTTGTCCTAAATGTTCAACGCTGGCATCAGTTGTTGAAGGACCCCTTGTAAAAACAAACTGTTTGGTATGCAACAATTTATTTCTATCAAAACATCTTTGTAATGGCTCTAAAATCATCTTTTCAAATATTTTACTAAAGGTGGGTGGCACTGAAATGAGTCTGTGATTCGTGGGGTTAGATGTACTACCCATTTTGAATAATGGTATTATCTTTCTTTTCTTTATTAGGTCAAGAAACTCACCGCGATCGATACAATTATTGAAAAAAAAAAAGCTAAAAGAGCAGCAGAGAATACGGATTATAGACTTTACAACGTTAATTACCCCATAAATCTTAATACTCTGTGACTATTTTGACGCATTTTTATTGTATATTCCGTATCAGATGTCTTGCTTACTACTATTTCATCATCATATTTTAGACGAAACACGTCAACTGCTGGACATAGGTCTTCCTTACAGTGACGTCGTAATGACCGGTCTTATGCGTCTTGCATCCATCGGATTTCCAAGACCCTCGCTGGTTGTCGGTTCACCTTGTGGGATGCCTTCTAACGCTACATCTTCGTAACTCCAGTACGTAGTCATACACTTTAGAACCTTTCGGTCCCATAGACCATCTGTTCTGCGAGCAATGTGCCCTGTCCACTGCCACATAAGTTGTATGTGATATGTCTGTGATTTTTTTTTCTTATAGCGCTTTGTTTTACTCTATCTCTTTTCTTAATGTTTAGTAGACCTTTCCAATCACATTGTCTATATTTTATTTTAGATGTTTTTGTTTGTTAGTACGCATGTTTGGAATCCATACGTCTTGGTTAGAAGGCATAGGCATAAGGCTATATGGCATGCATTACAATAAAAAGTGATGTTAGTAATTCAAAGTTTTGCAGCAACATAAGCTGTGCCAAATTTAATAGAGACTGAAATTAGGAACCATTTCAATATTATCATATATTATTATCTGCTATGTTTCCAACTTATCTCAGTTACAAATTACCGGATTGTAATGAAACTGTTTCATCAAAAATTGGGTTCGGGTTATTCTGCTTTTCGACATAACCTATCCCTGATTGAAATATACAGTAGTTAAACTTTAATTATCAGATATTAATTTGATTAAAAATGTAACAAATATAATTTATAATAGTTTACGACATTATTCAGCGAACTTATTGTCGTATAAGCTATCAATAATTTCTGCAAATGTTTCCTCGAAAAGTAGAATAACCCTCCAATCATTAAACGCATTCGGTAACAAAACATCACACTATAACACGACAGACATAACAACCATTCGCCTAAAATCCGTCAAAATCTTGTGAAAGCAATATTAATTTATGATGAATTTGAAATATGTTTTCTTTAGTTTGCTTTTTTATTTACATAGCCAAACTAATCTGTGCATTGCTGAGAGTGTAAGTACCGTACCTACCGATTTCTTGTTTATTTATAGGATAGTTTTTGAGAAGTTACCAAACCTTACCTTCAGGTAGGATTGCTGTCAATCACTAGTTTATATCATTAAAAAAAACTACTGCGCCGATTTTTTTAATTCTTTCACCATTACAATGCTCATCAATGTTCTAATTACTGAGTGGTCTATTTTATAATTATATTTTCTACTTTTACTTGGGTGAAGCCGCAGACAGCTACTACAATATTACTACATTTTATTTCTATTATATAATCACTCGTTTATATTTTAATACAGATAACTTTCATCAACGCTGAGCGTCCAGAAGTTACCTATTTTGACCCAAAATGCTTCCATAAAGTTGCTGCGTTTAGTAGACGTATGACCCGACAAGATCCGAGGCACTATTTAGAGCTGTACGTAGATGCAATTATACCGATGAACAATACCTTAAGGGTAAGTGTGAATTTCGATTAATTTAATTAATTTCATGCTATGTACGAAGCGTATCGGTACTGGCAAAATATAACGTATTGGTATTCACTTATACACATCAACCCGCAAACCTATTGCGAATCTAGTAAACGACCCAATAGTTAGATTGGCCCAATACTATATCAAAGACATCACGGAAGTCAGCTTGTAGGTACGAGATTAGGATGTCTCTGAAGCAGCTTAAAACAACATGGCGTCGTTTGACGATGGAATTACGACAGAACATAAACGAGTTGAAAACATGTTCTTGATTCCATCATATTCTTACTCACAAGCCGTCTCACATGCTGGATTCTGTGTAAGCTACGCCAGGTTATACCATACCGGTAGACTGTAGAGTTTTTATAATCTGCCTTTCTGCTTAGTGTTAATGGACTTCCAAAAAACCTTCGATTCACCAAACAATACTATATGTGGTTGTTTTTTTAATAGATGCGGTAGATCATTAACATATACTAAAAAAAGGAAAGAACCTAATATTGAGCCTTGTGGTACACCCATTTTGACTTTTAAACCCTGTAAATTGACCCCGATTATTTGTTGTCTGGTAGATATCGCTGTCAGGCTCATATAGTCTTTCCTTTTTAGTAGCCCAGTCACTAAATACAAATTTAGGGAAAATATTTTTCGACTTCTTTTCAAAAGCTGTATTAAATTCATTGAGTACCACTGAAAAGAAATTATCATAAAATTTATTAGCATCATCAATATTATGGTCCAGAAAATTTAACTTATTTTATAATAGCTATATTATATCTATGTAGAGTCTAGTATATAATTTTAATCAATCTAATATTTACTTTATTAATTTCCGGAGACTACTCCCATTTTCTACTTCAAGTTCTTACAGTCCATTCTAAGGTAGATATTGCTGTCAGCAATAAGACCGCTTTTGTAAAAAAAGTCATAAAACTTAAATCTAAGAGAGATTTAAGTTAGTGTAAAAGTTTTGTTACTATTTTGGTGTACAATATAGTTAATTCTATTCTATTATACTTATTTTGTACAAATTAACTTAGTTACTATTTTTGTTAATTTGCCAATTGTAATTGGTCTAAATTGAATTTGAGTTTTTTCCAAAGCTGCTAGCTTTTACTGACTAAAACCGCATATTTGTCCTTCAGTTGGCCTTTGCGTTCTGCAACCACGGGTTTTCTTCTCAGAAATTCCTCGTGGCTCTAGGGGCATCGGCCCTGCTAGGCCTCTATGGTTTTGCTGACATATTTTTGAGGAATGCGTGGTACTGTGAGCGCGGAGCTAACAGCGGGAGAAGTCATTGGATGACTTTCCACCTCAAAACGGGAGAAGTCATTGGATGACTTTCCACCTCAAAACGGGAGAAGTCATTGGATGACTTTTCCACGGCAGCGTGGCGTCCTGTCACACTTTAAACAAACACATACATTACATACATTGCACATATTTATTATAATTAACACAACACAATTTGAATAGTTTATATTATTTAAGTATGCATCACCGATACATTTATACACTCCAAAACAGTTTTACGTCCGTTGCGTCAGAACCACAGGTTCAGTTGAAAATCAGCGTCAGGCACTAGTTGTCTGACATTCATGCTGAACTGGACCTATTTTGGTGCAGCCGTGAGGCACACAAATGCATTTTTTGTTACTTCTTTTTTTATTTTTATTTTTTTGTTTCGTGTTTACCCTATATTGTGTTTGTGCCTTGTGCTGTACCAAATAAATTCTTTTTCTTTCTTTTCTTTTTTTAAAAAAAAGTCCTATGTTCAGCTGTAGGTGAAATAGGGCTATGATAACTTTGATCTGATATTAGTGATATTTATTTTACAGCTGGATTTCTTCTTCTACCAGTTTTTAACGAACAGATACCGACCCAGCTTCGTTGAGATGCATTTTAACTTGTGCGATATGATCAATTTTGATCCATTTTTTGGCAAAACAATGCGAATTGCATTAGGAGGCCGACAATGTCCTCTTCCTTCGGTAAGTGTCGTTAATTGTTTTACTTACACTTGAATATTAGTGATATCTTTACATAATTCTTCTGTACGTGTTTGTTACTTAACTCCTCCTAAACAGCTCGACCGATTTGTATGAAATTTTGAGTGTATATTTGTATGAGTCTCTGGTTGCTTTGAAAATACAATTGGACCCAGTAGGTGGCGCGGCGATCGGGTTCTTATTCTGACGAAAAGCCAGCTTTCGGACAAGACAACATGTATCAGAACCGTTGGTATTATGTACTGATAATGATAAATGCAGTTTTGTCTCGAAAAACATTTAATTATTACTTCTAATTAGAAAAAGTACAACGTTGCGAAAAACAGCACGCAATTATCTGAGTCCCGCTTGTCAAAGATGCTAGTGCGGCGTGATGGGACGCGGTGACGTAGGGATGCGATCACTCGCTCACAAGTGATAACTTATAAAAAGTACTGAAAAATTAAGGGTTGCAATGAAATTCGAACTGTGTGGACCAAAGTTACACACTGTGTGTTATCATATTTCCCTAAATAAAACGTTTTGAGAACACATTCATTGTGCGTACAGCTAAGGAGTGGAATTCCTTGCCGGAATCTGTGTTTCTTGATGGCTACAACCCGGGAATCTTTAAGTCAAGAGTGAATAGGTTACTTCTAGGTAAGCGCGCTCCATCGTCGACCGCATCGTCGCTTTCCACTAGGTGAGATAGTGGTCAAGCGCGAACCTATCAAGAATAATAGAAAAAAATATAATAAATAAATACATTAATGGAGCAAGATAACGCATTACCCGACAGAATATTTGTATTCGCTTACAGTAAAGCGAGAACTACATTAGACCGGCGCACACGTGGGGCACACCTGATTTGTATGTAGAGTCGCGTTGCGTTTTATCGCGTGGCGTGGATCTAATGTAGCTCTACGAGATTAGTTGCCATATAAAATGTATGGAGACCGACGCGCTCAGATCGGCGTACGTGGGCCACGTGTGCCCAAGGTATAACCTTAAGGGAAATCACGGCACACGAAATTTAGCTTATTGTTGGGGTCTTGACTATTTTTCTTTGGAATTTTTATTTCTGATAGCTCTTCGGGTAGTATCTGTAGCATAAATGAGAAAGAGAAGGCTATAAATACTGTCATCTCAGCGCACACGCTCTACTTTAGGCGTACCGGTCGTCAGTTTAGTATTTACCGTTGACATGAGCGGACGTGTCGATAGTGTGAGTATTGTGTTACTGCGTATTTACTTCAATAGCGTTGACAGACTATTTATTTATAGTACGACGTTTGCTACAAAATCCCCACAATTGCCCCTTCTAATTCAGGCGCATGCAGTTCCAGTGAGAGTGTGTGTGGACACTGAAGGCTGCAGGTGTCAACCCCTGGACCAGTTGCTTCTTACACGAGACAACTTTACATTGCATTGGTGTAGTTTTACGCAGTGTGCACATAATTACCCTTTGGTTCTGCATCATCCAAATGTTAACAGGCAAAAAATGCCCTTACGTACGATTATGTGCATGAAATATTAAATAAATAAATGTTGTTTTTCAGGGTTTATATGATTTGAAAAATCTGTCGATCTCATATGTACCTAGAGGCTTCCCATTTAACAAAGGACGTATCTATGTGAATGTGTCACTTTTAGACGGCGGTGTGAACAGAAATATTGCACGTGGAAATATTGATATGGAAGTGAAAGTCGCAAACATAAAAAGAAAAATAAATAACCCGTAGATTTTACAGACAATATTTTTGTACCAAAAGAATAAAGTGGAAAATGTGTTTATTAAAAAAAGAAAGTGTTATTATTTCTGATAAAAATGTACCAAACCATTGATTTTGATTCATCATAAATTATAGTTTACATGATTTTGTTTTCTCCCTTTAAGCAATAAATGTTTCTTATGATTTATCTTGCTTTTCTATTACTTATATGTTTTTATACAGTTGTATAACGGTTTGGCTAAATAAGAACGATTAATAATGGCCCATAAACAGACTTCCGAAAAAAATAGTATTTTAAACGTTTGGGTGTTTTTTGTAGTGAAGTCGGTGGTTTTTTTAAAGCTTCTTGACAATTCCAATTAGCCAAAACGCAGCTAGGATACATTGTTTTATTATGAAGTTCCCGTGCCTAAATTACACCGGCTCCATTATCAGATCAATTCAATAATACCTCAGCCAAAGTGCATCTCATGACAATTCTAATAAGTCCAAACATGGCTAGGATATATCTCCACTTACATGCAGTGATTCGAAAGAAAGTTGCATCACTGATGCACAGAACGTGGGTCAGAGACAATAACATCCTGAAAACCGTGGTTGCAAGTCCTTATTCCCCTATTCTGAGGCACTATGTGGAGAGAATGGTCAGGCAGTTTACTGTTTGCCACGAGTATATTGTTCTCTGCACATTTTGCCTCAGACACCCACCCCACTGCATTTTTATTTTTGTATCTTTCTTTGTATATTACTAACACTAACTTTAAGTTTACTAACAAAGTGAAACATATTGTTGTCTTTTTAAATAAAAAATATTATTATAATTATTATATATAAATATTGATTAATTACAGAGTTCCGGTGCCTTCCAGCTTCATCATCATTGTTAGATTAATTTGATGATAATATTGTCAACATAACTATTCAGAACCATTTATTTCTATTGTTATAATTGCCTATTTATCTTAATTATGATATCTACTATGATATATGTAAAGGAATGATGTAGATATTGTTTAGTACAATGGGTTTGATATGTCCTACAAGGAACAATAAAACCCAAAAAAAATATTAAAAATACAATTATATTTCTTATTTAAAAGTCATGGGTAAATGTCATGGGTACTGGAAAGGCTGCTCAGCCTTTCCAGTACCCATGACAGCAATATTTCACCCTCTACCCCTGAACTTTAATGCTACAGATTAACTACAAACTATTCCCGGACAATAGATTTACATTAACCGACAATTCACTGAAAATGAGATAAGACCCGCTAAACGGGGGATTACTGGGTTTACAGGGATATGAATATAATATATTATAATATATCTTGTTTGTATTCGGGCTACCTTGCTCAGTGGGGTGCATATCAATTTTAGTTTACCTTGAATATTTCATGAAATATTAGAGGACTACTTTATGATTTTAGAATAGTACAATACAATTGCAGAAAGTTTGTCATTGCGACCAAGGCGGAATTCGCACGAGCCGTAGGCGAGTGTGTTATGGAGACGAGAGCTGCAGTGACCAATTTGCACGTGTAGCAAACGACATTTTTCAATACACTTACGAAGATGAATAAACGGGGGTTGACCGGCGCCTTAAAGGGTCGACGCGCGCAGCCTGATACCATAAATGTAATAAAATTGTGGCGGGAAGAGCATGCGCACTTTTCTGCACTAGTGCGGAAAACAGTCTAATGCATGCCTAAAAGCGATGGTTTTCGAGTAAGTGTATTGAAAAGTGTTTAACAGCATCGTTTCGTACGGGTATCAACTGGATATCATAACTACGTCATACGACTTCCTAAGTAATATATTTTTATTTTATTTATGAAATATTACTTTTTTATATAACATAATACAAACTTGTGACATTGTTGAAGATACTTTTTTTGTCTTTTTTTATTTATTTTTTATTATTGATAGGCTCACGCTTGACCATTATCTTCCTTGATGGAAAGAAACGATGTGGTCGAAGATCAAGCTCGTTTGCCTAGAAGTAAATAGGTTACTTCTCACTCTTCTTCACTTCTTCACTCTTGACTTAAAAAACAGAATTCCACTCCTTAGCTGTACGGACAATGGTTTTTTTTTCTTCTTAGTTTAAATTTTGTTTTTTACAATGTGTGCCAAATAAAATATTTTTCTTTCTTTCTTTCTTTATGTGTTCCCTAAACGTGTTGTGCGTATGGGTGGGATGTCCAATACTGTATTGCTTACTATCATAGTCATCTCCAGCTCATCCTAGAAGTATCTCTATTTATAGATAATCTAGCGTAACAATTATGAGCTGATATGATAACGATCAAATTGTGACTAGACAATTTTCGATCCAAAAACATCAAATTGAATACCACATATAAAACATAAAATCTATTTAGTCTAATATGATAGAACAAAAGTATTTAAAAAGATTTTAAAATTTATTTAGAGTGTAAATATTTAGAGTTTGAATTTTTGCTTCTAATTTAAGCTATAAAAACAAAAAACATTTGAACAAAAAAAATTAAAAAAACAAATATTTTTGTTTCACATAGGCCTACATGGGCACTTATAAAACGGCTGAAACTAGTGCACGGTTCCAAATTGGTCGTTTCCTATGGAGAAGAACCGGCAAGAAACTTCATGGTTACTCTTTAAAAAAAGGGTTGATGTTACAATATTTCCATATTACAGTATTAAATAGATATTATGCAAGGACAGTGTAGACCAGTTAATATCATAATAAAAAGTAAGATGTAATTGGAAGTAATCTAAGAATTCGGAGTCTACAGTGTTCTTGCATTCACATTATAAAAGAGGCTATATAAAAAAAGCAAGACAAAATAAATAATTAAAACTACCAATGTACATTTACAAAACGTAAGGTGGTTGAGGTCTAAATAATATAAAAAATATTGCAAAAGCAGTGTTAGAAAAAAAAAATTAAAATAAAGGTGAAGCAGATAATACACACAATATTAATGAGTTACCAGGGACCTCATGTGCAGAAGCAGTCATTGCCAAACAAGCATGTCTTCGACATAGTCTTTAATTGTAATACGCTTTTTTGGCGAGGACACGTTTAATATGAGTTTTGAACTTCCCTCGCCAAGTTCAGTTACCACCTTTGGCATCTTGTTATAAAATTGTTTCTATCGCCTGAAACTGCTGTATTAAATGAGAATCTTCTTGTCTGAAAAGGTTCGCACAAGCTAGTTGAAACTCTTGTTCTCTCTAAATTAAATTACGCTGATACGGTTTACGGCCCACGCCTACTGGCTCATACCGATAGACTTGTACAAAGAGTCCAAAAAGCATGAGCACGTTTTTGTTATTCAGTTCCACTTAGAAATCATATCACCCCATTTCTTAATAAATATTTTATTCTGAAAATGAAGTCAAGGCGTAAGTTGCATTTAGCATGTTATAATACCAGTATTATATTTAATAAGTTGTCTTCTTTTTGGCGTCGTCAAAATTAAAAAACCGAGGTACCGTATAAATTACAAGTTTAGCTGGATGGCTAGTAGACGGGAATGCGCACCCAGGCTTTGTGCGCAGCAACTCTCAACTCAGTCTCATAAGGCAGCAGCTTTCAAAGGCAGTTTTCGATACACTGCTTCTAAGATATGGAATAATATTCCGCCACCATTAAGAGTGCTGGGCAGTTTCCATACGTTCAGAACGCATTTACGGCAGTACCTATGGTTGCGAAAAATAAACTAGATTTGGTCACTCTTAATGTCTCATTTATATAAACCACCTACAGTGAATTTTAACTACGGTAGGTTTTTATTCTGTTATGTGGAATATTTTGCACGGAAATATAAAATAGCTTATACATAACCACAATATGTGGATGGTGAAGATTCCTTGGGCACCATTGACAGCTCACTTCATTTAGTTATGTCCACGGCCCGGAGGTATTAATGTGTCATCCGCAACACTTTACATTCCATCGTGGTTGGAAGACCTGTAGAAAACAAAGCACACGTTACCCACTAAGTCATTTTAATAATAATAATATCCACAGCGCAGTTTTGTGGCGAACTGTTTGGCATTAGCGACCCCACGGGCCCGATCTCTCGGGAGATTCTTGTTCTTCATCTCCGGTTTGCCTTTATTAGCCGGCCGTGGTGAACACTGACGAGGAACAGAGCTCCCACCTCTCTCTTGCCTTTATTGGCTGGCTTGAGTGGAGATTCGTAAGAGCAAATGTGCTCGGTAGAAAGATATATAATCCAGTAAGGTGCTGGTAGGGATCTTGATCGTACTTCCGGGATTGTCCTGATAGCCGTATACCTCTCCACTCCTCAAGCACCTCAGGATAAGTTGCCTTCTTGTTGCTATGTCACTTCGTGCTGGCGATTGTATTTGGGGGCCCATTTATTGAGTGTGCAAGTCACCCCCTGCCTTTTATCGATGGATATAATTACATTGTTCAGGTAGGGGCCATAGTCTTAATATAGTTTCAGATTATCAGTCCACTTAAGACTCCAAAAGCCATAGCCCTATTATCTTTGTTTTCCAATGTCGCAATAGTTTTTCACCAACGGGGGGTTGTCCTTGGGTGCACTAGCATAGCGCGTACAGGGATAATTGTCGGTTGGTATCATATTCCATTAAAATTATCTAAAGGGCCTCTACAGGTTGGCTTTGGCCCCTTATACGCCTTCCAAAGGTCCAGGACCACAGGGTCCTGAGATGTATAAATAATAATATTACTGTGTTCAGTCCATTTTTTTTTAAGTTACCCTTACGTGTCTGGCCTACTTGCATCCGGCACTTGCATTGTTGTCATTGTCGTCGCCACCCATCCTGGTGACATGTATGGCAGTCATTGTGACACGCAACTAAAATATATATATATATAATTATATATTTATACAATTTGATTAATTTAATTACATAATAGTAATTGCTATGGTCAAGCGACACTCACCTCGCCTATATAAATATATCTATTTTTAATTCCTTCTTCTAAAGGGGCGACCATACAGTTGCAAACTAGCTTTCCAACTAAGGTCACCTTGGTTTATGTGTTTGGTTTGTGTTGCGGCTACATGGATGTAAACCACGCGCTAACAAGTTCAGGGGTTGGGAAAACGCGCCTCTCAACCAAGGGCGTTGAAAGTCATGGTTTACAACTGCTGTCTACACGGATTGAAACTAGCAAGGTCACCTTGGTTGGGACGTTGGTTTGCAACCATCTGGTTATCCCTTAAATCACTTTACTAATAACGTTACAATACACATGCATTATCTGATCGTGATCTTTTTTTTCAAAGTACCCGAAGTTAACAACAACATTTTCATTTTTTTTCTTTTATTTAATATTTTGTGCTGATTGCAATTCGTCCGTAGGGCTTAGCTGCCCAAGGCATAGTACATTTACATATGCAAGCACTACGCGCAGTGATGCCAGCGTGTTGAGGTTGAGTCGCTCAAAACCAGTTTTTGTTATGCACACGTAATTATGCACGATTACATGTACAGTCAGGGATCAAAAGTGTAGTTGCGGTCTACCAATTCTAAAGTGTCTAAAATTTATTTGTAATTTATTCAATAGTCCACAACTAACTACCATGTAGTCTGGCATTTTTGCTGAACTGGATCTATTTGGCGCAGCCGTGAGACACACATTGTGTCAGTGTTTTTTTTTCTTTGTAGTCAGTCTTAAATTATGTTTTTTACAGCATGTGTATCCATGCGTGCCAAATAAAACATTTTTCTTTCTTTCTTTCTTTTTAAAAAAAAACTTTCGTAAAAACTGAAAATTAAAGTAACGTAAATTTATGATATCGAATGGTTAGATAATCAACGTGCCGTGTATCTAAAATCGAATGGTCGGCAAAAGTGCCATCGAATGTCTTGAATATCATGAATGGCATATAGTCCATGAGCGAGCGTAGTGAGCTCGGAATTTTAGGGCACCCCGACAATTTTTTTAAAACCACCCAGAAATAGGAAGGCCACTGTCGACCCTATCCAAGCCAACAATTAGTATTTAGGTTACCGTTTTGATAATACTAATTATCTCCATAGCTAATAACTATCGATATAATATGTATGTCAAAAGACGATTCTGACTGAATTTTTTGCGATGTGAGGTTCTGCTTTTTAATTATTATGGATATGAAATTTATGCCTAAAGATGATTCTGTTTTTTTTTTTGTTTTGTTTTGAATGTATGATAAATAAGATTTTCTGCGAAATGAAGTTTATGCTATCCGCTGTTATGCAAAATAATATTATGACATGAAAAGTTCTGCCATAAAAGGTAGACCTATTTTTTTATACTACTGATATCTTTGGAGAAAATTCCATTGCTGTTGCATCTTCGAGAATTGCTGTATCTTTACTACTTCTTAGTATTAAAATAGCACACAGTCTTTTTAAGATTGTCA
Source organism: Mythimna pallens (assembly GCA_961205895.1). Lineage (NCBI taxonomy): Eukaryota > Metazoa > Arthropoda > Insecta > Lepidoptera > Noctuidae > Mythimna > Mythimna pallens. The sequence goes on along the minus strand of OY540843.1, from coordinate 2,477,590 downwards.
TTACTTTAGACAGCTACGGAACACCTATTGCGAAATGTTTGGGTTTGTTTACGAAATGTATGTAGCGTTAAATTGATTTGTGGAACAAAGCATTTATGTAAACTGCACAAAATAACAACAAATAATATAATTATCTTACATAGATAATTATATTATTTGTTATTATTATAATGGAAAACCTAATCAAGATTATCTATTTTTAGATACATGTATGTTAATAATTCTTTAACCCACCTCCTACTCACAATTCCGATCGCAATCGCAATCAAATTAGAATGTTTATAAACCATAAAATATGTTTTCAATCAACGATATAGAATGAGGGTAATATAAAAAAAACTGGATGATACTTGCGATAAATATTTTGTTCAATTTTATCGAGGCGTACGGTTCGTTAGACTATGGCTGATCAAATAATTGTTGTTTATTTCTTTATATTGTCATTGTTTTATTTCAATTGCGTTTCTGAAAAGGTGAGTGATAAGTTTACGTTTTATCTAGGTTATACGTTCCTCAATTTTCTTAAAACTGTTGCACTACAAGTTCAAAACAACTGCTTATTCTGTTGTTCTCGTCTCACTGAGTCTCACTTATTGAAGTAAGCAAGACTCAAATTTGGTGAGACGAGTACCTGAGTTTTTTCAATCATTCACATAGATTACAAAATATTTATACTAACACATGCGTGTCATCTCCTGATTATTATGGGAAAAATAATGCCTGGATATACAAGAATAATACAGGATATTTGGGGGGTTATAAAAAATAATAACCACGAAAGCTAAGACTGGAGCTCCGCTCCACTCCGTTCTCACCTTGGCCTTCTAAGTCGTAGGGTTCTTTGAACCAGGACCGCGGTCCCAACTCCCACCCAAAAATAAATAATAATATTCCACAACTATCACACAACGCCATCCAGTTTCAAACTAAGCAGAGCTTCTGCTATGAGTACTAGATAACTGATAAACATTCTTATATATTTCTAAATACTTACAGATAAATTACACCCAGACACAGAACAAGTGATCATGCTCATCACAAAAACATTTGTTCTGGGTGAGGATCGAACCTACGATCTCTAATATTGTAGTTAGGACCACTAACCACAAGACCACAAATAGTTTTTATAAGTGGAAGTTGGGACCGCGGGCCAGGTCCAAAGAGACCTACGACCCGGCCTTCTAACCTAACCTCTCCGTGTCGGGCTATGCTATTGTTAATTCGGACACATAAACATTTGGCCAAACAATAGCTATGTTAAATAATTGTTTAAGCCTTCTTCTTCTTTTCGATTCGATGGTAAACTCGTCAAACTGTTTGCGCCCAATAGGTGGCTACATTAATAGCAGCATCGGTAGTACTCATTAAATCCTCCAAAGTGCAGGTGTAAGGGCACTTGGGGCATTCTAATGTGTGGCTCATGTTTTGAACAGGAGCACGGCACTCACAATGAGTATCCGACGGGTCTATAAAACCCCATTTTGCCAAGTTGTGTTTGCGGCCTACCTGGGTGCGGAACCGATTTGGTTTTTATGCCTTAAAAATATTCGATTAAAGAAGATTATTCCAAATGTGTTATGCCAAATAAATTTTGGAGTATCAAGATTCTGCCAGATAGAAGGAACCTAAAATATTCATCATAAATCTTATGATAAAGAGCAGAACTTCTTAAGCTCTATTCGATTGCTACAGTCTTATATATATAAAAAAAAAAATAGAAATCATTTACTTCGACACACACACTCACAATAATTGCAAAGTTAAAGAGAAAAATGGAAAAGAACATGATAAATAAAATCAACTAATTACTCAAAATGAATGAACTGAACCGTAGTCGCCATTCTTGATTCTGGCACTGAAAAGCTCTCCTTGTTCTAGATAACGTACATCAGTGTAGAGCACCCTAAATTGACGTACTTCAACCCCAAGTTCTTGGCATACGCGAACCTAACGTCGGTGCGGTACGGTCGTGCAAACCCTATCTACTACGTTGGGCTCAACCTCGAACTCGTCGTGCCTTTCGACAGTAGCATTTATGTAAGTACAAAAAACCTATTCTTCGTCTGGGAGGATCAAAGACCTGGTCCCATTTCAGTCCTGTAAGTTTTTACAGTTTTAGACCATGAACTATAAATAATGATTATAATTATTATATTTTATTTTTTTATTCTTTCATTCTGATATTATTATTTTTTTTTTGACATGATCTTAATTATTACAATTTTTTATTTTAATTCCTTTGACACGGTTTTAATTATTATTACTATTTTAATTAAAAAAAAATATTATGTTATTTTTTTTTTTAATGTTTTGTGTTACCGCTATTCATTAATGTGTGTCTATAATTCATGTGTGGTGTAAACTGTTAGTATAAGTTGGCAATAAATAAATGAATACAAAGCAAAATATGTAAATCAGTGTTTAAAACGTAAAAAAGAATAAAAAGTATAACGCTCATGGCTGTGTACTCGTATTCTGCAAGTATGGTGGAAACACTCACGGATGCAACTACTTGCATTCCTTGCAACTAGGTTAAAGTTGTCACCACGTTTTTTCCTTTTCTGCCTATGTACCAAAATACCCAGACAAAAGCCTAGTTTTCCATTTAGTTCTAAATGGAAAAAAAGGTAAGCTGTATTTTTTACCAAAAAAGTAACACAACTTACACACAAACATAAATCTATGGGTCTAATCGCTGACAGCAACATCTACTAAAAAACAAAATTAAAAAAAATCAAAATGTTTTTGTCTGTTTTGTACACTAATATTTTAGAGAGGTAAAGTTGGTTTTATTGTTTGTAGTAGGTAATCTTTGAAAGTACTGGTCCGATTGCTAAATTTTTTTCAGCGATAGTAAGTTACTTTATTCCTGAGTGACATAGGCTATATTTTATGTACGTGGGCGAAGCCGTGGGCAAAAGCTAGTATTTCATAAAAGCTTACATGAGCACTAAAAAAAGTCAGAAGCTAATCCACGGATCCAATTGGTTGTTTCCTATGGAAAAGAACCGGCATGAAACTCGGTTACTAAACATGGTTACTCTTTTAAAAAATGATTGATTTTACAATATTACAGTATTAATGGGTGTGTGAACAGTGTAGATCAGTCAATATTATGTCCAAAAGCACAATATAAACAATAATAATAAAAATTATAGTGAAATAGAAAGTGATATAAGAATCCGCGGAGTCAACAGTGTTCACACATTCACATTATAAAAAAGAAGCAAAATAAAAATAAAAATAAATCTGTCAAAGTGTAAATAATATAGAAAAAAATATATAGCAAAAACAATCTAATAAAAAGAAAAAAATATATGTTGAAAATTTAATTAAAACATAGAGCAGTCATATACTTATCAGGGTAGCCACATGTGTAGAAGTAGTCATTGCTAAACAAGCGTGAATCAGTATTAAAGTCCTCATAAACGATAACTAATTTGTTATCTCTAATAAGTTTACTTAGTATTTCATCCAAAAAAAATATTAAAATTTGATGTGGGTGGTTTATATATACTTAAAATTGCTCAGCCAGCAACCTTTGTACATGCTACCTCACATAAGCAATCAACAGGGCAGTAGTAGTTTGCAAGTTGAAGAAGGCTATCTATGGCATATGAGAAATTTGTCTCTCTCAGAGAAGATCTCTGAGAGAGACAAATTTTGTATTGAGATTTTAGAAAACTTTGGTATGCAAGAACGTGAACCAGTGAGCACACCAGTAGAAACAAACATTCACTTGAAACTAGGAAAGAAGAACGAGAAAGTTGAATATCAAGAGATTATATCTTTTATATGTATTAAGCATGTACCTACTGTACCTAATAGACCAGACATCTCTTAGGCTGTCAATTTAACAATTTCAACAATTCTAATCTTATGGCAGCATTGAAGAAACTGCAACAAACAAGTGGTTGTCTACGCTGATGCTGATTGGGAAAATGAACCTGATGGTCGTTCGTTTTTGGATTATTTCTTAATGTTTGATGGTGCTACTGTGACTTGGCAATCTAACAGCGAAAAAAAAAGATAATTTAGCCAGCCTGAAACCTGATTGAACTACTTGGGAGACCTAGGGCTTCTCCCCGGAACACTTTATCTAACCTAGTAAACCACACATCTCACTTTCTCAACCGCCGAGCGAATATTGTGCCCAGATACCCCGTTTTGTTGTGACATGTGCTGCACTGATGTCTGATGAACTATTTCATAAATCTCTAAATAATTTTGAAATTCATTGTTGGTATATTCCATTCCGTTGTTGCTATGCAACTTCTTAACTTTCTTACCAATTTAGTTTTCAACTAGCGCCCTGAACTCGATAAATTTAGCGAAAATTTTGGTTTTTTAATTTCAACACATAACCAAATGTTTTGTGGCTAAAGTCATCCTTAAAATTAGATAATATCTGTCTCCGCCTCAAGATTTTACTTCAATAGGATCCGTTAAATCAGAAAACACTAGTTCCAATAAATTCTTAGCTCTTTTACTGTGTTTCTGTTTTGGAAACTTCTGGACTGTTTTCCCTGGCAGCATTCCATACATGGATCCTTATTCACATTTCCAAATGATATAACATCAATTATGCCTTTCAACTTGTCCATCAGAGTTCTACCTAAGTGACCTAATCTCCTATGCCACAAATTATATCCACTAGGAGCACTTGAAGTATCTGAAGGACACTCCTTCTTTAGGATCCAAAGCATATAAACCCTGTCTCTGTAGTGCTGTCTGAACAATGGTTTACTAGCTAAGGTTACATCATTTAAAAAAAAAACCGACTACATTGTTCATTGAAGACAACAATGTAACCATTACGACACATCTTACCCATCGATAGCAATTAGTATTATGTTCCATGGCAAAAATATCCCCTTTTAATTTGGAAAAAAAATTTTTCATTACTTGCAGTATTAATATACTAACAACTTCCTGCGCTAACATTTTCCAAAATCTGTTTTCGCGACGTCATATGTGATGATGCTCCAGAATCTATAACCCATTCGATGGGTGCAGCAGTCATCAACAAAAGTGTTATAAGATCTTTATCATTAATTAGTGACGCATTACCTGCAGTTCTCGTGCTGGAACTATCCTGGGTGGTAGTTATATTTTAGTGTTTTTTGTTGTTTACTATTAAGACTCTTTTTACGATCATGTCTTTTTTCATAGTTCTCAGATAAATAAGTATAATTCCAACGTTAACAATGTAAGTGTAATCATAACTTTATAAATTTTTATTGATTGAATATTGAGTATTATTGGAGTATCTTGCACGTTCTTCTCCATAGTGTTCTACGCTCTAGAAACTATGTGACTGACTGACCTTGATAATTCAAAAGTACCTGTAAATGGTTTATTTATCTCATTTACAGATAGACGTATACTTTTTCGAACTCTTGACCAACCAGTACAAGCGCAGCTTTATCGAGATGCACTTTAACTGGTGTTACCTGACCGAGAAAGACATGTTCTTCGGAGCTGCCATGAGGGCAGGCGGCCTGAACTCGACCTGTCCTCATAAACCGGTAATTGTCATATTAAAATTTATTGAAAAACAATATGTGCATAATTTTAATAAACAATTGCAGACGAGATAATGAGTATTTGTTATACGTCGAAAATCTGGAATCAATAAGCCTAGAGAAGGTGACATACAATTAATAAAAGGGAAGGTCTCTTGTTTAGTTTAGAAATCATCAATTAAGTACTCTCGCTGTAGGAAGAGCGAGAGGGAATGTCAAACTTTTCAGTTGTCAGTAACAGTTCCGGACATTTTTGCAGACGTAAAATACCCTAAGGCAAAGTTAAATTCTACCAAAGAAAGTATTAAATACTCAAAATGATATGATGTGGATTGAGCACATAACATAATCTAAAATACTTTAGACTTGTTGGCCATAGTTATGTCGAGAATCCTGATATTTATAGGTCTGTGCACAATCCTAACAATAAATTATCATGTTTCAGGGAGCATACAACCTAAGGAACATGACAATCAACCCATCCATTATTCCCAAAGGCTTTCCATTCACCCGTGGCAGGATATACGCGAACTTTACGCATCCAAAGTCAAAAGCTAGAGTGGGCGACGGATACATAGACATGAGGATGGCGACCATAGAGACGAAGAACTCTAAATCATTGTTTTCATAGTTGTTATATTTTAAACCAAACCTCTAACTAAATCTGCCAGTTATTTTAAATGATGACAGGAAAGTTAAGTTTATAAGGTAATGATTAAGGGCTTTATTTCATCGGGACACCATGGCGGCACGACCAGTCGCCGCTACCAACAAAATGTATACAGCTCTATAGAGAGTTAATCACCTGGTGTCCGTGTGGTTTCGCAACCAATTTGGCAGCGCGACACGTGTGCACTTAAGATCCAATTTGATACTGTCTCAGTGTGGTGTAGCGACTCTGGTGTCTGTATGGTGTCTAGTTTGGTAGCTTACGGACACCATGGCGGCGCAACTGGTCGCCCCGCCATGGTGTCCCGGTGAAATAGGTATAGCCCTAAGATTCAGTGTCATCGGGGATTGGTCTAAGAAACATGTGGCTCTCAGTAGTTTCAGTTTATGAGGTTCTCAATTCAAGAGTTATTGACAAGGAATCAAGTAAACTGTCACCGTTGCATTTTTCTTGGTCATGCTTTTGTTTTTGGATGTAGTGTGTTGTTTTTTTCGGGTCTTATATGGTGTCATTTTGGTAATTTAACAAAAAACCTGATTCTAATGTCATTATTTGACTGGGAGCCTGGAAATAGAGATCGAGTAAATATAAATATTTCTAGCTTAGTTTTGATTTTACATAACAAAATAGTGAGGTTTTATGGTTAATATGTAACTACTTATAGTATTGGTGGCCGAGTGGTAATGGCCCCGACTTACGAGTTGCAAGTCGCGGGTTCAAATTCAACCAGGCGCATTACTTTGGGTAATTTATTTCATCACCACTGCTCTCAAAACGGTTAAGAAAAACATCGTGAAGAAACCGCCATGTCCTAGAACCAAAAATTCGAAAACATGTGACATACACCTACCCTCACTGGACCCGTGTGGTGGATCACGGCCCATTCCCTCTCCTAAAGAGGAGGACTCAGTTCCAACAGTGGGAACGACAACAGTTGATTTTAAATAGACTATTTTCAGGATGTGCGTTTATAATTTTACCTGTTATATAGTTACATGTATAATTATTTTTTTAAATATTCAAATACTTGTTTGTAAAATTTAAAATATATATTTTAAAGTTTAATTATTGAGTTTGATTGATTTCAAATGTTATGACAAGGTTAATTTAAAGTCAGATAATTTGCTGTATTTAATGTAAAGGTATATTTTGTTATAAATATGTGTAAAGGTTTAGTTAAGCAGAAAGGAGACGGCGATTTCTGGGCTGAAATGTAATGCTGAGGTGTGGTTTAAAAATACATTATAAATATTTTTTTCAAAATTAAAAATAAAGCTATCTAAGTCTATATATTCGCTATGTAGAAGATATGATATTTAAAAAAATAGTTTAAGATATAAGTAAAATAGGTTATCGAGTACTATAAACAGTTTGTTTTTAAACAATGTGATCATACTTGTGTGAGCCTGCAAATTTTTGAAGTCCCTCAAGTTCATCAAGTTATGCTTCAGTGAGATCGAGACAACTGTCATCAGCGTAATCATGGACGAGGAGTAAAAAAGCACGTACTATTTTAGTAGCATGTGGCAAACGGTTGAAAGAAGAGGAGGCCTACGTCGTAGCAGTGGGAATATTAGAAGACTGATTATGCTGTTTATTATTATACCATCAACCTAGAGCTGCCAACAACAATGACTTGGGTCTTCCATGGGTTAACCCGCAGACTGTATGCCTCACTTCACTCAAAATTGAAGCCAAGTTCTGGCAATAGCGGCATCCAAATTCGAATGGAGATATTGTTTATAAACTTGCAAATCATCAGCGTAGAGGTGTTAGAAGGAATAAGTTTTTTGGAAATAGAATTTATGAATATTGCAAATAGTTAAGGAGATAAGACGCCACCCTGAGGTACACCGGCAGAAGAGCAATACTATGAAGAGCAGGACTCACTTAAGAATATGCATTGCTGGCGGCTATGCAGGTAACTACGAAACGAGACCATCGCTTTTGGATATAATTATGTTATGAGACCGAAGTATGTTGAGCAAGATATTGAAATCGACGGTATTGAAAGCGTTGCTAAAATGTAGCGAGCAGAGAACCTAGTCGAATGTCATCAGAAATGTTCAAGAAAAAAGAAGTCCGAATTTAAATGGATTCAGCAGATTATTCTTGCAAAAAAGTACTAAATTAATTGTGGACTGGCGTTTTAAGATTTTGAGATTGGTCAATATTCCAAAAAGGAAGTAGAATTTGATTTTTTGGCCAAAAAAGTAATTCTGGCCTCTTTCCATATTGATGGAAACACCATTGGAAATGGAATAGTTAAGGATATAAATAACAGGATAGGAAGGATTTTGTCAAGGACAGGACGGAAACTATACTTTTCTTAACATCACAATCAGAGAATTGACTAAATTAATTGGCAAATGATCCGCAGCTAGAAAGTTTGAAAGGTAATTTAATGTAGCTTCGGCCTTAGTGGTCCTATTATTATTTATTTATTATATTCTTTATTGTTCACCACATAAACAAAAATAAGGACAAACATAATTAAAAATAAGTGTACAATGAGCGGTCTTATCGCACAGGGCAATTTCTTACAGACAACCTTTGGATGGACTGATGGAGAGGAGATGGATTATAGTAGGATGAAAATTAAAGTTATTATTTCAGTAAATGTATGTCTAAGTCTTTAGGGATCATTTCTTGGCGTGATATTCCAACTTTAATTCCAACAGAATTTTGTTGGATTACCTTTTCAACAGAATCATGAACATGGTGGCCTAGTGCATCCCTACACACCTTTGTGTTACGATTGCGTGCTTTGCCATAAAGCACACGGTTTGATGGTGAGGCTGACATTTAAATTTGACTTTACACAGTGCTTGTTCATAACACCTCTTACGTCATTTGCTAGCCATAGCCCCGAAGAGGTTTGAACTTCACTGCTTGGATGGAAGCACGAATATCGTAAAGCTGTATCAGGTTATCCATGAGCTGGTTTACTTTAACATCGATTGACTCAGCAGTTATAAGAGGGGGCTAATCAATGCAGCTGGCATCTCTATGGAAATTGTTAACATTCATATCACTGAAATTGTGTAGCAGGAGAGTTTTAGGCTTGATTAGATATGCGAATTTTGTAAGAGAGAAATATTAAATCATACATCACACACATTTAATCCTCCATATATCACACACACATTCATAGATCCTATGGGACGTCTGGTTTCGTCATGAGATCATCTAGTGACTTAGTGTAGCCATCTACGTTCTTATCTATATATATAAAAGAAAGTCGTGTTAGTTACACTGTTTATAACTCAAGAACGGCTGAACCGATTTGGCTGAAAATTGGTGGGGAGGTAGCTTAGAACCAGGAGACGGACATAGGGTACTTTTTAACGAGTAGGGTAGAGTAGGGTAGAGTAGGGTAGAGTAGGGTAGAGTAGGGTAGAGTAGGGCAGAGTAGGGCAGAGTAGGGTAGAGTAGGGTAGAGTAGGGTAGAGTAGGGTAGAGTAGGGTAGAGTAGGGTAGAGTAGGGTAGAGTAGGGTAGAGTAGGGTAGAGTAGGGTAGAGTAGGGTAGAGTAGGGTAGAGTAGGGTAGAGTAGGGTAGAGTAGGGTAGAGTAGGGTAGAGTAGGGTAGAGTAGGGTAGAGTAGGGTAGAGTAGGGTAATTTTTTTTTTTTACTAAATCCCGCTTTTGGGCAGAACAACGTCTGCCGGGACCGCTAGTTGTTATATAAAACATTGATACCTTATCAACTTACATGTCAAAATTAATATTAACGCGCCCATGTGTACGGACACTTGGGCGTGTCAAAATCGCTCTCTCTGGTCCCTGATCTGACCTGGTCTGGTCTCTGGTCTAGTCGTTTCGGATTGCCGTACCAACTGACTAGGAGAATAAAGGAATAGAAAGTGCACCTATGTTTGCACACCTACTTGCGCACTATAATATATTTTACGTACTTGGCTAATCTCCAATGAGAAAGTTTGCATACCTGAATGAGAAAGTTCAACATGCTTGAAATTTGGTTGGCAGGATCATAATTAAAATTATCTGCATATAGACCACAGCAACAATATCTTTTCAAGTTTATTAGTCGTCAATTATTGGAATTTTCCTTTCTGGAATTACTCAGTAGCAATCAAGTTTTGGCCCGATTAGAAGCATAAGCAAATATGTCTAACCCAGTGCCATTTAAGTTTGTCAACTTTTCGAGCCACATCAATGATTTACCGTTTTTGAGCGCAGTGTAGTGTTTTGAACATGATCTGTTCATTTAACACATACATTTTATACTACTACGCTTCATAGCACCTTGGCAAACCTTGAGTTTGTACTTTGGAGACCAAAGTCCGTACATCATAGATCAGAATGGGGAGAATACACATGTGTATCAGCTTACGTTTTATGGTCATGGGCAAAGTGCCTTTAAACTGTTCCTTTTTGGAGCAGTTTCTGGTACTGTAAAACTACTATAGCTTTTTCAGGCATTTTCAGTTTTGCGAGTTATTTTACCTTCTATTTTTCTTTTGGCTTATAAAATACCTTAACGAGGGGACTTTTGTAAGCTATAAATAAAGAAAGACTAGCTTCTGCCAGCGGTTCCGGTCGTTTGAAAGTAGATTTCTCCATACAAACTTTAGACCTCCGTTTCATCCCGTTAGGGGCTGAATTTTGGAAAATCCTTTCTTAGAGTTCGCCTACGGTATAAAATAAGCTTTGTGCAAAATTTGACGCTCCTAGTCCCAGTAGTTTCGGCTGTGCGTTGATATGTCAGTCAGTTTGTCCTTCTATATATATAGATAGAGGTCGTTTATTTCATCATAGAACTCGCGAGAAGTAAAAGTAGAAGTAGAGTAGAAGTCCGCGAGCTAATTCGTAAGAAGTTGGCAGTGGTGTCATCACAGCGTTAATGTTTTCAAATTGTCGATTTGAACTAATTGTTTGACTTTATTAGTGTAGATATATGTAGAGAGTTTATTAATTTGTGTATGTATTGTATAATTGTATGATATTTATGGTTTATTGGTATATCTTTTCTTGTACCTTTTCGCCTTTTCTCTCTCTTTTATAGCACCTACCACTATTTATCTCTGCATCACCCTAAGGTTGACTGGTAGAAATGCCTAAGGCATTAAGTCCGCCGCTGTACGTTTGTGCCTAAAGTATTTAATAAATAAATACTACTAAAAATCTGCATAGATATTTAAATGCCTACTCTGGTACTTATTTCAAATTCAAAAGATCCTATTCTGTACATAAAAGGGGTTTCTTTGAAATAAACAAAATGTATTTAGCGCTCCATCGCGCCATCTCAGCGGTCGTTATGTCATGATAATGATATTTATTTGTACCTCGTTGCTTAATCTTTACTGGAAAGGAATATAATTAAATTGGAGAATTTTATTTTCTTTGTTAGGCACATAAATTTATTGTGCACAAAATTTAAGAAAAAATATGTAATTTTTTCAGGAATAATAGGAAAGATTTCTTTTGAAAAGTCGCGTAACGGGTTGTCAGGTGAAAATGAATGAAGACTAAATGTTACACTACTGCGACTACAAATAACTTGAGACATGTGCAGAAAGATTACGATTGTTGAGTATTATTTTATACTGATTTTGGGATAGTAAATTAAATAATTTCTACTGAGATATCCGATTACATCGATTCCCTTGTACACCAACTAAATTTATTTTAAACTATCGCTTTCTTTTACTAATCGTTACTATTTTATTATTAGCGAGTGGTTGTTTAAGATTAGTTAGTGCACAAGAGAATCCGCGACATTGTCTATGTCTCTACCAACGGAAACACATACACACTTATACAATATAACATCGTAGGGGCCCAGCAGGGTCGAAGACTACTGGGGCCATGGTTAGTGTGAAAACGAAACCCGGGGCCCTGGGACGAAGGCAACGAAGGAACAGGAGTGAGTTTTTAGTCAGTAAAAGTCTGACACTATTTCTCGCTCCGCCCAAGAGCGGGATTTGTAATTAGATGATTTTCCCACCTAAAAATACAATATAATATTAAACACAGATTTTCAAATTAAAGTATATTTTAGTAACTATAACCTAATCATCGCAGATCGCGCTCAGAGAACATAATATCTCTTCCATCAATTCTAGGTCTATGTAAAAGATTCTTTTCGCTATTCAACGACGATAAATAGTCGCATTTTCGCTATAAATTAATAAAGAATACAATACATCTTATTTAAATAACCATAAAGTTACTTTTTGAAAGTTTTTATTTTACAATGCCGAATTCGTGGAATGTTTGGAGGATAAAGCAAGAAATGTTCCGACACTAGTGCTATTTTTAGGGTTTTAATAATACATAATAATGTTCTACAACTATTACACAACGCCGTCTAGTCCCAAGCTAAGCAGAGCTTGTTTTATGGGCACTAGACAACTGATAAGCATACTTATATAATTCTAAATACATACATATTATAGATAAATTACACCCAGGCACAGAACAAATGACCGTGCTCATCACACAAACATTTGTCCTGGGTGGGAATCGAACCCACGACCTCCGGCATAGCAGTCAGGGCCACTAACCACTAGACCAACAGGCCAGTCAGGTTATGTAGAAAAGTTTTAGAAATATTTTTAACTCTTGGGAAAGTGTTTACAAGTCGCATCCATCAGATTCCCGCGACCCTCACCAGGTCATCTGTCCACTTTATAGGAAAAATTCCAACGCTGCGTCTTCCGGTACGTGGTCGCCACTCCAGAACCTTTCGTCCCCATCGACCATCTGTTCTGCGAGCAATGTGCCCTATTCACTGCCCCTTAAGTTTGGCGATTCTTCGGGCTATGTCGGAGCACGCTTACCTAGAAGTAACCTAATTACTCTTGACTTAAAGATAACCAGGTTGTAGCTATCGGGAAATACAGACACCGGTAGAGAATTCCACTTCTAAATAATACGCACAATTAATGTACAGTCAAACGGGGTGAATAGGAGCGCAGGGGTGAATAGGAATAAAAGTTTGAAGGTGATCTTCGCGTTAATTAACAATTTTGTCCTAGCATTTAAGTCCTATTTATTCATTAATTGTAATAAAAAAGGATGCTTATATAGAAATTAATTATATAAATATGTACCTACCAATGTGAAAAACCTAACTAAAGTTTTGTTCCCACTCACCCCTGCGTTCCTATTCACCCCGTTTGACGGTACCTTTTTCCCAAAATTTTTTGTTTGTATAGGGTGGTATGACCACCACGTTTCAGTTTCTCCAACTCATCGTAACAGTACCTCTACCTACAGATAATGTAGGATAAAAACGATTACGTAAAATGAGCGGACTTGATAACGATCAAAAATTGATTACTAGACAATTTCCGGTGCCAATTTGTATAAATATCTTAATTATGCGATTTCCGGTATGTTGTTCTCGAAATGTGGATGTTATGTTAACGGGTCTTTAATGGAGTATTATCAACCTTCTTCTTCTTAGCATATTGATGGCAAAACTAGTTAAATTCCTTGCCTGGCCCAGTATTCGGCCACGGCAATGCCGTCCGCTGATACTGTCATTAAGTCCCTACGTGAACAGGTAACAGGGTACGTGATGCAGGATGGAAGGTGGGACATGGTCTACGGAGAGACGCCGCATAAACACTGAAGATCGGAACCATCCAAGAACTCCCATCTGTGGAGATCGTCTTTGCTGCGCCCGACTTGGGTGCGGAGTCTGTTTAGAGTTTGGTCATGGCAACTCGTGTCCAGGAGAGAGGCTCTCCGACGGCTCGATAAAATCATCAGGAGGTTTAAACTTCTCCCGCCAGAGGTCGCATCTTTCCGAGGTGGGCTCACGTTTGCAAAAAAAACTTTTACGACTTTTAAGTCTCAGGGGCACCGAACTGTAATTGTGCATTGGATGGCGAGGCTTGTTTTGTTGTTTCGCGCTTTCTTTGCGTATTATCAATATATACCTATTATAGCCATATATATTTAATATTGTAATATATATTTGGTACAACATTGTCGTTTTGTGAAACAGCACACTTAGAATTGTAATATCTAGGGATTGACTAGAAATTATAAGTTCAAATAAATTTTATATTCAAAGGAGCACTTCCCCTATAAATATAAACGTGATCATGGTTGAAAATAGAGAGATAGCGCCTGAACGCTCGATTGCCATTAAACCCCCCTAGCCAAGTTACAAACGTTTCGTTTCGGTTCTCTTTTCGTTGATCGCCTCGAGTGGGCCACGCCTCCTTTTCCTTTATTCTGACGTCACCTCAACGCTCAGTCACGTGGTCAGAACAAAGGAATAGGAGGTGTGACCGACTCAAGGCGATCAACGAAAAGGAAATCGAAAGGAAACGGCTGCAACTTGGCTAGGGGGACTGTTAGTTCCGTCGCTCACTCGAAAAACTCACAAAAGTTGTTCCAGGCAATACGTGTGTTAAAAAAACCTTTTGGGAAAAAATTTCATCACTCAATATCTCAATTTCCTGTGTAAGCTTTTGTTGGGCTTATCCAGGGTCAAATGTTTTTCTTAGATGCTCCTGGTGAAACAGTGAAACATTTTACTGCCACTGATGTCTTTGCTGCGCGCATACCAGAGGGTCACGGCCATCTAGATGGTGCGAGGATACAGTACGGTCACACGAGAAGCGGCAAGACTCCTTGCTGGCCTGCCACCATGAGATCTAGAGGCAACAGTCCTTGCACGCATGCACGATTTGTGCATTGAGATGCGACGGTTAGGCGAAACTTCGCGAACATACATGGCGGACAGAATTCCGGCGGGATCTCATGGTGAAATGGCAACAGTGACTGTCGCAACCCCGTGCTGGGCACGCAATAATTATAGCGGCAAGTCCCCTCTGTGAGGAGTGGCTAGAATGACGTCACTATGTCCTTACCTAACCCGCCGCTTGACCTTCCGCATGACGCAGATCCTCACCGGACATGGTAAGTTCGGGAGGCACCGAACACGTGTGGAAGAAACGCCCGGGTGGCACTATTATGTGGACCGCCCGGAGGACACGGTGGAGCATACGGTAGAGACGCGAGGTACCGCCGTTTTCTCGTGGGGGTGATTAGCAGCAAAGACCTCTCGCGGGCCATGGTACAAGCCATGGTCTGGAGCGAGAAGGAATTGACCCCCTTCGGCGATGCAGTAATGGAAGGAAGATGAGAAGAAGGAGGCTCGCGTGAGAGAACGGCCTTCCTCACGCCTCATCCCGATCTCGATTTCTAGCCACCGCAGGTGTAGGCTTACGGACGGCGAGCAATGGGTAGCGTGCGTCCGGTAACCGTCCGGACTAAGCCCGAGTCGGGTCAAAATATACTGGGGCCATGGATTGTGCGAAAGAGAACCCCGGAACGAAAGCAAAGAAGGAACATCGGAGTGGGTTTTAGTCAGTAAAAGTCAGCTCAAGAGCGGGAGAAGTCATTGGATGATATCCCACCAAAAAAAAAGCTGGACTCGGTTTAACTGGAAGCCGACCCAAGTTGGTTACGGCAGAGGCTAGGGGCAGTTGGTTTTTTTTTAAAGTGTGATGTGGTCAAATCACTTTTTCCACACTGAGTGGAGCGAGAGGGATCAGGTTCTTGGTGTCAGCACACACTGGACAAATATCACGGACGACCAAATAGCTTAAATATAAATTTTGTTTTTTTTGACTACTATTTCACCTGATGGTAAGTGATGATGTGGCCGACGCAAGCGTGCTCCAACGCTTGCCTAGAAGTAACGTATTCACTCTTGACTTAAAGACCCCTAGGTTGTAGCTATCAGGGAACACAGACTCCGGCAGGGAATTCCACTCCTTAGCTGTACGCATTATGAATACGTATGAATTTATTTTCATAAATAAATCTAGATGTAGGTTACTTCTGGTTTCTTTTTTTATTGATAGGCTCGCGTTTGACCACTGTCTTACCTGATGGTAAGTGATGATGTGGCCGACGATGGAGCACGCTTGCCTAGAAGTAACCTAACTCTTGACTTAAAGACCCCTAGGTTGTAGCTATCAGGAAACACAGACTTCAGCAGGGAATTCCACTCCTTAGCTGTACGCATAATGAATGTGTTCCGAAGGCGCATCGCCGTACGTCTAGTAGTCCGATGATGGAACGGACTTGGTGGAATTAAATTGTGCAATTCGAAATATAATCGATAGGAAATATGAAAAAAAAAGTGCAAAAAAGTAACATCAAAACTTTTTCCCTAAACCACTTATTTGATATATTATACTACCTTTAAACGTCCCATAAATCTAACCATATAAATATTTAGTTATCGGTATAATAATTTAAAGATACATTTTGTTTAAAGAAGGCAAGGGTGCGCCAGGAAATAAGACGTACAGGTGGAGGCCTACATTTCAGGATAAGAAGATGCTATGATCTATAATTTCAACTTCAATGGATGGAAGTAAAGGATTTTCATAAGTAAGAAGTAATGTGTAAATAAAATAAAAGATATTCATAATAAAATTTGTGTTTGACTAAAAACAGAAGTTTAATTTAATCCAATAATATTTTGACTAAGTTAAAAGTACAAAGTGGATAACAGTGATTTGTGTCATTGTTTGTTAACTTTTTAACCGTAAGTATAACTTCTCGAATTCTGGCGGTTAAAGTTATCGTTATTTGTGACATCATTTTAACAATTGACATATTGATATACCGTCAAACGGGTCACCCCGTTTGACAAACACAACTTTGATTAGGTATTTCACTCATTTCTCTTAACAGTGGTTTCTAGCAGAGCTACCATTTTTTTTAATGCAAGAAAAAATAGCAGTAATTAAGTGCTGCAAACAGTTTCTTAATAACGTGAAAAACCTTCCAGTTTTTTTTTTTATATATAATAATATATAATAATATTTATTTATTATAAAGTACATATTTGACACCAAATGTAAGCACAAAAAAATATAAGCAATACAACAGTCAATTTAATTTGAACACCCTGACTCCTAAACTAGGAAGATCCTGTATCTTAGGAGGCAGTGTCTTCGCAAAAATAGATTATTGCCAAAATGTGGATTAATGAAGAAAGAAATATATAAGTATATAATTATGTATATATATATTTACTGATAGTATGTATATGTATAGTGTATGTATGTGTATGTAGAGTATAAGTGTAGTGTGCATGTATTTGTGTGTGGTGTCGTGTCATGAGCAAATGTAGCGTGAGTGCGTGTAAGCGAGAAGGGTGTGTGGTATGGTCTAAGTGATAAGCAGATCCAAGTAAGTAGACTTTCAGTAGTATCGTAGTCTTGGTCTTTTAGCCACTCCTCAATTTTGAGTTTAGCCCTATATGTATTTAATGCAATTATGTTTACTTTTTTATTTATTTTAGTGTATAGGTGTGAGCTTCGAACGTAGTGCTGGCGTTTAGCGAAAGCGGTCTTGTGTGTTACCGTAAGAATAAGAGACTTATTCTTGCGGCGTATTGGGTCTGGTGGCGGGATCTTAGTGTGTGTTCTCAGTACGGATCGAAGCACAAATAGTTGCCTAACGGTAAGTACATTTGCATCTTTGTATAATTGTGTGGTGGGATACATAAAAATCTTCTTTGCCATCACCTTCAGAACGGCTCTTTGTGCCCGTTCCAACTTAAGAAACTTTGTCCGGGCGGCACCTCCCCACACAGTGATACAATAGGTGATAACGGACTGGCAGATAGCAATATACACCATTCTGATCGTGTTAAAATCAGCAGACGACTTAAGCAGCTTTTAATATGTAAATCATTCTTCTGACTCTTGTACTAATAGTTTCCAGGTGTGAGTACCAGTTGAGTCCGCTATCGATAACCATACCTAAATATTTTAGTTGATCTACCTCGCGAAAAGGGAAGCAAGAGCAGAGTGTAGGGCTATTGCATGTGTGGGCGTTAATGGCAAAGTCTGTAGGAGGTTTGGTACAAGGGTGTAATTTGAACGGGATGAAGTAGGTCTTATCCAGGTTAAGAGTAAGAAGATTCAACTGCAACCAACTAATAACAGATTTGAGTGACGTTTCGGCAGAAGTTCTCAGATGCTCCCAATCAGTTCCGTGAACAATAATTGCAGTGTCATCAGCATAGGTAAAAATTTTGGAGGGGTATGCAGCAAAGTCCGTTAATATAGACCTGGAAGAGGGTCGGGGCAAGGATACTTCCTTGCGGTACGCCGAAGGTGGTGGTTTCCTCTCTACTAACGTGTTCGCCAACTTTAACACTCAATCTACGGTTAGCAAGATAGCTTGCAAAGAAGTCATGGGTTATGCCACGAATGCCGATGTCCACCAACTTGGATAGGAGTGTGGGAACAGAGACTGTGTCAAATGCCTTTTTTAAATCTAGGAATAAGCCTAGGCAGAGCTGTTTTTCATCAAGCTTTCTTGCAACAAATTCAGTTAAGTTGAGAACTGCATCTTCTGCTGATACTCCTTTTTTGAAACCAAACTGATTTTGTGCGATTAAGTTATTTTTATCGAGGTACTGAGTAAGCCTTAGATTCACTAATTTTCCGAATTTTTTTGAAATAGATGAGAGGTTCCCACCCTTGTAAATCGGATGCACAACAGCTTTTTTAAATGCCTCCGGAAAAATACCAGTGGCAATTGAACGATTGAAAATATGCGTAATTGGGGACACAAGGATGTGACGACATTCTTTTAGTAAATTTGTTGAGATGCCATCCCAACCGGTCGCAGAATCTCGACGCAGCTGTATTATGGCGTTATTTATTTCCGATTCATCAAATTCAAGAAGAACCAGCGAGTTAAGGGAAACATTTCTAAGATGCTGTGTGCGCGGGTTGAGGGGCACCGGAAGACGCGAAATGATGCTAGACGCGAGGTCTTTGCCAACATCCGCGGAGTACCTACACACACGATCCACAGCTGCTTGGGGATTAGGTTCAATTTTTAATAAGTTTGTAGAAGATGTAGATGTTTTTTTGTAGTTTGTAAAGTCTTTAATTTTTTCCAAAGTGTCTTAGTGTTTGTTTTAGCTTTTTCTAATTCATTCTTTTCAAATTGAGCTTTTAGGTTACGCAATATAATGTTACAGTGGTTTCGGTAGCGATTGTAGGTGATTCTAAGGATGTCATCATCAGGTGACTTTCTAGTGCTGATGTGAAGTAAATCACGATGACGAATACACCGCATAAGACCGGGCGTTATCCATGGCTTAATATTCCTGACTTTTTTGGGAATTGTTACCACAGATGTACATTTTTTTATTAAGCCCTGGATAACCCCAATCAGATCGTACGCAGCAACATTCGTCAATACACAGAATATGAGAGAGGTTCGTACCTTCAATTTCCTTAACCAGATTAGCGTAGTCCACTCGAGAGATAGTTTTTTGGGCAATTTTGTATCTTCAATATGTAACAAGACAGGCATGTGATCCGTAATAAATGATTCCAAAATTAGTGTTGTTGCAGGTGTTTTCGATTTGAGAATAATATGATCAAGGCAGTTCATTCCTCTCGTGGGTATGTTATGAGCCGGTAAAAGGCCATGCGGCGCGCTTAATGTTAAGTAGTCACTGGTACGGTCGTCATTATTAGAGGGTTTAATGTCCACGTTGACGTCCCCCACTATGGCAACAGTTTTAAATATTTTTAGTTGAGTGAGTACAGTATCCAAACTATTTAAAAAACATTGAAATTGTTCTTTTTTTGTGAAATGATGGCGAGCGGTATATGGCAACTATTGCTGTTTTATTATTAATTTTGCATATGAGACAGTTCGCGTTTGTGAAGTCTGGTTCTATAACAGAACAGACTAAGTTTTGTTTAGTAAAAATCACGATGATTGCTGTGCGTATAATTTAATAACTTGTTCATCCTGTTCCTTTTTCCAAGATTCGAGAAGGGTTTTTAGATCCGATTCAGAATCATCAGCTACGTTGTCCGGCGATGGAGGGGACGTCGGGGATCCTAAGCGTCGTTTGTTGTAACGCTTTGTGGTGTTTACGCTAGCATTATCACCCTCACTACATAACGTTTCTGGAATATTCACATCTGTTAATGATTTCGGCTCCGAGTTGTTTTTGTTTGTAGCTTTTGCGGGTGGAGGCGTACGCTGTACACTAGACATTACGATGTGTGACGATGCTGACGATGTAAGGTGAAACAGATCTTATTGCTTGCTAGTTGGGCTGAGGTTGGTTCTAGCAGATCCACAGGTCAAGCATAACATGCGCGCACGCAACAATATCGATGAGTAGGTGAAACTGATGCAGCAGGTACTAGCGGGACAGCAATTATGGCGAGCGTACTGGTCACGCGGAGGTGAAGGCGGGCGCGCGGCGTCCGATCGCTGCTCGATGACACGGAGATTAAGTCAAAGAGCGCAACGCGAAATTATTCGAACACTATGGAACTAACGGGTCGTAAAGGTTAAAGTTCTATGAATAGTATAATTGTGTGGTGGGATACATAAAGTTCTTCTTTGCCATCACCTTCAGAACGGCTCTTTGTGCCCGTTCCAACTTAAGAAACTTTGTCCGGGCGGCACCTCCCCACACAGTGATACAATAGGTGATAACGGACTGGCAGATAGCAATATACACCATTCTGATCGTGTTAAAATCAGCAGACGACTTAAGCAGCTTTTAATATGTAAATCATTCTTCTGACTCTTGTACTAATAGTTTCCAGGTGTGAGTACCAGTTGAGTCCGCTATCGATAACCATACCTAAATATTTTAGTTGATCTACCTCGCGAAAAGGGAAGCAAGAGCAGAGTGTAGGGCTATTGCATGTGTGGGCGTTAATGGCAAAGTCTGTAGGAGGTTTGGTACAAGGGTGTAATTTGAACGGGATGAAGTAGGTCTTATCCAGGTTAAGAGTAAGAAGATTCAACTGCAACCAACTAATAACAGATTTGAGTGACGTTTCGGCAGAAGTTCTCAGATGCTCCCAATCAGTTCCGTGAACAATAATTGCAGTGTCATCAGCATAGGTAAAAATTTTGGAGGGGTATGCAGCAAAGTCCGTTAATATAGACCTGGAAGAGGGTCGGGGCAAGGATACTTCCTTGCGGTACGCCGAAGGTGGTGGTTTCCTCTCTACTAACGTGTTCGCCAACTTTAACACTCAATCTACGGTTAGCAAGATAGCTTGCAAAGAAGTCATGGGTTATGCCACGAATGCCGATGTCCACCAACTTGGATAGGAGTGTGGGAACAGAGACTGTGTCAAATGCCTTTTTTAAATCTAGGAATAAGCCTAGGCAGAGCTGTTTTTCATCAAGCTTTCTTGCAACAAATTCAGTTAAGTTGAGAACTGCATCTTCTGCTGATACTCCTTTTTTGAAACCAAACTGATTTTGTGCGATTAAGTTATTTTTATCGAGGTACTGAGTAAGCCTTAGATTCACTAATTTTCCGAATTTTTTTGAAATAGATGAGAGGTTCCCACCCTTGTAAATCGGATGCACAACAGCTTTTTTAAATGCCTCCGGAAAAATACCAGTGGCAATTGAACGATTGAAAATATGCGTAATTGGGGACACAAGGATGTGACGACATTCTTTTAGTAAATTTGTTGAGATGCCATCCCAACCGGTCGCAGAATCTCGACGCAGCTGTATTATGGCGTTATTTATTTCCGATTCATCAAATTCAAGAAGAACCAGCGAGTTAAGGGAAACATTTCTAAGATGCTGTGTGCGCGGGTTGAGGGGCACCGGAAGACGCGAAATGATGCTAGACGCGAGGTCTTTGCCAACATCCGCGGAGTACCTACACACACGATCCACAGCTGCTTGGGGATTAGGTTCAATTTTTAATAAGTTTGTAGAAGATGTAGATGTTTTTTTGTAGTTTGTAAAGTCTTTAATTTTTTCCAAAGTGTCTTAGTGTTTGTTTTAGCTTTTTCTAATTCATTCTTTTCAAATTGAGCTTTTAGGTTACGCAATATAATGTTACAGTGGTTTCGGTAGCGATTGTAGGTGATTCTAAGGATGTCATCATCAGGTGACTTTCTAGTGCTGATGTGAAGTAAATCACGATGACGAATACACCGCATAAGACCGGGCGTTATCCATCGCTTAATATTCCTGACTTTTTTGGGAATTGTTACCACAGATGTACATTTTTTTATTAAGCCCTGGATAACCCCAATCAGATCGTACGCAGCAACATTCGTCAATACACAGAATATGAGAGAGGTTCGTACCTTCAATTTCCTTAACCAGATTAGCGTAGTCCACTCGAGAGATAGTTTTTTGAGGTTTTTTGGGCAATTTTGTATCTTCAATATGTAACAAGACAGGCATGTGATCCGTAATAAATGATTCCAAAATTAGTGTTGTTGCAGGTGTTTTCGATTTGAGAATAATATGATCAAGGCAGTTCATTCCTCTCGTGGGTATGTTATGAGCCGGTAAAAGGCCATGCGGCGCGCTTAATGTTAAGTAGTCACTGGTACGGTCGTCATTATTAGAGGGTTTAATGTCCACGTTGACGTCCCCCACTATGGCAACAGTTTTAAATATTTTTAGTTGAGTGAGTACAGTATCCAAACTATTTAAAAAACATTGAAATTGTTCTTTTTTGTGAAATGATGGCGAGCGGTATATGGCAACTATTGCTGTTTTATTATTAATTTTGCATATGAGACAGTTCGCGTTTGTGAAGTCTGGTTCTATAACAGAACAGACTAAGTTTTGTTTAGTAAAAATCACGATGATTGCTGTGCGTATAATTTAATAACTTGTTCATCCTGTTCCTTTTTCCAAGATTCGAGAAGGGTTTTTAGATCCGATTCAGAATCATCAGCTACGTTGTCCGGCGATGGAGGGGACGTCGGGGATCCTAAGCGTCGTTTGTTGTAACGCTTTGTGGTGTTTACGCTAGCATTATCACCCTCACTACATAACGTTTCTGGAATATTCACATCTGTTAATGATTTCGGCTCCGAGTTGTTTTTGTTTGTAGCTTTTGCGGGTGGAGGCGTACGCTGTACACTAGACATTACGATGTGTGACGATGCTGACGATGTAAGGTGAAACAGATCTTATTGCTTGCTAGTTGGGCTGAGGTTGGTTCTAGCAGATCCACAGGTCAAGCATAACATGCGCGCACGCAACAATATCGATGAGTAGGTGAAACTGATGCAGCAGGTACTAGCGGGACAGCAATTATGGCGAGCGTACTGGTCACGCGGAGGTGAAGGCGGGCGCGCGGCGTCCGATCGCTGCTCGATGACACGGAGATTAAGTCAAAGAGCGCAACGCGAAATTATTCGAACACTATGGAACTAACGGGTCGTAAAGGTTAAAGTTCTATGAATAGTTAATTGATTATAAACCGAAATATTTAAAAAAAATTGTACACGTCCGCTCTCGAACAAGTCGCGAAGCGAAGAGGAAATTTTTCTATTGACCCCTGCGTTTCTATTCACCCCATTAGGTAGGATGTTATAATATCATAACTATCTTAGATTACTTACCTGCAATTATCCATATTGTTACCCGATACCCTGACTTCCAACCTACTTCCACCCAATCTCAATCCTTCCCTTCATATCCGAAGTGCTCGAGGCCTGTGTCCACAAACAACTCTTAAATGTTGTGCACTGTAATTCACTGATTAGTCCTCTACAGTCTGGGTTTCATGCCCGGGCATAGCACTGTTTCAGCTCTCCTTGAAGTTACTGGCGATTCAAGGGCAGGCCTAGAAGATACCAAAGCCACTGTACTAGTGTTTGAATTCTCGAACGCCTTCAATACCGTCATTCACGATACCCTGTTGGCCATCCTGTCCTATGTAATGTTCTCTCCCGAAACACTGGAATGGTTCACCTCCTATCTTCAGGAACGTCGGCAGTCGGTTCGCATTGGAGACTTCTTTTCGCTGGTGTAATTGGATACTGGCGTTCCTCAAGGCGGCATTCTTTCTTCTCTTATATTTTCTATTTTTATTAATCTTATTATTTCCAAACTTCAGTGTGCGTATCAGATGTAGTACAGTATGCAGATGACCTACAGTTGAACTGCCAAGGGAGGGACGACGAATTGTCTGACACTATTGGCAAATTAAATAGGGACTTGATAGCCATTAAAACTTGGTCTGACGATGTTGCTGTAAACCCCAACAAGTGTCAGGCTGTCTTCGTCAGCAGTCCTTGAAGTATTGCCAAAGTGGATGTTACAACTTTGGTACCTGTTCTTTTCGACTGCACAGTCGTTCCATTTGGCACGAACCGACGGTACCCTGAACTCGCGTACTCAACTGGCTAGTGTCAGCCAGAGAGTTACGGGAACGCTGCGAGCTGCTGTATCATTTGCAAAATCTATATTACTTTTATTACTATCAAACACGAAGACTGATTCCGCCATCTCCTTTCTACCATCGGACAACCCGACGTACGGTGAGTATCCACCCTTACGTTGTTGAAACTTCAACGGTCCGGACTAAGCGTTTCGCTTCGTCGTTTATACCGCGTAAATCGAAGGACTGGAACAATTTGCCCGCTGCGGTCTTCCCGTCAAACTATAATTTAGGTGTCTTCAAAGCTAGAGTGAATAGGCTCTTAATAAACTAGTGCGCCTCACCATCAATGATTGCATCACTGCTTACCATCAGGTGGGATCGCAGTCAAGCTCTAGTTTATATCAATTAAAAAAAAGACAATGCTTGTGCAAACCCTATTTTTTTCAATCATAATGGCGACGTGTTCTACTTCTCGTATGCCTTGAATGCAGATCTCCTCAACAGACTTGACCGTCTTTTGAATAACTGCGTCTGTTGTTTTCAATGTGCGTAAATATGATGATGTCTCTGCGTATTGGTCGCTTCTAAGCTGGTTGCCCTTAATCCAGCGCAGAGAGCAAAGAGCGCTTACTACCTTTCCCATTTTTAGTTCCGATACATTTGCGCCAATCACAACAAAAAATTACGATCATCACTTAACCGTCTACTTCGTTTCCCAACTCACCGTACTGACTTCATTCACTGTTCTTTTCATGTTCAAGATATTTCTCTTTGGAATGCGGTCCCCTAGGAAATCAGGATGGAAACCAATCGATTAATCTTCAAAGTGAACGTTTGCGAGTACATTCGTAAGAAGTTGGCAGTAGTATCGTCACAAGGCTAATTTGTTTTCTTATTATTTGTTTGCACTAATTGTTTCATTAGATTCGTGTATTTTTTATTTTTTCTTCTTCCTAGTTTGAGTAAATGTAAATATGTATTGTATTTACAGTTTGTATGTATATATTTGTATAAAGTGTATTATAAATATGTAAGGCAATGCAGAGATATATTGGGGTAGGTAATATATTGCACCTACTACAATATATCTCTGCATTGCCCAAAGGTCGACTGGTAGGAAATGCCTTAAGGAATTTAGTCCGCCCCTGTACTTTTGTGAGCTTAAAGAATTAAATAAATAAATCAAGTAAGAGCGGTTGTATGAAAATGTATCTCGGGTTAGGAGCTCTTAACCAGAAACATGATAGGGGTCGAAGTACTGGCAATCGTTAGAGTACAACTCATCCATATGAAGTACTAAATTGATTTGTGCAACAAAACATTTAGATAAACTGCACAAAATAATAGCAGCATATTTTTTTGCAGAAAATAGCAGATTTTTTGCAAAAAATTACCGAAAATCCATGACCCACACAAACTACAATTTCGATCGCAATCGCAAACAAATTAGAATGTTTACAAACCATAAAATAACTTTTCAATCAACGATACAGAATAAAGGTAATATAAAAACTGGATAATATTTGCGTTAAATATTTTGTTAAATTTTATCGAAGCGTACGGTTTTCTAGACTATGGCTGATCAGATAAGTATTGTTTATTTTATTTTATTGTCTTTGTTTTACTTCGATTGCGTTTCTGAAAAGGTGAGTGATAATGTTTCATTTTAATATCTAGCTTACACGTTTCTTTATTTCCTTAAAACGGATCCAGTACAACAAGTGAGACTAAATTTTAGTGAGATGAGTACCTGAATTCAGTCAACCAGTCACAAAGGTTACAAACTATTCGTACTAACAACTGCGTGCCACCTCCTGGACCTGTACCATTACGCTTAAAGAAGATTGTTTCATTCTTATTTCCAGTGTGGGTAAGAGATGGCGCTAGACAACCTGTATAGCTCTGTCTCTTACTGACACTGAAATAAGAATGAAACAATCTTACTTTGAACATAATGGTAACCCCGCTGGTATCAAGAAAATAATAGTGTTTTATTTATTTATTATTTATTTATTAATTCTTTATGCACACAAAATTACATAGGCGGACTTAAAGCCTGTATATGTGTTGTGCCTGCGTTTTTATATGGGAGCAGTGGAAAATGGAGATTCCAAGGAGAATATACGCACCATAACCAAATTCATAAATGAAAATAATACATTTTTTATTAAGAGTTAGTATTTCATCTTACGGTCATAAGCGAAGGTCAAAATAATCTGTAAGTGGACAAGGTGCTATGCAAAAAAAAAATCGTACATTTATCTTGTGTGAGAACCTCGAAAATGACATAAATAATAATTTAAATGACGTAATAAACTGGCTCACTAAAATGAACCTCAAAATAAATCTTGAAAAAACCACTTACATTTCCATTGAACAAAGAACAAAGAATAAAAAACTAGAGGTTCGATATGGGGATAAGTATATTCAGGAGACTGATAATACAAAATTTTTAGGTATCTGGATCGATAAAAAGATGAACTGGAAAGTACATATTGAAAATGTATGCAAAAAACTTAGACAGTGTTCATATGCCCTTTATAAAATAAGGAAAATTTCAAATAAGTCAACATTATTAACGGCGTACCACGGATATGTATCATCTACATTACGATACGGACTTATATTTTGGGGGAACTCACCCGATAGAGAAATGGCGTTTAAAGCACAGAAGAAATGCATAAGGACAATATGTGGCACAGAAAGCTGTAAGCCACATTTCCAAAAGCTTGAGCTACTTACACTTCCCTGTCTTTACATATACGAAGTTGCAAGCTATGTTAAGACAAATATACACATATACAATCACCCAAAGAGTTTACGCCACAAAAATAAAATATGCACAATACCACATAAAAAAGCAATTTTTAATAAAAAAAATCTTGGTATGGCACCCAAAATCTATAATAAGCTACCTGAACACATAATCGAAATTAAAAATTTGGATCAATTTAAAAAAAAAACTACACGATTTTTTAGTTGCAAAATGTTACTATAATATTAATGATTATTTAAATGAAAGATGCTAGGCCTACTACATCCGATTTATTATATTAGGGAAAAATCGTTAGCATATATATATCATAACCATAAAGATTATGAATTATCAATTAATTATTTACAATTTGATTTGTTTTAAATCAGACTATGATGTATGTATTTGTGGCGTAAATTCTGAACTGAACTATATTGCTATTTGAATTATTTAGAATTTAACTTATATTTACTAGTAATTTAATTTTTAGTATTCTTTATTTTACTTTGACATTTAATTTTTTATGTACTTTTTTATTTTATTTTGACATTTAATTTTTTATTGATTATTTTATTTTAATTTGACATTTAATTTTTTATTGACTTTTTTATTTTATATTGACATTTAATTTTTTATTGATTATTTTATTTTAATTTGACATTTAATTTTTTATTGATTTTTTATTTTGACAATTAATTTTGTATTGATTTCTTAATTTAATTTTGCTATTTTAATATTATTATAATAATTTCATAACTGTGACTTGCATACCCATGTGAGGTTAAACGTGGAGAACTTTATTATTCATTTAAAAACAAAACATCAATGTATATTTTTACCCATGTTTGCAAATTAATAAATGATTAATGATTTATTTATGTGATATTCCAAAATATTCATCACAAATCTTATGATGAGAATTTCTTAAGCATTACTCGATTGCTATAGTTTTATAGTTAGCCTTGAAAGACATTTTGGTTAAATCAGTTATAGAGAAGAATAGAAATAAAATGATTAATAGAATCAACTAACAACTGGTCAAGAGCAGTTTTGGCGGAGTGGTAACGGTCCCGACTTACGAGTTGTAGGTTGTGGGTTCAAACCCAGTCAGGCGCATTATTTTGTGTAATTTATTTCATCACCAGCACCACTGCTCTCAAAACGGTGAAGGAAAACATCGTGAGGAAACCGGCATGTCCTAAAACCAAAAATTCGAAGACATTTGACATCCACCAATCCGCACTGGGCCCATTTCCTCTCCTAGAGAGGAGGCCTGAGTCCCAACAGTGGGAACATATAAGGCCGACTAAGCTAAGTTAAGCTAACAACTGGTCGCCACTTCATTCTGGCTCCCAGAATTTAGTTAGTAGGAATGGTATAGCGAATTTTACACCCTGTAACTTCTTGTTCTAGGTAACATACATCAGTGTAGAGCACCCTAGAGTGTCGTACTACAACCCCCAGTTCTTAGCATACGCGAACCTGACGTCGGTGCGGTACGGTCGCGCAAACCCTATCTACTACGTTGGACTCAACTTCGAACCCGTCGTGCCTTTTGATAGTAGCATTTATGTAAGTACAAAAAAACCTATTCTTTATCTAGGAGGATTTATTTTACTTTTTATTCTTGATAGGTTCGCGCTTGACCGCTATCTCACCTGATGGAGAGCGATGATTCGGTCGAAGTTTGAGCACGCTTACCTAGAAACAACCTATTCAGTCTTGACTTAAAGATTCCCGGGTTGTAGTCATCAGGAAACACTGATTCCGGAAAGGAATTCCACTCCTTAGCCGCACAATGATCATTGTAATCCAGTAGGTAATTAACATTTTACAGTTTTAGACCATGATTACAAAACAAAATATGTAAAGCATATATAGAAGCAGATATAGAATAAAAATTATAAAACACACGGTTTGTTGGGCTGGTAAGTGTGATGAAAACGTACGCAGATGACTGGCAGATCCCTTGAGATTGGGTCAACGTTGTCACCTTGCTTTTCCTGTTCTGAAAATAAGAACTTCCCACATGTTTGAACTCAATAAGATGAAATTTAATATCTAGCATATCAAAAGTTGGGTTTTTATAATAATTTTTTTTTTCACTTTATTATTTATTTATATTTCAAAATAAAAGAGACCGGACGGCATGTCGTTATTCCCATGGAAGATGGGTAGGCCTTTAGTATGGGACGCTTCTTGTGTCGATACTCTTGCACCTTCCCATCTTCCTAACTCGTCGTGTTGTGCTGGTGCTGCCGCTGCGGCTGCGGAGAACCTCAAGTGGTGGAAATATAATAACCCTTTTGGAAGTTATATTTTCGAACCGTTTGGGGTTGAAACTCTAGGTTCGTGGGGTCCGAGTGCTCACAAGTTGTATAAAGATCTGTCAAAACGTGTAGTTAACACTTCGCGTGACCCAAGGGCTGGTTTTTACCTCGGACAGAGTATAAGCATTGCCATACAGCGTGGCAATGCCGCCAGTCTTTTGGGCACATTACCAGTCGACAGCGATGTGGAAGAGTTTTTTGACGCCATATTTTAGTTTTAGTTAGTTGTAATTAATGTAGGGTTTTTATTATTATTTATTTTATTTTATTGTAATTATAGTTAATAATATTGAAAACAAAAATGCTTTGCTTCATACTAGTTCAGTTCCACAACCACTAAGGCAGTCAAAAGAATTGGTTACTGTGACTTTTCATAAAATATTTTAGGTTGATAAAGTTACACTTACATTGTTAACTCCTGAAATATCCTACATTTAGAGTGAAAATGCCCAAAGAGCAATGGAGAGGGCTATGTTTGGTGTTTTCTTGCGTGATCGAATCAGAAATTAAGACATCCGCAGAAGCACTAGAGTTACTGACATGTCTCGAAGCATCGCTCTAGCAAACTCAAGTGAGAGTGGGCAGGGCACATTGCTCATAGAACAGATGGTTGATGGGGCTGATGGGTTTCCAGAAGACGCAGCGTTGGAAGGCCTTTTGGCCTTTGTTGGTTGTACAGCCAGAAAATGGGACTTTGAGACCTTGTGGGAAGGTCTCAAAATCCCATTTACTGTCTGTACAATATTTAATTACGTACTGAACTCAAATGTGCCCTGGTGGTCGGGAGTGTCATACTCTTTCAAACGTCTTGCTGGTATTAGCACTAACGCTGAATCATTCGGTTCACTTTAAATGGCTGAGCTAAATGGTACTAACACATGATTCATATAAGCTCTGTTTAGCTTGGGACTAGACGGCGTTGTGTGAATATTATATTATATTATCTATATATATAAAAGGAGAAACTGACTGACTGACATATCAACGCAAAGCCGAAACTACTGGGACTAGGAAGATGAAATTCTGCACAAGGCTTCCTTTTATGACGTAGGCAAGCACTAAGAAAGGATTTTTCAAAATTCGCTCCCTAAAGGTTTGAAACGGGGGTCCAAAGTTTGTATTTTCAAGCGGACAAAGCCGCTGTCAGAAGCTAGTATCATTATATTATATTTTTGCACGGGCGCCGCCGTCAAAAACTGTCACGATTTATTTTTACTATTTTTTTTTACTATAGTGGCTTTTAACGTACATGTCTTTCTCCATAATTCTCATACTTAAGTATAATTTCAATATTAATTTAATTTTTTATTTGTTTTATTTGGGTGGCTTAAAGCCAACAATACGAAATATAACCTAATTATGCTACTATATTAATGATGTAAGTGTAACCTTAATTTTGTAACTATTTATTGATTGGATAGAGTATCCTTTAAGTTTCTTGCATGTGTTTCTCCATAAAGATCTACATCCATTACGATTCAGCTTCAGCTTCTTTTTATTTTATATGACTGACCAATTTCGACAACACAATTTAGTAGCCATTAATGGTTTATTTAAAACAAATGCCATAAGTTGAGTTCTATTATTTTATATATATGTCGGAGAAGTCAATAGTACGGAAGCTTAAGAACGAATAAACGAGCTAAGTGAAAAGTGACACATGTCACTTTGACAGAATCCGTGCTGACGTTTGCACGAACCGAACAGATAAAAGTGCCGACCGCAGAGGTGCGGTGCTCTTTCCTCTGTCGGCAGCTGTGCGAACAACATCGAGTCTCGGAGACTGTTTCACGGCTCGTTGTGAAGTGAATACCTAAAGTTTACAACATAATCACAAAGTACTTTGTAAATCATAATACATCAGTTGTGTGATCTGGAATAATTTGTTTATTGCTCGATACTTAGCCATCGCCCACAAAACAGAGTCCCTGGACAAAGCTTCAATGATGATCGGCATCCCTGCGCCGACATATATATTCGCTGTTATTTTATCTACTGCCCCCTCATCTACAGGTAGACATATACTTCTACGAGCTCCTTACCAACCAGTACAAGCGCAGCTTCATCGAGATGCACTTCAACTGGTGCTACCTGACCGAGAAAGACATGTTTTTCGGAGCTGCCATGAGGGCAGGCGGCTTGAACAAGCCCTGTCCCCATCAACCGGTGATTATCATATTATTATTTTTTTTATTGATAGTGCTTGTCTGCGATCCCACCTGATGATAAGCAGAGATGCAATCATTGATGGTGAGGCGCACTAGTTTATTAAGAGCCTATTCACTCCAGCATTGAAGGCAACTAAATTTGAACCCAACCCGGAAGACCGCAGCAGGCAAATAGTTTCAGTCCTTCGATGTACGCGGTATAAACGACGAAGCGAAACGCTTAGTCTGGACCGTTGAAATTTCAACAACGTAATGGTGGATACTCGCCGTACGTCGGGTATTGAATAAAACTGGACTTAAGGCTGTAAAAATTCAGCGTCATAACAATATATGCAAAATTTTTAATAACCAATCGCAGATAATGAGAACTCAGACGTCCGTCACAAACCTGTTATCAATATTTGATGAGATGTCTAGAGAAAATGACATTCTATTACCGAATAGAAATATTCCTTGTTTTTTACTTGGAAAATTATCATTTAATAAAAACTGTAAAAACAATTTGGCCAAATGGGGCTTCCTCGACCAATAGTGCCAGTGTGGAACCGCTGCACAGGACATGCGTCATTTGCTATGCTGTCCATCCTGCACAACCACCTGCAGTTTTTAGGATCTATACGAGGCCAATAACAAAGCCGTAGAGGTTGCCAAATACTGGTCAGAAAAAGTCGAAAAGAAGAAGCAGATCAGTTGATTTCTTTTTCTGTGGGTAGAGCGAGAGCGAGACAGAGCTTTTCCCGAATAAAGCCTTTTTATATTTCTTCAGATGTCAATTACTGTTTTGGACATTTCCGCAGGCGAGAAAGACCTTAAGACAAAGTTAAATTCTATCAGAAAAAGCGGTCTTTAAAGGAAATTGGGCACTTACAGATTAACTTTTTGACGCATATGGCCATTTGAGTTATTGTATAATTTATAACTATTATTTATATTGATTGTCTACTTAAATTCATTGAAATATTATGTGGGGTTCTACTTTCATTTTAATTAGCATTTAATACAATATACGTCATTTGTTAGATTATAGTGTTGTTATTATTATTATTGTATAAACAACCTTTCAAACGTTTTTACGTCCACGTTTTGATCTAGACTAAAAATATTATGTCGCGCTGTGTAATTGTTCTCTTTTATTAGCACACCCACTGCCTAGCCGCCAAATCAGAGAGTCAACTGATTCTTTGTCGCGGAGGCAGGGTTTCAAATCGAATTGATTTGAGATGTAACATAACCTCAATACTCAACTTATTTGTTTTTTTCAAAAACCCCACAATATACCATTTCGAATTTAACCCTGTTTTAAAGCAAGTTAAAAAGGGGTAGTTTCATACCCCTTTTTACACGACTGCCCCAAAAAGAAGTGTAATGTAAAGTATGTATGTATGTGAGTTTCTTTATTTCTCCATAATTTCTAAATGACTGAACTGATTTACATGTATGAGGTATTGTTAGAATCCTTGCATCGTCCCGAGTAATATAGGCTATTGAAAAAATATAGAAATGCAATGTGGTGGGTATGATAATTAAATTAACACCCACCCAATTTTTTTAAATTTTTAATTTGTTAATGCATGTGATTATCATCTAAGATTTGACGAGTGGATTCCAAAAATATAAATATGTTACACTGTTAATCGAAACTGTAGAGTAAAAAAAAATATATTTTTGACATTTGGTTACGAAACCCCAACTAATATTATTAATTAATATAAGAAATCAGCCACGTACACGTTGGTCATGTGCGTGAAGGATTTTCGAACTATTGTACAATGAACACTAAGTACATGTAAACAAGAACCAACTTTGTCGATTAAAAAAAAATTATAACATAAACTATAAACAATAATAGCCTACCGAGTGTTTGAAAGTTTAGTGAATCACTTTATCTACTTAATAGAACATTAACGTTGGTCACGGCTTGGTAAATGGCGCTATCCCACAAAGGGAACAACTAGGTATGGTACATGGATGGCTCTAAAATGGACACCTGTACAGGAGCGGGGGTACACAGTGACAACTGCAATCTTAGGCTAAGCATGGGCAAACTGGCGACGGTCTTTCAAGCGGAGACCTATGCTATAATCAGGTGCGCGCAGGAAATACTAGACAGTAGCACCGAAGGGGACACTATATGCCGAGCATCCTCAGCTTGCGGTATTTCCTCATTGTACAGATGGACCGGCGGGCAGGTCTGTCTCCTCATGGTAAAAGTAACAAGGACGGATTTACTTAAGGTTTGCTTTGATTTGCCACCGATCAAACCAAGATTCCAGCTCTGTGAGATGGTGCTGAAGGTTTGCTGAGGCCATCTGATGGTTATCACTCACTGATAGTAATGCCGTGTCATCAGCGTAGCGGTGTCAGTGTGTGTTGGTAGATCGGCAGTAAATAAGAGGTAAAGTACTGGGCCCAGTATGCTTCCCTGAGGAACCCCCGATAAGATGCCACTTAGTTGAGAGGTCTCATTGTCATATTTTACTTCAAAGCTTCTCATACTTAGGTAGGACTTCATTATAAGGAAGAAAGAGTGTGGAAGCGCGTTCTTGATTTTGTATAAGAGGCCCTTGTGCCAAACTTTGTCGAATGCTTGGCCAATATCCAGAAAGACAGCGGTGCAGTATTCCTTTTGTTCTAGTGTGCGACCAATGGTGTCAGTTATTCTAAGGACTTGTTATATAGTGCCGTGACCCTCACGAAAGCCAAACTGGTGTTCAGGAATAACTTCATCTAGATAAGGACGCATTCTGTTCAATATAATTCTTTCCAGAAGTTTTCCGACTACTGGGAGAAGGCTGATAGGTCGGTAGGACCCAGCTTCATGGGGAGCCTTTCCGGGCTTTGGCACCATGATTACTTGTGCAATTTTCCATTGCGCAGGGTAGATAGAGAGTCTCAAGCGTGCATTAAAAATGATTGTGATTAGGGTGATTCTCTTCTTCGGCAGGTGCTTCAATAGACTTACGTCTATCATATAATACCCTGGCGCTTTACCTTCCTCTAACTTCTTGATCTCCCTCTGTATTTCTCTTGGACTAGTACTTTGGAGCGGCAAACACATCTGTAGAGGTTTTTCTAAATAATTAGATATCTCCTCATCATATTCAGGGCAAGTACTAGGGCATCCTAGCAAATCCTAGCAAGCCGCATGGCTTGAAGACGTTCTGTAAATGTTCAGAGAAAGCTTTTAGCTTCTCAGGTACTGATCTAGCCCAGACCTGCAGTTGTTTTAATTGGCGGTATTTGATTTTTGGGCTTTTTTAAATTCTTTGTGGCTTTCCATAACGATTAGTTTGTATCAATCGTGGGGGAAAGACTACTTAAGTAAGTTTGAAGATTATCGTTATTGTTTTGGTTGATCATTTATTTCAAATCGTCTGATGCCTTATTGAACCGCCTTTTATCGATAGGGTAAGCCGTATTGTGCCATATTTTCCTTCCTTAATCGCCGTCGTTCGTTTACTTTGTCCTTAATCAATTTTGGATACTGTTTTACTTTAGAACTCCTCGCCTAAGAGATTGGTGTAGAGTCTTTAGCAGCCTGATGGATTAGTTTATTGAATGATTCTATCGCCAATTCTATTTCGTCCTGCGTTTTTAAAGAAACATTGAGGTTTGCATTATGTGTGATTATATTGCTATACTCAGTCCAGTTTGTTTTATAA
Source organism: Mythimna pallens (assembly GCA_961205895.1). NCBI lineage: Eukaryota > Metazoa > Arthropoda > Insecta > Lepidoptera > Noctuidae > Mythimna > Mythimna pallens. Next base: position 2,442,316 of record OY540843.1, on the reverse strand, counting down.
TTATACAAGGCAGTTGGGGCTTCTACTTCCAGAATCCTTCCACTGACATTTAAAATGACAGGTGTATGGTCTGAAGAAAGGTCAGTGTATTCTTCAGCGGTGAAATAGCATTGGGGGACGTTCTTCAGTATGTATAAGTCCAGAAGATCAGGTATTTTGTTGTTATCAGTAGGCCAGTAAGTAGGTACTCCATTACTAATACAGTTAAGACTTAGATCATTCATACCAGCGTATAACTGCCTGCCTCTTGGTAGCGTTAGACGGGATCCCCAGTAAACGTGTTTTGCGTTCCAGTCACCGCCGCTTATAAATCTATTACCAAGTCCCGCAAAGTAGGCAATAAATTCCTGTTTGGATATTGTATGCCTAGGAGGACAGTATATAGCTGATAAGGTAGTCTCCGTGCAGCCGCTTTGAACTCTCACTGAAGTTGCTTGAATTTTTTTGTTGCTCTGTTCTGTGTTCTTCCAAGGGATAATCCGTTGGCGTTCCAGGTTACAACTCGAAGATTTAGGGGCATTTTTGCATTATTTGTGCGATGAGCTAGATCATACGATCCATCATGTTGTCGAGCATATTGCTCATGATGTTTTGTAATCGGTCGAACATTGTGTCCAGAACGTTCACTAGGTTGTCAGGTTTGTTACTATAGTAAATATTATCCGGTTTTGTTATAGGGTAGGCCCTATTCTTGGTGACGTCAGCGTATGTACGTGTCGAAGTTGCTGGTTTGTTAATGTCCTGCTGTTTTTTTTTGTGTAGAGGTATCTCCTGCATGCGTTCGGTGCTCTTTTGTGTGGATTTTGTGCCTGATTTGTACTTAGGTTTCAGTATGAGTTCCTTGTATTGCTTGTACTTTTGGCATCCTTTGTAACTAGAAAGATGTTTGTCCTGACAATTTGCACAGGTCGCCTCAGTGTCAGATGGTTTAACACATTCGTTCGATGGATGTGTTTCACCACATTTTACACATCGATAGGGTCTACAGCATTGATTTTTAGTGTGTCCAAATCTTTGACATCTTTTGCATTGAATTTTCCTTTTTTTCATTACTTCCTTTTTCCGATATGGGGCCTCGAAAGTAACTTTCATGTAGTCGAGTTTTTTCACCTTTAAAATATCTTTATTATTAGATTTGGGTTCCAGGTCCACGTAGAAGAGAGGAAGTGGTTCTTTAGTATCTCTGTGCTTCACATTGATAATCTGTCTTACCTCATGTCCAATCTCATTTAGCTCACATTTTATGTCGTCGATATCTTGGGAGGAATGAATGCCGCGCAGGACCACTCTATAAGCTCTTTCACTTTTTAGTTTATAAGTGTAATGACTTTTGTTGTTGATAGTGAAGTTCTCAAGGATCATTTTGTAAGTGTCTATATCGGTAGGCATAATCTTAACTATATGTCCGGATTTTCGAGTGGTCATTGAGTACTAGTTAGTCTGAATAAGTTTGCTTAAGACTTCTTTTAGGGATGTTATATTTAAGACTCCGGTCACGAATATAGGTTCTGGCTTATGTGGTCTAGGTTGGTCCAGGGGCAAAGTTTCATTTTCTTCGTTGGTATCCAGTATTTTAAAACGATTTATTGTTGGTACCGAGTATATAGTTTTAGAAACTTTCTTCATATTGTCATTGATGTCTGGGCTCTTTTTTGATCTTTTCCTTTTGTTTGTCGGCACTTGATCTTTCTGCCAGGGTTCTGAAGCTTTACCTTTGTTTGTCGGTTTACCAATTAAGTGGTCAAGAGAGTGATTTCTGGTTCGCTCAAACATGCTATTATGGAACGTTTGTTGGATCATCGTTGTTTTGTTTGGGTTTTTATTTTTGTGTTTTATTTTTATCATTTTCCATTTTATTCCTACGAGTAGGGACGATTTAACAGGTCGCTCGGAGGGTGACGCCCATCCCCCCGAGAAGGCTCAATACAACGGCGTTAGCCTGGTCAACCGAGGTCGGCGCTGAGAACTGGTCACCCATCAGCCATGCATCCTCTTGGCGCGTTACCCACCGTAGGATTGGGGTGATTTTTTTATAGAGGTTATCTTCCTCGCGGCCCGGACGATTAAGCCAAGGCCCCCGTTCACAGTTTTGCGGTTGCGGGTTGGGCTGATTATTTCCTAGCAACCCTTGTGAGGCAAGCTTTTTAGGCAAGCTGAGTCGGGTTAGTAACCGCCGCCCGAGACTCGGCTTTGTTGCTCGTGTTGCACCACCCGGAGGAGACGTGTAGGGTGGGTCTAGGAAAAGATGGTAAATCCTACGGACGCGAGCAACTTCCTACCCCCAAGCGATTAATCTTCATCTCTTCTTGTGATCGTATAAATGCTTAGAATCTATATTGTGCTGCATGACATGTTTTAAAATTAAACTTATCACTAAAATGTTTAAAATAAAAATAACTTTTAAAAAATACGACTGCCATGTCAAAAAAACGGACTAAAAAGCAAAACACAAGATGTTAGTTAAACTATATAAATAAAAATGAAAGTTGTCACTCATTCACTCACTGACTAAACACGATGTCTCGAAAACTACTTGATCTACAAAACAAAATATTTCATCGCAGTCGGGGGACTTTTTATATAAGAAAATATTCTACAGGCTGGTCCTCCGACGGTGATAAAAAATTTTGTTTTGTAGATCATAAACCCAATCTCCTTTCAAAATGATATGTATTAAGCCCATTGGTTGCACTTGACAATCAAAAACATTTTGGACTTTTTGGCCGTAGTTATGTTGAGAATCCTGACATTTATAGGTGTGTGCATTATCCTAACAGTAAATTTTCATGTTTTCAGGGGCCATACAATTTGCTGAACATGACAATCAACCCATCAGTCATTCCCAAAGGCTTTCCATTCACTCGAGGCAGGATATACGCGAACTTTTCGCAACCAAAGACAAAAGCTAGAGTGGCCGACGGATACATAGACATGAGGCTAGCGACCATAGATGCAAAGAACCCTAAATTATTGTTTTCATAGTTGTTATATTTTAAGCCAAACCTTCAGCCAAATAAGCTTTTTATCTTAAATGATGACAGGAAAGTCAAATTCATAAGGTGATGATTAAGGCTCAGGTCATGGGGGTGTGGTCTAAGAGATATGGCACATTTTAGTTTGCAAATAATTTAGTAATTACGCTCTCAGTAGCCAGAGTTTATGAGCTTTCTCAATATGTTTCAACCTTCACCGTTTTTCTCGGTAACAATTTTGTCTTTGGATTTAATGTGTTGTTTTTTGGAGTTTTATTCTTATATGGTGTTTGTTGTTTTAGTAATTTAAATAATGAACACAGTATTTGTCATGGGTTTCTAAAACCTTGATTCGGATGTCATTTTTTGGCCGGAAGTCTTCTAGGAAAAGAAACTGAGCAAACATAAAGATCTGTAACTTAATTTTGATTTTACATCGAAATGGGCTTAGGTTTTTTGAATACTATTTAATTGTTCCCTAAATTATTTCTGTTTTCTACTAAAAAAATGCCTTTATTCCATCAACAATGTTAATTGTGCACTATTATATGTTCTTCTTGGTTACTTTTTATTAAACCACCCGGTAAAAAAAAGCACAAAGAGGAGGCGGTGTCTGTGTTTGCTCGCTTCGCTCGCTCACTAAACCGCGCCATCTCACTATGTCTATGTCACTCAAGAATAAAGCAGCTTTCCATTGATATAAAAATGTTGACAATAAGACCGTAGTTTTAGAGATTACCTCCTACAAACAAAAAAAAAACATACTTTACCTCTTTATAATCATCATCATCTTTCTGCCCTTGTCCAGTTTCATTTGTCGGCGCAACACATTTACCTCTTTATAATATTAGTGTACAATGGAACTAAATCTATCTTTCCACGAGTTCCATCATCCAAACATAGAATTAAGAATTTAGCTGCCGAACGATTGGATTTTCTGTCAATTAGAAATCAGTTTGAAATTGTATTAATTTCATATAGGGACGAATTGGGATTTTTTAAGATTGTATTATAATTTAATTATATCATAAAAACCAAACTACTATGATAAGTTAGTCTTAGTGTGTATTGATACAACATTATTTTAGTATATACAAAACCTGAAGAATCAGTAACTAATAATAATAATATAATATTGAGACATTAGATAAAGTGCAACATATAGAAGAGATAAAGAGAAAATGGAAGCAAAAAGAGCTACATGGGAGACATCCCAATGATTTACAACAATCACATATAGATAAAGAAGCTTCTAACAAATGGTTAGAACTAAGTGGGCTGTTCCCTGAAACAGAAGGGTTTATGTTGGCCATTCAGGACCAAGTCATTAATACCAAAAATTATAGAAAATATATAATAAAAGATAGTACATTAAGAAATGATTTATGCAGAAAATGTCACAGCAAACCGGAAACAATTCAACATATTACTGGTGCTTGTATGACATTGACACAGAACGATTATACTCACCGACATAATCAACTTGTTAACATCATACACCAAAAACTCGCAATTAAACTTAAACTCATGCAAGACGCATACACACCATATTATAAATATTCACCAAGACCGGTTTTAGAAAATCAATTTTACAAAATATATTACGACCGCACTATAATTACAGATCACACTATATATAACAACAGACCCGACATAACACTTGTTGATAAAGAAAACAAACATGCTTACATAATTGATATAGCAGTCCCAAACACTAATAACATTCAAAAAACTATCACGGAAAAAATTAGGAAGTACACAGAATTACAAGAGGAAATCACCAGAGTTTGGAAAATGAATAGAGTCACAATAGTCCCAATAATAATATCAGCAACAGGTGTTATTCCAAAACAAATATTCAATAGTTTTAATGTTCTCAATCTATCAAAATACACATACCTAACACTACAAAAAGCGGCTATTTTGAACACTTGTCGTATAGTTAGAAAATTTTTACAACTCGACTTAGATAATAATTTAAAGTCAGTTCAAAGTCTTTTACCACCTTAAACCAATAATTAGGATCTCACCTTGGTTCACACCCGTGAGATTCTAAAAGAACACCAGGCACCAGCCTGAGAAAAATTGCCTTAAAAACCATAATAATAATAATAATAATAAATATCATTTATTTCTCTCATAAAGGTACGGCCAAATGCGAAAGTGCATAGGAGCTACAGAAAAAAAATCGTGTGAAGCGAGAAATGACGCCATCTAGCGTAAAACCAGATTGAAATGTTGCTATCGACAACATTACATTATACTGTTAATAGATGGCGCCGCTGAGCTTCAAATGATTAATGCTTAATTAATGCTTATTTTTGTACTTTCTTTTTGTTTCTTCATACATTGAAATAATTTATAATTTCTTTTAAAGAGATGAAGATATTAAAATTGAATATCAATTTATAAATATTTGATTATCTATGTGTTAGTTTTCAAACTTGAGAGGGTAGGTTGAATATGGATTTCCGTTGAAGTCCATAAGAACGCTAAAGATTACATTTCTACGAACCGAGCGAGCACGATACTTCCGTGCGTATGTGTGCGCGTGTATGAGTATCCACATTCCACAGATAACACACACTAAGGAACTGTCGTCGCACTGAACTTAAAACATCATTATTATTTTTCTGTGCCATTGAATACGCATCACACAGTCACAGAGGCGACTTTTTCTTACCATTGCATTGATAAAATTCACGCAAATATGTCATGTGCTGGTAGCCGTATGAACTAAGTGTTGGATTCGCAAACAACGTAGCCCGAGTTCAAATCATGGTCGGTCCGTTGCGGTTATTTCTTACTTTGAAAATTCCCAATCTATATTAATATAGTTGTTTTTTATATTGCTATGAAAAATACTATTGCATTTTTTGCACTAAATAGTTGCAAATTACGAATATGATCTATTAACCACAAGAAGAACACATTCGTAATTTTCAATTATTTAGTTGTTATATCTTTTCGATGTTGTAAGGTGGAAATAAAAAGACGTGTTTAATAAAAATCTTTATTCTTTATATTTACAAATTAAACATTTATGAGAATTGTGACGTCGAATTGTTACTTAAACAAAAAAATTATCTTGTAACCGATAACTATGTTACGTGTAAGATTGTTTGTTGGAAGTATACCCACTTAGACCATTCATAATATGAATAACGTAACAATAAAAGGATATTAAAATTTTAATAAAATAAAATATAGTTGTATATATCCAGTTATTTATTGAAAAGTGATATATGATTTAGACTTTGTAAACATTTTATTTTTATGTAACGTCACAATGAATGTATTGAGGTCATAGCTTAATTGTTCATTTTCTTGACGAAAAGAAGATTGAAACTAAACCTCAATTTCTGTTAAAAGAACTTTAGTTCTCACAAGATAATCGTCAATTAGATGAGAAAAATAAATTGAACTATTATGTTAGAACAGTGTGGGTAGAAGAATAAAAAACGAAATAGAATCATGATTATTGTCAACAAAATTGATAGCGAGTTCACTGCATTCTTAAGATAAGGCGATGGCACAAGTTAAAAGATATAGCTGTTTTAAACGAAAGTAAACACAATATAGTACAGTGTTTGTTAACGAATAATCATGGATATGTTAAAATAAAATGGCCTACTAAATATTTAATTACACCGACTGATTTCACTAAAACTTAATATTTTGTATAACCCCCATTATTTTCGATACAGTCAAGTAGACGTTTGCGCATGGACCCAACCATATTACCGCATATTTCGCTCCCTCTAAAACTTTCCCACACCTCCATGCAATGGGTTTTTAATTGTTCCGTAGACCTCTCATTCCGCGAGTCCCACCTTTGCACCATCAAACCCCATAGATTTTCTATGGGGTTGAGGTCGGGTGATCGCGCTGGCCATGGAATAACAATTACTTCCGGGTGATTGTGAAACCACTCACGCACAGTACTCGCTCGGTGAATAGGACAATTGTCCTGGACAAACGGAAATTGTGCTAACTCATCAGCTGGGTAAATGTTGCGCACAGTAGGTAGCATAATTGAGTCTAACACTTCCACATAAGTTGAACTGTTTGCGCGTGGAGAAATGAAAGCCAGTTCTCCTGGTCCTGCTGCACTCATCCATCCCCACATATTAATTGTGATTCGACCTGATTCGGTGTTAGGAATAATGTTGTTATCACACCAGCGAGTGTTATTCTTGCGCCGTAAGTGAAGCCTGCCCTTTTGACTGGATTTAAATGTTTTTTCATCTGAAAATACCGCAGTATTCCAGTCAAAATCTAAATAATCACGTGCGAAACGTAATCGTTCTTGTTTATGCCTCTCTGTCAAGTACGGCTTTTTAGCAGGTTTTCTGTGATGCACACCTTCAGCGTGAAGTGCACGGCGAACAGTATCCATCGAGGTGTCATATAATTCCGCAAAATGTCTCGTTGGTGCGAAACCATTCGTTTCGTATACGTCCACCATATGTCGCCGCTGCGCCTCGCTAATAAGCTTCGGTCTCCCACTTCTCTTTCGACTAGCAAGGCTACCTTCGTCCTCATATCTTTTTATCCAAAGACTTACAGTATTTTTCTAAAACAAAAAAAATATATATTAGGCAGCTATACCTACTTGACTTCATTTTCATTATATAAAATGTTAACAATCATAATGATTGAATATAATTTTAAAATAAAACAGCATTTATAAATCCAATAATCAATCCAATAAACCCAACGATTTATGTATTTCTCTTTTAAGCCTCATAAAGATACGATGGATGGATTCATAAATGGCATACATTTTAATTAGAATATTAATTTATAATAAAGTTACAATTCATTAATAGCTATTATACTCACATTCAGTCCGGTTTCTTCAGATATTTTTGTTTTATTGAGACCGCTTTTATGCAGCCCAATGATAGTCGCCCTCACTTCAATACTAATATTAGCCTGCATTTTGCGAATATTACTATACTGTTAACCACACGTCACTAACCAACAACTACAACCAAACGACAGTTCATTTCGGTCAAGTTAAACTTATGTCTACCTCGCAGAAATCTAAATCTTTATTTAGTTTTTTTGTGATCATTTTCGACCTCTAAGAAATGTGTGAACAAGTTAAAGAATAATTTAATATATGTAATGCTAATCCATAACTTCCAATCGGGTTCCGGTTCCAACTTACAAAAAGTCAACCATTGCGTGGGATTTGAACTTGCGGCACATTGATTTGCGCTTCAATCTGTGTCAATACCACTAGGCCATCTTGACTTATGCTAAGTTGATGAAATTATGAACTACAATCAGTTGTTGACGACAATGATGACGCATGTGTCTATTATTTGTTAAACTAAAAGACAAGTTTATACTTTGTGAGATTGCCTTTGCTCGCCTCTTAGCTGTGAAGAAACCAACGCCATCTAGTTTAATTTTCGAAAACTTGAACTCTAACGTGCAAGGGATAATAGGCGTTAAGGTATCTAAGCACTTTTATTGGGTCATAGTACATTGTAACAAGTTTATTTTACAATTCTTTCTTTAAGTCTAAAAAACCTTTGTGAGAGCTGGAGTCTGAACTAGGTTCGAGACCTGTAAGACAGATCTCCAGGCTCACACCCTTTTAAACATTATCGCAGTTTGCGGCACATAAACATGAATCTTATGTTTATAAGATTATGATAAATGATATTTGAGAGATAGACATGTTAAGTGTGAAGAAAAAGGGATATTTTTATTGAAATGTGTGTAGTGTTTAGTGTATGTGTGTGTATGTGTTTATAATTAATGTTATTAAATTTACTTTATGATTTGTATGTTATATAACTGAATCGATTCCAATAAGTTTTACACCAAGTTACATATTTTCTCAAAAATATTTAAAAAGGCCACAAGTTGGATACCACCGAAACTAAGTATAACATAGGTCACGGCAGGTCATAGCGGGCATTAGGAGTCAGCACACAGCTGAGTGCGGGAGTAAAACAACCACTCAGTAGCCCGGATGGCCCGCCGCGGTAACTTTGTATTTGTGCGGATGACCAGGTAACATGACAAGCTTATGACTATGTGATTTTTCATGATACGGTTATGAAATTTTGTACATAGATTCTTTACATAAAAATACTAGACACGTGTTTCGGGGTTTGCATATACTAAAACTGATGTTGTATATACACCTTTATATAATTAGATTTAGTTGTTTTTTTTTTAATGTAAAAACTTATATACTTTTAAAATTTAATATATTTAAACATGCAACCAAAAACGAAACAAATTGAAATGTTTATTTATTGGATTTGTTTGAATGTTATGAAAAAGGTTAATTTAAAGTAAAAAAAGGCTTGATATTCATTCCTATGATAAAAAAAAAATAAAAATAAAGTAGAAAGGTTTTTTTTTGTTACAAAACAAAATGTCTTACAATTTTTACTTAATCATTATATTTGTAACTAATTAAACAAACGTTTAGACCGTGGTCTCGAAACTAGATTGAATCTATAAGTTACGATCACATAAAACCAGCCAAATCGCTAGGTTCTTTTAAAAAACTTGTCAAGAAAAAAGATCACTTCTCTATAATATTTTTACCTAATTTAATTTCTTCCATCACTAACCTTTATTCTTTTCTTCTATTGCTTCCATTTGATTGTGTAACAGATAATTATATATTATACATATATATTTTTAAGCTGATGTATTATTTTTTATTAAAATATATTTTTTTATCTATAATCGTACTTTTTTTTTATTAATTTTTGTTTTTATTAGTTTAAGTTCTTTTAGCCCATCCTAAGGTTATCTGGTAGATATCGCTGTCAACGATAAGACCGCCATTGTACCCATAGATTTAAGGTTCCGTGAAATTGTTACTATTTTTTTGTAACTTTATTGTACACCATACAATAAAGTTTAATATATTCTTTTCCAAACCTATAATTTCATACTATTATCAATTACAATATTTAATAAATAGGTTATAAATGGAACATAGCAAGATTACCTAATAATAAAAAATAAAAAACAATTAAATTTAAAACAATTCAGGTTTGTTTTTTTTTAAACCACTCCTCAACGACGACTTATTTCCATGATTGAGGCGTAACCAGTGTTTTGTATACTTAAATATACCGGTAACCATATAAGTAAACGACTTAGTGATATAGTCATGCATTTCAGTATTAGAAACGACTTGTTGGGTTTTGTAATGGACTTCGTGGGTTGAAACGACTTGCTGTTTTTGACATGCGTTTCAATATTAGAAACGACTTGTTCACTCACTGCTTTGAAGGGGATCTACATAATAAACTAGATACATTTATATTTGGTTTATTTTTCGTAAAACATTGTTTTTTTCTGTTAATAATGTATCTACAGAACGCACGAGCTCTTGTAGTTTTCGCTACTGAGGCGAATCCGCGTCGGTCTGAAACTTGAGTCGCACAAGCGCCTTCTTCCACAGCTCCTGCCCCCCTAGCCAAGTTACAATCGTATCGTTTGCACTGAACGTTTCGAGTAGGCCACGCCTCCGATTCCTTTGTTCTGACGTCATCTCAACGCTCAGTCACGTGGTCCGATAAAAGGAATTGGAGGCGTGGCCTACTCGAAGCGTTTGGCGTGAACGATACAATTGTAACTTGGCTAGGGGGGTTGCGAGTCGGTGTGGCGCACGTCGTCAGCCTTGTACACCTGGCAGTCAACTTAGTACTCTCCGTTGATGCTCGCTGCTCGCCGTTCGGCTACTATACTGGAGCCATTTTTAGTATTTTGGTTCATTTATTTTTCAGTTCATAATAATATGTACTTTTCTATGTTTATTTAGGATATTACTGACACCTTGTTCTTCGGAAAGTTCGTAAAGCCGTTGGTCTCGGTTGTCATTAGTAGATCTTTGACAGTCTGACCATCAGCTTATCCAAAGAGTATCGTGTTTCCCACTAACTAGAGTCTGATAGGTAGTCGCTCCATGTAAAACATATGTATTCAGCCGCATCCAGTTCAACTGGAAGCCGACCCCAAGTTAGTTGGGATCGGAGGACACGGTGGAGCATACGGTGGAGTTGTGCTCCGCCTGGGCAGAGCACCGCCGTGTCCTCGTGGAGGCCATCGGCGGCAACGACCTCTCGCGCAGGGCAATGGTATAGGCCATGGTCTGGAGCGAGGAGGAATAGCAGACGATCGCTTCCTTCTGCAAAGCATTAATGCTAGCGAAGAAGGCGGTCGCACGCGTTTTGGAATGGCCTTCCTCACGCCCCATTTCCAGCCACCCTAGCCGTGAGCTTGTCGACGAGCAATGGGCAGCTTGCCGTCCGGCCGTCCGTAACCTCGATCCGGACGATCGAGTTCGAATCGTCGACGGCGCGTACTGTGCCACGCGCGCCTCAAGGAGATGTCAGCAAAAGCGTAGGGGCCCAGCAGGGTTGAAGCCTACTGGGGCCATGGGTGCACTTCTAAAAAGAAAACCCGAGTTTCTGAAATGCAAGGTAAAGAAGGAACATAGGAGTGGGTTTTAGCCATTAAAAGTCTGACACGCCCTTGCACTTCGCCCTAGAGCGAGAGAAGTCATTGGATGATTTCCTACCTAAAAATAAAAAAAAGCCTAGTTGGGAAAAGGCTAGCGAGGTAATGAGAAGAGCAGTGCCTGGCCAAGAGACCACCTGCTAAATGAAGAGGACACGCTTAGAGACCTTTTTTATTGTAATCGCGTCTATTTTTTTAAGTTTTTGCTTACATGTTGTGTAAGGGTTAGAATAAATAGTTACCGTACTCTTTGGATGGCGAATTTATTATGAATTGGATTTGTTGGGTAAAGAAATGGCTTTGTTTGAGTTACTTAAATAACAGCTTTTTGGGCCTTTTCTTGTTCAATAAACGCATATCTATGGGTATAAAAATCTATTGCTGTTTGTTCGTTTCTGAGTTTTAGCCAGTTGGTCTCGATTTGAATATTTTTTCTCTCTCTAATAATTCTTTTAAATGAAAAAAAAAAAATATAACCCATAAAAAACTGAGCAAGTGCAAGTCGGACTTGCGCATTGAGCGTTCCGTACAAACTTTCGAATAGACGGACAGGCGGACTGATTGACATATGGACAGACGGACAGACGGACAGACGATCAGGCGGACAGGCGGACAGACGGATAAACGGTCAGGCGGACAGACGGACAGACGGACAGGCGGAAAGACGGACCGATGGACAGGCGGACAGGCAGACAGACGGACAGACGGACAAGCGGACAGACGGACAGGCGGACAGACGGACAGACGACAGATGGACAGACGGACAGACAGACAGACTAGCGGACAGAAGGACAGACGGACAGGTGGACAGGCGGACAGACGGGCAGACGGATAGGTGGACAGACGGGCAGATGGACAGACGGACAGACGGACAGGTGGACAGACGGACAGACGACAGATGGACAGACGGACAGACTGACAGACGGACAGACGGACAGACGACAGATGGACAGACGGACAGACAGACAGACTAGCGGACAGAAGGACAGACGGACAGGTGGACAGGCGGACAGACGGACAGACGGACAGACGGACAGACGACAGATAGACAGACGGACAGACAGACAGACTAGCGGACAGAAGGACAGACGGACAGGTGGACAGGCGGACAGACGGGCAGACGGATAGGTGGACAGACGGGCAGATGGACAGACGGACAGACGGACAGACGGACAGGCGGACAGGTGGACAGGTGGACAGACGGACAGACGACAGATGGACAGACGGACAGACGGACAGATGACAGATGGACAGACGGACAGACAGACAGACTAGCGGACAGAAGGACAGACGGACAGACGGACAGACGGACAGACGGACAGACGGACAGACGGACAGACGACAGATGGACAGACGGACAGACAGACAGACTAGCGGACAGAAGGACAGACGGACAGGTGGACAGGCGGACAGACGGGCAGACGGATAGGTGGACAGACGGGCAGATGGACAGACGGAGAGACGGACAGACGGACAGACGGACAGGCGGACAGGCGGACAGACGGACAGGCGGACAGACGGACAGACGGACAGACGGACAGACGGACAGACGGACAGGCGGACAGGCGGGCAGGTGGACAGGCGGGCAGGTGGACAGACGTACAGGTGGACAGACGGACAGAATCAAGAATTTACGGAAACAATAATCATCATCATCATCGTGGCAGCTAGTTTAAAAAAAAAATGTTATAAATGCTTTTAATTTTCGTTGAACTTTTTTCAGTTTCAAACTAAATAAACAAATTTGTGACCGTGATGCCGCTGTGTCAAATGTAAAAAGTTTCTTGATTGAAACCCGATAAGTTTTTTTTCGCTTATTTTAGCAATTTTCGCACTATCGACACCCTCGGTCGAACGAAACCAAAACGAATGGAAAAATAAATTCTATTTTGCCCCCGCAGTGTCCGAAAAAGTGTGCATAGATTTTTTTGCGTGAATGTATCCATGTTGGGAATAGCAATGCTTTTACTAGTTTTTCCAGAGGTATCAAAATCAAAATAATACAATGACTATTTTGCCTTTCAGACAATAGGGGCTAGTAATAATAATAATAATAATCCCCATCGCCGTATCTCTACGTTGACGTCGTGGTGGGGCTTGCGTGCTCCAATATACCTTAGGTTTGTATCGGTAAAGTTTGCTTTGCCGTAATATGCATAGGGTCAGGGGCCAGACTAAGAGAGATACAATCCGCAGTGCAGTTTTGTGGCGAACTGTTGCGCATTAGCGATCCCACGGACCCGATTTCCTGGGAGAATTCTTGTTCTTCTCTCCGGCTCGCCTTTATTGGCTGGCCGTAGTGAACACTGACATGGAACTGAGCTCCCACCTCTCTCTTGCCTTTATTGGCTGGCTTGAGTGGAGATTCGCAAGAGCAAACGTGCTCGGGAGAAGGATGTATAATCCAGTAAGGTGCTGGTAGGGATCTTGACCGTACTGCCAGGATTGTCCTGATAGCCGTGGCATACCTCTCCACTCCTCAAGCACCTCAGGATATGTTGCCCTCTTGTTGCTACGTTACTTGGTGCTAGCGGCCGTTTTTTGGGGCCCATTTATTGAGTGTGCAAGTCACCCCCTGCCTTTTTTCGATGGATATTAATAACGTTGTTCAGGCAGGGGCCATAGTCTTAAGATAGTTCCATGTTAACAGTCCACTAAGACTCCAAAAACCATAGCCCTATTATCATTGTTCTCCATATGTCGCAGTAGTTCTTCAACCACCGGGGGTTGTCCTTGGGTGCACTAGCATAGCGCGTACAGGGATAATCGTCGGTTGGTATCATGTTCCATTATAATTATCTAAAGGGCCTCTGCGAGTTGGCTTCGGCTCCTCGTACGCCTTCCAAAGGTCCAGGACCTCAGGGCCCTGAGATAAATAAAAAATAAATAATAATAATAATCAGTATCAGCCAGAAAGATTGGTTAGATAGCTAAGGTTGTCTGGTAGATATCGCTGTTAGCGATAGGACCGCCATTGTACCCATACATTTAAGTTTATGTATAAGTTGTTACTTTTGTGGTGTACAACAAAGTTTATTCTATTCTATTCTAAAGATTGCCAAGTAGTCTAAATTGTGAATACTTAATTTGGACTTGAGAATTTGTCACGATCAATCCTAAACATATTTGATTTTTAACAATAATTATATTTTATCACTAACACAATGTCGGAATCAAAATCAAAGCTAATAAGATTGCTAAATATAATACAATAAAAGGAGACCCGATAAAAACATAATAAGCGAAAATTAATCCCCGTTTTTAGGGTTCCATACATCAAAAGGAAAAAAACGGATATATAGGATCACTTTGGTGTCCGTCGGTCTGTAAAGACCCTTTATCTCGGGAACGCGTAGGGGTATCGAGTTGTAATTAAAACCATATACTCAAGTCTGCGGTCTCTTGAACCTGTGAAAAAATCAGATTTCTGAAAATAACTGAAAAAAAGATACAGCCGTTTATGTCGCAAAAAACGTTTATTCAACACGCTCGAGAGAATCAAAATTCATAGGGTATTTCCCGTTGACCCAAAATCCTGAAATTTGGCGCAAAGCAATGTTTTTTAGCACAGATATGGGAATAAATCTGAAAATTTGCGATTCGGAAAATTCTTCAAGACTCCATTCAGGAATTGAACTGTTTACTTATGTAAGTTTGTACGGAACCCTCAAGGCGCGAGTCCGACTCGCACTTGTTTTTTAATTATTGACGACTGTACGGTATTATCCTGACCTGGCAGCAGGAGAGGTCACGAAAACGTTGGAGGCCGAGGACTAAGCGCCAGCGGGAAGATCTCCTGCAGGTAGATGATCGTTCGGAGGGCTGCCGAACGGTTGGATGAAACTCAGGCCATAGGTGCCTGAACCAAAACTTTTGACCCTGGAATTTTCTAGTCGTCGAATAAGTTTCTTTGTCTCCCGGTTTATGGTTTTCTGATTGTGACCGTAACAGCGTAAGCGCAGGACGGAGGATGTACTAAGGCGCTTAAAGCGAATGTGTGCATGTAACAATCAGTACCAGAGTGAAAAAAAAAACTACGCTTAAATGTAGTAAGTGTTAGCAACAACAAAATAATACTGACTGGCCTGTTGGTCTAGTGGTTAGTGGCCTTGACTGCTATGCCGGAGGTCGTGGGTTCGATTCCCACCCAGGACAAATGTTTGTGTGATGAGCTCGTTCATTTGTTCTGTGTCTGGGTGTAATTTATCTAAATATTTATGTATTTATAATTATTTATGTATGTTTATAAGTTGTCTAGTACCCATAACACAAGCTCTGCTTAGCTTGGGACTAGACGGCGTTGTGTGATAGTTGTGGAATATTATTATTATATTATACACAACTAAAGCACCAACAAAAGATACAAAAAAATGTGTCACAAAATTCTTGTCATAAAATGGCCGTATCCAGCTTGATTAATAAGCAAAAAAAGTAACTGTCAATACTTTCACATCACTCCTTTCTTTGACCTCCTTCTCCCTCTCTTTTCATCCACATGTACATTCTTATCTCTTTTAGTAAAAATTGTTTTTTTTTTTACCAAGAAAAACAATTCCCTTTCAATTTTACCCATCATCATATCATGAGCAGATTTCAAAATGTGTAGAATAGCTCTAAATTGAGTTTAAACATTGTAACCTATACCCCAGGTATGCCCCAGGGAAATTCACTAGGTAAATATAAAAACAAAAATAACAGAAAATATTTCGATACAGTTGCACAAACAAAATGCGCCCGTGTTCTAGGATATTTTGTTAACGTATTTTTAATTCAGTTTCAGATTAATGTTTTCGTTGTGTCGGCACATATCTGTACCCCAAGCTGGGCCCTGGTTTAGGTCATGGTTCGGAGCGAGAGGGCGAGTGAAGGAGGCGGCGGCATGTGTGAGGGAACGAGTACACTCTCACGCCCCAGCCGCCGCGACAGGATACGGTCCGGACGTTGGGAGTCACAAAGCGTTCTCCGGCAATCGTTGGCTTCGGTTTGTGGACAACGACCAATGGATAGCTCGCCGCCCAGTCGTCGACGGCCCCACGGGTAGTGTGAAAGCGAAGCCCGGGGCCCCGGGATGAAGGCAAAGAGGGAACAGGAGTGGGTTTTTAGTCAGTAAAAGTCTGACACTATCTCTCGCTCCACCCAGGAGTGGGATTTGTCATAGGATGATTTTCCCACATTTAAAAAAAAAAGTCGACGGCTGTATTGTTTGTCGCACGCCTCAAAGAGAAGTCAGCCAACCCGGCCACCCAGCAGAGGTGATGCCTGCTAGATAGATGATGAACACAAAATGCTCACAAAAGCACAATTAAATTATACGGAACCAAGCACTTACACAGAAACAAACAATAAAATAAAAAAAAGCAAATGATAAAATTAGGGCCATGGGCATTACCTAAAAAGGTAACCCGTGGTCCTAGAACATAAAAGGCAGCTGAAGGCACATAGGTGGGTTTAGTCAGTAAAAGTCTAACAATCCATCTCACTCCACCCTAGGGCGTGAGAAGACACTAGATGACTTCCTACCACCCAAAAAGTAAGTAAATGAAGGTAACCATTTACACACTTATGTACATAATAAACTGAAGCCTCTTTCTCATGAAGGTACGCTTTTGGAATGTTCTTTAAAATAAATACTCCTTCTTTTGAGTTCATAAATCTAGTCGTACATGCACATCGGCTGGTAGTTTACAGAAGGATGTAAAATCTCGCAAACCTTCGTTAAAAAGGGAGAATCCTCCAACAAGTCGGATGCTATATTTGATCCGTGCAACTGACAGATAGTTAATTTCGGGCTGTTGTATATTCTAATTGCACGGAGAACTTAAATACTGAAATTCAGTATTTCGTAATTTGGTTCCAGTACCAAACGTGGTTTGGCTACAGTACCTATTGTGCACCTAAAATGAAAAACAGGCGCGTCGCAACGACCGATAACCGTACAAAGCGACAACCTTAAAATTGTTATGTGTTAAACAAATTCAAAATATAGAACGTAACGACGACGGAACGAAAACATGAAAAATAATAGTCGCATCGTCGCGGTTGGTGGTGGCGAGGCGGTGGCGGTGTTGTGCATGGAGCCTTCAGTTACATATATAGAAAAGAGAAACTGCCTGACTGTCATATCAACGTAGAGTCTAAACTACTGGGATTAGGAACTTGAAATTTATATATAATAATATAATAATAATAATTACGACGTAGGCGAGTACTAAGAGGTTTCTGGAACTTTAATTTTTTAGAGGTGAAATGGGCACGCCATAATTATGGCGCTAAGTTCCCTCATTGAGGCGTGGCTGGGAAGACCTCACGGCGTCCTCACCTTCCGGAAAACAAAAGCCGCACGCGTGTGGCAACGGTCCTCACGGCGAGCAATAGGTAGCTCGCCGTCCGACCGTCCGGTAACCGTCTGGACCGAGCCCAAGTCGTCGACGTCGAGTACTGTTCCAGGCGCGCCTCAAGGCGATGTCACCAATCGTAGGAGCCCAGCAAGGTCGAAGCCTACTGGGGCCTAGGGTCTGCTTCTGAAAGGAAGACTCGGCCTCGTAAAATCTCATTCTGTATGTATGTATGTGTGTATTTTTCAAAACTACCCGTAAAAACTTTAACACCCATTATATGTATTTAAGGGGTGTTAAAGTTTTTACGAAAATATTCCAGAACATGGTCTATTTATAAATGCTAAGTTTTATCCAAATACAATCAAGAAAGAGAAAAAAGGTTTTTTTTTCATTTAAATTTTTCTTTTTTTTTGGCATTTTTTGCTAGAAAATGCCTTAAGGCATTATGCCCACCTCTGTACTTTTGTGTGCATAAAGAATTAATAAATAAATAAAGAGTTAAGAAACAGACGGAGTTAGGTACTTTTGCATGATAATACTAGTATGGATACCTACTAAATAAAATAACATACAATGAAGATTAGTATATTATATTAATCTTCTTTTGTCCGTTATAATGGAAAAGTAAACTTTTTAAAAGCTTTGTTCTCATCTGTCATTTGATATATCTAGTTAATAATAATAACAATGAGCGATCGTTGGGGGAAGAGGGAAGAGAAATTGAATTATTTCAAGAGATTGGATCCTCGTCTTGTCGGGGTATTTTCGAAAGATGATGTCGTTATATGCTCCAAAGACAACTGGAAAATGGTATTTGGGAGTTTCGTTAAACACATTAACCTATTTATTTAGAATTTTTGATGAGAACTTTTGTTGGTGAACATAAAACTGATATGAATTTTGAATTCGAGATATTTATGAAACTTTGGAATAATAAACTATCATCATTTCAGCCGATAGACGTCCACTGCTGGACATAGGCCTCCCCCAAGCGTCGCCACAATGAACGGTCCTGTGCGTCTCGCATCCATCGGACTCCCGCAGCCTTCACCAGGTCATCAGTCCACCTTGTAGGGGGCCTTCTAACACTGCGTCTTCCGGTACGTGGTCACCATTCCAGAATCAATAAGCCCCAACGGCCTGTCCTGCGAGCAATGTGCCCTGCTCATTGCCACTTAAGTTTGGCAATTCTTCGTGGCATAGCCCTTTCCATTGCCCTTCGGGTGACTTTAAGCCTTCTGATGAGGCCCATTGTGAGCAAACAGTATAATAAATTTTATGTAATTGAAAATATATGCCACACCACAAAGTTTGTATAGTTATGAGCAATGATTAATCTAATAGCAGAAAATGAAACAATTGTTTGGGAAGTCATTTGTTGGTTTCAATAAAGATCTACGCCTTAACTGGTATTAAAACAACTGGAGCCGTACTCTTAGGATAGTAAACTTATTGTGAAGCGAAGAATTTTGACTGGCCTGTTGGTCTAGTGGTTAGTGACCCTGACTGCTATGCCGTAGGTCGTGGGTCCGATTCCCACCCAGGACAAATGTTTGTGTGATGAGCACGATCGTTTGTTCTGTGTCTGGGTGTAATTTATCTATAATATGTATGTATTTAGAAATATATAAGTATGTTTATCAGTTGTCTAGTACCCATAACACAAGCTCTTCTTAGCTTGGGACTAGACAGCGTTGTGTCATAGTTGCGGAATATTATAAAAAAAAAAGAAATCATCAGGACCGCCTGGCCAACCACTACACTTAATGGCGGGTGATTCTTTGAAACCGAGACAATCTCTCATTCATCAGGTCTATTTTTTTTAATTTGCATGTTAGTTTTCCCCGTTCATTAAATGTATAAAAGGTACTCATTTGCGCCCAGTGGCTTACGACACAAAATAAATAGGTACGAAAACTAGGACATATGATATCTACCTATATCCTACTAGCTCACCCGACGAACTTCGTACGACCACCTAATAGTAAGGATAACGCCATCTACTGGTATTACCACAACAGCATAATTCATTTTATAATGACATTTTAATTATAGATGGAAAAAATCCGAATACAAATTCGGATTTTTTCCATTTTTCTCAAAGTTTAAACCTTCCCTGGACTATCACGATTAATCCAAGACCAAAATTACCCAAATCGGTCCAGCCGTTCTCGAGTTTGAGCGAGACTAACGAACAGCTATTCATTTTTATATACATCCTACGAGTATATAGGTGCAGCCGAGTTCCAATATTTTAAATAGAGTGACTGGCTTCCCGATTTTCACGAACCAGGTAGGTAATTAATTATGAGCCTTTTTGGCAAGACTGGTATCAGATTCTTTGGTTCCTGAAAACATCGAGTTAACGATATCAAAGAATCAAAATACAAAAAATAAATTAAAATATGAACTAAAAAATTACATTACTACTATTTATTTTTTTATTATATCCTTTATTGTACACCAATAAAAACAAAAGGAAACTAAAAGTAAAACAGATACGTACATACAATGGGCAGCATTATCGCATTCCGCGATCTCTTCCAGGCAACCTGGAATGGACAGTAATTGCCTGGACAAGAAATGGGGCTGTCATTGGTGTGACAAAACCAGCATTAAACATATTATATTATAATAGATACACAGATATATACATATGGACTCGCCACTGTCTGGACCGCCCGGAGGACACGGTGGAGCATACGGTGGAGGTGTGCCCTGCAGAACAACGCCGTGTCCTCGTGGGGGCGATCGGCGGCAGCAATCTCTCGCCCCGGGCCGGGTACAGGCCATGGTCCGGAGCGAGGAGGAGTGGCAGGCGGTCGCCTCCTTCTGCGAAGCAGTAATGCTTGCAAAGGAGGCGGCCGATCACGTGAGGCAGCGGTCCTCACGCCCCAACCGCCGCCGGGATTCCGATCCCGATTTC
Organism: Mythimna pallens; assembly: GCA_961205895.1. Lineage (NCBI taxonomy): Eukaryota > Metazoa > Arthropoda > Insecta > Lepidoptera > Noctuidae > Mythimna > Mythimna pallens. Next base: position 2,421,572 of record OY540843.1, on the reverse strand, counting down.
CGGCCACCGTAGGTGCGGGCTTGCGGACGGCGAGCAATGGGTGGCTCGCCGTCCGACCGTCCGGTAACCGTCCGGACCGAGCTCAAGTCGTCAACAGCGCGTGCTGTTCCACGCGCGCCCGCGCGACTGTAGGGGCCCAGCAGGGTCGAAGCCTACTGGGGCCAAGGGTCTGATTCTGAAAGGAAGACTCGGCTCTGGTACGAAAGGGAACGAAGGAACAGGAGTGGGTTTTTAGTCAGTAAAAGTCTGACACTATCTCCCGCCCCGCCCAAGAGCGGGGGATGTCATAAGATGATTTTCCCACCGAAAAAAAAAGATATATACATATGCTATATATTAGATACATTATACATACTGATTGTAAATTAGAGACAGAAATATGAATCACGACTATCGACAATATCGATATTCACAGCGACAGGTAATGTTCGAGGGTTCGTTCCCTAACGAGTGTTTTAAAAACACCTATTATACTTACTAGTTAGGTTTGAACCCCAAACCGGTTCTTAACATGGAGATTTACAACTTTAATCTTACAAAAAAACATTTCAGTTTGCACTACTATCGTGAAAGTATCTAAAAACGGAAGCTCGACTAATTAGAAGTCTAATAGCGACAAAAATAATTGAAAAGATTAAGGAGTGGTCGTAAACAATGTGGTAGTTACTTTAATGGAGGCGCGAGGTACCCAGGATCGTAGAAAGCTAGACAAGCTCTTAGAGAGAAAGACATTGAATAACAGCAGGCCTATCCAAGTTACGATCGTTTCGTGGCTTGTACAATCGGTAGCCTCCCGGCGCATAAGCGATTTTAGGAAAAGAATAAGTTGGTAGATGTTGACGCGCCTTAGTCAATCGCTCGTTCTGCAAAAATTGTGACTTGGTTACCATCTATAAATCTATAAACTACAGGATGTAGTGAATGAACATTGCAGAAACGATTACATTTCATTCTAAGATTTTGAATGATGTGAACTTGGCTTTTTTTTTTTTTTTTTTCGGTGGGAAAATCATCTTATGACATCCCCCGCCCTTGGGCGGGGCGGCAGATAGTGTCAGACTTTTACTGACTAAAAACCCACTCCTGTTCCTTCGTTGCCTTCGTCCCAAGACATGTGAACTTGGCTACGAATTTTGAATTCGTTTGTTCTGACCGCGTGACTTAACGTTGAGATGATGTCATTCCCATAAATTTGATTAGTTTTATAATTGCGTTAACGATTGCAACTTGGCTAAGTCTGCAGTCCCCCTAGCCAAGTTACAACCGTTTCGTTTCGATTCTCTTTTCGCTGATCGCCTGGAGTCAGCCAGCTAGAGGTGCAAAACTGCTAGAGGGGCAAAATTGTATTGAAGTTTAAACGCTGCGCTATCATGTTCTATTCGAATTCATTTATATCTAGTAACAAGAGACTCATTTCCGGTAATACATCACTAACAATATGTTTTTAACTGACTTCAAAAAGAAGGAGTTTCAGCCGCACTGTCAGCCGCACCTAGAAACTCCTTCTTTTTTTTTAAATATATATTAACCAATTTCTCGGTCAATTGTGAACCGATTTAAAAAAAATATTTTTTTGAGTGAAACGATCAACGAAAAGAGAATCAAAACGAAACGGTTGTAACTTAGCTAGGGGGGCTCCTCTTATGTGATTAGAAAATAGCTCGTGGGTTACTTTTAAAGAACCTTCTCCTGGTTTTCATAGCTCTGTGCGAGGCCGCTTTTCTTTAGGTCGCTGTAATAAAAACTTAATCCCTTATTTCCTTAAACGGTACCTCGGAATATGTTATTAATGTTTCAAGTGTTTTATGAACAGAATTTTAACGCCGTCACTCGTCGTTGTTTAGGTATGCTATGTCCTCACAACTTTGAATAAACTACCGATTACTAACATCAAAAGTAAGTAAAAAGTTGTGGTTAAGGTGTGCAATAAAGTATATTAATCTATATATATATAAAAGCGAAATACCACTCACTGATTAATCACGAAATCTCAGAAACTATAACACCTATAAACCAGGTCCGCCGCAGAAGCTGCTGGCAGTAGCTAGTAAAATAAATAAATCGTCATAAGAAATCTAAAAATCATCTATCATCATAAAAAAATATTATTTCTACTATATTTCCATATTACAATATTAATAGGTATGAGAGGACAATGTACACCGGTCAGCTTTGTGGCCAAAAGCACAATAAAAATCGTAAAAAAATGAAGCTATACAAAAATAAAAATAAACCTATCAATAAATGGTAGATGTATACTATAATAAATTACTAGTGAGTGTGGCTGTGGTTTAAATAATATAAAAAATATTATTGTGTTTGGTGAGTAAGTTACTTTTAAGTAGGCAACTAACATTAAAGTTACGCATGTTGTGCTTACCTGCAAGGAATTGCTGCACTAATCTATAAGTTTATTCCGTGTATTTCATATCTTTGTATGTGTGTAGTCAATTGTTGGTGAGCCAAATAAATGAAATAAAATAACATTGCAAAACACAATGTTTTTTTGATAAATGTGTGTCGTGAATGTCTAAGGTTTTGTGAGAAGATGGATAAAAAAATAAGTAAACATTGTTTCATTTGTTTTGTGGGATATTTATTATTTTTGTGGTAATGTATATGTATGTTCTTTTTATTCTTCAATGTGATAATATTGTTTTTATTTAATGTATTTTTTTAGTTTGTAAGTTTCTGCTGTACAACACCTTGGACTTCCTCTGTAACGTTGTTGTTGTTGTTGCTTGTAAACAAGTAAATAAATAAATGTTATAGGACACACACAGAAAAACACAGACACACACACCACTGGAGGACAGATGTCATAGGAGTGAAAAAAAAACATCAATATAAATAATTGCTTGACTGCAGTCGCTTCTCACGCGGGATGTGCCTCAGTATGAACAGTTCTAACCATCCTATCAAAACTTAAGTTCAAACAAAAAGATACAACAACAATCAAGGCATTACGTGAACTAATCCGACCCATCTTGCTGGTACAAAACAAGCGAAAACTACTTATTAGTTGAGAAATTCGTCGTAGTGTTGGTATAAGGTAAACAATGAGCGGCTTACTGGAGGCTTGGTTCGGAACAGGATTAGTTAGGAGACAAGGGGTTATAGTTTTAAGATGTGGCAAACGTGGCAAAAAAAGTAATAATAATATTATAATAATAATATTCCACAACTATCGCACAAATCAAATTCAAATTCAAATTTTCAAATTCAAATTCTTTATTGCGAACTAAGTGTGAGTTTGGAGATGTTAACAATAAATGCTAGGTTCTTAATAACTAGTTGCCTGATAAGGCATTGCAACATAAATAGTTAAAACATTGAGAAAAAAAAAATACATGCTAAATATTACAGGTCAGTTTACATTATCTATTATATTAATTATAAATATTCATATATTTTACACTAGCTTCTGCCCGCGGCTTCGCTCGCGTAAACGTAGGTTTCTCCATACAAACTTTGGACCCCCGCTTCATCACCTTAGGGAGTGAATTTTGGAAAATCCTTTCTTAGTGCACGCCTACGTCATAAAAGGAAACCTTGTGCAAAATTTTACGCTCCTAGTCCCAGTAGTTTCGGCTGTGCATTGACATGTCAGACAGTCAGTTTCTCCTTTTATATATATAGATTACTCTAATATTAATTATCAATATTCATATATTTTACATTACTCTAATATTAATTATCACTATTCTTATATTTTACAATACTCTAAATATTAATTATTACTATTCTTATATTTAACATTAATTTATTTATAATTTATGTCACACTTACATCACATGGTATCTATATTATTAATTATCATTATTCATAAATTTTGTTAATGGTAATTCATAAATTCATTTTTATTATTTATAATTTATATCACATTTACAATACATAGTTATCACATTTTAATTATCACAATTATTCTAATATATTTAATTGTTATTTTTCTTCAAGGAATTCTTTAACAGAGTAATATGCTTTCTTTTAAATCCGTCTAGTCTTAAGCTAAGCAGAGCGTGTGTTATGAGTACTAGATAACTAATAAACATACTCATATATTTCTAAATACATACATATTATAGATAAATTACCCCCAGACACAGAACAAATGATCGTGCTCATCATACAACCATTTGTCCTGGGTGGGAATCGAACCCACGACCTCCGGCATAGCAGTCAGGGCCACTAACCACTAGAACAACAGGCCCGTCAAAAAGGTGTGTCAATCAATTATCGTTGGCATCCTTACACACACTACAAAATATAACACAGGGATGGCAAACCTATGGCTATGCTCAGAGGTGGCACGCGGCAAAATAATTCGGAGACGCCAGTGAAAGAAGTATAACATGTAGGTGATTTGAAACACTGGTTCTCTAAACTAAACTACTGGTAATCACACCAATTTTCTCTTTTATATATATAATAATTGAATAAAAAAACTACTGTAAACATTACGTTAAACGAATTTTGGGCTGGTTATTAAAAATATTTGTTCATTAAATCACTAAGCCAAGATTCTTTGGCGGCAAGAAATGACAATTTTTTTTTTAAATATTTTTAGCGGCATGTTCTCATATAAAGGTTCGCCATCCCTGGTATATTATCTCCATATTCTTTTCTCATTTTGGCTGGCCTGTTAGTCTAGTCGTTAGAAACCCTGACCAATAAAAAAAAAAACAATAAAGGTTTATTCTATTCTATTTCTATTCTATTCAATATGCCGGAGGTCGTGGATTCAATTCCCGCCCAAGACAAATATTTGTGTGTTGAACACGATCATTGTTTTGCTGTGTGTCTGGGTGTAATTCATCTATAATATGTATGTATTTAAAAATATATAAGTTTTGTAAGTTTATTAGTTGTTGAATTCTCATAGCATAAGCTCTGCTTAGTTTGGGACTAGATGGCGTTGTGTGGAAGTTGTGGTATATTATTATTATTAACTAGCTTTAGGTCAGCTACCAGTTGGATGTGGCTGGATTATCCGTGTTTTACATGGAGTGCCTGCCTGCCTATCAGGCCGCCACAACCCAGGGGTAACATGATACTGTTAACTTCTTGTAGCGGTTTTCGAGATACAATCAAAGGCAGAAGAAATTGTACACAGTAGAATTTATAGCATAATAAATCACATTAGAAAATACATATGAGTACAGCCATCAGGCGATCACGTTGACGAATAACAAAAGTCTTTCTTACTTCAAAAAAACGTACGACAGTTATATTGAAAAGAAAAACTATCCATCAAACAGTGACTGCCAAGAAGGTCAACATTCAACAGATACTCCTTGGATACACTGATGGTTAGACTTCTTGACGTCTGACTATCTGTAACGATTATAAAAGATCTACGAATGACAACCGGCCACACGATTATCAAAGATCTACGAATGACAACCGAGGCCAAACAATTATCAAAGATCTGCGAATGACAACCGGGGCCAAACGATTAGCAAAGATCTACGAATGACAACCGGGGCCAAACGATTATCAAAGATTTACGAATGACAACCGGAGCCAAACGATTATCAAAGATCTACGAATGACAACCGGGGCCAAACGATTATCAAAGATTTACGAATGAAAACCGGAGCCAAACGATTATCAAAGATCTACGAATGACAACCGAGGCCAATCGATTATCAAAGATCTGCAAATGACAACCGGGGCCAAATGATTATCAAAGATCTACGAATGACAACCGAGGCCAAACGATTATCAAAGATCTACGAATGACAACCGGGACCAAACGATTATCAAAGATTTACGAATGACAACCGGGGCCAAACGATTATCAAAGATCTACAAATGACAACCGGGGCCAAACGATTATCAAAGATCTACGAATGATAACCGGGGCCAAACGATTAACAAGGATCTGCGAATGACAACCGGGGCCAAATGATTATCAAAGTTCTACGAATGACAACCGGGGCCAAACGATTATCAAAGATCTACGAATGACAACCGGGCCCAAACGATTATCAAAGATCTACGAATGACAACCAAGGCCAAACGATTATCAAAGATCTACGAATGACAACCGGGGCCAAACGATTATCAAAGATCTACGAATGACAACCGGGGCCAAACAATTATCAAAGATCTACGAATGACAACCGGGGCCAAACGATTATCACAGATCTACGAATGACAACCGGGGCCAAACGATTATCAAAGATTTACGAATGACAACCGGGGCCAAACGATTATCAAAGATCTACAAATGACAACCGGGGCCAAACGATTATCAAAGATCTACGAATGATAACCGGGGCCAAACGATTATCAAAGATCTACGAATGACAACCGGGGCCAAACGATTATCAAAGATCTACGAATGACAACCGGAGCCAAACGATTATCAAAGATCTACGAATGACAACCGGGGCCAAACGATTATCAAAGATCTACGAATGACAACCGGGGCCAAACGATTATCAAAGATCTACGAATGACAACCGGGGCCAAACGATTATCAAAGATCTACGAATGACAACCGGGGCCAAACGATTATCAAAGATCTACGAATGACAACCGGGGCCAAACGATTATCACAGATCTACGAATGACAACCGGAGCCAAACGATTATCAAAGATCTACGAATGACAACCGGGGCCAAACGATTATCAAAGATTTACGAATGACAACCGGGGCCAAACGATTATCAATGATCTACAAATGACAACCGGGGCCAAACGATTATCAAAGATCTACGAATGATAACCGGGGCCAAACGATTAACAAGGATCTGCGAATGACAACCGGGGCCAAATGATTATCAAAGATCTACGAATGACAACCGGGGCCAAACGATTGTCAAAGATCTACGAATGACAACCGGGCCCAAACGATTATCAAAGATCTACGAATGACAACCGGGGCCAAACGATTATCAAAGATCTACGAATGACAACCGGGGCCAAACGATTATCAAAGATCTACGAATGACAACCGGGGCCAAACGATTATCAAAGATCTACGAATGACAACCGGGGCCAAACGATTATCACAGATCTACGAATGACAACCGGAGCCAAACGATTATCAAAGATCTACGAATGACAACCGGGGCCAAACGATTATCAAAGATTTACGAATGACAACCGGGGCCAAACGATTATCAAAGATCTACAAATGACAACCGGGGCCAAACGATTATCAAAGATCTACGAATGATAACCGGGGCCAAACGATTATCAAAGATCTACAAATGACAACCGGGACCAAACGATTATCAAAGATTTACGAATGACAACCGGGACCAAACGATTATCGAAGATCTACGAATGACAACCGGGATCAAACGATTATCAAAGATCTACGAATGACAACCGGGGCCAAACGATTATCAAAGATCTACGAATGACAACCGAGGCCAATCGATTATCAAAGATCTGCAAATGACAACCGGGGCCAAATGATTATCAAAGATCTACGAATGACAACCGAGGCCAAACGATTATCAAAGATCTACGAATGACAACCAGGACCAAACGATTATCAAAGATTTACGAATGACAACCGGGGCCAAACGATTATCAAAGATCTACAAATGACAACCGGGGCCAAACGATTATCAAAGATCTACGAATGATAACCGGGGCCAAACGATTAACAAGGATCTGCGAATGACAACCGGGGCCAAATGATTATCAAAGTTCTACGAATGACAACCGGGGCCAAACGATTATCAAAGATCTACGAATGACAACCGGGCCCAAACGATTATCAAAGATCTACGAATGAGAACCAAGGCCAAACGATTATCAAAGATCTACGAATGACAACCGGGGCCAAACGATTATCAAAGATCTACGAATGACAACCGGGGCCAAACGATTATCACAGATCTACGAATGACAACCGGGGCCAAACGATTATCAAAGATTTACGAATGACAACCGGGGCCAAACGATTATCAAAGATCTACAAATGACAACCGGGGCCAAACGATTATCAAAGATCTACGAATGATAACCGGGGCCAAACGATTATCAAAGATCTACGAATGACAACCGGGGCCAAACGATTATCAAAGATCTACGAATGACAACCGGGGCCAAACGATTATCAAAGATCTACGAATGACAAGCGGGGCCAATCGATTATCAAAGATCTACGAATGACAACCGGGGCCAAACGATTATCAAAGATCTACGAATGACAACCGGGGCCAAACGATTATCAAAGATCTACGAATGACAACCGGGGCCAAACGATTATCAAAGATCTACGAATGACAACCGGGGCCAAACGATTATCACAGATCTACGAATGACAACCGGAGCCAAACGATTATCAAAGATCTACGAATGACAACCGGGGCCAAACGATTATCAAAGATTTACGAATGACAACCGGGGCCAAACGATTATCAAAGATCTACAAATGACAACCGGGGCCAAACGATTATCAAAGATCTACGAATGATAACCGGGGCCAAACGATTAACAAGGATCTGCGAATGACAACCGGGGCCAAATGATTATCAAAGATCTACGAATGACAACCGGGGCCAAACGATTGTCAAAGATCTACGAATGACAACCGGGCCCAAACGATTATCAAAGATCTACGAATGACAACCGGGGCCAAACGATTATCAAAGATCTACGAATGACAACCGGGGCCAAACGATTATCAAAGATCTACGAATGACAACCGGGGCCAAACGATTATCAAAGATCTACGAATGACAACCGGGGCCAAACGATTATCACAGATCTACGAATGACAACCGGAGCCAAACGATTATCAAAGATCTACGAATGACAACCGGGGCCAAACGATTATCAAAGATTTACGAATGACAACCGGGGCCAAACGATTATCAAAGATCTACAAATGACAACCGGGGCCAAACGATTATCAAAGATCTACGAATGACAACCGGGGCCAAACGATTATCAAAGATCTACAAATGACAACCGGGACCAAACGATTATCAAAGATTTACGAATGACAACCGGGACCAAACGATTATCAAAGATCTACGAATGACAACCGGGATCAAACGATTATCAAAGATCTACGAATGACAACCGGGGCCAAACGATTATCAAAGATCTACGAATGACAACAGGGGCCAACGGTTTTACGTCGTAAATAACAAAATAATAAAAGAAAAAAATACAGTTATACTATTTTTACTTTAAATATTTTGTGTTTTAGTTTGTGTTTACGTTGTGTCATTTTTTTGATGTGCAATAAAGTTTCGACTGTCTCTAGGTAAACTCTCGAACCTGAAAATTTGTATTTTTATTTTATTTTTGTTTTAAGCTTAGCTTAGAGGTATGCGTACTAAAAAAAAAATATAATTATCAGTGCTTATTGCTTTTTTGAAATCAAATAATATCGGAACGTAACAGTTAAGCTGTCGTATATAAACGAAAGTTAAGAATCGCAAGCATACGCGGTAGTGGCGAGTGGCCCAAATGAGATGAAACTACCGGTTTTGCGCGGTTTTATTTAAATTGTACGATATACTAATTATGGCATCAAAAGTATTTTTTGGTCTTTTCTCAAAGTGTTTCCCAGGAAACAAATTGGATCCTGTAGTTTCGATATTTTTCGGCGCGGTACGTACTCAAAATAATATCGAAAATGCCGTTTCTGATTGTGTACGTGGAATTTAAAGTGACGTAAAATAACGATTTACGCAATTTCGAAATGTTTTGGTTACTGTGTTTCCTTCTAAACAATCGAAAGTGCCAGTTTTTATTAATAATGTCTTTGCAGTTACGTAGTATGTTATAGTAATTAATTTTTCTCAAAACCTATACATAATTATTAAAAAATAAGTTTGAGTAGGTAATGGTACATAAATCTAATTTAAATATGAAACCAAATTTATATGCAAATCAAAAGACAAAGTTATCCATAAAATAAACTTCAAATCGCTCTCCTGTAAAGGAAGCTTTTTCAATTCCGATAGTTTACCTAGGGATAGTCGGTTTGTTCTATTCTATTTTTCGTTGCCTTTTTATCTTTCTCTGTCTTATCCAGCGATTGTTAGTTGGTTCCTTGTTTAATGTCATTTGTTTAGGACGGGAAAAGTTTTTGACTGGTCCCACATTATTAAAAGGTCGTTTACCGGAGTTTGTTTGTCCACACCGGCAACACCTGCCCACTCGAGCCCGCACCGATTGAGTTCGTTGAGAGCTTAATTATGTTTGTAATGAACAGGTGTAAAGGAAAGACGCTACGGCTATATTTTAATTCAGAATTCAAGACAGTAATCAAATTTTGCAACATTAAAGTCTAACTCACGGTCATAGTCATAGTTTAAGTTCATCATCATTTCAGCCGAAAGACGTCCACTGCTGGACATAGGCCTCCCCCACAATGAACAGTCCTGTGCGTCTCGCATCCATCGGACTCCCGCAACTGTTACCAAGTTATCGGTCCACCTTGTAGGAGGCCTTCCAAAGCTACGTCTTCTGGAATGTAGTCGCCGTTCCAGAACCTTTCGGCCCCAACGGCCATCTATTCTGCGAGCAATGTGCCCTGCCCATTGCCACTTAAGTTTGGCGATTCTTCGTGCTATGTCGGTAGCCTTGGGGCTCCTTCGGATATCCTCATTCCTGATTTGATCACGCAAGGAAACTCCGAGCATAGGCTTTTCCATTGGCGTTTGGGTGACTTTAAGTCTTCTGATGAGAGCCCATTATAAGCGACCACGTTTCGGAGCCATATGTCATCACTGGCAACACGCACTGGTCATAAACTTTCGTCGTAGTTTAAGTTACTGAGCCTTAAAAGTCGTAAAAGTTTTGTTGCTAGCGTGAGCCCATCTCAAAGTAACACCACATCGGAGAGGTGCCACCTCTGTCGGGAGAATTTGAAACCTCCTGAAGATTTTATCCAGCCGTCGGAGAACCACTCTCTTGGACAGGAGTTTCCATGATCAATCTGGAAAACTCTAAACAGACTTCGCACCCAGGTTGGGCGCAACAAAGACATCTCCACAGATGGGGGTTCCAGGACGGTTCCGACCTTCAGTGTTTTTGCGGCGTCTCTCCACAGACCATGTCCCACCTTCCATCCTGCATGTTGATTTTGATAATTAGACTTTCTTGAGATCTCTCTCGATGTTAGACCACCAGGTTAATGGTGGGCGGCCTCTCCCTCTCTTTTGTTCGGGTTAATTTAGGGCTGTTTTTACCACATGGTCTTCGCTACACCTCATTACACGTCCATACCATCTTAGGCGGTGCTCTGTCATTTTGTCCGCGATGGGCGCAACCCCAAAACTGCTTCGTATGTATTGTCTATTCTGGACACACCTCCCGCCTGTCGCCTGTTAAACAATGACAAATAAAAAAATAATAAAAGATTACCAATAATCTAATGGTATCTTGGTATTATTACTTAATATATGACCTTTTAAACTTGAATTCTTCTAGTGACATTATTATTAGCTTCATTTATTATGTTTCATGGTTACAATAATAAAGCTTGTGATTTGCATGCCTTAAGATGTATAGTAATATTTAAAAAAATATAGCACAGTCCATCTGTTCTATCTGTCAAGACCCTTTAGCTTGGGAGCGCGTGGAGGTATCGAGTTGAAATTAAAACGATATACTCAGGTCTGCGATCCCTTGAGGCTGTGAAAAAATCAAATTTCTGAATTAACGAAAAAAATTACAACCGTCGCAAAAACGTATCTACCGAAATTTTCAAGGGAATCGTAATTCATAGGATACTTCCTGTTGACCTAGAATTCTCTCTTAGCATAGGTATAAGAAAATTCTGAAAACTGTAAAGTAGCTGTGTCACAATAAAAAAACACTTTTTTTGCGATTCGGAAAAATCTTCGTAACTCAATCCGGAAATCGAACTATTTTCGTAGGTACGTTTGTACGAAACACTCAGTGCGCGAGTCCGACTCACACTTGCCCGGTTTTTATAGGCATTTTGTATACAAAATCTGTCAACTACCAGTGTAAAAATATTATTTTAAGTACATATTGGCCCTTGTTGGCATTATGCCGAGCTGAGGCACTTTTAGCATTACTCGTGTAGGTACAAATGTTTTTATATACGCAATTTCCTTTCTTTCTTTTTTTGTTGAGCACAACACACAACATTGCAAACAACAACAACATTGCAAAGTACTTTATCTGTAGCAATTCCGCCACAAATAAAGTATTTACAACTATAACAACTCCTGAAAACCAGAATATACCGTAGTGACCACCAGAAAAGCGGTGAATCAAAGAAGCACGCCGTGTCTTTTTTAGAGGTAGGAAATCATTTATGAATGATTTCCTAAGAAGAAGTCTATGGACTTCTCACGCTCTAGCGTGGAGCGAGACGCCGTGTCAGACTTTCACTGACTAAAACCACACCTGTGTTCTTCAGTCGTCTTTTGGGTTCAAGGACCACGGGTTTCCTTTACAATAAATTCCGATTGGCTCTAGCGGCCAACGGTCCTGCTGAGCCCTTACGGTTTGCCGACTCTTTCAGGCACGCGTGGAACACTACAGTCCTGGAGAAAGGAAAATTAAACTTTTTTTGTAACGAAATAAATCAGAAGAAAAACAAAATTTGTACTAATATAAACCTAATTGACTACTGTTACTCTCATAATTATAGAAGCGTGAACCGTCTATATATTATTCAAATGAATTCTCAGTACTGGGTTGCTACGAAATCGTAGGCGTCGTAGCAATCAACATCTACGTCGTAGCAATTGCGTAGTCCTAATTAGTGTATTTTAAACTAAATGTAATCTTTATATTTTTGTGATATTGAAGGAGATTGCATGAAAAAATGCTAGCAGAAGCCAGAGAAAAGAGTCTTACTCCTTTTAGATTGTCTAACTTCAGACTATTTGTAATGACTGTCAAAAATCTGCGAAAAATAGACGGGACCAACGGCTTGGTGTGTTTTCCAAGGTACGGAGGAATCTTGGTATGTTAAAATGGTTACCCATCCACTGCCCAACCTCAGTAAGCATTACTTTTTCTCGGAGATCAACCCCTGCGACTGTTATTATTTCACGCTCAACAAACAGAAAAAAAGTCGTTGAAAAAACCTTGTCGCACCATTGTCATATTATCGCGACTGTTTGCTTGCCGTTAAAGAAAGCGAAAACTGTAAAATATCAACAAAACAAACATTGTTCGCAATAAATATTACTCGGTGCCACACATCGACAAGCAAACTTATTGTCCTATTACAGGTTTTCCTCAATATTTCACGATATTCCACCAGGAACGCAGAGGTGTGTGGAGGTCTAATGTGGCCAATAGTTGGGCAATTTGTTTCCATTGTGGTTGGCGACCGCCCGTGTGATATGAACTCTTGGTACTTTATTTATGCTTTGCTGTGAAAATATTGTGTTTATTTAGGGCCAATATTATTATTCTATTTTAAAATGTGTACGTAGAAATTAAAGAAAGTGTGCGTTTTATTAGATGTGAGAAGATCTTTAAGTTAAATCATCAAATAACTTCTCCCGCTCTGGGTGGAGCGAAAGAGAGGGTCAGACTTTTACTGACTAAAACCACAGAGTTCCTTCAGTTGCCCTTTGCAAGGGCTTCGGTAACTCTTTTAAAGAATTTGCAGCCCTGGCAGGTATCGACCTTAACTGGCCCAAAAATTGAATATTTGAACAATCTGCAGCCCTGGCAGGTATGAACTAGCACTAGCTTGAACTAGCGCACTAAAACAATTCTGTCAACTAGCCGTGGTACGGTGGATCGGGGTACTACGTTTTGATTGGTACGGGGTTGAGAAATCAGATCTATAATCATATGTGTGTACAGACATTGTCGCCAGATATTAGACGTCTAGTGGCTGTAAGGTCGTTGCTCTCACAGTACGATGGGATGGCAATCCGAGACGACCAGCCCCCCTAGCCAAGTTACAATCGTTTCGTTTGCGTCGAATGCCTCGAGTAGGCCACGCCTCCGATTTCTTTGTTCTGAGATCATCTCAACGCTCAGTCACGTGGTCAGAACAAAGGAATTGGAGGCGTGGCCTACTCAAGGCGTTCGACGCAAACGAAACGATCGTAACTTGGCTAGGGGGCAAAAGAGATTGGGCGAAGGGACAACAGCTTTACATGCTTGCCGTGTCATGGGCCTGTCACACCACCAGCTTACAAACTCCGGCCTTCTACAGAGTAGATAATTCCCATTAGTTTTTTTTCCTGACAAGGAAATCGACCCAGGACCTTATGTTTCAGTTGCACTTGCCACCACGAGACCAACAAGGCAATCAATAGCTTTATAGTATTTATGAGACGGTAGTAAAGGTTTGAAATGTGTAACAGAAATAGTGTTTGTGGCAATTTGTTACTATTGTAGCTCACCGGATATTGTCCTGTGATACTTACCGTGTTCGTCCCGACCTATACTCAGCTATCGATGGATTCATGTCACTAAAATAATTTTAGTCTCTCTTAGTAGTTACATAACTCTTTTTACCTATAATTTTTTACTAAGTTACCTAATTAAGAATTATAAATTATCTAAGTAAGATTAAAAAACTAAAAAAAAAACTGGTTCAATCATAAGTGTAAAAAATTAAAAAGTTAATTGATCAAATCAATGTTATTTTTCTTCGTTACCTACTAGGTACTTTTCTAGTTTGATGTATAAATTATCGAATACAATGACAATAGTCAGTAGATTTATGAAAAAAAATCGAATTGACGTGTAACTAAAGTACTTCGATGTTATAAGCAATTGAGTTATCATTTTTGGTTAGCATACGCGAATGTGAGTACCAATACAAACCAATTCTGGTTTAATGGTACAAAAGAAACCAAAACTATAAAAAAGACTGTATAAATGGAACAATTAAAAAAGCGTCACAGTAATGAAATATCGAAACAAAGTATTCAGAGTGATAAATAATTTGTATTAAGTAATTGAAGTTACTAGTACCCGTAAAAAAATTTTTCAGGGTCTGCAAGAGATCACAAACTTTTCAAGCGGCCTGATGCAATTGTTGGTATTTATTTAGTTTCATCACTGCTTTGAAAATATTAAATTTCTGGCTTGCAGCAGTGGTTTTATTTTTGGAATCGTCTGTTCCAGTCCCTTATTTGATACCCCACATAATCTTGGCACTAAAAAAGTGACAATTGTTGGTAAGCATTTTTAAAACCTGTATAATGAATCCTACTTAAATGGTTATTTCATCATCATGATCATCATCATCATCTTCCTGCCCTTGTCCCGTGTTATTTGGGGTCGGCGCAACACGTTTTCTTCTTCCATTCTGCCCTGTCACTCGTCATACTATCTCCTTTTCTTTCATATCACTCTTCACACAATCCATCCATAAATGATTATTTAAAATGTAAAAAAATATTTGAAAAATGAACAGCTATGATTTTCAAAAATGAATTTTATTTATATTTTTTTGATTTAGACAATATGACGCCTGGGTGTCGTTATAATTATTTATTATTGATTACTGTCATATTCTTGGTGATACTCATATGATTAAGTCATATCGATTGACGTAAAAATCATCTAAATAACCCGCGTATTTAGTATCTAGACCGCAACAGAAATATATAGGCATACACATATAAGTTACCTTCATTTGTGTCACGAAGTTAAGTAAAAAGTAGAGCCAGTGTCAGAATATTGTATTAGAAGAAATACTCGTACATTAACAAAATAATTATAAGTGTTTACAGTTGCTCAATTATTTGAGATTGCTCGAGTTTTTGCAAGATTAAACATTAACGTATGTCTGTGCGAGTAAGTAATTAAATTATAGTAAGGGCCTGCACACACTTGAAACAAGACTGTCTAAGACAGACTTTTCTACGAAGTCGCAGACTTGTTTACGACAAGACTGTTTTGTCTTTGTCATCGCGCACACCATCAAGACGAAACATTTTCGCGGCGTACGACCAGTGTTGCCAACTTAGTGGATTTTCCACTAAAACTGGTGATTTTAACCCTCCATTTAGTTGCGAAATATTGGTTTTAGTGGCTAGTGGATTTCTCTAGTGCTTTAACAAAATTCAATTTCTTACAAAAAATGCGATCACTCGGGTGTAAATCAGCACTACAGAATTCATAATTATCAATCTGATATCGACGATGATGGCGCAAACAAAAATGATTCGTTTGAAGACGAATTAATACAATATATTGAATAATTTATATGTTGCTTTACCTAATAATGTTAATTTACCCACAAATGGTATTTTGATCAACTGATTGTAAATTTTTATTACTTATTATTAAAGGAATCTAATAAACAACCTATATGTCTAGGTACTTATTTTATTTCGTACAACACATATTTATTCAGTGGGAAATGTTGCGATTTTGTGTGTAGGAAAATTTTTTGCTAGTGGTTTTCTGGTAGTTTTAAAAGTTGACTCTAGTGGTAAGTTAGTCTAACTGTTGGCAACCCTGGACGTCTCAAAACAGTCTTGCCGCAGACAAGTCTGCGGTGTCGTAGGCAAGCCTGCGACGTCGTAGACAAGTCTGTCTAAGACAATTTTGTCTCAAGTGTGCGCAGGCCCTAAAAGCTAAACAAAGTTACTTTCAAATGTGTGGAAGTTTATTCATCTGTAGATAGATAAGTACGCAAGCGTCAAATGAAAACTTAAATGACGGAACGTGTACGTAACACGTGTAAGATTTCAAATTAATGTTATTTATAGGTACTATTTCGACGAACTGGCAGGCCTTGATAAATACTATTTTATTTAACATGGAACTAGTCCTAAAAAGTCTTATTGGGACACTGTAAGCGTGTAAGAGACGTTTGTTGTATCAGCGGTTTTGTGTGAAAGCGATCGGCGATCGGCAGTTAGGGTCGCCACACACGGGCCACCGGCCACAATCAGAAAACGCCGCCACCGGCATATTTCCTACAGTTCTTATACATTTAATATAGATTCGCCGAACATGGTTGACGCCGGTGGCTGCTACATGCTACAAATCACCGCTTCTCGTTCTTGTGGCCCGCACTGGCCACTAAACACCGATACAAAACGCCGTTACACGCCACTCGCGCATTTAAACCTTCTTCGTCAGAGTCCATTATCCATACTGTGCGTATGGGTTAAAAAAAGTAGCAGCCACCGGCCACAAGTGGCTGTCGCACGCTTCAGCTTCCTTTGTGGCCGCTTCTAGCTTCTCGTAGCGGCGTTTGCGGCTGTCGCGTGTGGTCCATGTGTGGCGACACTTACTGCGCAGTTACATATCGGTATGTTAGTGTGACAAGCTTGGGGCAAAAATATAATTTAATAGTTTTTAGTAGTCTAAACAAATTATTTTATTGTGTGTCGTAGTAAACTTTCAGGGCAACACAGTAGGTACACAGTCGGACATTCTTACAATCTTAAATTAATTATTCTACGGGTACGTACTAACGGGATAGAAATAATATCCGGTCATAAACCAGTCTATATTTCTGTTCCAATACAAATCTGTTCAGCCGCTAAGATGTGTCAATTATTTGGGCTCGCCAATCGTGATAAAAGAGTAGCTAGAGAGGCGTCACGGCCTCTTGACTTTTCACCTGAGGAGGTGGTCCACACCATTGTGTGATCGCCTGGAAGATACGGTGGAGTATACGGTAGAAGTCTGCCTTGCTTGGGTGGAACACTACTATGTCTTTGTGGAAACGATTGGTGGCAGCGATCTCTCGCATCTTGTTTCAGGCTATGATCTGGAGCGAGAGGAAATGAGAAGCGGTCGCTTCTTTCTGCAAAGCAGTAATGCAAACAAAGGAGATGGCCGCAATGTGAGGGAACGAACTCACGCCACAGCCATCGCCACAGGAGATGCCCCGGGCGTCGTCGGTAATCACAGAGCAATCTCCGACCACCGTAGGCGCGGGTTTGCGGACGATAAGTAATGGATAGCTCGCCGTCCAGTAAGGACCGAGCCCTAGTTGTTGACTGTGCGTACTGTTCTACGCGTGACTTAAAGAGATGCCAGCAAAACCGTAACGGCCTAGCAGGACGGATACCCTCTAGGGACATTGAGTATTTCTGAAAAGAAAATCCACGGTCCTAGAACGCAAAGAGCAAGTGAAGAAGCACAAATGGGTATAGAAGACAGAAAAATCTAGCACGCCCTCACGCTCCACCTAGAGCAGGAGAACTCATTTGATGACATCCCACCTGAAAAAAAAAAGTGTGACAAATATTTAATATAAATGAAACTGCTGTATTCAATCGAAATCTTCTAAGGTCGCTGTCAAATGTCTTAGAATTAGCGGTTCTAAGATATTATCCTCATAATTTTTCGCTTTTGAAATTTTTTTAATACCACTATATTGTGTAGGTACCACTATTGTACAAAAACCTCCCCTTTCTCTCTTGGGCGATCCCTGGCCAAGTTTGTCCCGCGAACATAATTAGAGCTTAGCCAAGCTGATAATCTACAATCGTTAACGCTGGTAGAAAACTTCAAATGTATGGAAATTACATCATTTTAACGCTAAGTCACGTGGTCAGAACAAAGGAATAAATGATAAATGATATTTATTTTACAAGTAGGCTTTTAAAAACACTTTTGCACGTCAATTTTTTTTGTCAATTTAAACTAGATGAAGCCGGTGTTTCCTAGCTGACTACCCTGAGAAGAAACACCGAAACAAACTCAAGGGTCAAACTCAAAGAATCGGAGACGTTGCTGACTCGAAGCGATCAACGAAAGAGATTCGAAACGAAACGGTCGTAACTTGGCTAGGCCTGCAGATCATCACACCGCCTTCACCGTGGTTCTCGACTGTTTTCACTTATCGTTTCTATAAAGTTATAAAGTCACGGGATGAACCTCGCATATTGCAGTTCAACACTATTTCGTCGCCTTGCACAAATTATGTTGTAAAGCGAGAGTACACAATTAGCATTCACAGACGGCTGTACTCATTAGCGATCATTCACTCTACATTCATATATGATAAGTAATGCAATATATCAGATCTTCTTCGGCTATCAGTGACTATCATTTCAATGTATCATCCAAGGTGTGTGCGACCCATTCAGCAGCGCATACACTATACAACTGCTTTAGGGCGGAATTCACCAGTAAAACTAATCGCGTTTAGCCGCTGTCACTGGTAAAAAAAAAACAAAAGAAAAATAAAGACAAGTGACACTAGTGACAGCGGCTAAACGCGATTATGCGAGCCAAACGTTAAAACGCGATTAGTTTTGTTGGTAAATTCCACCCTTAGATAGATGGACGGCGAGCAATGGGTAGCCCGCCGTCCGACTGTCCGGTAACCGTCCGGACCGAGTCCAAGTCGTTGACGGCGCGTATTGTTCCACGCGCGCCTCAGGGAGATGTCAGCAAATCGTAGGGGCCCAGCAGGGTCGAAGCCTACTGGGGCCATGGGTAGTGTGAAAACGAAACCCGGGGTCCTGGGACGAAGGCAACGAAGGAACAGGAGTGGGTTTTTAGTCAGTAAAAGTCTGACACTATCTCCCGCCCCACCCAAGGGCGGGGGATGTCATAAGATGATTTTCCCACCGAAAAAAAAAAAACCCTTTAGATAGATCGGTACTAACGAACGACAGTAAAAACTTCAACGACGGAATAAGAGAAGGGTGTAATGACACGGTTAGAATTTAAAGTGGCTGTCTTATTAAATAGCACATAAAAATAATGTGTGTTGGCTTGTATGTTTGTCCCTTTTAATGTGTGTACTGGTTTAGAAGTTTTGGGTACAGGAATAAAATATAACTGCCGTCAGTGGTAGGTTTAATGAGTTTAGTTATGTGGACGGTTTTGTGTTAATCTCTAAAGTGTGGAAACAGATTTTTAAATGTTTGTTTTTTTTTCCTTCGGTAGGAAAATCATCCAATCACATCCCGCGCTCTTGGGCGGAGCGAGAGATAGTGTCAGACTTTTACTGACTAAAAAACCACTCTTGTTCTTTCGTTGCCTTTTGTACCAAGGCCGAGTCTTCCTTTCAGAATCAGAACCTTGGCCCCTGTAGGCTTCGATGCCTGGCAGGGTCGACCTTGTTGGGCTCCTACGGTTACTGACATCTGATTCTCGTAATATTACAAGTTACAGATAATTACAAGGGCGTCGCAAAAACATTACAATATGATTGTAAAGGGAGGCGCGGTATAAAAAGATCGGGTACTCCTGATGTATGGGATATTTTTAACTTTGTATAAAAAATCTTATATTTCACTAAAAATACTAATTGTACACCAAATTACAAAACATTAATAGACTTTTTACAATTATTAAGGGACTTGGGCACCCCAACTCGGTGTTCAAAAACGTAATGTAGACTTTATTTCGTCATAACATAACATATATTATGTAATAAAAGGAAACATTCTGAACTTTAACGAGGCAAGTTAAAGCTTCACATACATATAAACTGGGGATTAACTTGTTTTAACCGTGGTTTAAACTATAATAATCGTCGATTAAGAGAAGACAGGGCGCAAGCGAAGTTTCACGGCCTGAACATTATTATTGGAAAAGTTACGCGGAAAACGTGAACATTCAGATGTTTGATAGTGACTAGAAGTGGCTTAGTAAGTAATTATTACAAGATGCCAGGACTGCAAGATGGTTCGCAAGAGTTACCGTGGATTTGGAACCCAAAGGGCAACTGAAGAAACACAGGTGGGATTTAGTCAGTAACTGCCTGATATTCCTTCTAGTTTCTGAAAATAAAACGTGAGGAAATCGGCATAATATATAGTGTAATAATAATAATATTCCACAACTATCACACATTGGCTTCGGATTCGGATTCCGTATCTAAGTCGGCAAAAATGGAACCCTTACAGGATCACACTGTGTTCCGTTTACCCGTTTGTCAAGACCTTTTTCTCAGGAACGCGTGAAGGTATAAAACTGAAATTTATATCAAATACTCAAGTCTGCTACCCAGTGCAGCAGTGAAATCAAACTGGCAAGTAAACGCAACCAAAAAATAAGCCCGTTCATGCTCCGGTATATGGCTCCGAAACGTGGTCCATTACAATGGGCCTCATCAGATGACTTAAAGTCACCCAAAGGACAATGGAAAGGGCTATGCTCGGTGTTTCCTTGCGTGATCGAATCAGGAATGAGGATATCCGCAGAAGAACCAAGGTTACCGACGTAGCACGAAGAATCGCCAAACTTAAGTGGCAATGAGCAGGGCACATTGCTCGCCGAATGGATGGCCGTCGGGGCCGAAAGGTTCTGGAATAGCAACCACGTACCGGAAGACGTAGCGTTGGAAGGCCTCCTACGAGGTGGACCGAGGACCTGGTAAGGCTTGCGGGAATCCAATGGATACGAGAAGCACAGGACTGTTCATTGTGGTGACACTTGGGGAGGCCTATGTCCAACAGTGGGCGTCTTTTGGCTGAAATGATGATGATCATGCTCCATTTAGGTGCCTGCGTATTTTGACACTCACTAGGAAATCAAAACTTGTAGCGTAATATTAACCTAGAATTTTAAAATTTGGCATGACTCAAAGTCTCATAGCACAAGTATAAGAAAAAGTATGGAAACAAAAAAAAAATGTTTTGTAGTTACGTTACAAAAAAAAATAGATTTTGAGATACGGAATAATCATCGAGACTCGATCCGGGAATCTGATCTATTTACATTGGTAAGTTTATACGGAACCCTCAGTGTGCGAGTCCGACTCGCACTTGCCTAGTTTGATTTTGATCGTTTGGCGAAATAAGCTAACGCTCGGCGTACTTTGTATTTTGTTCTTTTTTTTTTACTTTTTGTTTATAACCGTTGTGCTGTGTCTGTCCCGAATAAATGCATTTCTATTCTATTCTATTCTTTTCTAACGATAACTGATCGGGAGATTATAATTATGATATGAAACAGACTAAAACAATTATAATTTCTAATCGCATCCAGCGATGTATAAAACATAGATCTCTCTCTCCTTGCTCTCATCGCAGACGCGCTCTTCCTTTGATGTCTTTCGTGATTATGTTCTAAGATTAACTAATACTTAAGTAAAGTTTAGTTCCGTTTTATGTTTCCTATCATACAGCAAGAGTCAGTATTTATTACTTTGGCATCATTCACTTTAGTTCCTCAATTTTATGTTTTACTTTTGACTATTTTGTTGGTCGAATGAGACATTCGTTTTGTTTCCTGGGTAAAATGTTGTGAGTTTATTCATTAGGAAAATCTCACTTCACTCACTTCACTTTTTAGGGTTTTCCTCATTAGGACTGCTACTGAGGAAAACCCAAAAAGTGAAGTGTATTCGGTTTTTAGGGTTCCGTACCTCTGTCTGTCAAGACCTTTTATCTCGGAAACGCATGGAGGTATCGAGTTGAATTTAAAACAATATACTTAAGTTTGTAGTCCCTTGAAGCAAAAATCAAACTTCTAAGTTTACGAAAAAAAAGATACGGCCGTTTATGTCGCAAAAAAACGTACATTTCAACACTCTCAAGGGAATCAAAATTCATAGGTTACTTCCCGTTGATCAGAATCCTGAAATTTAGCATAAAGTAAGGTCTTAAGGCACAAATATAGGAATCAATCTGAAAACTGTAAATTTATTGTTACGTCACATTTTTTTTTTGTGTTTCGGAAAAATCTTCTTCTTCTTTCTTTTTAGCACGTTATTCATGTTAAAAATATTATATAAAAAATAGTCCTCTGAAGTATTTTAACATCGTTATATGTGTGTACTTTATGTACTTTCATTAACTTCCCCCAATGATTGTCTGTTAATGTATTTGAATCCATTGACGTAGGTCTTAAGAGCTCTCCACATATATCGCAGTGTGATAGCTTGATTAGATTAAATTAATTTTCGTACTAATTAATTGCAATCTTCATTAAATTAGATTTGTGGCAATTTGGAAACCATCTCAGCTTAGTTAAATTAATATCTACGTAGTGTATGATCGTTCATTTTACATATTTCTACTTGATGTTCATCTACCTTAAATTACCATGTGACGTTGCAAAATGAATTATTTTATGGACTACTGTCGAAGAGACATCTCTTTTGTCAGTAATGTCATATTAGTTCCTCGTAAAAACGAGAGATTGCACCTCGGTATGGATCGGCGGTTAGGAGTAGCCAGAGTACCTCAGGAATGGACTGGTTACAATCAAGATATTTTAGCATGTTTAGCTTTTGGTCCAGAAAGTCATATATGTAGATTTTTGACAGTCGTTAAAGAATCAGAATTCTAAAAATCTGACACCAGTCCTACTCCATGTAAAATACTGATACTCAGTATTATCCAGAAAGATTAGAAACCAACGCTTACATATTTAGCAAAACGAATAGACAGATTTATTATTTTGTTATAAATATATTCCTCAAAGTAATTATTTGATTCAAAGAAAACGTTGAAATCATTTACAATTTTACTATCTCCCGTGGAAGCTTTCGCATCTCTAGAAAAGGTGGTGAAATGTGGATTACACGATTAAACACTAGAAAAAAATGTACTCACATCATTATATCTAGCCCTGACTACTCAGATACTTGATGAATAATGTCCAAACAAGCAAATGGCTGCCACAAATCATGAGATCTTCAGCAATTGTCATATCCAAGCAAATTTACCAAGTTATCACATCCATCAACCGTAAGTCGACATTAATTAGCAGAATTAACATTCCATCCAGTTATAATTAGCCACCCCACTGCGGTACAAACGAACCTACCTAT
The DNA here is from genome assembly GCA_961205895.1 of Mythimna pallens. Taxonomy (NCBI): domain Eukaryota; kingdom Metazoa; phylum Arthropoda; class Insecta; order Lepidoptera; family Noctuidae; genus Mythimna; species Mythimna pallens. Next base: position 2,397,928 of record OY540843.1, on the reverse strand, counting down.
CTACTGCCACGGAGTAGATAGGTACAGAAGGTCGGCATCATTGTACACCATCCTTGAGTGGTGTCCTACGGTAGGTGAATCAACGTGAATATGATCGCAAAGCGAATCGGCATGACTGGAGCAAACAATTGATACCTTATCGTAGTGGTCAACGAGACCAACAACACGCAGGTGCGGTGCGGCGACGAGCGACGCGAAGCAAACGCGATTGATTGATTTTGCGCGGACTCTTGCGGTACGATGATTGTTGAAGTGTACGCACGTAGGACAGAACAGCCGCGTCGCGTTGAATTTGCGTGAACCATATTGGCTCGCTTCGCAATAGATAGTAATAATGAAAGAAAGAGAGAAAGAAAGAAATCATTTATTTGTCGGCAATGACGCTATATTAGGACTAACATTCACGCTGAATCGCTCCCCTAAGAAGCCGAGTTATAAAAGTTCAGTAATAGTAGAGACTCGGCCAATGACGTCCTGTCAGTTCTTTTACACAAGTAACTACTTATTGGGATCGTGAACTTGTCAAGTTTCAAAATTACCAATCTAGATTTATGAGAGTAAATATTATTATTGTCCTTTAGGCACTACCTATGAAGTTTTCGTTTTATTTTATTTATTGCATATTTAAAAAAAAATGCAATGTCTTCAGATTTACTTGGAATTATAGGCGCAAATAAATTTTATGTTTAAAGTATGTTATTCTCGTTTTAAAATTAGTTATTTATTAATTTCTTTTGCGCAAAACGCGATTGGAATTTGAGATCGCCCGTACGCTGGTTCGTGTTGCTAATTGTATTCAATTTCTGAAGATATTAGACCCATAAGTTGAACTAATGAAAATTGCAAAAATCCGCTGGATCTAAGAAGCACAACGTTTGTTATGCCAACGCTTGAGGGCGCTCTAAGTCTAGCAGTAGCCATAAGAGACCAAGGTGGGTGAGGACATCGTGGAGGATGTATGCGTGAAGACAAACTGGGCGTTGAAAGTCCTGCAGTTAGAATCGCGCCATAAAATTAATTTTCAGTCGTTTGTTTTGGCCAAAGGGTGTTGTGTATCGACGATTTCTACCTCAAAAGACAGAATTATTTTGTAGGCTGTCCCGAATCCCGTTTCTAAATGATGGTGATGATAAGACTTCTGTTCCAATCTATTCTGTGTTTTTAGAGTAGAATGGGCAGAAGCAACCCCAAGATTACCCTCCCGCAGTTTTATGGCCCAAGTTCTGCTAAAATTGCGAATTAATGCTGATTTTCGTTAGTATTCAATTAGTATTGAACCATTGGATTGGAAACATCTGCGTTTTTGAGGTGAGATGGGAGAATCGAAATTGATCAATTGTTTGATCAGGTTTTGAGGCATCTGTCTTTTGATAGCTTTTGAAATACTTTACTGACCGACGCTGCTAGAATTAAGTTTAATTTTAAGTTCAAGTATTTTTTAAATTGATTAATCTTAAGTTCGTATTAATGAAATAGAATAGAATAACCATTATCGTGCACAAAAATACTAACAAAACTTTGAAACAAATTTAATTCCATGGGCACACTGGCAGGCTTATCGCTGACAACGATATCTACCAGACTACCTTAGAATAGACTACTTGAAATTAAGGAGGTAAGAGGGGGGGGGGGGCGGGTAGGGGGTTTGGTGACGAGGGTGTGGGTAATAATTAAGAAGTAAGTTTTAACGTTTGATTACCGATTAAAAACATGCAAATTATCCGCTTTAACTTTTCCTTACGTCAGACAGTCAGAGTCATCTTGTTGTTAATAATAAAATGAATAATTATATTAATATAGCCTATTTCACTCAGGAATAAAGCAGCTTTCTATCGGTGAAAAAATTTAGCAATCGAAACAGTATTTTCAGAGATTACCTCCTACAAACAAAAAAAAAAAACAAAAAAAAAAACTTTACCTCTTTATAATATTAGTGTAGACAACATTATGGTCGATTTTGTTAGTAAAGTACCTTATAATTAGTGTTACTATGCGTTCCAAATAAGAATAGGAAAGTCAATAACCTCGATCAGTCAAATGTTGAGTGAAAAGTACGGTTTAAAAAGAAAACTTATTTGCGTATCAATAAAGGTTTTTTTACTTTGTATTAATAAGTCTTAGTTAAATCTAGGTGAAGTAAAAACGTTATTGTTTAATATAAATTACATAAATATATTGTTTTAAGTCATAATTAGTTTAAAAAAAACATTTTCTTTCTTATTTTCATTGTTAGGAACAATCTGCCTTGTTCTTTCATTTGCCACTACTCAGATACTTCACAGTGACGCAGAGATTAGCAAAAATGAAGAACTGGATTCTGATTAAACTTTTTTCGTTCACGATTAGTAAATAAATTGAATTTTAAAATTTTCTTTGTTTGCTTACCCTACCCAATTTCTCCGATTTGACGGTATGTCGTGACATGTAGCAGTTGATAACATAGGTAGACATTTGGCAGTATGATAACATGGCAATAAATCCTATTCTTATTTGGATCGCATTGTAGTAAAAAGCATCCAAAAATAAAATAAAAACATACATTTAAGTGGGTGACGCAAGATATGCAGAGAACGGTATAGCAAAGAGTAAACTATCTGACCATTCTCTCCACATAGTGCCTACACGGTACGGGTGACTGTCAGATCCATACAATGTAGTTAGCTATCCTTTTTGTCTCATCTTAAAGATGCATATTTTCGTCCTGCTGTCATATTGCGTTACAAGGACATAGTGCATAGTGTGTGTAATTCAGAGACTTTACATGGAACGACTGCCTTTCTGACCCTGATAATTTTACGCCAGAGGAGTAGCATGGACTAATTTGGGCGTGGGACGTGGGCGAAGGCGCATCAGCCAGGCCTTTTTCTTTATGAATTCGAAAACGAGACAGCGACTGTCGCAACTCAGTGTCTGACCACATCGTCGCTTACCATCGGGTGAAATAGTGGTCAAGCGCGAACCTATAAATTAAATAACAAAACTTTCTGCTTTAGAGTCCACGCACACGCGAGGCCCCTTTAGGTGCGAGGCCATGAGCGAGGGCCCGCTTCGCCTACACCTAGCTAAGCTACTGTTTTACGGTTTTCTGACAACTAAAAAAAACTTGATTGAATTTCTTCTTTGAAATTTTAAATTCCGCATTAACTAACACACTAAATTATCTTTACTGCCTATATTACTTTTGAAATGAAGCAACAAACAAGAAGACACTGGAATTGTCACAGACATTCAAAATCATTTACATTAAATTCCAAGAAAACTGTTAATTAAAATAATACTAGTCTCCATTAAAGATGTTTAACACCTCTAAGTGATAATTAAACTTAATGTTGACACGTTGAAATTAACAAAACGATATTCTATCCCTCTCCAACTTTAGCATAACTTATATCTCCATCTTGCTTACTTTTAAGGGGTCCTTGAGACGCTGTATTTCACCACGTAAGATAGACGGCAGTAGGGTTGCCTGGCCATCCATCAGGATTTATTTTGACAAGTCTGGTCTAGTCTATAATTTTTTTGTTCAGCTTAGGTCGAATAATTGCGGATTACTCGTGATTTAGTGGTGACTGAACTAAAGCTATTATTTTTTTAGTTTGATTGTTTTTCCAGCCGTATCTGTACATGTGAATAAGAAAAGCCATTTAGAAAAAAAGAAAGAATTATCAAATGTTTATTTGTACCCGGATTCTTATTCTTTATTGCACACTCGGCATACATTTTCACTGTTTTTCATACAACCGCTCTTACACGATTATGACGTTATTACACAATTTTCATTAGATATTTTGGAAACACAGTATTTATAAATTTGTGTGAAACTAATCCAGTAAAGACCTCCGAAAATCTGCTATTTTGTATGAACTTTGACACTTCATAATTTACCCGAAAATTAAAAAAGTCAAAAAAGTATAACAATAGAAGCCTTGCAAATTTAATCAAGATTCTGAATGACGACTATTTTTTTCAAAAATCTTAAAAAAAAAACACGTATTTCCTGAAACAAGTTTTGTAAAATATTCGAGTAAAACACGGAATTACCAAATGCTGACCGAGTTTTCAGTCGTTATCTCTGTTTTTACGCGTTGCCTATTCGTCAAACATGGCGTTGGATTGCGTTAGATGAAGTAACAAGCTTTTCAACCATGCTCGATGTGGACGATAGGCGAGTGAAAAAGGACCCTCTTATTTAAAAATGTTTAATTATAAAAAAAGGAAATACTAACTGCTTAGCTCGCGTGACAGTAGTAGTAGAAAATACAAGGAAACAAACTCCCAGAATAAAAATTAACCTGTATGCTATTCCAGGACATGGTTTGGCCATGTTCACAGTTTCATCGAAATCTGTTCAACCGTTCGAGCGTGAAGAAATAATTACATCCTTCACACACATACACACAAACACAGTTATAAACTTTCGCCTTTATAATATTAGTGTGATTGAAAGGAAAATGAAATCTTGAACCATCAAATTATCCTATAAAAAATAAAAATAAAACTTGTCCATTAAAAAGAGTTGGAACTTTTAATAATCGAGTTTTTTTTTCCGCTGTTCAACAATAACTTAATGATGTAACATATTAAATTAGATAATGAAATTATCGTCTAGCGACAGCCCTGTACAGAGGGTTGAGGGCTGAGGGCGGAGGGCGAATTTACGGAACTTTTAACGAGTTCACCCCTTTTGTCCGGACAGCAATTAGTTATTCTTTTCAAGGATGCAATTAATGTTTTATATCGTAAGTTGCAACTTACGGGGCTTTTCAATAAGTTTGTTTGAAAAATGTTTACAGTCTCGTGATGGTTTTATTAATGAAGGAAATTGGTATACTCTTTTCTCTCTCAAATTTATGACGTACAGTTTGAATTCCCTTAATTCATAAAATTTAATATTTATTATAGTATTTATTAGTTTATTATTTCAGCTTATACACCTCTATTTATTAACTAGTAAAAAACAACAAAATTGGCTCTATTCATACTCGTTACTGATTTTATTTATGTAGTCAAAAGTAAAAAAAACTAAATCCCAAAATTGACCATGAAAATTTGTCATAATTGGTAAATTCATAATTGAATCAATTATGCGAAACAATTTCTACTAGAAAATACTACGCACTGTTTTTTTCCATTGTTTTTCATTCATAATCTGTACAATATTTCCATAAATTGAGTGATATTTTGGGATATAAACAAACGCTAATAACTTTTCTGTTTATGAATATTATTTATTGAGACTTTCCTTAAATAATAACAAGGCCTTTTCTAATAAGCCCTTTAAGTATTTGTACTAATTAAAAATTAGTGGTGTATATGTATTTTATTATTAAAATCACCTAATTTCAATGATACTTCATTCTATTTTTTTAAAACTAGTATTTATTTATTGTGCTCACCTACCGCAGCGTTGTCTTTTTAACCCAAAGGTTGACTGGTAAAGAATGCCTTGTTGCATTAAGTCCACCTTTGTACCACTACTGTACACGAAGCTTAGATAAATAATAAATTACCACATAGTATAAAACAAAGTCACTTCCTGCTGTCTGTCCCTATGTATGCTTAGATCTTTAAAACTATGCAACGGATTTTGATGCGGTTTTTTTTAATAGACAGAGTGATTCAAAAGAAAGGTTTATATGTATAATACAAGCATAACATAGTAGAGAAACACCAGTAATTTTAGAGGTTTCTATATGTACATCCATATTCTAACGCTAATTCTAAATGGATATTCATACGAAGACATGGATTAAAGAACTTAGTATCTAAGCCAAAAACAGTAATAAAAGAAAAAAGTTTGAGTCTATTTCATGTTAGTAACTATGGCATTTCATCCCCGTTTCGACCATAAACTTAAAATATTCATAAGAAGTTATACTTATTTGACAAAAACTTTTGGGACGGACACTTATCTATGCTAATCACTGTGCGTTGCGTATCTTTTGCAATAAACCAAGTTTATGTTTGAAGTCTTCGCTGCTTTCCTCGTAGTCCACTGGGACAAGGACAGGAAGTTTTTAAAAGGGTTTTGTTTTCAATTTTTTGGGCCAATAAGTAAGCCCAATTGGAACCAAAATTGGAAACAAACTTGGAACCAATCTTGGAACCAAACTTGGAACCAAAATTGGAACTTAAATTGGAACCAAAATTTGAACAATAATAATAACAATCATTTATTATTTGTTTAACATAGGTAGTTAATACAGATCATAAATAAGGTTCGTAGGTCGCTATGTTATGCCTAGAGGCGTACAAATATAGTTGCATGCATAGAGCAAAAATACATTAATAATGTGAGAAGTAAACTCGAATAATTTTCAGGTATGTCAAAATTAATGTTATGATGATAAACAAATTAAAAAAAAAATGTCACAATATGGATCACAAATTACTATTAATCACACAATAATCATAAATTCTACAGTCAAATAACTAAATAATTCTACATCAATTTATCATTTAGAAATTCATCAGTCATGTAATAACGCCGTGTCCCCGTTGGGGCGATCGGCGGCAGCGATCTCTCGCGCCGGGCCTTGGTACAGGTCATGGTCCGGAGCGGGGAGGAGTGGCAAGCGATCGCCTCCTTCTGCAAAGCAGTAATGCTAGCAAAAGGGGCGGCCGCACGCGCGAGGGAATGGCCCTCACGCCCCAGCCGCCGGGATCCCGATCCCGATTTCCAGCCACCGTAGGCGCTGGCTTACGAACGGTCGGACGGCGAGCAATGGGTAGCTCGCCGTCCGACCGTTCGTTGATCGTCCGGACCGAGACCAAGAAGCCTACCAGGGCCATGGGTGATGCGAAAGAGAATCCCAAGGCCCTGGAACGAAGGCAAAGAAGGAACAGGGGTGGGTTTCAGTGAGTTTTACGGTCTGACACGCCCTCACGCCCCACCCAAGGGCGGGAGATGTCATTAGAAGACATTCCACCAAAAAAAAACAACTTTTTTTTGTTCTATAATTTAGACTTCGTTAAAGTCTAGATAGAGAGTTTGCAATTATTAAAAAATATTGTAACAATAAATATAAAGGAAGAGACATGGTAATTTAAAATATTTTACTCCGACATCACTTTAAAAAGTACAGAGTAATAATAAAATTAACTTCAAGACATCGAAAACAAAGTAATCTGGCTAAAATAACACAGACACTCAGGAACAATGGTAGAAAAAATTGGTCAAGTGCGAGTCGGACTCGTGCACTGAGGGTTCCAAATTTACGAGGCTTTGCGATTTTATTGAATCGCTAAAAAGTAATTGTTTTGTGACGTAACAAAAAATTTACGTTTTTCTGATTTTTTTCTTTACTTTTCTCATATTTTTTATTGTAAACTTTTACAATTATTAAAAAATAGGACAGCTTATGTGCATAGGCGAGCTTAATTGGAAACCACTTTTGCCATGAGACAATACTTATGTCCAAGAAGCTAGCTTGTTGCGGAATTTCCGGATTCTTACGAGCGTCAAAATATGTGCTATAAAGAATCTATGTACAAAATTTCATAACTGTACCAAGAAAAATCACAAATTTATAAGCTTGCTAAGTTACCTGGTTGTCCGCAAAAATATATGGTTACCGGGCCATCCGGACGACTAAGGGGTTGCTTTGCTTCCGCAGCTGTGCGCTGGCGCCTAATACCCGCTATGACCTGCCATGACGTGTGTTGTACTTGTGACTTTTTAAAATATTTTTGGGAAAAAATATAACATAGTGTAAAAATTATTGGAATCGATTCGGTTACTGATTCTGCACAAACTATATTCAGTTTTCACATACTCTAAATTAAAAATAATGCTATATATGAAGACATTGGACTGATGAAGGTAACATGTACCTAATTTACCTCATTTTATCAATCACTAGCTGCTGCCAGCTACATCGCTTGCGTGAAAGTAAAAAAAAATTGTGCCAAGAAAACATACTCAGTCCATCCAAAATCCTACGTGCTATACATCACCTTAAATTAAACCGGTCCTGAGAAAAAGGCTTTGACAGACGGATAAACAGACAGATGAAAAATAAAATAATTATATACCACTAATTTTTAATTAGTACAAATACTTAAAAGGGTTAGTAGAAAAGGTCTTCTAATTATTTAAGTATAGTCTCAATAAATCATAATAATATTCTTTATTTTTTAATTAATATTCTTTATTTGTTAGTAAAAATAAAACAAACTTACAACTATTTTAATGACACAAATAAAACTATAAATTAAATTCACACACACAATAAAACAATCACTGCTTCAGCATCCCAGCTGGGATACTGGAGCAACGATTTAGAATACAGCAGTCCAGTTTGTCAGCAATCATGCTTAGGATGCCGCTGGGACTGGCTCGCACCCTGCGCACCAGGGATGCACATCTTTTACGCATAAATGCATAAAAGCAATCAACTCGCATTTCCGCAAAAATCTCTGATGCGCTACAGAAGCGACGCAGCCCCATCAACACTCTGAAAGCATTATTGTACTGCACGCGAAGGGCACTGTACGATTATTGCGTAAAAGTACCCACAGGCTACCGGTGTAGAAATATGAACAGAAGGTTTTAAAAAGTGTTTTCTTTCTCCATAGAAGCACGCTTAAACCAGATAATATTCATAAACAGCAAAGATAGCGTTAATATAAATCCCAATATGTCACTCAATTGATGGAAATATTGTATAGGCTATTGATTATGAATGAATAAATGATGATCAAAATTAATGATTAATTTATGAATTTACCAATATGACAAAATTTTATTGGTCAATTTTGAGCTATTTCGTTTTATTTTTACTTTTGACTACAAAAATATGATCAATAACGCTGATAGAGCCCCATTTCTTGTACTAATTAAAAGCTAGGCGTATATAACGATTCCGTTTTTGGCGACTGAGGTACGGGACCTTAAAAAACAAAATAAAAAGAAAATGTATATTTTTTATGAGAAAATTGTTTATTTCCCCTGCCCATTGTCCTCTTTGGAACTCTCAGAGCTAAATTAAAAGGACGCTGAACCATTTCGACTTCTAATTATATCCTTAATGAAACCATTTTAAAGGTAACAGACGTTTTCTTGTAATGATTGTATTTTTTGCTTTTTGTTAATGTTAATAATATATTAATTGGGTACAATAAGTACATGAGTGGTAGAATATCCATAATTGTAAATGATAATGAGTGAACTTATGAATTTTAAATAAGTATTAGTTAGGTTAGGTTATAACTTAACCATCCCCGACGGGCACCGCCGCCGGGATCACACATCGTGGTCGAGGGGTCTAAATCGCTATCGAGTCCACCATGAAGTACCTAGATTGGTGCTCGACGGCCAGTGGGACTTTGGCCCTCACTTTCGGAGGCTGACGCCCAAGTTGATGTGCGCAGCGGGCGCGCTCGCAACGCTGCTTCCCAATCTAGGGGGCCCGAGCACTGCCTGTAGGATGTACTTGGGGATCGTGCGATCTATGGCCCTTTATGGGTCCCCGGTATTGGCTTCTGACCTGACTGCTGGCAGCATCGTAATCCTGCAAAGACCGCAGAGGGCGATGGCCGTCAGGGCTGGGCAGGGGGTACCGCACGATTTCCTACGAGGCGGGTTGTGCACTGGCCGGATCTCCGCTCGTCGCTCGTTCGATGGTCGGGGGCGCCAAGCCGTGGGACGCGGTGATCTCCTTCTGTGAAGCCGTAATTTCGCTGAAGGTTCGCGTGCCGCAGCAGGCGAACCGGGCGTCGGCGGAGGGCAGACAACGCCCTCTTCCAGCCCCCATAAAGAGGTCCGGAGGAACGGACTCGGGGTCGTCCGCCGTCCCCCAACCAGCAAGACACGAGGCGGCGGCGTGTAGAGTTCCACGCGCGCCCGCATATGACGTCGCGGTGCGAGGACACCTCACACTCCCTGCAGGCCTGAGGTGGCCCGCGTAGGCGGGCTGGCACGAGCCGGGGATCATGGATGGCGTATCAGCTCCCACGATCCCCGGTCCAAGTGTGGGAGGGAACACCGGGGTGGTTTTTAGTCAGTAAGAGTCTGACAGACCGCCTGGGGCAGGCGAAGGACATCAATGAGGATTTTCCAACCCGGCAAAAAAAAAAGTTATAACCTAACCAAACGAATACTTATAACTTAGGTTAGGAATTAACTGAAAGATACTGATATATAACGGTTTGAGACATTCTCTATACAAAAACTCCCATTTTTATTCCTACATGCTATCTGACCCGACCTTTAGTATATCTAATCGTATTAATTCTTAATATTATATATATATATATTTATTGTTGATAGGTTCGCGCTTGACCGCTATACCACCTGATGGAAAGCGACGATGGGGTCGACGGTGGAGCGCGCTTACCTAGAAGTAACCTAATCACTCTTGATTTAAAGACTCCCGGGTTGTAGCCATCAGGAAACACAGATTCCGGCTAGGAATTCCACTCCTTAGCTGTACGCACAATGAATGTGTTCCCAAAACGTTTACTCGACATCGTATTTCGTCGTCGTTTTTTCATTTTTAAGTTTACGTTTATGTTTATTCTTTCATAAGCCTAATACAATAGGAGAAAAACATACTAAAACATAATATTATTACACTTTACAGTGGAGGTTTGTCCCGCTTAAGCGGGGCACCGTTTTTTTCTAGTGGAGGCCATCGGCAGCGTCTACCTCTCTCGCCCAGCCTTAGTTTGAGCCATGGTCTAGAGCAAAAGGAAACAGAAAGCGGCCTCCTCCTTTGCTAAAATTACTGCTTTGCAGAAGGAGGCGGCCGCCTGCCACTCCTCCTCGCTCGGACCATAGCCTGTATCTGTGTGATCTCCCCCACGAGGACACGATGGTGCTCTGCCCAAGCGGGGCACATCTCTACCGTGTGCTCCACCGTGTCCTCCGGGCGGTTCACACAGTGGTGACACCCGGGCGACGTCTTGTGGTCTAATATTGAATTAATACTATGCAATTCCGACACACACTGCCCGACATATAATCGAAATTTAAACCACTTGATTCTATTTTTATCTACTGTGTAAAGTTAAAATCTTGGTATAACTAAAAGGAATAAAAGTATTTTCAAATATTATAATGAATGGTTTCATAAAATTGTACCAAGTTAATATAAGTAGCAGGAGACAATATCAAACAATGAGGACCTGGCTTAATTTTCAAATTAGTTGACTATTATGAGAATGAGGAACGCGACGCGTGGAAGTAAGGCTTAAGACAGACCGATGATTTCTTGGAAAAAATAAATAAAGTGAAAACAGTAAAACTTAGTGTAAAAGAAAATTTGTGTAAAAGTTTTTATGAATAATATGACGCTGCTGAGTATTTTAATATAGATTAAAAAAAAAAAAAAAATTGATATAGACTAGAGCTTGACTGCGAACGTACCTGACGAAATTAAAACGGTCTAGGCTTAGTATATCTTTTAATGCCCGACATTTATTAAATTAAGTTGAGGAAACCTCTTAAATATTTAAGTTTACTTTGTTTTCATCTCTGCTCGAATTCACCTATTTAACTGCTATTTTATGCTATTACGGAACCCTTATTCACTGTGTTGTCGGACCCTCTGTCTGACTGTCTGTCGAATTTTTTTTTTAATGACATCGAATTCATTTGAATAATGTCAATAAAATTATTCAAATGAATACTGTACAATGTGTAAAAGATGGCTATGTTGTGTTTACCTGGATCGGCTAAATAGCAAGATGATTCTTAACTTAATCTATTTTTTGATTTCCAGAATAAAAACCGGTGGTCCTGCAACGCAAAGGGCAACTGAAGAAACATAGGTGTGGTTTAATTAGTGAAAGTCTGAGGCGCCTTTGCGCTCCGCGTTGGAGCCTGAGAAGTCAACATATTATTTTCCACCTCAAAAAAAGAAAAAACTCAATCTAGTGTTTTCCTCAAAATATAATAAATAAATAATCGGGTGTTATATAATCTAATCTCAATAATCGTTAATTAACCTTATTCTCCTCTTACTGTATGGGGTCTACAGTATTTGCGTGTGATGTAATTTAGTGAGTATAAAATAAAAACAGTGTCATGTTGTTTTTGTAATTGTATTTTGTATTTGCAGTGAGTAACCCGCTCATGTGACCCTACCCTAACAGTAAAATTGTACGTTTTGTGTTTTGTTCCGCAACTGTTTAATTTTACGGAAAAGAAAATAATGTTTTGCACACAAAATAACGTTTAATTTTCTAAGACAAGCCACGCTATTATTGTTCGTTTTGTTACTTGAAATAACGGACATTGTACAGTATAAAGGCCGCCAATTACAGTTTAGTCTTGCCAAAGTATAAATTCAATGACTAACAATATTATTATTATTTTTAGTTTAGTTGTTATAGATAGGTGCTTGCTGTTCCTCTGTTAGTTTCAAATTATGTAGAAACAAATTTCTAAAATTATCTATCTATCTATCTTTAAATATAAAAGGAAAAACTGACTGACTGATACATCAACGCACAGCCAAAACTATTTGTATTAGGAGCGTAAAATTTTGCACAAGGTTTCCTTTTATGACGTAGGCGACCACTAAGAGAGAATTAAGTATAAATAAAGAATAATTTTAAGTAGATATTTTAAGTTCTGGTCATTGATTATAGTCACATTATTTACGTTTTAATTTGAATTTTAAGAAGAGTGCAGGTCACTTAAAGTTAAGAGTGTTCCAATGTTCTAATTGTTCCAAGTGAAAAAAAACATTACTGTTATTTCTATCTTACGGAACACTAAATGGTTCGGAATAGGTCGGTGCAGTAAAGAGTTACACGCCTAATTAGGACCCTATTTAATTTTAGAAATATCGATACGACGAAGAAGATAGATAAATACTGTTTTAATCTAAACTTAACATAAACAAAATAGTAGTCTAGCAACCATAATAAATGACGAGGCAGCTGGCCGACCGTTCAAATATCGGACCGGTACCTTGTGACCGGACAGCGTCCGGCCCTCCCGGTGTCCAACGTAATTGAACCAAAGTTCAGCTTTAATTAGTTTTTGGGAACAATCACGGAATAATTATGTGACCTATAGGTGAATTTGTGTTGGCGAAAGTTGTCTATGTGGTGAGGTAATAAGTGTTTTTATTTGTATAATTTCAGGGTGGTTTGTCTTTTAAACTGTTATTGATTTACTTTGAAATAACTAGTTGTAATATCACCTACATTACAACTTGTTATTTCGCGATGCGCCTCTGGTAACTTCTAGGTAAGCATGCTCCATCGTTGACCATAATATATGTGAGGAAGATTCGCTCGGGTGTCACCATTCTGTGAACCGCCCGGAGGACATGGTAGAGCATCCAGTGGAGGTGTGCCCCGCTTGGGCAAAGCACCGCCGTGTCCTCGTGGGGGCGATTGCTGGCCTCCTTCCAGTAATACTAGCGAAGGACGTGGTCGCACGCGTGAGTGAACCGACTTTCTCCCGCCCTAGCTGCCGGGATTCCGCCCTCGATTTCCAGCCACCGTAGGCTTGGGCTTGCGGGCGGCGAACAATGGCTAGTTTGCCTTTTGGCCGTCTGGTAATCATCCGGATAGAGTCCGAGTCAGAGAATGCGCATGGTGTTCCACACGCGTCTCAAGGAGATGTCAGCACAACCGTAGGGGCCCAGTAGGAACAAAGCCTACTAGAACCTCGGGGTGAAGTAGAATGAAGGCAAAGAAGGAACATAGGGGTGGGTTACAGGGCTGATACTGCGTAAAGCGTACGCCTATGAGGGGCACCCGTGACAAAGCGCGTCGTGGAAACCGGATTATTACTTACGCAGTGTCACTAGTTCAACTTTAACGGTGTGCATGTAGACGGCTTCCCGCAACGGATGCCCGCGCAGGTCACCGCAACGGAGCACTTTTGTATGGGACCGCGCGGAAGTCTGCTATACGCAATTTCGGCCCTTTTGGATGGTTTCCCACACAAAACAAAAAAAAAAAATAGGCCGCGTGACCGTTTAACATCTAATGAGAAAAAAGAAAAGCACGAGCTTATTAATAAAAAGGTATGCTTGAGACTCTTGACAAAGAGTAGGTAATTTGATCAGTGACTAGCTTCTGCCAGCAGCTTCGCCCGCGTGATAGTAGGTATACAAACTTCCAACCCCTGTTTTACCCCCTAAGGGGTTTTTTTTTTTTTTAGGTGGGAAAATCATCTTATGACAAATCTCGCTCTTGGGCGGAGCGAGAGATAGTGTCAGACTTTCTAAAAACTTACTCCTGTTCCTTCTTTGCCTTCGTCCCAGGGCCCCGGGTTTCGCTTTCACACTACCCATGGCCCCAGTAGGCTTCGACCCTGCTGGGCCCCTACGATTTGCTGACATCTCCCTGAGGCGCGCGTGGACCCCCTTAGGGGTGAAGTTTTGTAAAATCGGTTCTTAGCGGATGTCTACACCCTATATGGAACCTACCTGCAAAATTTTAAGTTTGTAGAAGTAATAGTTTCTGAGATTTCGTGATTAATCGGATTTCGTGATTAATAAGAGTGAGTGGTATTTCGCTTTTACATACGAGTATATAAAGATTTTTTTATTTTATTTTTTATTATTGTTAGGCTCGCGTTTGACCACTATCTCACCTGAGGGTAAGAGATGATGTGGCCGACGATGGAGCACGCTTGCCTAGAAGTAGCCTATTCACTCTTGACTTAAAGACCCCTATGTTGTAGCTATCAGGAAACAGACTCCGGTAAGGAATTCCACTCCTTAGCTGTACGCATTATGAATGTATTCCCAAAACGCTTTGATATCAACTGTTGAAATGTCATAATTATAAAGGTTCGGCAACCTGATTTTCGATAGCGCTTGGCAATGTCATATTTATATTTCGTATTTTTGTCAATTCTATCGTGACGCTGTCGTTGATAAAATGTCACTTGTCTAAAGCTTGTGTTTTGTGAAGTTGTTCGAAATTCGCTGAAGCAAGTCTATTATGTTCCAAATACGCATCCATCTTTTCCAGGAAAATATATTAGTATAATTAAATCTAGTTGTTGGTTTGTAAGATGTAAGCTTATAGAACTATTGAAATAATTAGAAAAAAAAATATTTTCACTGTAGAATTGTCTGTCTTTGGCCACTTTATATTCCGGAAGAATCGATCAATCCTATGAAATGGTTTCTTATATGTTGTATTCCATATTTTCTACAATTTATTTTTTATTTATTATATTCTTTATTGTACAACTCATAAACAAAATACAGGACAGACATAATTAAAAATATGTGGACAGTTCTAACTCGAGACACACCAATCCCACTTTTCAATTACAAATAATGCTCGTATGTTTTCAAATGGACTCAACATGATGCAAAAAGACCTCCATATTGAAAATCTCTCAAAACCCTCGGTATTATTACAGTGAACTTTGAATTCTGATTGAAAAAGCCTTCAAACGTCTCGGTCTCGATTTCTTAGGGTGGAGCAAATTTTATGTGAGCATCGGCCGAGAGCCCGCATTTCAATGTAAATCGTATTCCACCTCGGGCAGGCTCTTCGGAAATCGGTATTGAAACAACTGCTGTCGATTGGGACAGATTAGATTTTTTTCTTTTTTTTTTTGTTCGATAAAATTCAAATCTTCGTGAGGAGAGTTACTTTTTTGACAGATTAGTTGGTGGTCGATTTGATAGGTTGGTTTGACAGGCGAAAAGATTTTTTAATGTGTTATAAACTTAAATCTTTTGGATTAGTATATTTAAAAGATTTTGTTTTGTCTGTTCAATTTTGTTATTAATAAATCGTTTATTTAGTCTTCTATTAATATAATAATAATAATTATTATTATTTATTTTCAGAAAACTTTTGGCCCACATTATATGTTAGTACCTACTTATTTCTATGTTAGTTCATACATTACATCACATTGTTTTTATTTTCTTCCCATAACAAATGACATAGTTATTAAATTAAAATTCAATTACAATTGTCACTAAATTAATTAAATGTCTTAGAATACAAATTAAAAATGACAATAAATAAAATAACATGGATTAAAACTTAGAAATGTTAGATAAGTTATTAAACTAATCATTATTTATTAAACTAATCATACTAATATTGTAATGGCAAGAAATTGTGAGTTTGTTTTTAATGTAATTTGGCACATGAATAGACCATGTCTAAAAATAATAGCTAGCACATAGGATAGTCTTACTTCCTCGAGACAATTTTCTGCATACGCGCGGGCAAAGCCGCTGCCAGCAGCTAATATATATTATGAAGATATTCAATCAATTATTTTACAGAAGGCGATCTCTAGAAATATTATTGATCTGGTTATGAAGATTCTTTTTTCAATAAAATGCTTTTGCTCCTGACGTCACATCGGGCCACAAACCACATCGCAGTCGCGGTGTTCCCTCTCCTCCTACTCGCTCAACGACACCTTGCCCGTACGCACATATCTTATCGGTTGTCCCAACATTTATTACTACGCATACCTACGTGAAAAACAGTCTCATAAAAATCGAACCAAACAGTTTTATTACATAATCAAGACCACCAGCAGCACACCTGGAGCTTGATACTCAACAGCTTTACTATCAATGAGTACCTTAGCTAAAAATAAAAGGTTCTTTGGGACAAGCATGGCAGTAAAGTTGCTGGCAAAGACAAAAGGACAAAATTTACATGAACACTCGAAATAATGTGTAAATACGAGCAGAATAAACAACTTAAAAAAAACTTAATATTAATCTTAAAGCTTTTTTTATTTAATGTCTTGTGTGACCACCTCATTTATCAATACATTTCTTTTAAGGCATGCTCTCCATTAAATGATATGTTTTATTTTAACCACTGGTAACACACCGGTTACGACGCTGTCTTTCACCTTATTTTATTGTAGATAGGTTTGCGCTTGATCGCTATCTCACCTGATGGAAAGCGAGAGAGGAAACCTGACTCCAGCATTAGGAACAATATAAGGCTAATTATCTATATACATATACAAGAAAAAACTGATTGACTGACATAGGAGTGGAATTTCTTACCGGAATCTGTGTTTCCTGATGGCTACAACCCGAGAATCTTTAAGTCAAGAGTGAATAGGTTACTTCTGGGTAAGTGCGCTCCATCGTCGACCGCATCGTCGCTTTCCATCAGGTGAGATAGAAACTAGGAGCGTCTTTGTTTATGGATTCTTTTTATGACGTAGGTGAACACTAAGCGAGGATTTTCAAAAATTTGCCCCCTGAGGGATAAAACGGGGGTCCAAAGTTATAAAGGAAAAACCTACTTTAACGCGGGCGAAGCTGCCGGCAGAAGCTAGTGTATGAATATGGAACAAATGTATCACGTTTTTATGAAAATGCCACTTTCCCTGATACTTGTTTTTAATTGATCCGCAAATATTCAATAGGATTCGTGTCCTGTTTCATACCAAGCCACTACAATGCTTGTTTTTTTTCCTTTTTTGTGAATGTGGAATTTTTTGGTAACGTCATTTGAGGCCGACTTTGTCCTGCCTCAAAATGAACCCTGTTCCAGCTTGCTGTGTAAACGAAATAATATAGAACTATATCACAAAACCCACCAAGGTCGCCGTTATAGTTCAAAGAATCTCCAAACTTAAGTGGCAGTGGGCAAGGAACTTGCTCGTAGAATAGTCGATGGGGTTAAAAAGTTCTGGCGTGAAGACGCAGCATTAGAGGGCCTCTCATAAGGTGGCTCAATGAAAGAAAGAATGAGTATATCTTTTCTTGTACCTTTTCGCCTTTTCTCTCTCTTTTATTGCACCTACCACTATTTATCTCTGCATCACCCTAAGGTTGACTGGTAGAAAATGCCTAAGGCATTAAGTCCGCCACTGTACATTTGTGTATTTAATAAATAAATGACCTAATGAGAGTCGCGGGAATGCGATGGATGCAAGACGCATAGGACCGTTCATTGTGGCGACACCTCGGGGTTTTTTTTGTTTCGGTGAGGAAATCATCTTAAGACATCCCCCGCTCTTGGGCGGGGCGGGAGATAGTGTCAGACTTTTACTGATTAAAAGCCCACTCCTGTTCTTTCGTTGCCTTTCGTACCAGGGCCGAGTCTTCTTTTCAGAATCAGACCCTTGGCCCCAGTAGGCATTGACCCTGCTGGGCCCCTACAGTTGCTGACATCTTCTTGAGGCGCGCGTGGGACAGCACTCGCCCCACGCGCGACGACTTGGGCTCGATCCGGACGGTTACCGGACGGTCGGACGGCAACGGCGGCGGCGGTCGCAAGCCCGCGCCTACGGTGACCTCGGGGTGGCCTATGTCCAGCAGTGGACGATTTTCGACTGAAAAGATGATAATGATTATATCACAAAAATAGTTATGTCTAGAATCAACATTTATATAAATTTCAGAAATAGAAAGAGAGAAAAGAGAATTATTAAATCTTGTTCTTCGGGCCTTTGTCGTTCCCTTGTTCGTAAACGAAACAATGCAAGTTGATTCGATGTTACGTAGGCATTTATTCCAAGTCTGAAATCGATTCATTACATCATGGTTCCTGATCATGACATTTACAATCTTACCAATATTATAAACGCGAAGGTTTGTATGTATGTAGGTGGATGTTTGTTGCTCTTTCACGCTAAAACTACTGAATGGATTTCGGTGAAACTTGGTACATGGATAGACCATGTCCTGGAATAGCACGTAAGATACTATTTATCTCGGGAGTATGTTCCTTTGAGATAATTTTTTACTATCACACGCCAAGCCTCTGGTAGCAGCTTGTCTCAACATACCTACAGACCGAAGCGGTCCTGCCCCCTAGCCAAGTTACGAACACGTGACTAAGCGTTGAGATGACGTCAGAACAAAGGAATCGGAGGCGTGGCCTACTCGAGGCTTTCGACGCAAACGAAACGATCGTAACTTGGCTAGGGGGGCTTAGTCACAAGGCAAAGAAAGAACATAGGAGTGGGTTTTAGTCAGTCTGACACGCTCTCTCGCGCCACCCTAGAGCGAGAGAAGTCATTGGATGATTTCCTACCTGAAAATTGCCAACCAGACATTGCTCGAAAACTGAATGCGTTGGGTGGGTCAAGTTTCGGATAGTTTTGATTGTTTTGTGACGGATGTTTTCGAACCTAAATTAGAATTAATTAAGTTACAAAACTCTTTACAAAAAAAAAAAATAACCGCCTACACTAAAAAAAAACATTAAAATGATCAAAATAACTTAAATTTCGGAACTCGGTGTTTCTTTGTTCTCAAATAAGCGGCATGTTATGTTTTTATTGAGAATAAAATATCTTTAAACCTAAAAAAAAATAAAGATCAAATAGAGACTTTTTGTTCGAATAAAAATGACTGTTTGCATTCAAAGCCAAGCCGTCCGAATTGGTACAATAAAAAAAATGTTTTACGTAGTTCGAATATTTATGTACGTATATCTGTACGTTTGGCCTTTGTTTCATCAAAATCAATTTGCAGTTTGTAGAGCTTTGTGCCCGCTGACGAGTTTGTTGTTATAGATTAAAGTTTCGAAACGATAACACCAAGTTCCACCCATCAAGTTATTTGGAAACCATTGAAGCCTTAAAGGCTTTCTAGTCAGGAGTCACAAATGGGCTGGTGCTGCAAAATGCCATCAAGCAGCTTTGGACTCAGTGGAAAGGCATGCCAAGAGGCTATTTGGGGATCCAGATTTGGTTAAGTCCAATCTACAAAGTTTCGAGCACAGGCGCAGCCTAGCCAGCCTTTCGGTATTTTACAAGTTGCATTTTGGAGTGTGCGCGGGAATTTCATGGCTTAATTCCGCCATCTCCTTTCTACCATCGGACAACCAGACGTACGGCGAGTATCCACCCTTACGTTGCTGAAACTTTAAAGGTTAAGTTTACTGGACTAAGCGTTTCGCATCGTCGTTTATACCGCGTACATCGAAGGACTGGAACAATTTGCCTGCTGCGGTCTTCCCGTCCAACTATAATTTAAGTGTCTTTAAGGCTAGAGTGAATAGGCTCTTAATAAATTAATGCGCCTCACCATTAATTATTGCATCACTGCTTACCATCAGGTGGGACTGCAGTCAAACACTGTTTAATAACAATAAAAAAAAAATTAACAAAAAAATATTTTTTTCATCTATTTCCTCAAATAACTTAAAAAATATTTGTTTTAAAATTATGAAGAATATACATTTGGAATCTTCACAATAAGCCTCATCTTTCTATATGCCGCGGAGTACTGTTTGAATAATTTGGTTTTTCTTTTATTTTTCTGATATGTTTCCCAAAAATGGTCCAAGTTTGGGTCACCGAAATTCATAATCATGTGTTCAAAAATTAGCTATGATAAACGGATAGACAGACGCACAAGTGATTCAATAAGAACTGGCAAATGAGATCTGAAGGGGTTAACAGTTAAAGTATTGTATAAATTACTAGTTACTTTTTCATTATGTAACAAATATAATAGATATTTCTACCATTATCGAAACCTTAAATTTTTTCGCAATTACATTCCGATTTCTCCATATTTCGCGGGCCCTAAAAACACCTACCTTTAACAAAATAAATCTCTCCAATCCAAATAAAAGCGAAAAAACTCTCTAAAAAATCTTCAAGAAACAAACAATAGTGTTCGTTTCAATGGTGGACAGAAAGGGCCAGCAATAAGGCTGTATTTCAGCCGGCGGCGCCGCCATTCCGCAAGACGAGTGGGCAAGCGTCCTCGCGGTAAAATTGGATGTGTCCATCGCTTTATTTATGGGCCGCGATCTGTTCTATTGAATTGCGTATTGTATAGACGATTGTACACGGATGTGGATTTAGGATAACTATAAGTACTAGATGAGACGAGACTTTTTATTTTAATAATTGTAACAAAGGTTCGAATAAGATCGTCTTAGGCAAACATCGTATGTATAACGATTAAGAGGGTCCTTTTTCACTCGCCTATCGTCAACATCGAGCATGGTCTAAAAGCTTGTTACTTCATCTAACGCAATCCAACGCGATCTTTGACGAAAAGGCAACGCGACAAAAAAGAAAAATCGCTTGAAAACTCTGATAGTGTTCAATTTTCTTTAAGTTTTCTTTGTAAACTGTACTTTTTAATCAACATTTGACAGATCGAGGTTATTGGCTTTCCTATTCTTATTTGGACCGCATAATACATTTTTTTTTAAATGATCAAGCAGTGGTTTATCTGCTTGACTGCGACCCCACCTGATGGTAAGCAGTGATGCAATCGTTGATGGTGAGGCGCACTAGTTATAATATCTACAACTTGTTTGAAAAATGTCTCATTATCACTTCTTTTCATAATACATGCGTGATAAAAGAAAGCGAGTCCGCAGAATAGATTGTAATGATAGTGGGCTCGACAATGGATGTACGAGCTTGTCAGAAGCTAATTAAACTACATCTATTATGTTCTAATCTCTACGCTCATCTTCTAATAAGTTAGCCTTATGTATCAGAAACGAAATATCTTGGGAAATGGTAGATATTCAGTTGGCGGTTGGTAGAAACCCGCACAGTGAAGTATGTATTGTTTTAAGCAGTAAAATAATGTTGAGAAATCAACGGTTTTACGTCTTTATTATTATTATTAATTAGTTTTAAAATTTATTAAATTTATTTATAATTTATACTATTTTTTAAAGTCAAAGTCAAAGCCATTTATTTGCATTAAATGTGGTACAAGAGATGGTAACTTATAATTTATTAGAGCAGACACATTTTGCCATGAGTTTTTGAAGCATGGGTCTGCATTGTGCTCACAATCTTTTTTATATTTGGTTAAAATTTACTTGTAGCTTACACGTAAAATTGCTGTCAAACTTTCATTTTCAAGGCGGTTTCGTTTTGTTATTATTCAATACCGAAAGAGTTCGTTCACCTATATAAGTAGAACCAAATAAGCTGGCGCATTTCAGGGCATTTGTGCGCAACTCTTTGTACATAGTTCTTCTTTCTTTCTTTCTTTATTTCTTATAAAAGCAGCGGTAAAAGTTCAGCCAGTCCCCTTCATTGAATTTGTTGCGAAAATCTTGATCGTTTTGAATATCGATTAATTCTAACTGCATTGACTCTGGTGGAGTTTCAGCTGAAACGGTGAAAGGATTGCTAAATATGTCCAATTGAAGTTTAACTTTTTGAAACTCAGAAAATCGTTCACGAAAAGATTGAATTAAAATATCTAACTTTTCGTCAAGCTAAGATTAACCACAGTTTTATTGAATTATCCAGGCATTTTCTTGTAATTTGGACAATGATTGTAATTTTCCGAATTTATTTGTAATCTGAAAAGACCTAGCTTGCTGGCGGGCTGTACGCGGTGCATAAGATTTTCATTACCGAATGTTAAGAGTAGTAATTGTGACATAATATTGAACAATGAGAAACTAGAATTTGTCGATAAAACGGTTTTCTTAGGGATTACGCTTGACTCAAGGCTACAATGGGGTCCTCATTTAACATCTCTTGCGGGACGGCTTAGCTCAGCTGCATATGCTATTAGAAAAATCCGCCAATTTACGGATGTTGATACCGCTAGACTAGTATATTTTAGTTATTTTCATAGTATCATGTCATACGGTATCCTACTATGGGGACGGGCTGCAGACATTGACTCAATTTTTATTCTACAGAAAAGAGCTATCAGAGCTATTTACAATCTCCGCCGGTGCGATTCTCTAAGGGAACTGTTTAAGGATATTAACATATTGACGGTGCCTTGTCAATATATCTATGAAAACATCATGTACGTTAGAAAAAATCTTTATCTTTTTAGCAAAAGAGGCGATAGACATAATTATCTTACAAGAAATAGGGACCAATTAGTTCAACCAGGTTTTAGACTGGCTAAAGTGGCCTCTTCTTTCATGGGGTACTGTTTGAAATGTTATAACAAAATACCTCCACAAATATTAGAAATCAATGAAACGAAATTTAAATCTTGTATTAAACGCACACTATGCAGGCAAGCATATTATAAGTTGGAGGATTATATTCAAGATAAAAATGCTTGGCTCAATGCTGGTCCAGCTCCACTACCACCGGGGTGTACAAATTGATTAGTTTAAAAACTATAATCTGTAAAATATTATTGTTGTTAATTATTATTGTATTTAGTATTGTATAATGTAGAAGCATTTTTTTTTTCAAAGTTTGTAAATGTGAGTACCATGGAGCTATTTTATGGTTTTTAGGTTATTATTGGTCCTGTTTGACATAAATGAGCATGGCAGTTGAGAGTTTGTCATGCTCACTCAAATGTCTCACTGATGGTGGCGCGTGTGTTGGATCATTCGGATCCCTTTAAAATGGTTGAGCTGAGTGGTGCTTATATTCATGTCATGTCCGTGAACGGGCGCTGTCAGTTGAGACTGGTCATCTCTTAGCTGCCAGTTGCTATTTTAATATCTATATTTAGTTTTTATTTTTACTTTATTGACATTGTTCTCACATGATAGCGACAAGAAACATGTAACAGAGATATTTGTAATTGCAAAACACGATTGAAAAGAGTGTCCATGGAGTTTCTTGCACATTCTTCTCCATAGAGATCTACGCTTTGGAATGTGCAATTAGTATCATTTTTTCTGACTGACTGACTTCTTGACATTTCAAAAGTGCCTGTAAATGGTTTATTTGAAATAAATGCTTTGAATTTGAATTTGAATTTGAATTTGTCCATGGGCCGCGGTCTGTGCATCTCTGCCCTAAAACGTGGTCGCTTACAATGGGTTTCATCAGATGGCTTATTAATGGAAAGGAAGGAATAAAGATATTCGCAGGAGAACCAATGTTGACAACATTACTCGAAGAATCGCCTAACTTAAGTGGCTGTGGGCAGGGCACATCGTTCGCAGAACAGATGGACGATGATATGAAGCGCACAGGACCATTCCTTGTGGCGAGAGACATGGGGGAGTTCTATGTTCAACAGTGGACGTTTTCCGGCTGAAATGATGACTGACGATGATGAGACAAATTATCGCAATTTTCATTCTAAAATAAAACATGTAGGTATATATGTGTACCCCCATTTATACATTTCTACCCTAAACAGATTACTTTCCAATCTAAATCAGCCTTAAGCAACACAAAGCCTCTCCAAATCTGACAATAAATAGACATTAAATAAATATAGAACTGCGAAGGAACATAAAACTGGAAATACTTCGCTTCAATCGGCAATACACAAGGATCAGTAAAAGTAAACAATAAATAAAGTATTCGTTTATATAATTACGTATATTTGTATGAGGACCACGTGGGATTCCGGTTACTGCGCCATAAACAGGATTGAAGCACTCCGCGCTAACTTTATACACACTTTTTAGGGTTCAGTGACTAAAATATAAGAAAGTAAACGCCCAATTTGAAATAAACATCGACGTTCTGTAATAGTGCCCATATTAATATCAATATATTAAAAACAGTTCTCTCTCTTTTTTCTAGTAATAACTATCTTATTTTATTTTATATTTTATTAATTAAGAGTAACTAACGGTCACATTATAACATCTTAAAATTAATATTTAAGTCAAATTTTGGCAATAATAAAACCCACAACGTTGCCCACGAGTAAACAATACATATAAAACTATTATAATCGCTAGGGGTGCTAGTAACAGTACATGCAGTTAGTAATAATATTATAGGGACAGTAAAAGAAGAATTAAGATTAGAGAAAAAATCTCAAGAGAACACTCAAGGAAAACCTGTGTCTTTCAGTTGCCTTTTCCGTTCTAGGACTGCGGTAATCCTTTCAAAAATTCAGATACCTAATGTTCAATGTTAGCGTCTGGCCGTCCAGTTTTTTTTTTAAGTTATATAAACCAGTGCTTGACTGCGATCCCACCTGACGGTAAGCAGAGATGCAATCATTGATGGTGAGGCGCACTAGTTTATTAAAAGCCTATTCACTCTAGCCATTAAGACACCTAAATTATAGTTGGACGGGAAGACTGTAGCAGGCAAATTGTTCCAATCCTTGGATGTACGCGGTATAAACGACGAAGCGAAACGCTTAGTCCGGACCGTTGGATTTTCAACAAATTATCTGCACCTCAAAGATATGTCAGCAAAACTATATAACGATTACTACAGGGGCCATGGGTTGACTTCCGAAAGTGAACCCCGGGGTCCTGGAACGCTAAGCAAAGAAGGTACATAGGAATCTGTTTTAGTCAGTAAAAGTCTTTCAAGCCTTCACGCCCCGCCCTAGGGCGCGAGAAGTCATTGGATGATTTCGTACCAAAAATAAGCTGTAACTTTTAAAATTATTAAATTAAAGTCTCTACTGAAAAAATTATTACTATACTGTAGAAGATTTTCTAAATGATATTTTTTAATATTTTATCTGCACAGTAAGTAATAATTGTATATAATATATAATAATGTATAAATAATAAACTTTCGATGTAGTTTATTTAAAATATAAAATATTGCATTTTAAAGACTGTTTTGCCAACTTTAAGACTGTTTTCTTTTTATTAAGTTAGTTTTAATTATAAATTGTATAAAGATATTTAATTAAATGTAAAATAGTTCTTATTTTTTCTTCTAAGAGTCCACACACGTGTACGCCTTCACAGAAAAACATGGTGCCAATATAATTAAGCTAAAGACATTCATGTAAATACCAATGTTTCACAAATAAAATTCAGAATCTGAACTTCGTTATTTAAAATACCGGCAAATCTCATAGCGATACTACGGAACCATTATTATCCTCTTCTCACTAATCTTGACCACTTCTTTATCCAGCCATCGTTTTTACTGGCGGTTTTATTTAAATCCATAATTTAAATGCAGATGAGGGCTGCTTGGAGAGTTGGAGACGTTCGTCCAAACTCCGAGAATAAGGATAATTCCTGCATATAATCGCTTTAGACGGTTTAATGGGAACGATAGTACCTACTGTTTAGAACGGAATTGTGGTTTTGTTTTAGATTTATAAACGGACATCACCGACTTTTTGTATTATATTCAATACGTATAGGTAGGATGTCTTCCATGTACCAGTGGCGCAATACCGTACGTCGCGTGGTCCGATGATGGAATGGACTTGGCGGAATTATATTGTGCAATTCCAGTGTACCCTACCCGAGCTGTAGACGATAAAAAAGCAACAGGCTAGCAACTCGGTATCGATAACCAAGACTTTGAAGCTTCGACTCTTGGATCGCCTCTCAATCGACTCGATTAGTGCATCAAGTTGGTATTTGGTAGACCCATCCCAAACATGAGAGCAGTACTCCACTGATCTCACAATGTTTTCATAGAACAAAGGCCAATGCAAACTATTGGCATGATTTACTTTTTTCTTTTCGCCAGAAATGAAACCTGGGTTATATCCTAGAGCCAATACGAAGAATCAATAGCAAAAAGAAACAGGTCTTTAAGCCGTAACCGAACGAATATACGTATAGAAGCATTGCTGGTATATTGTTGTCAGGCGTTACCTATTTTCCTTATATTATAATGAAATCAAAATATAATACTTAATATTTTGAGGTTTTAATGATAAAATAGATTAAGTTGGTCATTAATGTTATAAGAAAAATAACGCCTGATCTATAGCAATCTACTAAATAGACTCTAACTTCGTTTGGTTAGGGTTGGTAGACATAATTCTTTTTACTATTGATTTTTAATACAGTCCTTTAAAATATGGCCTAGATTTTACTTTTGGTGAAAACAAAAAAATTACATGCTGCAATGTATGCCAAAAGTTTTATTCCCCTTTAAAAAGTATGAAAAAACAGTTTAGACCAAAAGCACAAAAAATATGATAATAATAAAAAAGTGGATTGAAATAGAAATAAATCTGTGTGTGCTTGGAGTCCCTATTCTTACATTCACATTATAAAAAGAGGCTTTATAGAAATAAAAATAAACCTATCAACAAGTGAGATCTTTATAATAATACATCACTTTATCTATATGAGAAACCTAGTATCTGGAAAGCAAAGATACTGCTGCTACTATGATAAATTAAAATCTTCATAATTCTGGTGTGAAAAAGAGATAGTGCTATTCGTTCTGTATAGCGCTGTCTCTCTCGCATACCGTATTCATGATTATATTAAGGCGTTATAGTAGGGCCCCTAGTCATTTTCAAGAATCAGTGCTGATTTTCGCGAGTTGCTTATACGGCCTACGCAGGTTGCCACGAAATTACTACGGCGTAGCCGTACTACATTTATGCGTAGCCAAAGTAATAATAGTATTTTATGGCACTTTTAAATATAACTAGTATTTGGTACACCTAATAACTGGAAAGCAAAGATACTGCTGCTACTATGATAAATTAAAATCTTCATAAATCTAGTGTGAGAAAGAGATAGTGCTATTCATTCTGTATAGCTCTGTCCCTCTCGCATATAGTATTCATGATGATATTAAGACATCATTGTAGCGCCCCAAGTCATTTTCAAGAATCGGTGCTGATGTTCGCGAGTTGCTTATACGGCCTACGCAGGATGCTACGAAATTGCTACGGCGTAGCCGTACTACTTAAGTGTAGCCAAAGTAATAATAATATTTTATGGCAACTTTAAATAGAATTAGTATTTAGTATACAAGGTTCACTATAAAAAAGTAGTTATAAAATTATTTTAATGTAAAACTGTTTTTTTAAGAGTCATTTACATTATTGGTCATATATTATTATTATATTATATTGTTATGGTATCTCGCGTACATCTGTGTTCTGGCATACAACAGGTTAATCTCAATGCAAAACTATCCTTGAATTAAAGTAGTTAGATTTAAAACTGTATTTTAATCCTCTTATTGAAAAAATATTTGTCTTTGACTGAATCACAAAATAATTTCAGACCGAATTAATTATTTGCCAAAAGACATGCGGACCAAACACACGCGCTTTGTTAAAACCTATCGCACAAATGTTCCAATTCCAAACTCTTCCACAAAGGCATCAAATAGGCTGGATAACGTTCATTTGTCACATGTCAAACGCTTAATATCCTGAGTGAGCTGGAACGTGCTCATTGAGCCCGAGCAACTGTAATTGGCGTGGAACGGATATTGCACGCCCTTAAAAAGTGACTTAAAAAGCAGTGCAGTCGGTCTTAGCACCGTGCAGTTCAATGTGGCTTTTATATAGTAACTTGAACGTTATTGGAAAAATGAATGATGGTATTTGAGTTTTTATTTCAAGCTTTATCATCTATAAAATAAATGGACATACAGCCGTAACTACTGGGAATCGGAACATGAAAATTTGCCCAAGGCTTCCTTCATGGTGTAAGTAATGAGAATAAACTTGAAACTTGACACAAATGCTAATCAAAATGAATAATAGACACTGTCATTATTTAGTTTTACAAAACTTCCCTCAAAATACTATATGGATTAAGGCCTGTTAATCTACATTAATATTATAAAGGGGTAAAGCTTGTTTTTTTGTTTGTCTCTGGAAGTCCGATTGCTAAATTTTATTTCCGATAGAAAGGTGCTTTATTCGTGAGTGGGCTATATTTTATGAACGCAGGCGAAGCTGCGGGCAAAAGTTAGTTTTTTATAAAAACATTCACGCGAACAAAATCGCTGCAAAGTGCTAGTTATGTATATAGGTTGGCTAATTACTCGTGAACTGAACAGTCGAGCTTTTTTCCGTGTTTTTTAATTATTTAAACTTTATGCACAGCAATGGTGCATAGACGGACTTAACGTAAAAAAAACATTACCTACCAGTTAACCCTTGGATTCAAAAACTGTGATAGGACAATGGAACACACTTGTCTAGAAGTAACCTACTCACTCTTGACATAAAGACCGGTTGTAGCTAACAGAGAACACAGACTCCAGCAGGGAATTTCTCTCTTAAGCTGTATGGATAATGAATGTGCTCCCAAAACGAAAATGCAAAACGGTTTGTACAAATTAACACAAATTACGACTTTTTAATCAAGTGATTTGTGCATTCAGTCAGTGGAACCATAGCATATCTGCATAAGCAACTATCGTGCTTAAACACAGCTAGAAATTATTACAGTCACATCAGTCGAATACTGCAAAGCACACGCCATCATTTCTCCCTCATTTATGTGTAGAATTGATAATAATTTACTAGACATGTGTACCTATAGCGCTAGATGTGCCAACGAATCAGTACACACGGCTTGACATCAAACGGTCACGTGGTCACGTCCATTGGAATAGTGTTCGATTTCGTGTGTTAGATTTCGACATATATAATAACAATAATAATGACCCCACCACCATATCTCTACGTTGACGTTGTGGTGGGGCTTGCGCGCTCAAATAAACCCTAGGTTTGTGTCGGTAGCGTATGCTTTGCCGTAACATGCCTAGGGTGAGGGGCCAGACTAAGAGAGATACAATCTGCAAAGCAGTTGTGTGGCAAACTGTTGGGCTTAGCGATCTCACGGACCCAATCTCGAAAAATTGGATTTGAACACTGATGGGGAACAGAGCCTCCACCCCTTTATTTGCTGGCTTAAGTGAAGATTCGCAAGAGCAAAAGTACTCGGGAGAAGGATGTATAATCCAGTAAGGTGCTGGTAGGGATCTTGACCGTACTTCCGGGATTGTCCTGATAGCCGTGGTATACATCTCCACTCCTCAAGCACTTCAGGATATGTTGCTCTCTGGTTGTTACGTCACTTCGTGCTAGCGACCGTTTATTGAGTGTGTTAGTCACCAGTCTAATTATAAACTTCAGGTGTTATTAAAAACACTGTATAAAGGCGGGCATAATGCCTCAGGCAAATTCTACCAGCCGACCTTAGGGTGGTGCAGAAATATTAACATGAGAGTTGCTGTACAAGCTAAGCTGAGCTGCGGGCAAAAGCTAGTCCTTTATATTCCTTTACTAGCTTCTACCTGTGGTTTCACAAGCAGGAAAGTAGAGAATTATCCCGAAGGAACATACTCTCAGGACAATAGTAACTTAAAAGCTTCGTATGCGTACATAAAATATAGCCTATATCACTAAGAAATAAAGCAGCTTACAATTGGTGAAAAAAAATTAGCAGTCGGACCAGTACTTTCAGAGATTACACCTACAAACAAAAAAACAAACTATACCTATCTATAATGTTAGTGTAGATTCCAAGAAATGGTCTATTTGCAGAATTTCATCCAAAACCGTTCAGAATTTTGAACGAGAAGGAATACCAACGTACACACGTGCAGTACATAATGTATACATGTACATCTGTGTGTGTACAAATTATCGCCCTTAAAATATAAATGTGAATATAGGTATTTTTTAAAGGTTTAAAAAATTGGGGATCTTAGCAAAGTTGAGACGGTACTTCACGCTGGAACAGCTGCTCAACCTTTATCAAGCGTAAGTTCGATCGTGTATGGAGTACAGTTCTCATCTTTGGGATAGGTCAGCCAAATACCACCTTGATGTAATGGAGTCAATTGAGAGGCGAAACAAGAGAATCATCGGCAATGATGCACTTGTCGAATCGAAGCTCCCTAAGCCTTGGGCATCGCTGCCAAGTTACTAGCCTGTCGGTTTTCTATCGTGTACAGTTCGGGGAGTGTGCACTGGAATTGCAAAATCTAATTCCGCCGAGTCCGTTCCATCATCGTCCTGGCGGACGACCAGTTCGGCTTTCGCAGGAGGCACTCCACGGTGGACGCCATCATGCGCGTGCGAGCTCTCACGACGGGGGATGCGGTATCCCAGGGCAGGTGTGTCGTGGCGGTGTCATTGGACATCGCCAACGCCTTCAACTCCCTGCCCTGGACTAGCATTAGGAGGGCACTCCGGTATCACCGGGTGCCCGACTACCTCTGTCGTGTTATCGGGGCCTACCTGTCGGACAGGTACATCATCTACCCTGGTCACCAGGGAGAGTGGAAACGGCGAGAGATGTCGTGCGGTGTTCCGCAGGGATCGGTACTAGGACCGCCCTTGTGGAACATCGGATACGACTACGTGCTGCGCGGCGACATCCCTGACGGGGTCAGCGTGGTCTGTTACGCAGAAGACACGCTGGTCCTGGCGCAGGGAGAGTCGTATCAGGCGGCGGTCGAATTAGCGACACGCGGGGTTGCGATAGTCGTTGATAGGATCCAGCAGTTGGGACTTGAGGTGGCGCTGCACAAGTCCGAGGCCATGTGTTTTCACGGTCCCCGGAGCGCGCCGCCTCGGCGCTCCCAATTAACGGTAGGAGGAGTTCACATCGGCGTCGGGTCGACGATGAAGTACCTGGGACTTGTCCTCGACAGCCGGTGGAATTTCGAGGAGCACTTCCGACGTCTGGCTCCCAAACTGAATCGGAACGGGGCTGCCCTCAAGCGGCTCCTGCCCAACCTCGGGTGTCCAGACGCCTCCTGCTGGAGGCTCTACGCAGACGTCGTCCAGTCCATGGCCCTTTATGGAGCGCCGGTGTGGGCGCCGTCACTGCGAAAGCGACCGGCGGCCCGGCTTAACGCGTGCCAGAGGGTCATGGCCATACGTATGGTGCGGGGATACCGCACGGTTTCCCGCGAAGCGGTGAGCCTCCTTGCTGGCCAGCCACCATGGGATCTTGTAGCAAAAGGCCTTGCACGCATGCACGATTTGCGCGTGGAGATGCAACGCCGTGGTGAAACTCCGCTGCCGCGCCAAGTTGCGGCATGGCGGGAAGAACTCCGGCGGGATATCATGGTGGAATGGCGACAGCGACTATCGCAACCCAGTGCTGGGCACGCCGTAATTATGGCGGTAAGTCCTCTCTTTGAGGAGTGGCTGGAAAGGCAACACGGCGTCATTACCTTCCGCATGACGCAGGTCCTCACCGGACACGGTAAGTTCGGGAAGTTCCTGCACCGGATTCGTGCGGAAGCAACGCCCGGGTGTCGCCACTGTGTGGACCGCCCGGAGGACACGGTGGAGCATACGGTGGAGGTGTGCCCCGCTTGGGCAGAGCAACGCCGTGTCCTCGTGGGGGCAATCGGCGGCGGCGATCTCTCGCGCTGGGCCTTGGTACAGGCCATGGTCCGGAGCGAGGAGGAGTGGCAGGCGGTCGCCTCCTTCTGCGAAGCAGTAATGCTTGCAAAGGAGGCGGCCGATCGCGTGAGGCAGCGATCCTCACGCCCCAACCGCCACCGGGATTCCGATCCTGATTTCCGGCCACCGTAGGCGCGGGCTTGCGGACGGCGAGCAATGGGTGGCTTGCCGTCCGACCGTCCGGTAACCGTCCGGACCAAGCCCAAGTTGTCAACGGCGCGTGCTGTTCCACGCGCGCCTCAAGGAGATGTCAGCAACTGTAGGGGCCCAGCAGGGTCGAAGCCTATTGGGGCCAAGGGTCTGATTCTGAAAGGAAGACTCGGCCCTGGTACGAAAGGCAACGAAGGAACAGGAGTGGGTTTTTAGTCAGTAAAAGTCTGACACTATCTCCCGCCCCACCCAAGAGCGGGGGATGTCATAAGATGATTTTCACACCAAAAAAAAAAAAAAAAAACCACCCATACGCACAAAACGTTTTAAGAACACATTTATTATGCGTACAGCCAAGGAGTGGAATTCCTTGCCGGAGTCTGTGTTTCCTGATAGCTACAACTTAGGGGTTTTTACGTCAAGAGTGAATAGGCTACTTCTAGGCAAGCGTGCTCCATCTTCGGCAAATACTAAACAATTCTACTTGTGTTGATAGTTCTGTTTTGATTCTATGAGGAATCCCGTTCCATATCTCCGAAGTTCATCGGATAGGACCAATCTGGGAGTATAGGTACACTATAAACAAAAAATTAAGATCGATCTACAATTGACCAAGAAATCAGTGAAAATAAAAAAAAAACGCCGTACTTTAGATTGCTTTTTTTAGTACTTTAAGGTTTTTATTTTGTAAGTTACTTGTATGTATTAGTTGTGTTCTAGTTGCAACAAATAAACCTACTCTCGGATAACCATAAATTTACTTTTGAAATTGGTTAAAAGTTTTAAAAATTTAGTTTTCTCTGAATCATCATCGTCCTCCAATCCATCCATCTTTTCTTTAGTCTCCCTCTCCATCCATCCACATGTAAACTCATAACTCTTTTAGTAACATGCGTTTCATCCCTCCTCTTCACATGACCATACCAAGACAAACGATTCCCTTTCAACTTTTCAGTCACTGGCGCCACTTTCAAACTTCCCCTAATATATATACTCATTTCTCACTTTATCCGTTCTCGTCACACCACACATCCATCTTAACATTCTCATCTCCGCTACGTGCAATCTTTTTTCATACGTTTTCACAGTCCAACATTCTGATCCATACAATATGACAGGCCTTATCACGGACCTGTAGATTTTACCCTTTAACTTGAGAGGCATCCGTTGGTCACACACAGTTTTCTTTGAGTATTGAACCCATTTACTCATACAACAAATGTCTATCGCCATTCACACACGTAATACCAGTGATTGCGGTGAATATTTGACTAGTAGCGCACAATAGTTCGTTGCAGATATTTTTCGAACAATTACCGGTACGTTAGTTTGCTGAATTGAATATATACTATGTTTATTTTACGTAGATACATAAACTGCACAAATAGAATTTTGTTTACTAATAAACTAAACAAATAGAATGCGTAATTTTTTCTCTGTAGTTAGTTGTTTGTGTTTGGTCTGTTGTTGTGTTGGTGTGTGTTGTTGTGTTGTTTTGTGTCTGTTTGTGTGTTGTTGTTGTGTGTGTGTTGTTGTCGGTGTTAGTTGTTGTTGGTTATGTCTGTTATTATAAAGTGTGTAAAGTTCCGCAAATATCTATTGACTAGCTTTTACCAGCGGCTTCGCCTGCGTGAAAAAAGATTTCTTCATACAAAATTTGAACCTCTGTTTCATCCCTTTAGGGGTCGGTAAGTCCCCTCTTTGAGGAATGGCTGGAAAGGCAACACGGCGTCCTTACCTTCCGCATGACGCAGGTCCTCACCGGACATGGTAAGTTCGGGAGGTTCCTGCACCGGATTCATGCGGAAGAAACGCCCGGGTGCCACCATTGTGTGGACCGCCCGGAGGACACGGTGGAGCACACGGTGGAGGTGTGCCCTGCTTGGGCAGAGCAACGCCGTGTCCTCGTGGGGGCGATCGGCGGCGGCGATCTCTCGCGCCGGGCTTTGGTACAGGCCATGGTCCGGAGCGAGGAGGAGTGGCAGGCGGTCGCCTCCTTCTGCAAAGCAGTAATGCTAGCAAAGGAGGCGGCCGATCGCGTGAGGCAACGGCAACGGTCCTCATGCCCCAATCGCCGCCGGGATTCCGATCCCGATTTCCGGCCATCGTAGGCGCAGGCTTGCGGACGGCGAGCAATGGGTGCCTCGCCGTCCGACCGTCCGGTAACCGTCCGGACCGAGCCCAAGTCGTCGACGGCGCGTGCTGTTCCACGCGCGCCTCAAGGAGATGTCAGCAACTGTAGGGGCCTAGCAGGGTCGAAGCCTACTGGGGCCAAGGGTCTGATTCTGAAAGGAAGACTCGGCCCTGGTACGAAAGGCAACGAAGGAACAGGAGTGGGTTTTTAGTCAGTAAAAGTCTGACACTATCTCCCGCCCCGCCCAAGGGCGGGGGATGTCATAAGATGATTTTCCCACCGGAAAAAAAAAAAAAAAAAAAATCCCTTTAGGGGTGATTTTTGAAATATCCTCGCGTAGTACTCGTTTACGTCATAAAAGGTAGCCTTGGGCAAAATTTCACGTGCCTAAGCCCAATAATTTCAACTGTGCGTTGATATGTCAGTCAGCCAGTTTCTAATTTTGTAAATATAGAAAAGGGAGGATCCTCCGACTAGACGGGCGTTGTGTCTGGTCCAAGTCGCTGCTGTTGATTATAGACTGTTGGCGATGTAGAATTTGTGTAACGTCAAGTGTTTAGTTCGAATGTGGTACACATACCACTACAATATTTTGAATAAGTTTAGCTGTCGTTAAGGGGGCACTTACGACTTTTACAATATTATGACAGTAAACTGCAGTCTTTTGGACTTCAGTGAAATTTAGTGAAAAAAATAATTAAAGAGCATTTCTAGTTGTTGAAGCTAAAAAACCTAAAGCTTTATACAGAAAGCAAGAGCAGGAAAGCCTAGGCAAATTGAAATTAAATCAGCGACAAAAGTAAAAAAAAAGAACAAATCAAATCAAATCTCAAATCTTTATTGTAATCCATAATATATATGTCAGGTGTTAAATAAACAAAAAAATAAAAAAAAAAATGATATAACAGTAGGTACAGGATTAAAATGCGCTGATAAGTATTTCATGTATATAATGTCTCTGGAATTTATTCCAATAGCACCTCACACTAGATTAACAATCGCTGGATTAACAGTCTAGAGAGACTAAGGGTGGAATTCAGCAATAAAACTAATTGCGTTTTAACGTTTGGCTCGCATAATCACGTTAGCCGCTATCACTAGTGTCACTTATAAAAATACAACAAAAGAAAAATACAAATATATTGCGATAATATTATCGTCTAGGTACTTAATTAATTCGAATATATTTTATTACATTAAGGGTGTATAAATTATGGGGCTAAAAAAAAAAACCGATAACGATTTTCGTAAAAAGGCCTATTTTGTCTTTTATAAAATCTATATCAAGGACTTTGACCGACCATGGGCGATCGATAGTGGATGAGTGATAAACTAGCACGATTGACGTTCGGTATACCTATGATTTGGTCAGAACCAAAAGAATTAGGTGTTATTTTGTTTATTCAAATTAGCCAACGACTGGTATTTTCGACTAGCCTCAAATAAGAACTTTGATGATAAACAACGATTTTATAATTTTAATTAATAATTTGGAATCAGCGGCTTAATAATCTTTCGTCAAATTCGTCAAAAATAACTTAAGAAATGAAAAGGCAGAATATCTAACTGTACCAAACGTTGATAAGGTTTAAAGTTCCATACAAAAAGAAACGTTGGACGAGTTGACCAATGAAAACATAATTTATTTTTATTTTTTGCAACTCGTACCATATGGGCCGTAGGTATGCGGTACAAGTTGACGAATTACCCATATTTTATTAGCAACATTGGCTCTCAAAAAGTAACAATATTAATAAACAAATACCCCCCATAACTTCCAAAACCAGACAAGATCGCAGCACCACACTCATTGATCCCCGAATCTATTCTCGTCATGATCTCAGTAGGGTCCCTCATCTAATATTAGCACAGTATTCTAACGCGGTCATTGCCTCAACAAACAGACGGCCGATAGAAGCTCGATAACAATTCAGAGGCACTCTGCAAACAATATTAACAATTGATAGAGTTACATTGATTGAGATGTTCAAAAAGGGAGACAGAGACGATTAGCGGTTGCTATAGATATCGATAGTAAAGTTATTAGCTATTTATGAAAAATCGTTAGTTCTAGTCTCTCGAACAAAATTATGCTGAAATATTTTTTAGCTTCAAGTGACGAAAAATACACAAAAGTATATAAATTACCAATTATATTATTATTATTATTAATTACCGCTTTCATTACGACTGCTCTCAAAACTAGAACCAAAAATTCGAATACATGTGACATCCACCAGCGCGTACTGGGACCGCGTGGTGGATTGCGGCCCGTTCTCCCTCCTAGAGAGGAGGCCTGAGTCCCAACAGTGAGAACATTATAAGGCCGACTATGCTATGCTATTGATATGTCAGTCAGTCAGTTTCTCTTTTATACATACAGATTTATGAAACCAAAAGGGTGCATGGTACATATTATAAAGTAAAAACCCTTCACTTAAAAGCTCTCTTTCTAATGAACCGTTTTCAAACATATTTTGACTTCAATATCTTTATTAAATACCGAAAATCACCTCATTTCATGCTAAAACAACCTTCATTTTAATCACAACCTTTCAAAATCCGAATACGTTAATCCTAAAGTAAATTGTAACCGCTTTTGAAACTTTGAGGGCAAACGTCTCAATAAGCGGGGATTCACTTTCAAAGTACCCTCCCCCTAAGAATTTGCATTGAAGAAAGTATTTTGAACTTTTTTGAAAATAATATTTTAAGAATTCAATTTGAGGAGATGACAATCCAGCTTAGAACAGGTGGAGATGAATAACTTTCTATAATTTTGAATACAAAGTTTTCAAAATTATAGTTCTAAGTTCTAGGTCTACAATGCAGATATTTAACTACGCTAAAAGGTTTGAAAATTGAAGATACGAATTTTGATTCAATTCTATTCCATCAATGTTAAAATTTCTTCACGTATGGGTACGATACATAAATGAAGAGCCCTAGAAAATCATTTTGCCGTTTGGGGTCGAAACGCTTGGGCCATGGGCTCCGAGTACGCGTCTCCTTTTTAAGGAAATTTCACGCCGACTGATCGACACTTTGCGTGACCAGAGGGCTGGCTCGTTCTTTGCCCAAAGAATTAGCATTGCCATTCAACGTGGCAATGCGGCCAGTCTTGTAGGCACATTCCCGGATGACAATGCGATGTGGAGGAGTATTTGGACACCTGAGTGTATTTTTTAATTGTCCGAACCAAAAAAAAAATATATTAAATTTTCCAAACTATATAAAAAAAAATTGAAATCTTCCAGTCAAATCAGGTGTTGTGGAATTCATATTAATTTTCTTTTTAATTTTCTCTTGACAATATTTATTATTTATTTTTTTATTGAATGCTTTATGCACACAAAAAGTACAGAGGCGGACTTAATGCCTTAGGCATTTTCTACCAGTCAACCTTTGGGTGATGCAGAGAAAAATAGTGGTAGGTGCAATAAAAGAGAGAGAAAAAGGCGAATACAGGAATAGATTTACTTATAGACCATAGAATAGATATACCAACTAATAAACCATAGAATAAATATAATACAATTATACAATATATACTCAAATTAATACACTACATACATACACTAAAATACTTAAACAATTGGTCCAAATCGACAATGGGAAAACATTAACGCTGTGATGATACTACTGCCAACTTTTTACGAATTAGCTCGCGAACTTTGGTTTTGAATGATAATCGGGTTGTTGCCATCCTGATTTCCTGGGGGAGCGCATTCCGCAGAGAAATCGAAAAAAGAAACAATCAATTTGATTTATTTTTAAAAAGTTTTCGCGACGCACTCATCTAATATATAAAATTCTCGTGTCACAGTTTTCGTTGCCATACTCCTCCGAAACGGCTTGACCGATTTTGATGAAATTTTTTGTGCTTATCCGGTATCTATGAGAATCGGCCAACATCTATTTTTCATCCCCCTAAATGTTAGGGGTAGTCCACTCCTAAAATTTTTTTTTATTTTTTAGACAAAATTTTTAATTTCTATTATTTATATGGCAAAACAACGTTTGCCGGGTCAGCTAGTATTTTTATAAATAAATCCAGAAGTAGGTTTGTTGTACAACAACCACGTTTGATAACACAGTCGGGCATCACGGTGAGCCCAAAGGACGTGTTTGTTCCACCCCATCACATAGTTTCCTTCTTTTTTTTTTTTGTTCTTTTCTGCACCATGGCAATCTGTCCTAGAACGATAAGCCACTGGGTTGACCGACTTTTAGTCCGTTTATGTTTCTTTGTATTAAATGAGAGCGGTTTCAGGATAGCTCTCATCTCCCTATGCGAATCTGGCACTGAGACTAGGGATGTCACATCTCCTCAGCCTCGTGTGCTGTTGTCCTCCTGTTCCACTCAGTGCTAGTGCCAGCTCATTTGTGTGATGTGCGAGTCTTTTCTGATATCTCAGGCTATGTTGGCTGATTTCTTGCTTTACCGTTCGTATTTTCAGGGCTAGGTACATATATCTGACTGGCCTGTTGGTCTAGTGGTCAGTGGCCCTGACTGCTATTCCGGAGGTTGTGGGTTCGATTCCCACCCAGGACAGATGTTAGTGTGATGAGCATGATCATTTGTTCTGTGTCTGGGTGAAATTTATCTATAATATGTATGTATTTAGAAATATATAAGTGTGTTTATCAGTTGTCTAGTACTCATAACACAAGCTCTGCTTAGCTTGGGACTAGACGGCGTTGTGTGATAGTTGTGGAATATTATTATTATATATTTGTTGCTTATACTCTACTCGTGAGCCCAAAGGACGCGTTTGTTCCATCCCATTACATAGTTTCCTTTATGACGCTTTTTAACAGAACCAGCATGAGTGAGTTCGGTTCGTTTTTTTAAAATACAAATCAATTTATTATACAATCTATCTATCATCAGCTGATGTTCAGGATTGTGACAAATATTATCAGCACAATTACAAAGTTCTGGAGGAAAATCTATTTGTTTTGAGTTGCTATTACAGTAATCAAAATACGTATATATCTGTTCTAAATCCCTCTCACCCCACACAACTTTGTTACAACAAATTTTGGATTCAATCTTTTTGGGTTTGATAAGATGAATGTTACATTCTATTAATAATGGAATATGGTCCGAGATGTAAACACCGTACAAAATAGACGCACTATTTACCAAATGTCTGGCGGCCTCCGTGACAATACAGTGATCTAGCCAGAGGAGGGAACCGTTGGCGGAGCTAACAAAGTATGCGAGTCTTGCGGTAAAAGTTCTGTATCAATACAAGACCATAATTGATCAGTAGGTACAGGTTAAAAGTAACTCACGTGAGAATCGTGACGTGGGTGCGCGTCTAAGCCTTCCAACACAAAGACCGACTCCACTTCACTAAACTCAATTACTAAGATGACCTTACTTAGGGCGGAATTTACCAATAAAACTAATCGCGTTTTAACGTTTGGCTCGCGTAATCTGTATATTTCTTTTGTTGTATTTTTACAAGTGACACTAGTGACAGCGGCTAAACGCGATTAAGTGAGCCAAACGTTAAAAAGCTATTAGTTTTATTGGTGAATTCCGTCCTTAAACAACTCATAAACTCAGGACGAGTTTCGGCACAATCAGTGGGCATGTACACACTAAAAATTTCCAAATACCGCTCGCCCTGCGCTATTTTAATACACACGACACGATCACTAGTACAATTTATAACCGTCGTAACAACGTCATAATCGTGAAAGAGCAGTTGTATGAAAAACTGAAAATGTATGTTGAGTTGCATCCCCTTAACATGAGGTTCCTTTCAATTCAGCACCACCAGGTCAATAGTGGGCGATTTCTCCATTTCTTTCTTTCTTTAAGTCGTACTTACCTTACCTACAATAACAATAGATTTTGAGACAGTTTTCATATTAATATCTTTCAATACCTCAGTACAATAACTTCTTGATTACAAAGCAAGCTTACTTAAAATTTTAATCCCGAAGACGACAAACCTTTCAAGCTTATTTCTTTTAGCATTTCACTCTATATACAAAAGCTGACGGCTTTCATATTCAGCTCCAGACAGGATTCCCAAGACGGCGACGCTAGTCAAATAATTTGCCTAATTTTAACACATATACTTTAATATTAATATTAAAATATGAGAACATAGGTCGCTTGTGGATTTTGTCTGGAAATATATAATATATAACTAGAATAAGGTATACGTTTATACACAGCAAATAGAAAATTAAATAACAATTAAAATAATTCAAGTATTGAAGTTATAAACACACTCGTTGTGGCGACACTTGGGGAGGCCTATGTCCAACAGTGGACGGCCTTCGGATGAAATGATGATGAGTATTTTTTTTAGGAAATCGGTTATCTAAATTCTACGAAATTGGGAAGTGACGCATTGCACTGGTTTTTTCTATTATTATTGATAGGCTCGCGTTTGACCACTATCTTACCTGATGGTAAGCGATGATGTGGCCGACGATGGAGCACGCTTGCCTAGAAGTAACCTATTCACTCTTGACTTAAAGACCCCTAGGTTGTAGCTATCAAGAAACACAGACTCCAGCAGGGAATTCCACTCCTTAGCTGTACGCATAATGAATGTCTTCCCAAAACGCTTTGTACGTATGGGTGGGATGTCACCATGTATCGGTAGTACATGTTAATGGTATCTATTTTTGTATTTATACCGCGACGACTTGGGCTCGGTCCTGACGGTTACCGGACGATCGGACGGCGAGCTACCCATTGCTCGCTGTCCGCAAGCCAGCGCCTACGGTGACCGGATATTACTACCGCTACCCCTACGTTGCATTTATAAGTTAAAAACGACTTCCTAAAACTATTTTAGTTAAAAAAAAACTATTTCACTAAAAGTAGTTTCTATTCGAATCCCTAATGACCAATTTCACTTTTGCCCAAATCCCTGTAGGCTTTAAATTCTATTTAATTTGGGTGATCCGTAAGTATTAAACTGGCAGTATAATAAAATAGCCTGTCCGGGTCCGGGTCCTTGCGGGCCGGTACGGGCCGATTGGGGCCGCAATCCGGCCCGCAAGTCGCTCACAATATAAATTTTCACACCGCATTATCGTGGGTGATAAAAATACCGTGCCGGGGGGCCGATACCTATCCTTTTGATCATAGATTAGCTACAGAGATCAGAGGCAGACATTGTAAGATATCGATTTATTCTGTTTCACCTTTCGAAAAAAAAAACATACTTTTAATAATAATAAATATAATTAGATCCATTACACAGCCTTTCAAATTAAAAATCCAGAAAACACAAAAAAGTACAAGGACAAGTCCTGGTTACACAAAAAAAGCAACTAATTATTTTAAAACAAAAACAAGAAATTCGGTCAAAAAAAAATTAATAAAAAAAAGTTAAAAATTGTAAGAATTGAAAAAAA
This sequence comes from Mythimna pallens, assembly GCA_961205895.1. Lineage (NCBI taxonomy): Eukaryota > Metazoa > Arthropoda > Insecta > Lepidoptera > Noctuidae > Mythimna > Mythimna pallens. The sequence continues at coordinate 2,356,318 of OY540843.1, read as the reverse complement.
CTGTGTTCTAAAAAAAAAATCATAGAAGCATACTTATTGGTTTCTATTAAATTAAATTGAAATAATAAATTAAGCAAAAAGTTTAAAAAATATTTTTTTCGTTTTTTGTTTTATATAGCAGATACCAGTTTGATGCGCTTCAGTTTATTAAAAAATTAATCAAAAGGATTTTCCGGTTTTCTACCGGTTACATTTCGGAAAGTATCCGAGTGCCGGAGGGCGTGGAATGAACTTGGGACTCCAAAGGATAGGTTTACTAATACGTGATTTCCACCCTTATTCAGCCTTGCCATCGTAGGCGCGGGCTTGCGGACGGCGAGCAATGGGTGGCTCACCGTCCGACTGTCCGGTAACCGTCTGGACCGAGCCCAAGTCATCGACGGCGCGTACTGTTCCACGTGCACCTCAAGGAGATGTCAGCAAATCGTAGGGGTCAAGCAGGGTCGAAGCCTACTGGGGCCACGCGTAGTGTGAAAATGAAACCCGGGGCCCTGGGACGAAGGCTAATAAGGAACAGGAGTGGGTTTTTAGTCAGTAAAAGTCTGACACTATCTCGCGCTCCGCCCAAGAGCGAGATTTGTCATTAGATGATTTTCCCACCTAAAAAAAAACCCTTACTCAGCCTCAGCATTTTTTGCAGTTACTAGCATTTCAAACTAAACTAGATCTGCTGTATTCTCTATCCTCCACCTAACCTATCTTCAAAGTCAATTCAATATAAATATTTACGGTACGGTAACCGTTTTATAGGTGCAATAAAATCATGCTGAACCGCACTAAATTGGAGGAGAATTACCCTTTTTCTCGTGATACCGCTGGTTTTGGTACCGGGTCTAATAATAGGTCCATACTATGTAGTTCCGTTTTAGCGTGGCGAAAAGGGTCATCGTCCCTAAATGTCTTCGTAGTAACGTGAAAAATAAAATTGCAATTGTTATACATTAGTAAATAATATAATAATAATAATAATATTTATTGTATAAAATTGATACAACACTACGCACCTTCCTGATGTCGTGTATGAGGCAATGGAGGACGGTCCTTCGCTATCCAGGATGTCGACATATCCAGGGGAATAGCGATCCTGTAAGGATCGAGCGAGGTATATTCCAGGGTGATAGTTTGAGTCCACTTTGGTTTTGCCTAGCCTTGAATCCTCTCAGCACACTGCTGGAGAATTCAGGTCTAGGCTATCGGTTGAAGAGAGGTGGTCAGGTAATATCTCACCTACTTTACATGGATGACCTGAAACTTTTTGCCCCCAACAATCTGCAACTGATGGAGCTACTGAAGGTAACTGAAACCTTCAGTAGTGCCATCAGGATGGAGTTTGGTGTGGACAAATGTGCGGTCATGCATGTAAAGCGAGGGGAGGTTGTGGAATCCGTGGGCACTCAACTCACGGATTCCATAAACCTGAGATCTCTCTCTCCAACCGAAACCTATAAGTATTTGGGTATGTCGGAAGCTCTAGGCATCAATATCACTGACATGAAGCAATCGTTGAGGGAACGTTTCTTTGAACGCCTGAAGAAGGTATTCAATAGCCTTCTCTCAGGCGGAAACAAGGTGCGCGCCTTCAACGGTTGGGTCATGCCGGTATTGATGTACTCTTTCGGCGTACTCAAATGGACTCAAACGGAACTTGACGCCCTGGATAGGAGGGTCCGCACACTGCTGACTGCATATCGAATGCATCACCCACGATCGTCGGTGATGAGACTGTATATCCCGCGGAAGTGTGGAGGTCGAGGATTTTTAAATGCTAAGACCCTACACAACCGCGAGGTATGCAGTCTCAGGGAATATTTCTTAACTACCGACGTGGGTATGCATCGAGATGTAGTGTCAGTGGACAAGGGACTCACCCCGCTCTCCCTGGCTAACGAGAACTGGCGCAAACCGGTAGTGCTTGACACTAACGATCGCAGGGAAGTATGGCAGAGCAAGGAACTTCACGGACGCTTTTTCCGGGCCCTTCACGGGCCCGATGTAGACCAATTGGCGTCCGTAGCCTGGCTGCGTTTCGGCGACCTCTTTGGGGAAACCGAAGGTTTTGTCTGTGCAATTATGGACGAAGTTATCATGACAAATAACTACCGGAGATTTATTGTGAAGGACGGCACGGTTGACATCTGTCGGGCATGTCACCGTCCGGGAGAATCAATTCGTCACATTATCTCTGGTTGTTCTCGTCTAGCTAACGGAGAGTACTTGCATAGACACAACCTTGTAGCCAGGATTATCCATCAGCAACTTGCTTTGAAATACTCTCTTGTGGAATCGGAAGTGCCGTACTACAGGTATGAGCCCGACCCAGTTCTTGATAATGGTCATATCACTTTGTACTGGGATCGGTCCATCATCACTGACAGGACTATTGTAGCCAATAAGCCTGATATAGTGGTGGTGGACCGAAGCGAGAGGCGTGCAATGATTGTTGACATATCCGTTCCGCATGACGAGAACCTCGTGAAAGCCGAGAAAGATAAACAAATCAAGTATATTGACTTGGCTCGCGAGGTTGTCGACATCTGGGATGTGGACTCGGCGATCATTGTACCGATAGTCGTGTCAGCCAATGGCTTAATAGCCAAGAGCCTCGACCAACACCTTAGGAGGCTCGCGTTAGGCGGCTGGATCAAGGGCTTGATTCAGAAAGTGGTTCTCCTGGACACGGCTCGTATTGTTAGGAGGTTCCTTTCTCTGGAGCCCTGACCGCCGGTAGCTTGGACCCTGTTCCCGATACCGGTGGGACACTATTTTTTATATTTTTAAATGTTTTTTTTAATGAAATATTTAAAAATGTAATTTATATGATAAGTTAATGAATAAACGAAATAATAATATTCCACAACTAACACACAACGCCGCCTAGTCCCAAGCTAAGCAGAGCTTGTGATATGGGTACTAGACAACTGATAAACATACTTATATATTTTTAAATACATACTTAATATAGATAAATTACACCCAGACACAGAACGAATGATCGTACTCATCACACAACCATTTGTCCTGGGTGGGAATCGAACCCACGACCTCCGGCATAGCAGTAAGGGCCACTAACCACTAGACCAACAGGTCTGTCTAATAATATTGTTTAGTAAATAAATTATGTTTAGCACAAAACCATTGGCTTGTTCAGAGGGTCCTTTTTCACTCGCCTATCGTCAACATCGAGCATGGTTTAAAAGCTTGTTGCTTCATCTAACGCAATCCAACGCGATGTTTGATGGAAAGGGAATGCAAAAAAGAGAGATAATGCCTGAAAACTCAGTTGGTAATTCTGTGATTTACTCGAATATTTCAAAAAACTTGTTCCAATAAATACGTGTTTTTTTTAAACCCTTGAAAGTTTTTCAGAAAATTGACATCATTCATAATATCGATTAAATTTGCAAGGTTTCTATTGATGTGCTTATTATATTTTTTATTAATGATTACATTATAGAGGACCAAATTTCACTTAAAATAGCATTAGTTTTACACACAATTTTTTTTTTGTTTTTTTTTATTTATTTCATTATAACACCTTTACAGATAAGTCCAAGGCGATGTTATAACTAACACTTAATATATGTACATGGTTATGATATTCTATGAATTAGGATGTAATGTCCAGACCTTTCTCAATAATTATTTGAGCTGCTTCTAAAAATTTCGGCAGTGTTTGGCCAAATATATCCTCCGATTGATAGTTCGTATGGCTCGTGACAAAGGGGCAAACTTTAGGAGGTTAGTCCTAGCAGTTATGTTTTCGTTTCAATAAAAGTCCAGATAATATTCACAAGATAGCTGTGTGTACAAACAATTATCTAGAGATAATAATATGTGTAATAAAATCATAATCACGTAAGAGTGGTTGTATCAAATTCAAAGTCAAAAAAGTCAAAGTCAAAGTCAAAAATTTTTTATTTCACATAGGCCTACATGGGCACTTATAAAACGTCAGAAGCTAGTGCACGGTTCCAAATTGGTCGTTTCCTATGGAGAAGAACCGGCAAGAAACTCCATGGTTACTCTTTTAAAAAAATTTTTGTTTACAATATTTTCATATTACAGTATTAATAGACATTATGTAAGAACCGTGTAGACCAGTCGATATTGTTGCACAATAAAAATAATCATATTAAAAAAAAAAAAAAGTAAGTCGTAATAGGAAGTAACCTAAGAATTCGCGAAGTCCACGGTGTTCTCACATTCACATTAAAAAAAAAAGAAGCTATATAAAAATGTACCTCGAAAATGACGCTCTTAAAGATCATTCAGGACGGCTTTATTTCATTACTGGCTTCTAACAGCTCTTCGCCAGCATGCAAAGCGATTTTTTTCCGAGAAAACGTTTATAACGTTATGTTTTCTTGGAAAAAAAGTTGTTCAATATGTTAGTTCAGAGGCCCTACCATGAGCCCTTAACGCGATCCATTTTACGATCTGAACTGAATTGTTAAAGCAATGGAGCTATATAGGGTGTATAGTTTCATTCCTCTTTCTTACTTGCACAACTTATGAAATTGCCATTTTTTTAAATGGGTTGCTTTGAAGCGTTATATCTTTGGATTGACTTGGAATTATACGTTCAAATAAACTTGATATTAAATTAGGTATTTATTGGATTCTTTGGGTTTTGTGTTCTTATAACCATGAAAACTAATAAAAAATTGTTTATTATTCATATTAAGAGTTCCAACGTAGAAACTATGCATTTCAAAGGGCAAGCAATATCAAATACGTATACTTACCAATTTCTTCTAACAAAAGAATTTTGTGCTCTTGCTTTTATAACTTTCGTTTTGGAAATTTTACCTTGTTGCACTGAGGAGAAAAGTTATTCGTGAGATAAAATTTCCCACGTGAAAGTGATTGAAACAAAAATAGACATCTCATTCATTAGCAGTTTTAAGTCCATATACATCATCAATATTGAATACCGCTTGAGACACATTGTTTCCACGGCAGAACTTATATTACAAAATAATGCTAGTTTTCTTACATTTCATACAATAATAGTTACAAGTACTGCGATATTACATAAAATACAAAACACAAAGAAACCAATAAATACCTAATTAAAAAAAAAAAGAATAACGTATCTTTAATATAAAGTTTATTTGAACTTATAATTCCAAATGAATCCAAAGATATAACCACTTCAAAGCAACCCGTTTTAAAAAACGGCAATTTCATACTTTAACCCCAAATATTTTAACACGTTATATTAAGGCCCTAGAACATGGTCTAACTGTGTACCTACTCCGGTTTCTATTATCTTATCCAAACCCGATCAGACGTCACGTCACAGTCATCAGATACTTTCGCATTTATGATATTAGTATGTATTACTGTTTTTGAGATTTCGAATATCAATAAATGTAGGTAGGTCAATGACATCTATTGCCATGATAAAAAGCTTAACTTACGATGCCGATTCTTTGCTTACCTCAATGTATGGCTGCTATGGTGTTAAGGCTGTTAGTTTTCCCTAGTGTGTCTTTGAACTGGTTATTGATGAAGACAAATATCTTCAAAAGATATCCCAAGATAAAAACAAATTAAGGCCACAAAGCGTCTAAAACGGAAAACCCAACATACTGTGAGTATCCGCCCTTACATTGTCGAAAACTCTTCGGTCTGAACCAAGCGTTTTGCTTCATCGTTTATACCACGTACATCGAAGGACTGGAACAATTTGCCTGCTGCGGATTTCCTGTCCGATTACAATTTAGGTATCTTCAAGGTTAGAGTTCATAGGCTCCTAATAATTTAGTGCGCCTCACCATCAACGATTGCATCACTGCTAACCACCAGGTTCCTTTTTTCGGTGGGAAAATCATCCAACAACAACCCCCAAAAATCTGACAATATCTCTCGCTCCACCCTAGAGTGGAGCACGAGATAGTGTCAGATTTTTTCAGACTAAAACCCACTCCTGGTCCTTCGTTGTCTTTCATACCAGGGCCGAGTTTTCCTTTCAAAATCAGACCCTTGGCCCCAGTGGGCTTCGACCCTGCTGGGCCCCTACGGTTGCTGACATCTCCTTGAGGCGCTATCTATCCAGATGGGTTCGCAGTCAAGCACAAAATTCTAAATTAAGTTATTTTATATTTTGATAAAATTACTTTAAATTTCTAAAAAGATATAATTTAATATCATTTACGCAAAAATCCTTTGCATATTTTTAATAAAACTTCAATTTGATACAAAGTTTTACCCACGACGTTCATATAAGCCCCAGTGTCATCTACTTGTACCTACCCTCCGGCGGCAGACATGTGAAGACTGAGTTTCAGACTCTGTACAAAGACATTATTACACTTTGAAATTACTCATAAAATGTGTAAGATACGAGTTTACAATATATTGCATTTGAGAAACGTTTGTGTTAAAGTTTTATAATAGGCTAGTAAATTATAGGTTTTTAAATTGTTTATATATTTTTTCAACTTCTTTTTGTTGTTAATTCTTCTTTTTGCTGCAGCGATCTTCCCATCCGATCCGTGGTATTACTGCTTACCATCGGGTAGGATTGCACTCAAACACTTGTAATTATAATTAATAATAATAATTCACTTGAGGTCCCAAAATAGAACATAGGGTCATCTTCATCATCATCATCATCATCATCTTTCTGCCCTTGTCCCGTCTTATTTGGGGTCGGCCCAACATGTTTTTTTTTTCCATTCTGCCCTGTCACTCGTCATGCTATCACTAACTTCATTTTCTTTCATATCACTGTTCACAGAATCCATCCATCTTTTCTTTGACCTCCCTCTACCTCTCCACCCATCCACATGTATACTCATAACTCTTTTAGTAACGCGTTTCATTTCTCCATTTTACATGACCATACCAAGACAAACGATTCCCCTTCAACTTTCAAACTTCCTCTAATATGCTTATTTCTCACTTTATCCATTCTTGTCACACCACACATCCATCTCAACATTCTTATCACAGGATATAAAATAGATATAAGGTTATTAGGCTTTTTTTCCTGGGAGTATGCACACAGGTGTGTGAAACTGGGTGTTAAGTCCCGCAAACCCCTACTGAAAAGGTAAGGTCTTCCCATAGATGGCTGTTTTGTCTGGTCCGGGAAACTGCTGTAACTGTTGATTTCGGACTGTTATCTATATATTCTATCTTTATAATAAAATTGAATTGCTGTTCGTTAGTCTCACTAAAACTCAAAAACGGCTGGACCGATTTGGCTAATTTTGGTCTTGAAATATTCGAGATAGTCCAGAGAAGGTTTAAACGGTGAGAAAAATGGGAAAAAAATCACGAAAATAAATCCGAATACAACGCCATCTCAAATTAAAATGTCATTATAAAATGAATCATGCTATTCTGGTAATGCCAGTAGATGGCGTTATCCTTACTATTAGGCGGTACGAAGTTCGCCGGGTCAGCTAGTTTATATATATAAAAATGAATAGCTGTTCGAGAAGGTTTAAACGATGAGAAAATGTGGGAAAATTCACGGGAAAAAAATCCTAATACAACGCCATCTCTAATTCAAATATCATTTTAAAATGTATTATGCTGTTATAGTAATACCAGTAGATGGCGTTATCCTTTGACAGTTTAGCTAACACAACATTCAATGACTAAGGTGGTGCTAAGTTCGCCGAGTCAGCTAGTATATTATCGGGATTCCGATCCCGATTTCCGGCCACCGTAGGCGCGGGCTTGCGGACGGCGAGCAATGGGTGGCTCGCCGTCCGACCGTCCGGTAACCGTCCGGACCGAGCCCAAGTCGTAAACGGCGCGTGCTGTTCCACGCGCGCCTCAAGGAGATGTCAGCAACTGTAGGGGCCCAGCAGGGTCGAAGCCTACTGGGGCTAAGGGTCTGATTCTGAAAGGAAGACTCGGCCCTGTTACGAAAGGCAACGAAGGAACAGGAGTGGGTTTTTAGTCAGTAAAAGTCTTCCTGCAACTCTCGAAGCCCTGGGTCTCCTGTCTTGGCGGCTGGGGCGTGAGAATGTATCTACTTTTACCCCAGAATCTAAGTAACTATTGTGTATTGTGGCGAGAAAATAAATCCTGTTTTATCTAGTATGTCTGTAAGATCTCGTTACAGACATAATGGTAAGTTGTGTTTTTTTTTTTTAAATTATATTGTATATATATTCTTTTGTATGTATATTATGTCAGATTGTCAAGATGGTTCGAGCTATGATCAGCCATCAGGTGAATCTATTTGAGTATCGTGCATTAAAATAGCTAGGAATTGAACCACTTTTCAATATAATTGAATACAGTGATATATAAATAGGTACATAAATCAATTTTTTCAAATTCAAAGCATTTATTTCGAATAAACCATTTACAGGCACTTTTAAAATGTTAAGAAGTCAGTCAGTCACAAAAAATGATGCTAATTGCACATTCCAAAGCGTAGATCTCTATGGAGAAGAATGTGCAAGAAACTCCATGGACATTCTTTTCAATCGTGTTTTGCAATTACAAATATCTCTGTTACATGTTTTTTGTCGCTATCATGTGAGAACAATGTCAATAAAGTAAAAATAAAAACTAAATATAGATATTAAAATAGCAACTGGCAGCTAAGAGATGACCAGTCTCAACTGACAGCGTCCGTTCACGGACCTGACGCGAATATTAGCACCACTCAGCTCAACTATTTTAAAGGGAACCGAATGATCCAACACACGCGTCACCATCAGTGAGACATTCGAGTGAGCATGACAAACTCTCAACTGCCATGCTCATTTATGTCAAACAAGTCCAATAATAACCTAAAACCCATAAAATAGCTCCACGGTACTCACATTTACAAACTTTGAAAAAATATTTAGATTTATAAAACAAATATTAAGAACACAATTAAAATTATATAAATTAGTGTAAAAATAGCAGGGCTTTTTTTTTATTTATTTTTTTTTTTTTTTGGTGGGAAATCATCCAAATGACTTCTCGCGCTCTGGGTGGAGCGCGAGGGCGTGTCAGACTTTTACTGACTAAAACCACACCTGTGTCCTTCAATTACCCTTTGCGTACTAGGACTACGGGTTGCCCTTTCAGAAATTCTCCGCGGTCCTAGCTAGCGGGCATCGGCCCCACTGGGCCCCTACGGTTTGCTGACATCTCTTTGAGGAGCGCGAGGATCACTACGCGCTGTTAACGACTGGGCTCGGTGCGGTTAATTACCGAACAGCCGGACGGCGAGCTACCCAGTGCTCGACGTCCGCAAGCCCGCGTCTACCGTGGCTGGTAGTCGGGGTCGGAATTACGTCGGCTAGGGCGTGAGGACCTTCGTTCCCTCACGCGTGCAGCCTCCTCCTTCGCTAACATTACTGCTTCGCAGAAGGAGGCGACCGCCTGCCATTCCTCCTCGCTCCGGACCATAGCCTGAACCAAGGCCCGACGTGAAAGGTCGCTGCCGCCAATTGCCTCCACGAGGACACGGCGGTGCTCCGCCCAAGCGGGGCACACCTCCACCGTATGCTCCACCGTGTCTTCTGGGTGGTCCACACAATGATGACACTCGGGCGTTGCTTCCGCCTGAATGCGATGCAGGAACCTCCCGAACTTGCCATGTCCGGTGAGGACCTGCGTCATGCGGTAGGTGAGGATGCCGTGTTGCCGCTCCAGCCACTCCTCAAAGAGGTGACTAACCGCCATTATTGTAGCGTGCCCAGCACTGGGTTGCGACAGTCGCCGTCGCCATTCCACCATTAGATCCCGCCGGAACTCTGTCCGCCATGCCGCGACTTGGCGTGGCAGCGGAGTTTCGCCCCGGCGTTGCATCTCCACGCGCAAATCGTGCATGCGTGCAAGAACTGTTGCCTCCAAATCCAATGGTGGCTGGCCAGCGAGAAGGCTCGCCGCCTTGCGGGAAATCGTGCGGTATCCCCGTATCATCCGGATGGCCATGACCCTCTGGCAAGCGTTCAGTATGGCCGCCGGTCGCCTTTGCAGTGACGGCGCCCACACCGGCGCCCCGTAAAGGGCCATGGACCGAACAATTCCCGCGTAGAGCCTACGGCAGGAGGCGTTTGGACCCCCAAGGTTGGGTAGGAGCCGCTTTAGGGCAGCCCCGGTCCGTTCTAGTTTGGGAGTCAGACGTCGAAAGTGCTCCACAAAGTTCCACCGACTGTCGAGGACAAGTCCCAGGTACTTCATCGTCGACCCGACGTCGATGCGAACCCCTCCTACCGTTATTTGAGAACCCGGTGGTGGTGCGTTCCGAGGACCATGAAAACACATGGCCTCGGACTTGTGCAGTGCCACTTCGAGTCCCAATTCTTGGATCCTATCCGCTACTGTCGCAACCCCACGTGTCGCTAGTTCGACCGCCGCCTGGTGTGACTCCCCCTGCGCCAGGACCAGCGTGTCGTCTGCGTAACAGACCACGCTGACCCCGTCGGGGAGGTCACCGCGCAACACGTAGTCGTACCCGATGTTCCACAAGGGCGGTCCTAGTACCGATCCCTGCGGAACACCGCACGACATCTCTCGCCGTCTCCACTCCCCCTCGTGACCAGGGTAGGTGATAGACCTGTCCTTCAGGTAGGCCTCGATCAGACGACGGAGGTAGTCGGGCACCTGGTGATACCGAAGTGCCCTCGTAATGCTACTCCAGGGCAGGGAGTTGAAGGCGTTAGTGATGTCCAAGGACACCACCACTACGACCTTGCCCCGGGACACCGCATCCCCCGTCGTGAGGGCCCGCACGCGCATGATGGCGTCCACCGTGGAGCGCCCCCTGCGGAAACCAAACTGGCTGTCCGAAAGATCCGGCCCCACCCGCGCTAAATGCGCGACGAGGCGGTCTGCAATTACTCTTTCAAAGAGCTTGCCCACCTCGTCGAGCAGCACTATGGGCCGGTATGCGGACGGAGAGTCCGCAGTGCGCCCCGGCTTCGCTATAAGGACCAGTTTCCCGGTCTTCCAACGAAGTGGGAACTGGCCCCTCTCCAAACATGCGCTAAACAGCCCTCTTAGTCGAGGCCCGAGTTCCTCCATGGCCAGAACCCAGGCTTTCCCAGGCAAGCCATCGGGTCCTGGGGCGGTATTTTTGGCGTTTAGCCTTCGTACCGCCACTCTCATCTCTACCTCGGTCACCTCCGGAGTAACGTCGTCGTCGCCGTCGTGGTCCACGTCAGACACTGCGGCGGGCGGAGCCATAGACGGGGAAGAATGCTCCCCTCCTGAAGGGAACAGAGCGTTCACCACACCCTCCACGAGCTGGGGCCGGAGGCTCTGTGTCAGCGGGGGAGCCCAGGCGCGGAGCTTATCCCGCACCATTTTGTAGGGGCGTCCCCACGGGTCTCCGTTCAGAGTCCCCAGCCACACGTCGCGGGCCTCTAATTTGGCCCGCCGTATTTCCGCTCGGAGGGTGCGCTTCGCCGCCCTGTATCCCTCGTATAGCTCCGCCTCTATAGCCTCCGCATCTGGCGGGCGGATGCGGCGCCTTCGGTGTCTGGTGTACCGGCGCCGGGCGTCAACGCATGCCTTGCGCAGTTCCGCGATCTCCGGCGACCACCAGTACACCTGACGCCGGGCACGTCCTGGCCGGACTCGGGGCATTGCCACGTCGCAGATTTCCGTCATGGCCTCCCGGAACCACTCTGCCTCGACATCAATATCGACAGGCCTGTCTGGTGCTGGCACCCAGGCCTGTACAATCGCGGCTTCCAGGAGGAGCTCCCGGTCCAGCTGCTTCAGTGCCCACCGCGGACCACACTGGTTCTGTCGGACCGGCGCGGTCGAGGTCTGGGCGGAGACGTCAAACCGGATGTACCGATGGTCTGAGTACGTCTCCACCCCCTCCATAACGCGCCAGTCGACGACGCGCGGAGACAGAGCGGAGCTGGCGAACGATATGTCTACCACGGACTCGCCCTGCATCCGCACGCACGTGGGGACAGAACCCCGATTTAGGACGACCAGGCCTGCCTCCAGAGCCCAGTCCTCCACCATCCGGCCCCGTGTGTCTGTATACCGGGAACCCCAAGCCAAGTTCTTGGCATTGAAGTCCCCGCAGACAACCACGGGGAGGGATTGAAACTCGGCGACGACGATGCTCAACTCCATAAGGGAGTTGTGAAGATCGGCGAGAGTTCGGTTCGGGGAGAGGTATACACCTACCACAGCAATGTCCCCGAACCGTGCTGCCACGCAACCCCGTCCTCTCTTGACGCCCTCGAGGGAAGGGGTACCGGCGGCGGCCGACGAAATTAATGTCACCGAGCCGTTCAGGTCCTGCACCCAGCCAGCCCTGGGTGGGACATAGTACGGCTCGGTGACCACAGCGATATTAATCGACCACTGCGCCATGCTCTGAAGCAACAGATCCTGAGCGGGGACGCAGTGGTTGATATTCGCCTGGAGGAGACGTAATGGAGCAATTATTGGCAGTCCATTACAGTCTCCTCCCGAGCTCCCTGTGAGGGCCCTGTCGCGGCAGTTGCGGCGGTAGCTGTGGCGGTGGCAGCAGCAGCAGCAGCGGTGGTGGTGACGGCGGTGATAGGAGAGGGCCTCTTGGCCTTACCCCTGCCCTTGGTGGGGGGAACGCAGTTCCTGCTCCCAGCCCGGTGGTCGGCAGGCTTGCCAGCCGCTGCACACACGTAACAGTGTGGCCCGGCGTTGCAGGCTACGGCTTTGTGACCGGGCCGACCACACTGGAAGCAGTGGTCGCTTCGGTCTACCTCCGAGGTGCAGTGGACCCCCGCATGGTGGCCCACCTGGCAACGGAAGCGCCTCAGAGGTTTGGGCTCCAGCAACTTCACCTGCGCAGACACCCAGCCCACCAGGAGCCTTCGGCCCTCTCCAGTTATGGCCTTGGCCGCCGACACGGGGCAGCTCACCGTTACGGTTCGCATGCCCGTGCTGTCAGCACGGATAGTGCCTGCCCGCACCTGGTCGTCAGAACACCTTCCCGCCCTGACAATGGCGGCCACTACCTCGTCCTCTGTCACGGAGTCGTCCAGGCCCATAATGCGCATATCAATGCACTTCGTGGGCCTGGACACTCTGGCCACCTCTGCACCTAGGGACGCTCTGATCTTTTCCGCCAGAGCGTCTGCGGTAGGGCCGCTGTTCGCACCAGGAACCTCCAGCATGCGGCCCCCGGTTGCAGTGGTCCTCATACGGAAGCCCCCGGCGATGCCAAACTCGGTGAGGTCCACCGCCCGCTTCGCTTTGGTCAACACCTCATTGTAGGTCACGCCCTTCTTTTCCGCACTTGGCTGTAGTGTGATCACTACAGCTGCGGATGTCGGGGCGCGAAGCCTAGCCGTGAGGGCCCTCTTTTTGTGCTGCCGGTGCCTTTCGCGCTTCTTGGCCGCCCTTGCCACCTTGCCCGCTTTTTTCCTCTCTCCGACCACTTGCCATTCGGCGTCGGCCGGAGATTCGACAGGATGAAGAAGGGGAGGTGGCCGGTTCCCCACCGTGGCTGGGACTTCCGCCGCCTTGCCTTTCCTGGGAGGGTCAGGCTTCTTCTGCCTCGCCACCACCGGAGTCGACCTCACGGGTTCCGATAATGCGGTTCCGCGCTTGGCTTGCCCCGATGGTCCCGGTTTAGGCCCAGCAGCCGGGGCCGCAGTGGCGGTGGCGTAAGACGTCGCCTTCCGCTGGCCGGAGGCCGCAAGTGGGGGGCGCAGCACTATTCCCTCCAGCACGGAGAATTGCTGCTGGACATGCTTCTGAAACTGCTGTTGCAGCTGTTGCTGCTGCTGCCGGAAGGCAGCTAGCTCCTGCCGCACCAGAGCCAGCACTTGGTTCTCCGTCTCAAGCTGGGACTGTGTGTGGCCCCCTTTGGCTACTCCTCGGAGCCCGGTCTGGTTTGACCGGAGGCTCTCGTTCTCCTTTCGGAGAGTCTTTATGCTGGCCGCCTGGCGAGCGACCTCTACCCGCAACTCTCTAATGGCCTCCACCGCTGCGGCGCTAATTGAGGCTATGGCCTCGGGTATGGCCTTGTCTTTTGAGGCTTTCACCCTCTTTAAGGCCACACCCCTTATCACCGCCGCCACGACCTCCATGAATTTTTTGGGCAGCTCTTGGGTGGAGCAGCCCTCGGTGCCCGGTTCACCGTCGGATGACCCCGAGAGATTAACCTCGTGGCTAGACTTCCCATAGTGGCGCCCCTCCTTGGCGATCTGCAAGGATCGATCCTGGGTGGTGAGCCCTCTCCCCTTTCCTACCTTTCGACCCGCCCCCCGACTTGAGGTGGGAATTTTGCGGGCCGAAGGCCTCAGCTCATCGTCACCGGAGGATGACCCCCGGCCATCGCCGGGGCGAGCGGGGCGCTTGAGGAATTCGTTTCTCCTGGAAGTGAGCTCCACCACCTCCATGTGCCCCAGACTGAGCGCAGAAGCAGTATCGGAGTCTGACTGCTCATCCGCGCTCACATCTCTCAGGCCAAAGCGTCTTCCGGCCTGTTCGTTGTCCATCGGCGCCGCAGACGTGCTGGGAGTGGATCCCAGGGACTCTGCGGCACCGATAGGTGAGCCACCCTGGCTCGATGCGTCTACAGAAGACGGTAGAGGGTCCGAAGGACCGGTGCGGTGATTGCCCCCCCCAGAATACGAGGGGCAGCCCGAGCTCTGCTCGGGGAGGGATTCTCCTGCAAGCAGGTACCCTCCTGGGGTAGTTATATTTTTATCAGTCTTACTCATATTTTTTGCTGAACTCAGCTTCGCCTTTTTGGCAATGGGGTGGGGTCCCCAATAGACTCGTTCGCCATCAAGGTCATGTCTGCTAAGCAGACACGTACCTGAGGCGAACCCTCCGCGGCAGTCCAGTTTCCTGGGCTCCGCCCTGTGTGTATTCCTCTTGGTCTGGTCTCTCACTTGAGGCCTTCCGGCATGAGTAGCTCTACCAGCAAAGCCCTCAAGATCATTGAGACACACAAGCCCCACCACGACGACAACGTGGGAATACAGTTGGTATCCTAATTTAATCGTAGGTTGTAATACTGTTTTATCTAGTATGTCTGTAAGATCTCGTTACAGACATAATGGTAAGTTGTGTTTTTTTTTTTTAAATTATATTGTATATATATTCTTTTGTATGTATATTATGTCAGATTGTCAAGATGGTTCGAGCTATGATCAGCCATCAGGTGAATCTATTTGAGTATCGTGCATTAAAATAGCTAGGAATTGAACCACTTTTCAATATAATTGAATACAGTGATATATAAATAGGTACATAAATCAATTTTTTCAAATTCAAAGCATTTATTTCGAATAAACCATTTACAGGCACTTTTAAAATGTTAAGAAGTCAGTCAGTCACAAAAAATGATGCTAATTGCACATTCCAAAGCGTAGATCTCTATGGAGAAGAATGTGCAAGAAACTCCATGGACATTCTTTTCAATCGTGTTTTGCAATTACAAATATCTCTGTTACATGTTTTTTGTCGCTATCATGTGAGAACAATGTCAATAAAGTAAAAATAAAAACTAAATATAGATATTAAAATAGCAACTGGCAGCTAAGAGATGACCAGTCTCAACTGACAGCGTCCGTTCACGGACCTGACGCGAATATTAGCACCACTCAGCTCAACTATTTTAAAGGGAACCGAATGATCCAACACACGCGTCACCATCAGTGAGACATTCGAGTGAGCATGACAAACTCTCAACTGCCATGCTCATTTATGTCAAACAAGTCCAATAATAACCTAAAACCCATAAAATAGCTCCACGGTACTCACATTTACAAACTTTGAAAAAATATTTAGATTTATAAAACAAATATTAAGAACACAATTAAAATTATATAAATTAGTGTAAAAATAGCAGGGCTAAGTCAAGTCAAAAGCATTTTATTTCACATAGGTCTACATGGGCACTTATAAATCGTCAGAAACTAGTGCGTGGTTCCTAATTGGCTGGGGAAAACAAATAGAAAAATGTGAGTTTGCAAACCCTCTACAATTGAGTTTCTGGTTTAATCATTAGAAATCGATAAACGATAATAAAAAAAATAAAAAATTATTAAATAATAACATGTATATTAAAACAGGTAATGTAGCCTATTATTATTATTATTTGTGTGTTTTTTATTAGTTTATATTTTAGATTAGAATCCATTAGAATAAGGTCCATTAAAAAAAAAAAATGGATGCTAAAGAAGTTTAACTGACCCAGAACCTAGCTGTTATTTTTCATTTTATTGTTAAGCAAACACTTATTTTTATTTAATTCAATTCTGTATATATATATATATATATATAGACTATCATATTTACATTAATAAAAATGCTTTTTAAATAAAGCAAGAAGCCACCTTCATAAAAGACCAATGCTAATTTGCCAGTTCTCGGAGTAGACCTAAAATTTCCGGGACACTTACAAGTTACGACTCCTAAGATACTCATCATCATCTTCCTGCCCTTGTCCCGTGTTATTTGGGGTCGGCGCAACATGTTTTTTTCTTCCATTCTGCCGACTAAGGGACATTTCTGAGACTGTTAAGCACCTCAGATCACCGCGTGGTGGCGGGTAAACTACCAGCAACAGCATTCCCAAGGAGGGTTAGTGTCAGGCAGGCGGCCGACTGTAAAACAGTAGCCATATCTCTTGCAACGACTCCTAAGATACTAAACGATGGAAATCTTAATAGGTACAAACAAATTATCCGAAGCTGTCCCGGCCAGAAACTTAGTAACAATTAATTACCTACTATAAAACAGTCTAATTAATTGCTTCCCCAATTTAATTTGTTGTTTCGCTCGTAAAAACTGGAAATACTTAAACTTAAGTTAAAAATTTAGATATTTAATTAGATTTTCCATGTTTAATAAACATTAATTAGTTAAAATTTAATTAATAGAACGGTTTCACTTGAACATTAATAGAACACTTTGCCAGAAGATTTTTTATTCTATAAATGAACTCATCTACATACGGAGACCTACTAAAAACACAAGTTTTCTTAGTATGGGCTCCTGTCTCCCTACCAAAAAAAAATTCTGGGAGAAATAAACAAAATGTATTATTATTAAATATATATTAAATATATAAAATATAAACATATAAAAAAAAACATATAAAAAATATTGTTTATATATTATTATATAAATATATAAACAATATTTGTGGGAGAAATAAACAAAATGTATTATTATTATTATAATTTATTATTTACAGCATAAAGTCGTCAACATAAAGGCTGGCAAAGGCCGTTTTGACATCAAGATACTTATAAAAATGTTCAACCAATTAAGAACGCTTTTTCGCCTATTATCCTATGGGCAAAATGGGAAACAATATTAAATCATAAAATAGTTTTGCTTAAATGATACCTGAAAAACCTATTAAAAATGTTATCTTACTCTTATAAGATAAAATCTGTCTCATATCTCTCTTTTCGTGACTTTTACTAGAAATTAAAAAAAAAATATGGAATTGCATTTTTAATATTTTATTTTATTTTATTTTAATAAGTACAGTGACAGACTACAGACTAAGACAATCAGCACAGTTAAAAATAACATACAGTACATAAATCTGAAGTCCAATTATTGCTGTACTCAAAGTTTAATATGCTTGAGGAACAGAAATGGTGAAGTATTATGGAGAAGTTAATAAACTAATGTAATTACATTTTATATAAACAATTTCTATTATATTTATGTTTATTTTTATTTCATAATTTTTACAAATCCTGCTCAAATTGTTGGCCTCTGTAGTGAACGCAGGCCCGAAATCTGTTTCGTATTTCGACAGTTGTTGTACAAAGTCATATTTTCTCCTTAATTGTATTGAAAGCCGTTTCAATGCGTTGAACTAGACTACTTTCTACTACTAATACTATGTAGAACTTACTTTCAAAATGGCATTTTTAATAGAGACCATGAAATTAGGAACCATTTCCGTGTTCATCATAAATTTTTAAATACAGCTATGCTCCGCTGCGTTTCCGACATATCTCAGTTACAAATCACGCCATTTGAATGAAACAGTTTTCTCAAAAAAGATTTTTGGGTCATTCTATAATACCTTTCGACAAAAACCGTCCTAGTGCTTGACTGCGATCTCACCTGATGTGAAGCAGTGATGCAATCTTTGATGGTGAGACGCACTAGTTTATTAAGATTCTATTCACTCTAGAGCCTTGAAGACACCTACATTATAATTGGAAGGGAAGACCGTAACAGGCAAATTATTCCAGTCTATCGATGTACGCGGTATAAACGGCGAGGTGAAACGCTTAGTCCGGACCGTATAGAATTTAACAACGTAAGGGATGATGCTCGCCGTACGTCGGGTTGTCCGATGGTAGAAATGAGAAGACGGAATCAAGTCGTGCAATTCCCGCCATCACCACTGTGCTCAAGGCTTTGTAGATTGGACTTAACTAAATCTAGATCACCAATTGCCTCTTCGCACACACTTTCAGTAGAAACATTTTTATTTTAATTGATTTGTAAGTATTTAATGCATAATACATTCAGTCCAATTAAGAGGGCTCTTTCCGATCCTTCTTTCGCTAACGTAAGCATGGTTGAAAAGCTTAAGGTGGGAAAATCATCCAATGACAAATCCCGCTCTTGGGTGGAGCGAGAGATAGTGTCAGACTTTTACTGACTAAAAACCCACTCCTGTTCCCTCTTTGCCTTCATCCCGGGGCCCCGGGCTTCGCTTTCACACTACCCGTGGCCCCAGTAGGCTTCGACTCTGCTGGGCCCCTACGATTCGCTGACATCACCCTGAGGCGCGCGTGGAACAATACGCGCCGTCGACGACTTGGGCTCGGTCCGGACAGTCACCGGACGGTCGGACGGCGAGCCACCCATTGCTCGCCGTCCGCAAGCCCGCGCCTACGGTGGCCGGAAATCGAGATCGGAATCCCGGCGGCGGTTGGGGCGTGAGGACCGTTGCTGTTGCCTCACGCGATCGGCCGCCTCCTTTGCTAGCATTACTGCTTCGCAGAAGGAGGCGACCGCCTGCCACTCCTCCTCACTCCGGACCATGGCCTGTACCAATGCCCGGCGCGAGAGATCACTGCCGCCGATCGCCCCCACGAGGCACACAAAAGCTTGTTGTTGCATCCAACGCAATGTTTCTTAAACACGCAACGCGAAGAATGAGAGATAGCGCCTGAATGCTCGGTTGGCATTTGGCAACTTCCGTAGTTTACTTGAATCTTTCACAAAACTTGTTTCAGATAATATTAATACGTATTTTTTTTTTTAAACCTTTCATTTTCGGAAGAAATTTTCATCATTCACAGTTTTGATTTAATATATGCAAGGATTCTTTAATAGTATATTTTGATACAAGTGCAGAAAGTTTGTCATATGGAGCCGAGGGCTGAAGTGATCAGTTTGCAGGTGTATCAAACAACGTTTTTCAATACACTTACGACTCGTGGTGGTTGATGTGCGTCTCGTGGGTGTCGACGCACGTCCAGCCTGATACGATAAATGTAACAAAATTGTGGCGAGGGCGAGCACGCGCTTTTTTCTGCACTAGTGCGAAAACAGCCAATTGCGTGCGTAAAAGCAATAGGATAAAAGCAGGTTTTCAAGTAAGTGTATTAATAATATATTTTTCTTACTTTATTAAATTATGAGTACATTATGAAGGAGAACCAAGGTTGCCGACATAGCATGAAGAATCACCAAACTAAATTGGCAATAGGCAGGGCACATTGCTCGCAGAACGGATGGCCGTTGGGGCCGAAAGGTTCTGGAGTGGCGACCGCGTACCGGAAGACGCAGTGTTGGAAGGCCCCCTACAAGGTGGACCGATGACCTGGTGAAGGTTGCGGGAATCCGATGGATGCGAGACGCACAGGATCGTTCGTTGTGGCGACATTTGGGGGAAGCCTATGTCCAGCTGTGGACGTCTATCGGCTGAAATGATGATGATGATGACATTATGAAGGGCCAAAGTTCACATAAAATTCATGCAAAGTAGCAGATTTTCAGAGGTTTTACTGAATTAGTTTTACACAAATTTATATTTTGTTTTCAATAGAAACCGGGATAATAACCACAAAACATCTGTGTTGCCTAAATATCTAGAAAAAGATACCTAATAACGTCACAATTATGCAGGAGTGGTTGTGTGGGAAGTATCACGGGTTGGGCGCTCTTAAAAGTGTATTGTGTAAATTATTAATCTATTAATTTCTACCAATTGTCCTTTGAAAAATATTATAGAATGGCCCCTTTATCATTACTGGGTCAATCCACAACACACTATAACACAATAGAATTAACGATCATTCGCGAATGCGAAACTGTGTTAAAATAACTTTCCTGCTAAAAGAATATTAATTAATTATGAATTTGAAATATGTTTTATTTATTTTGATTTTTAATTTAAACCAATTTAATCGTTGTACTGCTGAAAGTGTAAGTATCATAGCTATTTTCAGTTTTTTTTTTCAGATGAGATTTTGAGAAGTATCCAAATTTGTTATATTTATATTTATTGCACAAAACCATTAAAAACACTAACAAAGACCCAAAGGATGCTTCGCTACGTCCGTCTATCCATCCACGGTTTAGCTTGAAGACTGTTAGCAATAGAAAGCTGTAATTTTGCTTAAGTAGATTTATATTATGCTCGAAAACAAGTAAAATATAATCTTCTAAAAAAATTATTAGATAAATCTTATACATGAGGATATGCACAACAAAACGTAAGCCTATCGTAATATAAATTATATAATAATTAAAACTAAAAATAAACTACACAAACATGTGCACAACACAAAATACATAAACATAATATATTATTATACTCTAAATAAAGCCTATAATACATGTTTCATTCATTAATCTAATGTTGTTTTGTTTTTATATTAACTTCATATGGTAAAGTGTTTTTTTATTATTTATATCTTGCATTGTGACAAAAAGTTCGTTATTTTAAAACACCCAAAGATACAACATATAAATTTAAGGTGGGAAATCATCAAAATGACTTCTCGCCCTCTGGGTGGAGTGCGAGGGCGTGTCAGACTTTTACTGACTAAAAAACCACACCTGTATCCTTCAATTACCCTTTGCGTACTAGGACTACGGGTTGCCCTTTCAGAAATTCTCCGTGGTCCTAGCAAGCGGGCATCGGCCCCACTGGGCCCCTACGGTTTGCTGATATCTCTTTATTTATGTTTAAGCTGTGTACTTGTTTATGTGTCAAGTTTACCATAGTAATAGTTATTTGAGTTATTTGTTATTAATGAATAAGTCGCTGGGGTCTTATACACCAGTATTTTTTAATTAGTGCAAATACCTAAAGGGCTTATTAGAAAAGGTCTTGTTATTATTTAAGTAAAGTCTCAATACATAATATTCATAAACAGCAAAGTTATTAGCGTTTGTTTATGTCTCAAAATGTCACTCAATTTATGGACATATTGTCCAGGAAAAACACCTGCGCGTAGTATTTTCTAGTAGCAATTGTTATAAATGATTGATTCTATTATGAATTTACCAATTATGACAAATTTTTTGGACAATTTTGGGATATCGTTTTTTATTTACTACACAAATATGATCATTAAAGGGCCCCATTTTTTTTTTTGTACAAATAAAAATATAGAGGTGTATATAAATAAATAAATACAGTAAACATGGCACCGGTCTGCAATTTACTGCCTTCTTATATCATCAGTGTATTTTGTTTCTGTCACAGATCACTTTCCTCAACATTGAGCGTCCTGAAATTTCCTATTTCGACACGAAATACTTTAATAAAGTTTTTGCGCTGAGCAGGAGGTTAAACCGACAAGATCCGAGGCATTATTTGGAGTTGTATGTAGACACACTGATACAAATGGACAATACCATGAGGGTAAGTGGGAATTGCAGCGCAGGCAGCGATTAGAGCGCGCCTCGAAGATCTGTCAGCATAAAAGATAGATCCCGCTAGTGTCGACTGGTGCCAGGGTGGGGTTGTGCAGAAGAGTTACTACAGCCTTGAAAAGCAAAGGGCATCTAAGGCAATACGTGTGGATTTTAGTCAGTAAATGCCTGACACTCCCTCTCGCTCCACACAAATCGGGATAAGTTATTTGATGATTTCCTAATCATCATCACCATTTTAGTCGATAGACGTCCTCTGTTGGACATAGGCCTCCCCCAATTGTCGCCACAATGAACGGTCCCGTGCGTCTCGCATCCATCGGATTCCCGCAACCTTTACCAAGTCATCGGTCCACCTTGTAGGAGGCCTTCCAACGCTGCTTCTTCCGGTAGGCGGTCGCCACTGCAGAACCTTTCGACCCCAACGGCCATCTTTGTTCTGCGAGCAATGTGCCTTGCCCATTGTTTCCTACCCCAAATAAAAAAATTCAACGATTTGAAACAATCCTAGCATGATCATGGTCTGGTACAGTTTAGTCTACCTTCTTAAGTTTTAGCTTCCCAGGTATAGTAAGATTAATCAAGGGCAGTTAATTTATTTGAGTAGTATTTTCACACATTTCCACACGTGGTTCGTATGGACAGTATTGTCAAAGAGAACATCCAAATACTTCAATAGTAGATTATATGTGACGATGATTATGAGTGACTAGAGGATAAAGCAGTGTTTTCAGAAGGTTGCTAATTTTAATCCCGAACGTTAGTGAGGGATTTACATAATTAACTTCCGCAAGCAGAGCAATGGATTATGATGACAATGACCACTATACTATATTATACATATAATTTTATGTTTTATTTATTAGTTTTTTTTTTGCTTGGAAAATCACTCAATGACTTCCCGCGCTCTTGGGCGGTGCGGGAGGGCGTGTCAGACTTTTACTGACTAAAAACCCACTCCTGTTCCTTCGTTGCCTTTTGATATCAGGGCTGAGTTTTCCTTTTAGAAGCAGACCCTTGCCCCAGTAGGCTTCGACCCTGCTGGGCCCCAACGGTTTTCCGACATCTCCTTGAGGCGCGCGTGGAACAGTACACGCCGTATTTATAGAACAGTGACGGTAATGATATTTATGTTGCAGCTTGACTTCTTTGTATACCAGTTTCTAACGAACAGATACCAACCCAGCTTCGTTGAGTTACATTTTCAATTGTGTGATCTAATAAATTTAGATCCTTTAATCGGTAAAATTGTGTTAAATGCATTAGAAGGCCGTAAATGTCCTTACCCTCCGGTAAGTACTATTTATTATTTGCCACTCTTCTTGGATCTAATGCGATATTACATTATTACCCTAGCCTTTCTCAATAAGAAGGCTATCCGAAACTATAATATGTTTTCAATTAAAACTAGCAGTTTTTGAGATAAGTACGTGCAACCTAACAAATAAATAGAGAAAAGATGTGAAGACTTAGAAGGGACTGCTTACCATCAGGTGGAGTCTCAGTCAAGCACTGGTTTATATCAATTAAAAAGGCGGATGAAGTGAGCGAGTAGATATAGCGTGCGAACAAGGCCCCCGTTATCCTCTTTGTGTTAGGTTACTTCAAACCTTACAGACAAAAATAGGAGTCATCTAAATTTTGCTTTAAAGGCGTTTATGTGTTTTTATGCCCTAGCTTAAAAAGGAAAATAGTTTTATTTCTACATTACTTCATGATACACCATTTGGTGAGCGTTTGTTCATTCTAGCAGGTCTTTAGACAGAGGCGTTTAAACACAAACTATAAAGAATAAACTAGTGCACCTCACCATCAATGATTGCATTAGTGCTTACCATCAGGTGGGATCGTTGCAAGCACTGGTTTATATCAAATAAAAAAAAAATAAAAAAAAAGAAATTAAAACTAAAAAATATTGTTTTCCAGGGTGTATACGATTTGAAAAATCTGTCGGTCCCATTTGTACCGAAAGGCTTCCCTTTTACTAAGGGACGTGTCTACATAAACGTGTCACTTACTGACAGCGGTACGATCAAACATGTAGGACGTGGATACATTGATATGGAGATAAAAGTTGCAAAAATTAGAAAAGAAATAACCTAAAACTGTTGTAAAGATAAAACTTATTGTACCAACAGAATAAAGATTTATTAAAAAAAAGCGAATTGTTATTTTTTTTTATGTTAGGAAATATTAAAAATCTAAAGAAATATAAATCTTTATTAAATTTAGGTCCGAAGTTGCCGTTTTATAAAACGAGACACTTTTAACTGTGATAATTTCGGATTGGCTTTGAAAATACAAATTCAAATTAACATTTTGTTTGAAGCAACTTATTTATTTATTTAAATTAGTAATTAATTTGAGTGTTATATTATTTTTTCTGTAACATCTATTAATGTGATATTGTGACAGGGGAGATGCAAATGAAAAGCATCTGGTTTAATTATACTGTTATTATATTGTATAAAGCACTTTCTAATACATTTTATATATAAAATTACGTCTAGATTTTTATTGACAACCTAACTCAATCCTTTTTTCATCTATCAATCCTAAACTTTTTAAAAGATAAACCTTAAAAGTTTATCTTGCCAGTTTGCAAGTTAGTAGTATTAATGTGACCTCCATGGTCGCCAGATTATTAATATATATTGTAATATTAACTGACCTGCTGGCTGGTAAATATTAATTGACTGGCCTGTTGATCTAGTGGTTAGTGGCCCTGACTGCTATGCCGGAGGTCGTGGGTTCGATTCCCACCCAAAACAAATGTTTGTGTGATGAGCATGATCATTTGTGCTGTGTCTGGGTGGAATTTTATCTATATATGTATGTATTTAGAAATATATAAGTATGTTTATCAGTTGTCTAGTACCCATAACAAGCTCACACACAGCACAAGCTTGGAACTAGATGGCGTTGTGTGATAGTTGTGGAATATTATTATTATTAATATACTTACAAAAAGAACGAATTTTTTCATGTCGTGTTTTTTTTTTGTGTAATATTTCGAACGGTACGTAATATAAATGACTTAAACAGACATATAACTGTTAATGAATAACTTTTGTTTTTTTATTTCAATCGCTTACACTTACAAAAATATACAATGACAAATTACTGTCTTTTCCTGGCTATTACGGAACTATTAAATTTCCAAAACCACGTACCTTGTCACAAACATTATTAAACCAATATCACATAGTTCGTTCATAACAAGGTTGCCGTGGGTATGGCCAATAATTATTGCATACCTCTTGACACGCAATGTTTTATGTTATAACTTATATATTAGGTCTTTACCTATGAAATTAGAGATTTGTATGATAATTTTAAAATATAAAAATTTTGGTAATTTTTTTATTTCAGCTAATTAAAGTACTGGCCCAAATTATCTATACAATTTTGCCATTTTGATGGCAGTTTGTTTATCCCTTTATTGTAGAAGTCTGCCGGACGGGAGGCGATGAAGTCAGCGAAAGCGTTTTGTACTGCATCACGGGTGTTGAATTTTTTCCCACTTAAAAATATGTCTAAATTTTGAAAAAAGTAGAAATCTGTTGGGGCAAGGTCCGGTGAGTACGGTGGGTGACGGAGAGCTTCCAGCTGTAACTCTTGTAGCTTTGCGATGGTCTGTCGTGAAGTGTGAGCTCGCGCGTTGTCGTGGAGAAGCAATGGGGAAGAGCGATTGACTAGTCTTGGTTGTTGAATTGCGAGCTTCTCCATCATTGTTTGCAAGTCTTGGCAATTGACATCTGCCGTCACTGTTGTGCCATTCGGTAAGAAGCTGTGATGTACAAGTCCGGCACTGTTCCACCAGACAGTCACCATCATCTTCCTATGAGTAATCTTTTTTTTAGCGCACTGATTAGGTGCTTTACCCGGGTCCACCCACTGAGACGAACGCTTACGGTTGTCGTACAGGATCCACTTTTCATCGCAGGTAACAATTCGATTAAGAATTCCCTCGTTTCTATGCCGATTCAGTAGTGCTATGCATGCTTCGACACGTAAATCTAGCTGTCGGTCGCTTAGTTCGTGTGGCACCCACTTATCTAGCTTTTTTATCTTTCCGATTTGACGCAAGTGCTTCAATGCTGTTCTGACACTAACTCCAAGGCCCGCAGCAAGCTCAGCCGTAGATTGAGATGGATCCGCTTCCACTATCGCCTTCAATTCGTCGTTGTCGACAATAGTTACCGGCCGACCGCGAGGCTCGTTCTTCAGCTCAAAATTTCCAGATTTAAAACGATTGAACCAATAATGGACTGTGTTTATGCAAGCAGTGTTATGCCCGTACACGTCGTTAATGTTTCGTGTTGTTTGCGCAGCGGTATTTCCACGTAGGTACTCATATTCGAAAATTGTACGAATTTTCAGTTTATCTATAGCGCCAAAAACTACCACAATGTCACAAAAACAAAAAACTATCTAAAAACAAATGACTGAAATTGAAATTAAATTAACACGTCTTTCGAATAAAATTTATTTGAATTTCGAATTGCGTGCCAATCACAGATAATTAATTCTGAAAATGCTGGTTATAGAATCTCCAATTAGGTAAAGACCTATTATTATAATATTCTGTCTGTCTGTCTGTCTGTCACTTGACCCTTTATCTCGGGAAAGCGTAGAGGTATCAAGTTGAAATTAAACCCTGACGTTTGAGGTCTCTTGAAGCTGTAAAAATCAAACTTCTAAGTTAACGAATAAAAAAGATACAGCCGTTTAAGTCGCAAAAAACCTATATTTCGATACTCTGAAAGGAATCAAAATTCATAGGGTACTTCCCGTTGATCCAGAATCTTGAAATTTGGCATAAAGCAAGGTCTTATAGCACAGGTATAGGAATTAATCTGAAAACTAAACTAAATTTGTTGTTACCTACGTCACAAAAAAAAAAATACTTTTTTGCGATTCGGACAAATCTTCGAGACCCCATTCGGGAATTGTAGTTTGTACTCTCACTTGCCCAGTTTTTTTATGTTTACTTTCAAAGTAATTTAACTGAATTTGAAACTCTATTTTTTTAGCAGCCCAGTTCTATGTGATTCTGCTGTTGATTCACTCAGAATATCTAAAATAGTAAGGTATACCTTTGTTTATTTTATGCAATTTTTTAGCGCGTTATTTAAGTGAGTACGAGCCAAAAACGTAAAACAATAAATAATCCGTTGATGAATTTTAATAAAGCTATAAATGTGTATTTTTTTTGCAGTTTTTATGGTCAAAATTCTCAAAACTGGTACATGTTATGGACCTTTTAAATACGGGATGACATTTGGTATACATTAATTAATACAAAAACTAATATGGGCACTTTGTTGAATTATGGCTGTGTGTTTGTGTGTTTTTATTTATTGTACACACCTACCACAGTGTTGTTTTTATTAACCCATAGGTTGACTAGTAGAGAAAGCCTTGTTTCATTAAATCCCACTATGTACCACTAACTGTACATGAAGTTTTTTTTTTCATTCCCCATTCCCCTCGAGCGCCGATTGTACATACGTCTTTACAACTTGAATGACCTTGAAAAACTCTTAATTGTCGTTTTGTACACACGTTTGTACGATTTTTTTTTTGCCGAAAATTTTGGTTTATATATTTTTGTTTTTCCCAGAAACATCCAGAAATAGTTTTTTTTTTATTATTATTATTATTTTGGTGATTTACGTAAAAACGTGCAATGACGTAATAATAATACCCCCGGGACGCCCGAGGGGTTAATATGAATCTTTTGCAATGACTCCCCCAGCTGTAGCACTTTATCACATACATACATTCTACACTACACACACTCTCTCTCTATTTACACTTTTTATACACATTTACACTCTTCACACACCTTTTAATTACATTTGTGCATAATTCCCTGAATTAAGTTTAAATATTATCTAGTTTTGTAACCTAACAACCATTAGTGAACTACCCACTAGTATAATTTTAATGTGTCAGGAATGTCGAAAAAAAAAAAAACTAGATCCCACGACACAGGGTATTCTAGTGTGGGGTCTAGGGCTACTTTATTGCACTAATAGTTGTTTAGTCTTAAGAATATTGTGATGTTTTTAATTGTTGTGCTTAACACTGCATATTACATTGTAATATGCAGTGTGTCTTAATAAATGTATTATTATCGTTTATTCATTTCTTTATGTACATATAAATTATATTTTTAAATATTTCAATAAAAAATAAAAAAAAAACATTTAAAAATATAAAAAATAGTGTCCCACCGGTATCGGGAACAGGGTCCAAGCTACCGGCGGTCAGGGCTCCAGAGAAAGGAACCTCCTAACAATACGAGCCGTGTCCAGGAGTACCACTTTCTGAATCAAGCCCTTGATCCAGCCGCCTAACGCGAGCCTCCTAAGGTGTTGGTCGAGGCTCTTGGCTATTAAGCCATTGGCTGACACGACTATCGGTACAATGATCGCCGAGTCCACATCCCACATGTCGACAACCTCGCGAGCCAAGTCAATATACTTGATTTGTTTATCTTTCTCGGTTTTCACGAGGTTCTCGTCATGCGGAACGGATATGTCAACAATCATTGCACGCCTCTCGCTTCGGTCCACCACCACTATATCAGGCTTATTGGCTACAATAGTCCTATCAGTGATGATGGACCGATCCCAGTACAAAGTGATATGACCATTATCAAGAACTGGGTCGGGCTCATACCTGTAGTACGGCACTTCCGATTCCACAAGAGAGTATTTCAAGGCAAGTTGCTGATGGATAATCCTGGCTACAAGGTTGTGTCTATGCAAGTACTCTCCGTTAGCTAGACGAGAACAACCAGAGATAATGTGACGAATTGATTCTCCCGGACGGTGACATGCCCGACAGATGTCAACCGTGCCGTCCTTCACAATAAATCTCCGGTAGTTATTCGTCATGATAACTTCGTCCATAATTGCACAGACAAAACCTTCGGTTTCCCCGAAGAGGTCACCGAAACGCAGCCAGGCTACGGACGCCAATTGGTCTACATCGGGCCCGTGAAGGGCCCTGAAAAAGCGTCCGTGAAGTTCCTTGCTCTGCCATACTTCCCTGCGATCGTTAGTGTCAAGCACTACCGGTTTGCGCCAGTTCTCGTTAGCCATTGAGAGCGGGGTGAGTCCCTTGTCCACTGATACTACATCTCGATGCATACCCACGTCGGTAGCTAGGAAATATTCCCTGAGACTGCATACCTCGCGGTTGTGTAGGGTCTTAGCATTTAAAAAACCTCGACCTCCACACTTCCGCGGGATATACAGTCTCATCACCGACGATCGTGGGTGATGCATTCGATATGCAGTCAGCAGTGTGCGGACCCTCCTATCCAGGGCGTCAAGTTCCGTTTGAGTCCATTTGAGTACGCCGAAAGAGTACATCAATACCGGCATGACCCAACCGTTGAAGGCGCGCACCTTGTTTCCGCCTGAAAGAAGGCTATTGAATACCTTCTTCAGGCGTCCAAAGAAACGTTCCCCCAACGATTGCTTCATGTCAGAGATATTGATGCCTAGAGCTTCCGACATACCCAAATACTTATAGGTTTCGGTTGGAGAGAGGGATCTCAGGTTTATGGAATCCGTGAGTTGAGTTCCCACAGATTCCACAACCTCCCCTCGTTTTACATGCATGACCGCACATTTGTCCACACCAAACTCCATCCTGATGGCACTACTGAAGGTTTCAGTTACCTTCAGTAGCTCCATCAGTTGCAGATTGTTGGGGGCAAAAAGTTTCAGGTCATCCATGTAAAGTAGGTGAGATATTACCTGACCACCTCTCTTCAACCGATAGCCTAGACCTGAATTCTCCAGCAGTGTGCTGAGAGGATTCAAGGCTAGGCAAAACCAAACGGTATTATTATTATTATTATTACTTTAAAAAATTAAAAAAGAAAAAAACGTGTTGCGCCGACCTCAAATAAAACGGGACAGGGGCAGGAAGATGATGATTTCTTTAAAAATTTAGATAACGCACAGCGTATGTCAGACAATAGGTAAATAAATAATTACATCAATCGTGTAAGTGTGTTCGTGACATCATAGTAGGCCCTAACATAATACCAGCGCTGCGTTATTTATCGTTTTAAATAGCGCAGCATATGCTGAGTTAGGTGCCTTTTTGGTCTCGCACTGATTATACCTTTCTTTTTTTATTTTATTGTGTATCTTTAGTTTATACGATTGTGTGAGTCACGAATAAACGTTTTTTCTTTCTTTATTTCTTTTTAATCGAAAATCCCCATAACAGTTTCGCCTGGATATTATTGAAGCTATATGGCAACACTTTACACGTATATTGTCAACAGATGTACCATGTACTTCATTTTGTTCTATCATATAATATAGTTCATAAACTTGTAAACTATCTTGCTGTTACTAGTGTAAGTTCTTTTTCGCACCATCTGTACCTTCTTGATCAATAAACAATTATTATTATTATTATTATTATTATTATTTCCTTTATTTCATTTATATAAACATATTAGTTACATTTTTAAATATTTCAAAAATAAAAAATAAAACATTTAAAAATATAAAAAACAGCATCCCACCGGTATCGGGAACAGGGTCCAAGCTACCGGCGGTCAGGGCTCCAGAGAAAGGAACCTCCTAACAATGCGAGCCGTGTCCAGGAGTACCGCTTTCTGAATTATTATTATTATTATTATTATTATTATTTCCTTTATTTCATTTATATAAACATATTAGTTACATTTTTAAATATTTCAAAAATAAAAAATAAAACATTTAAAAATATAAAAAACAGCATCCCACCGGTATCGGGAACAGGGTCCAAGCTACCGGCGGTCAGGGCTCCAGAGAAAGGAACCTCCTAACAATGCGAGCCGTGTCCAGGAGTACCGCTTTCTGAATCAAGCCCTTGATCCAGCCGCCTAACGCGAGCCTCCTAAGGTGTTGGTCGAGGCTCTTGGCTATTAAGCCATTGCCCGACACGACTATCGGCACAATGATCGCCGAGTCCACATCCCACATGTCGACAACCTCGCGAGCCAAGTCAATATACTTGATTAGTTTATCTTTCTCGGCTTTCACGAGGTTCTCGTCATGGGGGACGGATATGTCAACAATCATTGCACGCCTCTCGCTTCGGTCCACCACCACTATATCAGGCTTATTGGCTACAATAGTCCTGTCAGTGATGATGGACCGATCCCAGTACAAACTGATATGACCATTATCAAGAACTGGGTCGGGCTCATACCTGTAGTACGGCACTTCCGATTCCACAAGAGAGTATTTCAAAGCAAGTTGCTGATGGATAATCCTGGCTACAAGGTTGTGTCTATGCAAGTACTCTCCGTTAGCT
The DNA here is from genome assembly GCA_961205895.1 of Mythimna pallens. Taxonomy (NCBI): domain Eukaryota; kingdom Metazoa; phylum Arthropoda; class Insecta; order Lepidoptera; family Noctuidae; genus Mythimna; species Mythimna pallens. The sequence continues at coordinate 2,325,172 of OY540843.1, read as the reverse complement.
AGACGAGAACAACCAGAGATAATGTGACGAATCGATTCCCCCGGACGGTGACATGCCCGACAGATATCAACCGTGCCGTCCTTCACAATAAATCTCCGGTAGTTATTCGTCATGATAACTTCGTCCATAATTGCACAGCCTTCGGTTTCCCCAAAGAGGTCACCGGAACGCAGCCAGGCTACGGACGCCAATTGGTCTACTTCGGGCCTGTGAAGGGCCCGGAAAAAGCGTCCGTGAAGTTCCTTGCTTTGCCATACTTCCCTGCGATCGTTAGTGTCAAGCACTACCGGTTTGCGCCAGTTCTCGTTAGCCAGGGCGAGCGGGGTGAGTCCCTTGTCCACTGCCACTACATCTCGATGCATACCCACGTCGGCAGCTAGGAAATATTCCCTGAGACTGCATACCTCGCGGTTGTGTAGGGTCTTAGCATTTAAAAAACCTCGACCCCCACACTTCCGCGGGATATACAATCTCATCACCGACGATCGTGGGTGATGCATTCGGTATGCAGTCAGCAGTGTGCGGACCCTCCTATCCAGGGCGTCAAGTTCTGTTTGAGTCCATTTGAGTACGCCGAAAGAGTACATCAATACCGGCATGACCCAACCGTTGAAGGCGCGCACCTTGTTTCCGCCTGAAAGAAGGCTATTGAATACCTTCTTCAGGCGTCCAAAGAAGCGCGCCTGCAACGATTGCTTCATGTCAGTGATATTGATGCCTAGAGCTTCCGACATACCCAAATACTTATAGGTTTCGGTTGGAGAGAGGGATCTCAGGTTTATGGAATCCGTGAGTTGGGTGCCCACGGATTCCACAACCTCCCCTCGCTTTACATGCATGACCGCACATTTGTCCACACCAAACTCCATCCTGATGGCACTACTGAAGGTTTCAGTTACCTTCAGTAGCTCCATCAGTTGCAGATTGTTGGGGGCAAAAAGTTTTAGGTCATCCATGTAAAGTAGGTGAGATATTACCTGACCACCTCTCTTCAACCGATAGCCTAGACCTGAATTCTCCAGCAGTGTACTTAGAGGATTCAAGGCTAGGCAAAACCAAAGTGGACTCAAACTATCACCCTGGAATATACCTCGCTCGATCCTTACAGGTTCGCTATTCCTCTGGGTATGTCGACATCCTGGATAGCGAAGGACCGTACTCCATTGCCTCATACACGACATCAGGAAGGTGCGTAGTGTTGTATCAATTTTATACAATTCCAGCACCCTCATGAGCCATGTATGAGGAACAGAGTCATAGGCCTTCTTATAATCTATCCAACATGTCGACAGATCCTTTCGGGAACGTCGAACCTGTTGGCTAATGGTCATATCGATGAGGAGTAGCTCCTTAGTACCGCGGGACCCATTCCTACATCCATTTTGAGAGGCAGACATGATAGCGTTATTATCTACATGATGGTTAATCTTTGCTCTCAAAATGGATGTAAGAACCTTATAGACTGTCGGCAAACACGTAATCGGTCTATAGTTTTTGGGTTCCGCGGTGCTACCAGATTTGTGGAGCAGGTGGGTAACTCCTGTTGTAAGAAACTCGGGTAGCGAGCCAGACTCCAAGGCGGTCTGATACTGAGATGCCAAACGAGAGTGCGATCTTTGAAACCACTTATTATTATTATTATTATTGTTTGTTATTTTTTATTTTTTCTTCCCATTTAAGAGAGATAAACCTTACACACGGGCCGGGGCCAAGTATATAAGGTGGAGTTTAAATTGAAAAGGTAGACGTGAGTGTTGAAGAAGTCAAGAACTTTCTAGTGATCCGACAGGTGTTGAGGATTGTGGCTTTTTGAAGCATGTAGAATATTTGAGCTGGCATCTGTAGAGTGTTGAGGCTCTGTGTTAGTGATTTTGGTATTACTCCAGTAGACGAGAGAACAATCGGTACAATATGGACAGTTCTATTATTATTATTATTATTATTATTATTATTATTATTATTATCCCTTTATTTCACATATAAACATATTCGTTACATTTTTAAATATTTCAAAAATAAAAAATAAAACATTTAAAAATATAAAAAACAGCATCCCACCGGTATCGGGAACAGGGTCCAAGCTACTCCAAGGTCAGGGCTCCAGAGAAAGGAACCTCCTAACAATGCGAGCCGTGTCCAGGAGTACCGCTTTCTGAATCAAGCCCTTGATCCAGCCGCCTAACGCGAGCCTCCTAAGGTGTTGGTCGAGGCTCTTGGCTATTAAGCCATTGCCCGACACGACTATCGGCACAATGATCGCAGAGTCCACATCCCACATGTCGACAACCTCGCGAGCCAAGTCAATATACTTGATTTGTTTATCTTTCTCGGCTTTCACGAGGTTCTCGTCATGCGGGACGGATATGTCAACAATCATTGCACGCCTCTCGCTTCGGTCCACCACCACTATGTCAGGCTTATTGGCTACAATAGTCCTGTAAGTGATGATGGACCGATCCCAGTACAAACTGATATGACCATTATCAAGAACTGGGTCGGGCTCATACCTGTAGTACGGCACTTCCGATTCCACAAGAAAGTATTTCAAAGCAAGTTGCTGATGGATAATCCTGGCTACAAGGTTGTGTCTATGCAAGTACTCTCCGTTAGCTAGACGAGAACAACCAGAGATAATGTGACGAATTGATTCTCCCGGACGGTGGCATGCCCGACAGATGTCAACCGTGCCGTCCTTCACAATAAATCTCCGGTAGTTATTCGTCATGATAACTTCGTCCATAATTGCACAGACAGAACCTTCGGTTTCCCCAAAGAGGTCTCCGGAACGCAGCCAGGCTACGGACGCCAATTGGTCTACATCGGGCCTGTGAAGGGCCCGGAAAAAGCGTCCGTGAAGTTCCTTGCTCTGCCATACTTCCCTGCGATCGTTAGTGTCAAGCACTACCGGTTTGCGCCAGTTCTCATTAGCCAAGGCGAGCGGAGTGAGTCCTTTGTCCACTGCCACTACATCTCGATGCATGCCCACGTCGGCAGCTAGGAAATATTCCCTGAAACTGCATACCTCGCGGTTGTGTAGGGTCTTAGCATTTAAAAAACCTCGACCCCCGCACTTCCGCGGGATATACAATCTCATCACCGACGATCGTGGGTGATGCATTCGGTATGCAGTCAGCAGTATGCGGACTCTCCTATCCAGGGCGTCAAGTTCCGTTTGAGTCCATTTGAGTACGCCGAAAGAGTACATCAATACCGGCATGACCCAACCGTTGAAGGCGCGCACCTTGTTTCCGCCTGAAAGAAGGCTATTGAATACCTTCTTCAGGCGTCCAAAGAAACGCTCCTTCAACGATTGCTTCATGTCAGTGATATTGATGCCTAGAGCTTCTGACATACCCAAATACTTATAGGTTTCGGTTGGAGAGAGGGATCTCAGGTTTATGGAATCCGTGAGTTGAGTGCCCACGGATTCCACAACCTCCCCTCGCTTTACATGCATGACCGCACATTTGTCCACACCAAACTCCATCCTGATGGCACTACTGAAGGTTTCAGTTACCTTCAGTAGCTCCATCAGTTGCAGACTGTTGGGGGCAAAAAGTTTCAGGTCATCCATGTAAAGTAGGTGAGATATTACCTGACCACCTCTCTTCAACCGATAGCCTAGACCTGAATTCTCCAGCAGTGTGCTTAGAGTATTCAAGGCTAGGCAAAACCAAAGTGGACTCAAACTATCTCCCTGGAATATACCTCGCTCGATCCTTACAGGTTCGCTATTCCTATGGGTATGTCGACATCCTAGATAGCGGAGGACTGTACTCCATTGCCTCATACACGACATCAGGAAGGTGCGTAGTGTTGTATCAATTTTATACAATTCCAGCACCCTCATGAGCCATGTATGAGGAACAGAGTCATAGGCCTTCTTATAATCTATCCAACATGTCGACAGATCCTTTCGGGAACGTCGAACCTGTTGGCTAATGGTCATATCAATGAGGAGCAGCTCCTTAGTACCGCGGGACCCGTTCCTACATCCATTCTGAGAAGGTGACATGATGAAATTTTTGTCAATATGACTATTAATTTTGCTTCTCAGTCTGGATGTAAGAACTTTATAGACCGTCGGCAAACACGTGATCGGTCTATAATTTTTAGGCTCCGCAGTACTACCTGACTTATGGAGCAGGTGGGTTATTCCTGTTGTTAGGAACTGGGGTAGCGACCCTGACTCTAAGGCAGACTGGAACTGATAAGCCAAGCGAGCGTGCGATCTTGTAAACCACTTAATCCAGAAATTGTGCAGCCCATCCGGCCCTGGAGATTTCCAGTTTGGCAACGGACGGACTGCACGAGCTACATCTTGGGGGCGGATGTCGATTGCCTCCATTTGTGGTATTGTATCGCACGCACGCTCGACCTCTCGAGTCCAGTCACCCTCGGTGTGACTGACAGGCACCGACCAGATGCTGCGCCAGAATGAACTCATGGCATCATCATCCGGGAGGCACGCATCAGTCACACCTTGGTCCGGTCTCTCCCAAGCCCTATAAACCCACCTTTCATTACTCCGGAATGTGTGATTCTGGGTGTATCGCTCCACCCGCCGCTTATACCTGCGGATACGGTTTGCCCATGCATATACCTTCTGCTTCAGGAAGTCGATGCGCTCTGTGACACGGGACATATAGTCTCGGGGGCTGATGTCAGTCCCCGAGAACGCCCGCCTCACAAAGCGCATCACTCTTGGGCGAGTGTTGCCCTCCCCGAAGCAGATTAGTTTGCCGATGAGTGCTCTGGCCCCACCAATAAGACGCTCGATCCTGCACTGCCAGGCCGGCACGACTGGTTTCGGTCGTGTAGCTATGTCACAGTTTGGAAACTTGACGTGAGCTACACGACATGCCGCAGCAGCTGCGCAGTACATTATCGAGTGTGTATCAGTGAGATCTTTGCAGTCGTCAAAATAGTTTGACAACTGCAAATCCAGAGCAGCCACCAGCGCCTTATTCTTATTATGCATGGGCAAACGGGGTAAGCGCGGCCTAAGTTCAAGCGGCATGTTGCGAAACTCCCGAATTGCACACTCCAAAGCACTCCTCAAATTATTGTTGCACTGGGTACTTACATGTGTAACCATGTCAGAAATCTTTTCGTCAGCATGGTCGGAAAGATGGTAGGTTGGTGGTACAATTTCTGGTACCACAGACTGCGACGAAGGAGCAATGGCATGGTTACTCATTTCCGTTCGGAGGCGATCAAGTACGGTATCGTCCAACATATGATTACGCTGGATAACCCGCACCTGATCCGACAGTCGTTGGGCCGAAACGTTGACGGCTGGCTCAAGCACCTGAAACAAAGAGAGCATCCGAACACGGTACGCGGTCAGGTGGTTTCCTCCCTCTGTAGCCCCATAGTATGCGCGCATGACGTTCCTATTGATGGATTGCGTCCATCGCATGCGCTGCACACTTCCGCCGGGAGCTGGGACCCTATCAGAGACCGGTGGGCCTCGAGGTCCTAAGCCACTCGGCGGCCGGCGTCCTCTCCGTCGACGCGCAGGTGGTGGTGACGTGGGTGGAGAAAAGTACTCGTCGCTGGAGCTCGACGCAACTGCCACGGCCGGTGTCACAGCACTCACGGTGGGGCTGGATTCCGGCGGTGGCGAGGCGGAGCTGAGCGACGAGGCCGGAGGTGATAGGCGTGCACGGCGAGCTGCGGCTCTTGTCAACATTATTCCTTTCGTCTTCAATTTTCCATATTTTCCATCGTTATTTTTTCAGTATGGTTGCATTATGTATAGATGTATATGATGTAATTGTTATTTCTTTCGTTTTATTTTCATTATTTCAGATCTTTTGGGATTTATTTAAATATTAATTGAAAAATGTGAAGAGAAAAAATTTTTTCCTGTCACTTGGTTGACAGCCGGGCCACAGATTCTTATTCTTATTATTATTATTATTATTACTTTATTTACCGCCTCCCACAACGATACGTTACATTAATGAGGTCGTTAACCAGTAATTACATTATACAAATTAACCCTACATACATAAACATAATTATTTTATTAAGGCGTATAGTCCCTTGAATATCTGACTGGTGTTAAATGCACACATACTCGTACTGCCGCCTGCGCCCGCATAGAGCCCCGCTGACCTTTAAAAACATTTTCTTTGCGAAATATTGATTAACATAATTATGCTATTTACATTCTAAAGGACATTAAACATAAAAAAAAGCGAGTGAAAAAATATTTTTTTTTTTTAATTTTTTTTTTGGCAAATGTATTAGGTCATACGAAAAAATGAATCTATAATATAATTTTTTTCAAATCTATTAACCTAGCCGTTACCAAGGCACGAAATGGGAGTAAGGGCCTTAAATTGACAAGCAACACGTAGATAATTAAAATCATCCTTTGTACGTGGCGACAGTAGAATGCTCTGTTCTCGTTGAAATATACAAGTAAACAAGTGTTCGCAGAATTTAATGTTCAATAATATTACATTTAATTTATGCCTGACGCCCGGGGTTGAATGAAGTACAGTCAGACACGAATGTTGCAAGTAAATGGAAAATAAATAATAATGAATGGAATAAATACGGTTTCAATTGGGAGTTTACTTTAAATTTATGGAACATTGTAAAACATTCTAGTTTCTAAAAGTTTAAAGTCGAAGTACAATTATCATTACTAGTATATATCTAATAATATCTAACATAATTTATCACATAATAATTACTAACATAATTTATCACATACACATAAATCTATTGAATCTATATATAATAATAATTAATTCCATGAATTGTCACTTGGCCTTCATCCTCTCTCCTAACTTTGCTGTGCCCGACAGAGTCCATATTGATCTTGACAATATTTTATACCATCTATGTACATAATATGGAATGCAATAAAGTATTGAGTATTGAGTATATGTTGACTGGCCTGTTGGTCTAGTGGTCAGTGGCCCTGATTGTTATGCCGGAAAACGTGAGTTCGATTCCCAGCCAAGACAAATGTTTGTGTGATGAGCACGATTATTTGTTCTGTTTCTGGGTGTACTTATAATATGTATGTATTTAGAAATAAGTATGTTTATCAGTCGCTACCCATAGTACAAGCTCTGCTTAGTTTGGCACTAGATGGCGTTGTGTGTAAGTTGTGATATATTATCGCACCTTTAATCCAATACCGTCACTAAAAAATTTTTTCAAAAAATCTGTTTTTAACGCAATCTGTAAAGTTAGCGCTCAGCAAACAGATGGCGTTAAAAACAGTTTTTTTGAAAAATTTCGTTTAGTGACGGTATTGGGTTAAAGGTGCGTTATTATTATTCTAAAAGTTTAATATCATAATATAATTATCATTACCAGTACATACCGATCTAAAATAGCCCATGATCATCATTTCAGCCAAAAGACGTCCACTGCTGGACATAGGCCTCCCCTAAGCGTCGTCACAATGAACGGTCTTGTGCGTCTCGCATCCATCGGACTCCCGCAACCGTTGCCAAGTCATCGGTCCCCTTTGTAGGAGGCCTTCCAACGCTACGTCTTCCGGTACGTGGTCGCCATTCCAGAACCTTTCGGCCCCAACGGCCATCCGTTCTGCGAGCAATATAGCAATAAAGCCCTGCCCATTGCCACTTAAGTTTGGCGATTCTTCGTGCTATGTCGGTAAGCTTTCTCCTGCGGATATCCTCATTCCTGATTCGATCACGCAAGGAAACTCCGAGCATAGCCCTTTCCATTGTCCTTTGGGTGACTTTAAGTCTTCTGATGAGGTCCATTGTAAGCGACCACGTTTCGGAGCCATATGTCATCACTGGCATCACGCACTGGTCATAGACTTTCGTCTTGAGACACTGTGGTATATTGGACGAGAAGATACCGCGCAGCTTCCCGAACACTGCCAGCCGAGTCGGATTCGACGATTGATCTCTGTCTCGAAGTTAGACCTTCCCAACTGGACCGTCTGTCCCAGGTAAACGTAGTCATCTACAACTTCGAGTGTAGAGTCCCCGATCTTGATAGGAGTGGGTGCTACATGGCTGTTTACCATGACTTTGGTTTTGTCCATGTTAATTTTAAGTCCCACTCTTTCGGAAGCTCTACTGAGGTCACCAAGCATTGTACTGAGCTCCTCCGTCTCAGCCATAACTACTATGTCGTCGGCAAACCGAAGGTGAGTGATGTACTCGCTATTGACATTAATGCCTAGCCCTCTCCATTCCAGAACCTTGAAGAGATCCTCCATTGCTGCCGTGAACAGTTTCGGAGAAATAACGTCTCCCTACCTCACGCCCCGCTGCAAAAGGATAGGTTTCGAGGTCTGGTCTTGTAGTCGGACTGACATGGTGGCGTTTTTGTACATACACTTCAGCACTTCGATGTACCGATAGTCAATTTGGCACCGCTGGAGAGATTGCAGTACAGCCCAAGTCTCGATCGAATCAAAGGCTTTCTCGTAGTCCACAAACGCCAAGCAGAGAGGCTGATTATACTCCTCAGTATTCTGAATAACCTACCGCAGCGTATGTATGGGGTCCACGGTGCTGAAGCCTTTTCGAAATCCGGCTTGTTCGGGAGGCTGGAAGTCGTCGAACCTGCGTGAGAAACGATTCGTGATGACTCTGGAAAACAGCTTGTAAACATGGCTCAGAAGCGAGATGGGCCTGTAATTCTTAAGCAGGGCATTATCGCCCTTCTTAAAGAAATAAATATATGAAATAGCCCAACAATAGAGTATTACACTCTCAAATTTTTACTCATTCGCTAAGTACCCTAAAAATGCAATTAAATAAATACATTTTCAAAGGAGATTGGGTACTTATAGATTCACTTTTTGACGCATATGGCCATTTGAGTTATTGTATAATTCATAACTATTATTTTTATTGATTTTTTACTTATATTCGTTGAAATCGTATAATACAATAAATACGTCATTTGTTCCATTATAGTAAAGCGACTCCTTTGTCAGTTATAATCGATCGATTAAACATTACCGTAAATCGTGTGTAAACAAAACCATCTACATTCTCAACTAAAAAGTTTAGAATGTCATTATTATTTTTCTTGAATTATGTTAATATTTCTTTCGTTAAAAAGTAATTTCTAGGCAAAAATAAAACAATTAAGATATAATCGATAATGTTATAACGCCGTAGTCAAATGATGTGTCACAACACTATTCGAAGAAATGTCAAATAAAATATTGTTTACCGTGTTAACTGCCGGTAAGCCGAGAATATTGTTTTTAGCTTTTCTCTGCTAACAAGTCGAGTTCAGTTTTAGGATTCCTCCACGTTCATTTACTACATCGAACGATTTGACTCTTTTTGTGTGTCGCTGTGAAGTGAACTGTTAGAACGTTTTTACGTGCGTTTTAGGGTGACATAAAACAATATGTCACCCTGTGTTATTGTTCTCTTTTATTAGCACACCCACTGCCTAGCCGCCAAATCAGAGAGGCAACTGATTCCATGGCCTGGAGGTAGGGTTTCAAAACGGATTGTTTTGAGATGTAACGTAACCTTAATACTCAACTTATTTGTTTTTTTTTTTCAAAAACCCCACAATGTATCATTTTGGATTTAACCCTGTTTTAAAGCATGACACTACCCCTTTTTTGTGTCTCATTTTCACTACTGTACTGTGTTAAAAGTTGCGCAACCAAGTGTCATAGTAACTTGCCCAATCTCCTTTCGCGCGTAAGTTGACGAAAATGTAGAAAGCATTGGTCGCCATATTTACTCTGTGCTCGTGACGTCAGTTGGCTATGTAAACAAATGCACTCATTATGACCGATCAGTTGACAGTTGACAGCTGTTACTTTAGTTAACACAGGCGGATGACGTAATAACATGGTGGCTAAAACTGAAAACATTGAATTGAATTTTAAAAATTATGAACTAAAACTAACAATTACCGACTGAATTTTACTTAAGCTATTTTAATAATATGTTTTTAGATTTTTCTCATATTGTAATAAATAAAGTAAAAGAGTAAATTCGTATCGTTGACTGTACCAGATAGTTTTCAATAGAAAATTGAACCAGTCCTGAGGCTGTCTGCTAGGCTAGGGTTACCATCGCCTAGAGATTTTAAAATTAATTAAAACTGATCGGCGAATACATTAAAGACGGTTTTAATTAATTTTTTCACACGAGTACGCTGTAAAGCTATCCAGTGTAACGCGTAATTTTTTGTGAGTTCAGCTGAAATGTGTTGAAAAAGTGTGTGATTGCTTTTGTTCGAACTGACCCTTGTAAAGTATAATTTATGTGATTTTTAGGTGCAGTTATGCAGGTTATTACAATTATATGCAAGTTTGCTTCGCTCGCTCTTGCATCTTTAGTTCAGTATTAAAGTCGATAAAAGAACGAAAATCTAATGTACCCGAGAATTTTCTATAATTAATTGACTGTGATCAAAAGCAACTCCTAAGCTTCTTCTACAATATGTAAGATAATTTAATGTCTCTTGATATTTGGCGCTGAAACGTGGTCCGTCATAAGTATGGTCCGGTCATTACAGGGTGTAAAGATAGAATAGAATAGAATAGAATAAACTTTATTGTACACCAAAATAGTAACAAAACTTTGGATACAAAGGCGGTCTTATCGCTAACAGCGATATCTGCCAGACAACCTTAGGGTAGATTGTATGAACTTGAAATAGAAAAAGGGGGTAGTCTGTGGTGTACTGCAAATTAATCATCATCTTCCTGCCCTTGTCCCGTGTTATTTGGGGTCGGCGCAACATGTTTTTTTCTTCCATTTTGCCCTGTCACTCGTCATGCTATTATTAACTTCCTTTTCTTTCATATCACTCTTCACACAATCCATCTTTTCTTTGGTCTCCCTCTCCCTCTCCATCCATCCTCATGTATACTCATAACTCTTTTAGTAACATGCTCTTCATCCCTCCTCTTCACATGACCATAACAAGACAAACGATTCCCTTTCAATTTTTCAGTCACTGGCGCCACTTTCGAACTTCCGCTAATATACTCATTTCTCACTTTATCCATTCTCGTCACACCACACATCCATCTTAACATTCTCATCTCCGCTACGTGCAATATTTTTTCATCCGTCTTTTTCACAGCCCAACATTCTGATCCATACAGTATGACAGGTCTTATCACGGACTTGTAGATTTTACCCTTCAACTTGAGGGGCATCCGTGGGTCACAAGTTGTTCCCGTGACCTGTCGCCATTTCATCCATCCTGCGTTGATCCGCTGTGTTACGTCCCGGTCTACCTCACCATCCCCTTGGACGAGTGACCCGAGGTACCGAAAGTCGGAGCAGATCGGTATGGGCGTTCCAGCGAGAGCTAAAGGCACTGGATTGGAGAGACCGCCGACCGCCGTACTGCAAATTAATAATAATAATAATATTCCACAACTATCACAAAACGCCGTCTTGTCTCAAGCTAAGCAGAGCTTGTGTTATGAGTACTAGACAACTGATAAACATACTTAAATATTTCTAAATACATACTTATTATAGATAAATTATACCCAGAGACAGAACAAATGATTGTGCTCATCACACAAACATTTGTCCTGGGTGGGAATCGAACCCACGACCTCCGGCATAGCAGTCAAGGCCACTAACCACTAGACCAACAGGCCAGTCGAAAGCCAGTAAATTAATAAAGTAATATAGATATAATATAGCTATTATATATAAAAGACAATGTATAAATATTATTTATATATATATATATATATACATATTATAAGTTACAAAATTTCATACAAAGAGATGGATAAAAGAAGAGAACAATAAGGTGAGGCTAGTGACGGAAGAACTGGATGGAGGGAAAAGCAGGATAGCAAATTAGAGTGAAAGGAAGTGAGCTTTGACTAGATTTTTGAAAGAAGTTAGTGACGGGGCTTGCCTAATTGGCAACGGCAACGCCTTCCACAAACGCACCGCTTGGACTGTGAAAGATTTGTCACTGAACTTTGTAGAATGCGAGGGCATTAAAAGTTTCAAATTTAAAGTTCTACATATAGCATAGTCGGCCTTATAATGTTCCCACTGTTGGGACTCAGGCCTCCTCTCTGGGAGAGGGAATGGGCCGTAATCCACCACCCAAAGTTCTACATACTTCCTTTAAATCCGTCTTTTTTAGGGTTCCGTACCTTAAAAGGAAAACCGGAACTCTTATAGGATCACTTTGTTGTCCGTCTGTCCGTCTGTCAAGACCCTTTATATTTGAAATTAAAATCATACACTCAGGTCTGCGGTCCCTTGAAGCAGTAAAAAAAAAAACAAATTTCTAGTTAACGAAAAAAAAAAGATAGAAGATGTGCGGTAAGCCCTACAGGTGGTGGTAGGACAGTTTATATAAAAACTCAAGTAACTTTAGTGGACTGTATTACAATTACTAAAATCAGAAATACAAGCGGCACGGCGAGAAAACAATAATAGTGATCGAAAAGTGGATGCGTGCGCTCGGTGGTAAGGTGGGATGACCAGTGCCAGGCGAGCCGGCTGGACTGCGCCCGCGGCGAGCGCTTCTCCCCGCGACCTCTGCTCCCGCCCGCTGTCGCCCGGCGCGTAGTGATGTCCGCGCACGTTAGAGATGTCCAAACACAGGCATTGCATTTATGTCACAGAAAATGTAAATAGGGTGACTGGTAATTAGTGACCAATACTTAAACACGTGATTGTACTCATGATTACAAACAACTTTCCCAAAGAAACTTTTTTATATACTCGCTAGTTGTATCACTGAAACAAAACAGCTGTTTGAATCTAAGGCCGTTTGTAATACGCGCGCGCACACCTATGAGTTTACAAGCCGCGCGGGTGTTTTATAACTATTGTAGGTACGGCGGCGTCAAGCAGTTAACAGCTGAGCGGTTGCCGGTCGCAGGCGCGCGCGTTTTTTTAAACAGCTGTTTTGTTATTGTGATAAAACTAATGAGAATATAAAAAAAAGTTTCTTTGGGAAAGTTGTTTTTAATCATGAGTACAATCACTTGTTTAAGTATCGGCTACTAATTACCAGTCACCCTATATTTCGACACTCTCAAGGGAATCAAAATTCATAGAGTACTTCCCGTTGATCCAGAATCCTGTAATTTGGTATAAAGCAAAGTCTTTTAGCACAGGTATAGAAATCAATCTGACAAAAGTAAATGTTATTACGTAAATGCGATTTGGATTGAATTATTTACATAGGTAAGTTTGTACGGAACCCTCAGTACGCGAGCCTGACTCACATTTGCCCAGTTATTTTAGAGTTTCGTAACTCAAAAGGAAAAAACGGAAGCCTTATAGGATCACTTTGTTTTCCATCTGTCTGTATCTCGGGAACGCGTGGAGGTATCAAGTTAAAATTAAAACTATATACTCAAGTTTGTGGCCTCTTGAAGCTGTGAAAAAATTAGACTTGTGAGTTTACGAAACTTCTTAAAAAAAAAGATACTTTCATTTATGTCGGAAAAAATGTATATTTCGACACTCTCAAGGAAATCAAAATTTATAAGGTACTTCCTCTTGACCTAGAATCCTGAAAATTGGCATGCAGCAAGATCTCATAGCACAAATATATGGGAAAACTGTAAATTTGTAGTTACGTCACAAAAAAAAAAACTTGCAGTTCAGAAAAATCTTTGTAACTCAATTCGGGGACTGAACTGTTTTCCTAAGTTTGTACGGAATCCTCAGTGCGCGAGTCCGACTCACACTTGCTCAGATTTTTCTTTCTAATGTTAATTTTTAGGGTTCCATACCTCCAAAGCAAAAAACGGAACCCTAATAGGATCACTTGGTTGTCCGTCTGTCTGTTAAGACCCTTTATATCGGGAACGAGTGGAGCTATCAAGTTGAAATCAAAACCATATATAACCATATGGGGCCGCCCTTTCAATTTGTGAAAAAAACAGACTTCGAGTTAATGAGAAAAAAAAAGATACGGACATATATGTCGCAAAAATCGTATATTTCGACACTCTCAAGGATATCAAAATTCATAGGGTACTTTCCTTTGACCTAGAATCCTGAAATTTGGCGTGAAGCAAGGTTTCATAGCCCAAGTATAGGTAAAAATCAGAAAACTGAAAACTGTGCGATTTGTGTGTGTGTGTCTGTCTTTATTTCCGTGGAAGATGGGTAGGCCTTTAGTGTGGGACGCTACCTGTGTCGACACTCTTGCGCCATCCCATCTTCCTAGCTCTTCGTGCTGTGCTGGTGCTGCCGCTGCGGCTACGGAGAACCTCAAGCGGCGGAAATATAACAACCTCGTCGGAAGTTATATTTTTGAGCCGTTTGGGGTTGAAACTCTTGGGCCGTGGGGTCCAAGTGCTCATAAGCTTTTCAAAGAACTATCCAGACGCTTAGTTGACACTTCGCGTGACCCAAGGGCTGGCTTTTATCTCGGTCAGAGATTAAGCATTGCCATACGTGGCAATGCCGCCAGCCTTTTGGGCACACTTCCAGTCGACAGCGATGCGGAGGAATTTTATGACGCCATATTTTAGCTAGTAGTTTTTGACTTGAGTGTATATATAGTTTAAATTAGTTAAGTGTTTTTTATCAATTAATCTTAATCAAAATGAATAAAAATGAAATACAATAAATTACATGTGCGATTTGAAAAATCTTCGTAACTCAATTCGGAAATTGAACTGTTTTAATAGTTAAGTTTGTACGGAACCCTCAGTGCGCGAGTCCAACTCACACTTACCCAGTTTTTACTTTTTAATGTTGATTTTTTTATTTTATAGATTAGTTCAATTTTATTTTAATGTTTTTTGTCCTATGCAAGTCACAAATATATTTTTTCTTTATTAATAATATATAATATTAATATATTTTTTTTCCATCAAAAGGATGTACCTGACATCTCAAGGCTACAGGCAGCCCTGTACCTCAGATGTTGGCAAACACTGTCCCTTTGATACCTCTATTACAAATCTGAATAACAAAGTCTGGAAATTTGGCGGCGAGACCCGGAGCTGTTTCTTGACGAGACCCGGCACTCTCCAGCCATGTTTTATATACATTATGTAAGTATGTTATATGATAAAGCCATGATTATAGTGCTTAGTGAAAGATTTTTGTGATGCTCGACGAGGTGGACAAACTCAAGAGAAGAGTAATAAGTCATCAGGTGAGATAGCGTTCAAACGTGAACAACAACAAAATTGTTGGCCGTCTTGTCGTGCAGGTGGTACGGGTGGAGCCAGATCTTATGGAAAGCCAGTTCGGCTTCCACATTGGGCACTCCGCGGTAGACACTATCATGTACGACTTGGGATGTCTTGGCGGTGACTTTAGACATCTTCAATGTCTTCAATACACTGCCCTGGAGTTGACGTTTGACGTTCTCACAACCTAATTTAACCTTTCTTTTTTTTTTGTTGTCGGGGTGGAAAATCCTCATGGATGTCCTTCGCCTGGGGCAGGCGAAGGGGTCTGTCAGACTCTTACTGACTAAAAACCACCTCATTGTTCCCTCCCACACTTGGACCGGGGATCGTGGGAGCTGATACGCCATCCACCTCACCTACCTAATCTAGCCGCCGGTACCCCGACCCCGACTTTCAGCCACCGGCACTGCTGGGCCCCTACGGTTTTGTTGAAATCTTTTTGAGGTGCGCGTGGAACACTATGCACCATCGACGACGACGAAAGGCGTTGAATAGTTCGTAACTAAAAAATTATCAGCCACACAGGTCAATCTTTCAGGGTAAGCAGCATTCAGCGAGGTTGATCTGTAGATGGGTGACCAACTTAACCAATCAGGATCCTCCATACCTTGAAAAGCACACTAAGCCTTTGATCCCAGTTGTCGTTTATTGGCTTTTGACAAGGATTTATAGGTTCAAAACATTTTATTTTAAATAAACCATTTACAGGCATTTTTGAAATGTCAAAACGTCAGTCAGTCAGTCAGTCAGAAAAATGATGCTAATTGCACATTCCAAAGCGTAGATCTATATGGAGAAGAATGTGCAAGAAACTCCATGGAAACTCTTTTCAATCATGTTATGTATTACAAATATCTCTGTTACATGTTTTTTGTCACTACTAATATGTGAGAACAATGTAATTAAAGTAAAAATAAAAACTAAATATATAGATTTTAAAATAGTAACTGGCAGCTAATATATGACCAATCTCAACTGACAGCACCACTTTAACCATTTTGAAGGGAACCGAATGATCCATCATACGCACCACCATCAGTGAGACAATTGAGTGAGCATGACAAACTCTCAACTGCCAAGATGAAGATTTTTTCTAACGTACATGATGTTTTTATCGAAATTATATTGACAAGGCACCGTCATGATGTTAATATCCTTGAACAGTTCCCTTAGAGAATCGCACCGGCGGAGATTGTAAATAGCTTTGCCCCCTAGTCAAGTTTCTATCGTTTCGTTTCGATTCTCTTACGTCGGACGCCTCGAGTTGGCCATGCCTCCGATTCCTTTGGCCCGTAGTAAAATATTGTATTGACATGATACTATGAAAATAATTAAAATAGACTAGTCTAGCGGTATCGACATCCGTAAATTGGCAGATTTTTCTAACAGCATACGCAGCTGAGGTAAGCCGTTCTGCAAGAGATGTTAAATGAGGACCCCATTGTAGCCTTGAGTTAGGCGATTATTGTCCCAAGAAAACAGTTTTATCGACAAATTCTAGTTTCTCGTTGTTCAATGCATGATCATAATCACTACTTTTGACATTCGGTAAGGAAAATCTTATGTATTTAGATTTTTCCCCTTTAGAAATAGATTATTAGCAGTGAAACAGTTTTGGACCAGCACTAGGGCGCTATTTTCATCGTCAAGATTATTAATCCTCCTATTTATCTTAAAAATCAAAGAAGACAGTGTCGTTGCCAAACCACACCATACTAAGTTTGTATTGCAACAAATGGGGTAAATCATTAATATTGTTACGAACGTGAGCAATTTAATGCCGGTTTACTAGCAGAGAACTTTATTCACCACTAACAATAACAAAATTTTCAAATCAACAATAATCCAAATCACAATGTACACGAGTTCCATTTTAGTATCGCTTAGGTCATTAGGAATTGTCACTTCACACACTTAGGTATCGCACTCGTTTCGTAGTCGCAAACAAACTGACTCACTTCTCTCGTGGCTTTCGCTACGTCCCCGTCAGGGGGCTCGACAGGTGGTGTCAGGGCTTCGGTCTCTGACCTCGGAGTCCAGCCGGGGTCCGTTACAACGGACCCGTCGTTATGGTGCCTAACTAGGCTCGGTGGTATTGTTAATAATGGAAGGTACGAGTTCCCTTATCTACCTACGTACCTACCTACTGAACCTTATTTAAATAATAATAGTGGTAGGTATTTTATGTCGGATTTTTCTAGAACTTGCCAGGCCTGGCAACGTACTTCCATTCTAGAAGTTTCGTACAGCAGTGCGTTTTAATTATTTGATGCTACTCTTGATTTCATCGAAGATACGGCGTGTTCAAGCTTCACAAAGTAACAATATAAACTAAAAACAAAAAAGGATCTAAAATTGAACCTTGGGTTACCCCCATTTAATTCCGACGAATTGATACCGTTTATCTGAACTAGTTACTGTCTGTCATTCAAATAAGAATTTAATAAGCTTATCGCTGTTTTGCCTAGTCCAACTTGCTCAAGATTCAGGAGTAATGTTTCATGAACCACACAATCAAACGCCTTAGACATGTCGCAGAAGATGCCTATAGCATGTTGTGCCTCTTCCCACGCATTAAAAATGTGTTTTATTAAGGAGATACCAGCGTCATTTGTACTTCGACCTTTGGTGAAACTATACTGTTTATCGTGTAAGATGTTATTCGTGTTAAAATGATTAAGCATTTGATTTAACATTACCTATTCAAATATCTTGCAAAAAACCGGTAAAACTGATACTGGCGTATAATTATTAATGTCTTTACTGATTTAACTTTGTTGCTAACATTTTTGAATAGGTAGCAGCATGCTTAATAAAAGTTTCAATTGTTAATAATAAGCTTAATGTCATACAGCCCAAAAAAGAAAGTATTTCCCTACTTACTCTGATTCCTGTAGTTGACCAGTCATTAAATTGAATTTTAGTTTTTAAGTCAGGCAAACAACAGCCTACCCATGTACCCCCTGTATTTCTTAATGGAATAGCTCTAAAGCAGGTTCAAACTTTTAAATACCTGGGTCATATTGTGACTAGTGACCTACGGGACG
Source organism: Mythimna pallens (assembly GCA_961205895.1). Classification (NCBI taxonomy): domain Eukaryota; kingdom Metazoa; phylum Arthropoda; class Insecta; order Lepidoptera; family Noctuidae; genus Mythimna; species Mythimna pallens. Next base: position 2,306,977 of record OY540843.1, on the reverse strand, counting down.
ATGAAGATATTGAGCGGGAGCGCAGGGCTCTGGCGGTGAGAGCTAATATGCTCGCCCGCAGGTTCGCGCGATGCACGAGAGAAGTGAAAATAACGCTATTTAAGTCATTTTGCCAGTCCTTCTACTCAAGCGGCCTGTGGGTGAGTCATACCCAGCGAGCCTACAGAGCCTTGCGCACTCAGTACAATAATGCGTTCAGGATGTTGTTGGGTCTGCCGTGGCGGTGCAGCGCCTCTGGGATGTTTGCTGAAGCGCGCACTGATGGTTTCCAGGCCATCATGCGCAAAAAAGCAGCTTCCCTGCTGGCCCGTATACGGAGTAGCGACAACGGCATTCTGAACGCAATTGCTGTGCGTTTTGACTGTCCCTTTCAAAATTATTGGGTCATGTCTTGTAAAGGTGTGGCCAGTCATGGCAAATAAAATTTGTAATAGGTTAAGTTTTCTATGGGTCTATGCCACCCGAAATAAAGTTATTATTATTATTATTATTAAATCTAAACTTAGGGTAAACATTTTTATTTATTTTTTCTCAAATAACTTACTCGATTTGAACTATTGAAAAAAATCGTTATCCAAAATACATATTACCATTGTTCGCTGCAAGGTTCCAATCACCTAACTTGCTAATTAAAATGCTGTTAAAAGAGATTGCCCAAATTTGTATGTGGATCCGTACCAACTTGCGTCAAACCAAATTTACTCTCAAGAGTATAGTTATTATTGAAATTTTCACTATCTAAAATTTTTTTGTTAATATTTAACCACATTTTTGAGATATTAAAAAATGTTTGAAAACGCCTGATCATATTTCATAGCAATTTTTAACCGTAGTGATTATTATAATTTGCATTCTTTATGGATGCGTTTTAGGCCAATTTGCTGTGTAGTGTATTACATTATTATTGATATATGCCATAAGTTAGGACCCGGATTCCTTTACTCCTATATTGTGCCGTTACTTACGCTCAGGCTTTTATCGCGCATGGGTATATTACACTGAAGAACCTTTAAGACTATTAAAAATCGTAATGGTTTAGTCTTTTATTTACTTATTTATTTATAAAGTTATCAAGACCTAAACAAACTTACTACGTGTTTTAGTTCGATTTCTCAAATAAAGAAACGCAATACATCACTTACAGATTGTGGGTTCGACATTCAGCTACCGAAATATCCAGTAAGGGGGTTGACTGTAGCCTATCAACAACCTTAGCTGCACCTAATAACTTAGCCCTAACCATATAGCTACAATTTAAACGTATCTAAATAATAGCGCGGGAAGCCTGTTGCCTTGAGACCTAAGGCAACAGACGGAACGTGGGTAGAATGAAGGGTGTACAGGACGGGATTTTATCACTGCCGATCCGCAACCTCACGGACCGCCCAAAAACTAAGGCTGAATAAGGCCAGAGCTATCGGCAACCATTTACAGGCTCAGTAACAGTGAGAGGAGTCGATGATCTCGTCGTAATGAAACAGTGTGCTCGTAGCGTAGAAAGAGACTATGACATATTTACGTAGTAATTATATTAATCTATTTACATAAGTTATTAACGCATTTGTTTGAAACAACTGATGTACCTAGTCGAATTATTTTTGGAGAGATGCGATTGATCGCTTGCCTAAGCGGACGTGTCTTTTGTTTTGCTTAGAATGTGTTATAATTAAATAATTACCTTTAAAGTTTTATTAAAATTACATAATATGCAGTGTAAGCATTCAACATAAAGTGTGTCACGAGGTTATAGAAAGTGTTTCTACGTATTCATTACATTATCAATGAACTAATTCTTATAGATTAGTGATACTGTGATGGATATGGCTAGCTCAGGTTCTAGCCCGTTTGGCCGTAGCCAATTGCTGCGGCGAAGTCCCCCGCCGACACCTACGGAACGAGCTAAGCCCTTAACCCCAACTCCCCTAGCACCCACAGAACATGAGTTACCCTCTGAAGTGCTACCCACGTCGGAGATTCAGAAATGGATGAGCACAATCGAGACCATCTTGGGTGAGGTGTGTAGTATAGTAGCGGAGGGAAAAATGAACTCGGAACAGAAGATCCGTGTGATTGGTTTATGCCGTAAGGTGACTAGTGGGACATCTCAGATGGCTGTCCTGTATCAGGCCTTGACTCATAAAACTATTCAGGCGTTCTCCACTATTGAACACCTAAAAAATCAGCATGGCGTTGCGAATTCACTTCGGCAATTCAAAGAGGTCGTAGAAAGTAAATTGAAGCTCACAGAAAGTACTTCCTTCGCGAATATTGTCAAGAAAGGCAGTGACAACTACATCCGCCCTGCAAATTTAAGCTCCGTTGCTATTTATCCTAGCGATAAATCTAAAACCAGTGACGAAACTAAATCCCTAGTCCAGAAAATCATCTCTCCCGAAGAACTTAAACTTCATGTTCGCGGCGTTAGAAAAGTGCGAAATGGAGGAGTCATCATCAGCACGGACACGAAAGCAGATATAGACAAACTACGTAAATCGGAGAAACTAGTTTCCTCAGGCCTTAGGGTTGAAGAAACAACAAAACGCCGTCCCAGAGTTGCAGTTGTTGGTGTTCCCGTAGCCCTAACTGAACAGGAAGTATTTGATTGTATTTTCGAGCAAAACCTATCTGAGAAGCTGCCGAACACAACCCGTGAGTCCCTCTTAGCTACAATAAAATTAAGTCACAAATCAGGTAAGAAAAATCAGAGTACGTGTAATTATATTCTAGAGTTACCAGCTAATATCAGGAGAATTCTCATTGATCAAGGGCGAATTTTCATCAATTGGACGTCTTGCCCGGTGAGAGACTTCACGATAGTCACCAGGTGTTTTAACTGTCAGCAATTCGGACATGCAGCCAAGTATTGCCGAGAAACTAGTACAACTTGTAACCACTGCGGAGAGACTGGTCATTCCTTTAAGGATTGCAGCAATAAGAACGCTCCTCCCAAATGTGCGACGTGCAAGCGCTTCAAGCGCAAATGTGACCATCAAACAGGGGATGCTAGTAGCCCGGCACGTAAATTTGCAGAGGAAAACTATATTAATTCTAAAGATTATGAAGGCGCCTAAGAGCGCTACAGATTTCACAACTTTTTGAGCAGTTGAGGAATCTAACTTTATTGTTTTAGAATAGAATAGAATAGTTTTATTTTTTATATTTTTAATAGTTTTTTATTCTAATTATGATCAATAACTTGCTTTATGATCTAGATAGCTTTTCTGTGTCTGATACTAAAATATGTTATGTTGAGGATTGTAAAAGTTTTATCCCTGCTGTAAATAAAACATTAACCGTGCTCACCCAAAATATTCGAAGCATAAACAAAAATATGAATGGTTTTGAAGTATTATTACAGAACCTTGGCATATGCTGTGATATAATTGTCCTCACAGAATGTTGGTTGTCCAACCAAACACTCAATTTGCCACCCCTGGATGGTTATTCTACCTACAAAACCAATCGACAAATTAATCAAAATGACGGCTTAGTAGTGTATATCAAAAATAATCTAAAAGCAACGGTAGAGGAACCGAGGAACAGAGTTCAGGATAGTAACTGCTTAATCATTGCAATTAGCTTCGATATAGTAGTAATGGCTGTTTACAGACCTTCTTCTCAAGATATTGACCGATTTTTAGACTCCCTTAACACACTTCTGGAAAAATATTGTAATTATAAAAATATTATACTAATGGGCGACATTAATATTAACATTGCTTCCGGGAAAATCGATCATCATGCATATAACTACTTAAACATTTGCTCATATCACGGACTGTTGCCAGCTTATCATTACCCCACGCATCAAAGTGGATCATGCTTAGATCATTGTATTCTGAAAACGAAAACACGATCCAAAACATTCATTACTAATTCTTCGCTGACAGATCATAGTGCAATTTTACTAACATTAGAATTATCGTTACCTAGGAAAGACTGCATGCGCAGCTATACCAAAGTCAATATGACAAAACTTGAAACTGACATACGTAGCATAAATTTTGACCCAGTTTACAAATCATGTGACGCAAATATTTCACTAAACTACTTTATAGGCTCACTGCAACATGCAATAATTAAAAGTACATTCACTATAAAAATGCCTAGAAAATATAGTAATGTCAAACCCTGGATTACACCAGGTCTCGTCCGCTGTATAAGACATAGAGACAAATTGCACCTAAAATCTAAACTGGAACCTGACAACAAGATACTTAGCATAACATATAAAAGGTACAGGAACTTCTGTAATAACTTTCTGAAGAAAATAAAAAACCAGTATGATAAATATGAGCTGCAAACAGCAGGCAAAAATAGTAAACTACTTTGGAAGTTTATAAGAACAAACACTTTTAGTGTAAAAAACTCAGACCCTCCACTTGATCTACTTTCAACAGATGTTAGCCCATCTAAAGCAGCAGATAAAGTAAATGATTTTTTTGTTAATGTTGGTAAAAATTTGGCTGATAAAACACTTGGAACTAGAACTATCCCTTGCCAAAACCAGTCAAGTGTATCATTAAATCCAGTAAATTCATTTGTTTTGTTAGATACCGACATAAATGAAGTATTAGGAATGATTTCCAGGTTGAAAGATGACTGTGCTGTCGGGTGGGATGAAATACCAAATAGGATCCTTAAGAAATTTAAATACCTAATTGTCCAACCATTAACACATATCTTTCAGTTATATCTGTTAAATGGAGTTTTTCCTAGCCTACTTAAAAAAGCATTGGTCACCCCTGTTTTTAAATCTGGAGACAAAAATTGCGTAAATAACTACAGACCCATTGCAGTTTTAACAAACCTCTCAAAAAAAAATTGGAAAGAATTATAAATAATAGGTTGATAAAATATCTTGAGGACAACCACTTACTTTCAAATAGTCAATTTGGTTTCAGACCAAAAAGATCAACTTGCCAAGCTGTACACAAACTGACAAATTATATTACTACAAATCTGGATAAGGGTTTTCATTGCTTGGGAATATTCCTGGATCTTGCCAAAGCTTTCGATACTATTTCTTGTTTTAAACTATTGCACAAGCTTGAGGCTCTTGGGATAAGAGGAACACAACTCCTACTTTTTTTCTGATTATCTTAGAAATCGTTATCAGTGTATAAAACTCGGTCAGTATAGAAGCTCAGAGCTTAAAAATAGCTGCTATGGCATTCCCCAGGGAAGGATTTTGGGACCAACGTTGTTTTTAATTTATATAAATGAACTGTGCAACTTAAAATTACAAGATGCTATCATAATGTCATACGCAGATGACACAGCCCTATTGTTTTCAGCTAAATCCAGAGAGGAGGTCTATAAATATGCCCAGAGTGGCTTTAATATTGTGTTTAATTGGCTTCGTATGAATACACTAACAGATGAGAATGCAGATAAAACCAAATATATTTTATTTCAAATGAGACACACTAATATATCGCTTACTAACCCTAACATTTACGCTCATAACTATACGACAGACGCTGACGCTACATGTTCGTGCCCTACTATAGCTAAAATCGATCATATGAAATATTTAGGAATCACGATTGACACAAATCTGAATTTCCGTAAACATATTGATTTGCTATGTACTCGAGTTCGTAAATTAATATATCTTTAAAAATTTACGCCACATTGCCGACTTTAAATTAATTAAACAGGTATATTTGGCTTTGTGCCAATCTGTTCTTACCTACTGCATAACTGCATGGGGTGGTGCGGCAAAGACAATTCTGCTGCCTCTAGAACGCGCTCAAAGAGCAATTCTAAAGGTCAGCTTTACATTGCATGTGAGGTACTAACAGTACGCCAATTATTTATACTGCACATCGTATTACATCAGCATGTTGAAGTCGCGTACAAGCCAGTACCTTCGGACAAGAGAAGGAAAGATTTGGTTTTCATAAAACCTCGTACTAGACATGCTTTTATAAGCCGTTTCTTTGTCTATTTAGGACCCGTTTTATATAATAAGCTCAATAGGATACTTAATATTTATAGTGTTAGTTACAAACATTGTAGTCTAAAGTTATACGAATATTTGGGCAAACTTGACTACACGGACACAGAAAAACTTCTTGAAATACTTCAATAATTTTTAAGATATTAAATTTGTAGTTTTTGTTTTATTAGCATATTATTCTTTAAAAATTAATTAAATGTAGACCAAAATATACTGATCGCTTAGTCTAGTGATGGCCTGAAACACAGGTTTTTGTTAACCTAGCTCAGGCAAGTCGCTACAAGTTGTAATGACAGTACTAATACACCATAATAGGTCAATATAAATATGTGTAAATTAAACTAGTTTTTATATAACTAGGTAATTAAGCCAATCTTTTTAGAAATTAGTACTACCAAGTATTCTTAAGTTTGTTTTATATCTTTGTAAAAGTGCTTAAATAAATAAATTATAATTAAAATTAAAAAAATTATTATAATTATTATTTTAGTGACTATAATAACTAATATTGACGTCAATTCGGCTTCACTACCACCTTTTCGCGTGAACATAGGTACTTAATAAGGTAACACAAATAAAGAATTTGTAATTGTTAATCAGATAAAACATTTACTGTTACGGTACATTAATATCAAATCATCGTAATCTTTCTGCCCTTGGCCCATGTTACTTGAGGTAGGCCCATAACATTTTTTCTTCCATTGTATCCTGTCACCCGTCACGTTATCGCTGACTCCGTTTTCTTCACACAATCTATCCGACTTTTCTTTAGACTTCCTCTCCCTCTCCATCTATTCACAAGTTTATTCTTTGGGTATATTCCATATATAACTCTTTGGGTGTGTTCACATCTGGCGAATACGCCGCTAGCAAGCTGCGTGCGTGCATTTCAAGTTAACGCGCCGTTGCGCCCGCGCGGTGTTCCTCGCGCCCGCAGAAAGCAAAAGGAAATGCATGCGCGTGTGCAAGAAATGAGGAGAACAACAATGATTTAAACGTAAACGACAAATAGTTGAGGTAGTGATTTTTTTTTTCAATTGATACTTAAAACACCAAGGTTTGTGGGGAATTTCGGGTTGTATATCTCCATAAAATTTACCCTTTATAGACTTAGAGATTTGCCATGCCTCGGACCAAGATTTAAACAAAGTTAGAGGAAGAGTAGTACAAATATCACGGGCAAAAAATCTCAGAGTGGGCAAGAGAGCCAGTGAGAACAGCATTTTTGGCGCATAAATCAGCTGACTCATTACCAAGAATACCAACATGACCGGGAATCCAAGCTATGACAACATTAATACCAAGTTCATGACATTGAAATAGCAAGTCACTAATTTTTAAAATTATAGGGAAGGGGAAATTATAGGGGGGAGGATTAGATATCCTTTCAGATCTAAGTCAAGATTCCCAAAAATGGCTTGAAGGCAACTTCTTGAATCAGAGAAAATTATGGAGTTATTCAACTTATGAGACAAAATAAATGAAATGGCTTCGAAAATAGCAATTTGTAATAGGAGACTTATAATTAAAAATAATTTTTGTATGAGGAATCCAAACAGCAACTCCTACAGGGCTATCATCGGAGACTTTGGAAGCATCAGTGAATATAGTGTTCCAATTATTATAATTGGAGGAAACTTTTTGGACAAACATCTTATGCGGTTCTAAGGTATTTTTGTGAATTTCAAAGTCCAAAATGATCTCCGGATGGAATACCAGGGCATTATAAGGCACCGAGTATAGATATGTAATAGGGATTTTGAAAAAGTGGGCTAGAAAGACGAGTGAATTGAAGGTAGGCACGAAGAATACAAGGAAGTTCAATATTAGAACGACGACTACTTGGTGACGACTTCATCGCCCCAAGAATAAACACTTTGATTGGATTTTATCGAGTTTTTGAAGGCCAGATTTGTTACAAGGATCTGATAGGAACATACCATAATCAAAATGACTATGAACTATAGCATTGTAGATCAGTTTTTGGGTATATGGGTGAGCACCCCACCAAACACCAGAAAGAGAGCGAAGAACAGTAACGTTTCTTTCGCATTTTTGAGCAACAAAGTCTGTGTGAGCAATACCTGATAATTTTGAATCTAAGCAAACTCCTAAAAATTTAACATTGTTCTCTTGAGAGATATTTTCACCGTTAATTTTAATATTAACAGGAGGAACAATCTTTTTTTTTTGTAAACACAACTACAGAGCTCTTGAGGCTAATAAGGACAAACCGTGTTGTAGAAGCCAATCAGATAAATATCCAAGGGCAGAATTTAGACGGTTACTAGCCTCATCTAGAGATTTTCCAGAAAAGTATAAAGCTAAATCATCAGCATACTGCAATATTTGACAAAATGAATCAGTAGAAAAAATGTAAATCATAAGTATAAAGACTGAATAGGAGAGGACTCAAAACTGAACCTTGTGGTAAGCCTTTCCAGATAGTCTTAGGAGGAAGAGAGGAGTCTTGAGTTTTAATAGAGATGGTTCTCTCCATCAATAAATTATAAATGAAACGGACCAATTTTATAGGAAGATTCAACTGATGCACAAGTTTATCCCTGAGCACTGGGAGTAAAAGATTATCATACGCTGAGGCAACATCCAAAAAAGCTCCTACTAAAAACTGCTTACTTATCAAAGAAATACGAATATCAGAAATTAATAAACTAAGACTATCCATTATGCTCAAACCTTTACGGAACCCAAACTGGAATGAGGGCAACAAGTTACTATTTTCCACAAACCACTCAAATCGATGCTTCAACATATGTTCTGCAACCTTGCACAAAACAGATGATAAAGCAATAGGCATGTAGCTATTTGGGTCTGACGGGTTTTTGTTAGGTTTAATGACCGGAATTATTATTTGGTGTTTCCACGGTTGAGGAACCAAACCGTACTCAAAAAGTTGTTAACGAGATCCAGGTAGTATTGCTTTGTACTTCTTGAGGCGTTTTCAAGAATAAGTATGGGATCCTATCTGCACCAGGAGAGGAATCAACAAGACTGTCAAGACCCATTCGAAGTTCAGAAAAAGAGAATGGGGCATCACAATCATTTTCGGAAGTCAGAAAACCCGGAGAACAGAGAAAAGAGTCCAAATTTGGAACTGAAGGGGGAGCCAGTCTATCCGAAAAAGATTCGATCCAGGAAGAAGGATCGTAAGCAGAAATATCAAAAGAATTACAGGAGCCTCTGAATCTTTCGATTTTCTTCCATAATATGGAAGAAGGGGAACAGGGAGACAAGCTGTGACAGTAGCGAAGCCAATCATCTGTTTTCTTTTTGGAAAGCAGTCTTTTAGCAGTGGCCGCTTTTCTTTGATAAACTAAAAAAATTTGAAGAGTCATTCATTCATCATCATCATCATCTTCCTGCCCTTGTCCCGTGTTATTTGGGGTCGGCGCAACACGTTTATTTCTTCCATTCTGCCATGTCGCTTGTTGTTGTTGTTCCTTTTCTTTCATATCACTCTTCACACAAGAAAGAGAGAGAGAAGAGTCATTGAATTTGAATAATTAACCTCTGCTATTTTCCTTTCCTTGACAGCTGAAGTACATTCTGAATCCCACCAAGGAGTTGAGAGTTTGAATCTAATCGTAGGGTTTTTTAAGAGGAAAATTGACATAAGCACTAGAGATAATGGAGTCTACAAATTTGGAATAGCAATCAACAAGATTGATTCTGTCGGGAAGGGGAAGAGATAGTAACTTACTTTCAAGAGAATCTGAGTAAGAAGACCAGCTTGCATCATTTAATCTATATTTAAGAGAGCGATTAAAATTACGCATTGGTACTACTCTGTCAGAGATAGAGACAATAATGGGAAAGTGATCACTCCCATAACAATGAGGCAAGATACTCCAGGAAAGGATGGAAGCAAGAGAGGTCGAGCAAGCTGTGATATCCACAGCTGAGTTAGGGTTTTGAGAAGGGCGAACGCTCCTAGTGAGAGAAGCTCCTAGTTGTTAATAACACATATATCAACTGCATCAAAATTTTCAAGGAGAGCCTGACCAAAGTAATCATCATGGCTCGAGCCCCATAGAATGAGGATGAGGGATGTATGCAGTGAGGAAAGTAATATTAAAAGCCCTAACAGCAACGATATTAATGTCAGGAGAAGTAGGGGGAAGAGATATAAGAGAGAAAGGAAGGGAGCGCCTAACATGAAGGGATCATTTCGAAGACAGGAGTAACCTGAGACCCGAAAGTGAGAACCAGGCACCAACCAAGTTGCCGAAATGGCATTGAGTGAGGGGTGAAATTTATTTACTAAAAATAAAAGTTCAGGCTTCTTCGGCCGAATGCTTTGAATGTTCCAGTGGAGTATGGAGAATAGATCCATAATTATTATTAAATAAGCAAAGAAAGTTTCTGGGCAACGTGGGGCGGTAAAGAGAAATTTTCACGGGAAACTAAACTAATAATTAGAGACAAAAGTACTTCTAAGAGGCTATCCTCTTGAAGGGAAGGAAGGATCTTCAGCAACAATAGATCTATGGGCAGTTTTGTCATAAGACTTACCTAGAGGGCTTAGGGGAGGAAAACACAGTTTTCTTATAAGAGGTAGGAGGAGTAAGACTGGTAGATTGGGAAGAAGAGTAAGAAGATTGGGTTGGTAAATTTTGGGTAACTTCAGAATATAATTTTTTTACACTAGGAAAAGATTGAGAGGCCTCTTCATATGAGAGATTTTTCTGAGACATTAATATCTTAATTGATTTTTGTCTACCTTGCTCGGGACAGCTACCATAAAAGGCAAAGTGACGGCCCAAGCAATGGATTCAAGTAACATTAGCCTCTACTACGTCACAACTGTCAACGGTGTGAGGTTGTGAGCACCTAAAGCACCTTGCCTTGGACCGACACTGTGCCTTAACGTGCCCAAAGCGGAAGCAATTTTGACACTGTATAGTGGGGTACTGATATACCTCCACTGGCAGAGATGTGCGAAATAAAAAAACCCTTTGAGGAAGAACCTGTCCCTTGAAAGTAACTACTATTGTCTATGTAGGGATCCAGGAGGTCTTGCCCTCCTATTTATTTTTCTGGGTTAACCTGCGTGCTTTTAGAATAACTCCACACCCATCAGGAAGAATAACTGAATCCACAAATTCGTCCGTAGACATATCGACCGAAAAGATGGAATAAAAACTGAATATTTAGAAACTAAAATCGGGTTGGAAAGAAACTTGTTGGCCGCCTCACCAGAGGTGAATTCGACAGAGATTTTATTTCTGCCCACTTTTTTAATACCATCCCTACAAATATTTTTAATATTATTTTTAATTAAAAATTGCCCAAACTTGATTGGACGAATCGATGTTCCAGCAGAAGGATCCGGTTCGGATCGGGAAACGTGGACTAAAAATGGACCTTTTTCTAGCTCACTATAAGATTTTATGCCCTCTTTCAGAGAAGGGTGAATATATAATGTTTGGATGGCCGCAACAGCCATATCCTTGTCAATAATAGTTATTTTTTTAAACAACCTCAATAGTTTCCAAGTCTATCATATGGCGTCGCTTACCAACCGCCGAGTTTGAACATGCAACAGCGTCAGGAGGGTCAGGAAGAGCTGGAGAGGGAGGAGGAAGGTTCAAGCTTAAAAAAAAAATTAGAGTGAAAAACATTGAAAACTGCGAAGAAATATAAAATTTATAACTGTTATTTTCTTAAATAAGTAAATTTGGAAAAAAATATCTCTCCAGCACGACTGACAGCCGTAAAAAAAAAACCAGAACTACTCAAATGCAGTACAAAATCATAAAACGATATAAACGTCAGTTTAGCAACAAAATACCAAAATGTCATAATCAAATTGACAGTGTCAAGATTTGAGTTTCTACGCAATGTTTACTTTATAAAATGATGAGCTAAAATAAAATAATTCATATTATTTACAGAATTCATTTTTAGCAGTTTAATTATTTTCTACTGTAAAATCTTATTTACTTAGATAGCAGATAAAATTAATTAGGCGAACCATTTATTTATGATCTTTGTAAGATTAAAAGCTTTAGCTTTACATACTCTTTGGTCAGATTACGAAAATAACTGACAAGTGTAATCAGAACGTAAACATTTCTGAAATGACGTTATTTTTTTCGGAAGTAGGAATTGTTAATCATTTAATATCATTTTCACGATTTTTTTTAATGCGGTTAGAAAAAGCGGTTAAAAGTCAATACATTGTACACATAAATAAAACATTATTTTTGGTATTAATGTACTTGTGACGCAAAATGGTACGGGAAATGAACATTCTTCTTTATTTACTTTACCGGATGTTATCAGAAAGAAAGAAAGAAAGAAAGAAAGAAAGAAAAATATTTATTTGGCACACGTACACAGATACACACAATGCAGAAACAACATGTAAATACTTAAGATATTTTTGATATTTTATTTTATATACTTTCATATTTTCTTATTTTTTAAATAACTAAGACTGTGTGTCTCGCGCCTGCACCAAATAGGTCCAGTTCAGCAAAAATGCCAGACAACTTCATTGTAGTTGCCTGACGCTGGTTTTCAACTGAACCTTATTTAGAGTGTACGGAAAAAAAGTAGTTAGTTAAGTAGTATTTATAATAGTTGTTTAGTATTAGGTTATTTACCTTACATACTTATATACATGTTTAATAAGTGGTGGATAATAAATAAATAAATAAACAGATAGTTGTTCAGTGTACAAAAAACACAAAACTACGAAAATAAAAATAATCTAAATCTAATCGTGCATCATTCCATGCGCACAAGAAAAACCGGTTTTGAACCGACTCAATCTCAACACACCGCCATCAGCGCACGCAATGCAACGATACACCGATTTACTATGCCCGGGGCAGCTAAGCGCAACGGACGAATTTCAAATAGTGCAAAATATTGAAAGTTTCTTTTAACTTCGGGTATTTTGGAAAAAAAATAAAAAATAATATCACGATGAAATAATGCATCTTTTAACGTTATCAGTATGTGAATTTTAGTGTTATAGAAGAAGGAAGTGGAAAAAGATTTTGTATATAGACAGAAGGTGAGTGTCGCTTGTTTATAATAATAACTAGCTATTTACATGAATCAAAGTGTATATGTATATATATATATATCTATGTTTTTAGCTGCGGCTCACAATGACTGCCATGTCACCAGAATGGGTGGCGACGGCGACACCGAATGCAAGTACGCATGTAGGCCAGACACTTAGGGTAAGTTAACATAAAAACAAATAAATAAATAAAGCAATATTGTTATTATTATTAAAATTCCTAGTAAAGTGTCCCACGTTTCCCACAGGTCTCCCAAGTACGCGGGAACGTAGATCAGGTGTCACGGATGAAAAAGTGCACCTTCGGGCCGCAGACAACGAGATGAGTAGACAGCAGTGCCCAAGGAACCTTCATCACCCACATGCCGTAGATATGTTTAAGCTATTTTTGTATAAGCTATTTTTTGTATTTTCATGCAACACAGTTAACACAAATGTCTTACAAATGAATAATTTTAGTTAAAGTCCAATGTAGGCAGTTTATATGACTGAGACGTTAAGACTGACCATATCCAGTTTCCTTTGCGCATCTATCAGGTACTGCCGTAAACGCGTTCTGAAAGTATGGATGGTGCCCAGTACTCTTAATGGAGGTGGAATGTTATTCCACACCTTGGATGCAGAATATCGAAAACTGCCTCTGAACGCCGCTGTCCTATGTGGCTGTGTTGCGAGTTGTTGCGCACAAAGCCAGTCAGTCTGAATTGTATCTGCACGTGTTGTATAGAATTGGTAAGTTGGATTCAAAAGTTACCATTAGGCCACTACGATCAGAAGGCAGATAATTTACAATGGATTTTTCTAAATATTAGCAGCAACAAAAAACTTTATCTATACATGTAGCAGTAGTTGTTTCTATAAACACATTAGATAAATTAAATGATTTGAAGAGATTTAATAATCTACTGCTATATGAATTATTTTCTAAAATATTAACTTTAAATCCTCCACAGCTAATTACTAGTTTGTTACCAGGTGCAAGTTTTGCCATAACATCTTCCATGACTGACTCAAAAGTAGAGTAGTTTTGATAATTAGGGGGCCTGTTAACGCACAGTCACACATTGAACTTTCTTGTGTTGAGCTGGATAGGCTACATGCCTATCCAGCTCAACACAAGAAAGTTCAATGCTAAGTTCAACAGACAGTGCAACTATATGTTTACGAGTTTTAAATTTAGTAAAATTTTTAATTAGGGTTAGTGAACCCCCACGTAACATTTTCGGTTAAAACAACTGCCCACAATATAATTCTCATTATTTATTCAATTAGCATTTTAAAATCCTTTAGCCAATGCTCAGTCAAACAAATAATGTCAAACATTGTTAATTTTTAAAAATAATTCAATTTCCAATTGTTTCGAAGAAAAGCTCTGAATGTTTTGAATTTAAACAAATTAAACGATATCTGCTTAGCCCCAGTCGTTACAGTTAATCAGAAGCCAGAAAATCTGACTCAAATCTTGTACCTCCCACCCCTTGTCACATAATGTTACAGTTCTTCGAAGATACGTTAAGGGATCCTCTGACCATTACAAGTGACGCAGTTTATTGATGACTCCTAAATACTATCAGATCAGAAATGTAATAAAAAAACTTTTCCGCTCTAAATTATTCAGTATATTGTTAGAAGCACTATTTATAAAAACATTATCAGAATATCTACTCAAAGTTTGTAATGGACCATGAAAACCACATCCTGAATGCCTTCATCACATATTCTTAATCTATAATGGCAAATTTCCTGCCAATTTTGTGAAAAAAAGTTAAACTGGCTCATCATAATAGATTATTCTGAACTTATTTGCTAACAACATTAGTGTCAGCGTTACTCCTCATTTACAAAACTAGTTTTACAACCTGGTCGATCAAACGGTATCACGTAAATAGAAATCTACGGAAACGCTGGCAAATAAAATTAAAAATGATTTTAAAATACTTTTACTTTGGTTGGATTTTCTATTTACAATTCGAAATTATTCATTGCAAATCAGAAATTGAACGAGTAAGTGCCCTTTATAAGCTTTTTTAAATATAAGATATTTCATGAAAAGCAAGTGGCTTTTGAAAATAGTGATAATATTTCAGAGGGTAGGAACACACATGAATTCGAACAACTTTTAATATGCCATCAACTTTAAAATACCAACGTACGTACGTACTGACTTGATTTTTTTTTCATATTACTCTGTTGATCATTTTATATTTCGTTTTGTTCATCTTATAACTACTAAATTCTAAACAAGTTATCACCTCTTACAAAGTGTTGTACAAGCCTGAATGTATATTGTTTTCCATTTTCTTTATAGTGGCTCAGCACTACCAAGTCACTAGCGTTATTTAAACTACTTATTGCTTTTCCGTCAAGAAAATTTAGCACAATAATCTTTAGTCTCTCTTCTAATTATTACAATATTTTTTGTCGTAGATATACTATTTTGATACTGAGCGTCCATTGGTTAATTGGTATGATAGCAAAGTCTTCAAAACCTTCATTATAATCAGTAAACGATTGAACCGACAAGATCCTAGGCACTATACGGATATACAAATACATTCGCTGGTCACTGCTGCCAACAATTTCAAGGTAAGTTTATAGGACGTCGTTCGTCATTTCATCATTATTCTATACAAGTTTTCCTAATAATTTACTTTACAAACAAATCACCATATAAACTTTTGTTTACCACAACGCTTCTCTTATCGCACTGACTTTAATAGGATTATTGGTAACTCGACGTATTCCCGGCTGGACGTAGTAATGAGACCAATATACAACTAAGATAGTAATTCCCTTGACAAGATTCTTCATAAAGACAGTTCACTAATGTTTCACCGAAACTCCATTTACAGAATTTTAGTTAACAATCAATGTTACGTATATTATTTATTTCACAAATGATTCGATCTGCAAATATTTTATTTTATAAACTCTCGCTTTACAAACTTTTTTGGCAAATGCTTTTCTTGTTAACTAGTTTAGATGATATTAAATGATTTATAAATATTTTCATTTAATATTTTGATTCTTTTGAAAAAACTACGTTTCTACTAAATATTATTAGGTAATCGACGTCAAAAAAAGAGATTCTATGTTCGGCTGTATGTATTTCTATTTTTTATGTATGTTCACCAATTTTTCGATAAACTGTAAATCAATTTTGAAAATATTTATTTTATTTTATTAAAAGGTTATGCTTCCGAGCTGGTCCTATTGAAATATTGTTATGATCTATGATAAACTTCGAAGGTATGGAATGATGTAGTCGATGACCGACAGATGAGCAGACTGTTAATGGCTGAAAGGGGGAAGGGATAGATCTGATGATGGAACCGAAAGGTAGGCACCGGAACTCTATAATAAATTAATGTAACCTAACCATGTTTAGGATTATTAGATTTGTCATGCGATGCACTCAGGTTATAATGGTACCTCCATTCAGCTAATCTGATGGCAGCTAGGCACGAAAATACAAAGCGTTGTATATTCCAAACGTTGTTTTATGAGATGAAATGAATAAAAAATGAATCGTTTGCTATTACTTATACAAAAGTTCATAAATGGTGATTTGTTTGTAAAGTAAATTATTTGGAAAACTTTATATAATGATGAAATGATGACGAGCTTACTAGGGCCAAGGGTCTGCTTCTGAAAGGAAGACTCGGCCCTGGTACGAAATGCAACGTAAGAACAGGAGTGGGTTTTTAGTCAGTAAAAGTCTGACACTAACTCCCGCTCCGCCCAAGTGCAGGGGGTGTCATTAGATGATTTTTCCCCCGAAAAAAAACATGTTTTGGTCAATCGTTGTTTGTCAAGTGAAAATTTGTAAATAAATTTTTAAATAAATAAAAAATGAAAGAGAGTAAGTAACAAAATTGTTACTTATCTTTTTTTTTATTCTTGATAGGTTCGCGCTTGACCGCTATATCACCTGATGGAAAGCGACGATGCGGTCGACGATGGAGCGTGCTTACCTAGAAGTAACCTATTCACTCTTGATTTAAAGATTCCTAGGTTGTAGCCATCAGGAAACACAGATCCCGGCAAGGAATTCCACTCCTTAGCAGTATGCACAATGAATGTGTTGCCAAAACGCTTTGTGCGTATAGGTGGGATGTCCACCATGTACCTGTGGCGCATTGCCGTACACCTGGTGGTCCGATGATGGACTGACAAAATTATTTATTTCACAGTTGGAGTTCTACTTCTACCAGTTTTTAACAAATAGATACCAACCCAGCTTTGTGGAAATGCATTTTAAATTATGTGACATGATACAGTCTGACACAATCTTCGGATCACCAATGCTAAAAGCACTAGGAAATCAAAAATGTCCTTATCCTCCGGTAAGTATAGTAAAATTAAACACTACCCTAATCCAAAAATACTGAAAAGAATTGATGAGGAAGGAGGATGAAAAAAGGATTTTTTACAGTCATAATTATCTAAATAATAAAATTTCAAAAAGGATACCATATTTCAGTGAGTGCGCAAATTCTATGCGCCTTATTTTAACGAAACTGACGAAACTGCCTATTTGGAGTTTTACTCGACGCTCACCTGGTGTGAGTGCCGCTTGTCCGTACGGTCGAGTGGTGTATGTGTTAAGGTAGAACCGTAGGAATGTGTGCGTGTCCACTGCACGTCCGCTTGTTGCGTACGCGACGACACTGGAAAACCCGGTTAACGCAGGCTCAGTCAGTGGACTCGTCTAGGGTCTATGCGACGCACGTTGTTTGTTTTGTTTGTACAAGTTTAAAACGTGGTATTTTATTATCAATAGTGGTGGTTTATTGTACTGTTTGTATTAACAATACTAGAAAAAGTAAAAACATATCATATAAAACTCTACGTTAAGAGATTTGTACAACTTATAAATATGGGCAAAGATTCTTTATTCAGCCATTACAATGATTATAATGATGGTGATGTACAATTGGCTCGAGCAAGTTTCGAATATTTCGATCTTGAAATAAATATTGTAAATGTTGGCAATGAAAAACTTAAACGTATTAAAGATTGTAAATTTGATATGCCGTGTGAGTGTTTTCCGTTAGATCACTTGAAAAAACTTTATGTTAGATTCAGAATTTACCACATTATTAAAAGCATAAATTATTAACAATTATAAAAATAAAATTATTAGAGTATTTTGTAAAATATCGTATTGAATCATCATCATCATCATTTCAGCCGAAAGACGTCCACTGTTGGACATAGGCCTCCCCCAAGCGTCGCCACAATGACCGATCCTGTGCCTCTCGCAACTACCGAACTCCCGCGACCCTCACCAGGTCGTCGGTCCACCTTGTGGGAGGCCTTCCAACGCTGCGTCTTCCGGTGCGCGGTCGCCACTCTAGAACCTTTCGGCCCCATCGACCATCCGTTCTACGAGCAATGTGCCCTGCCCACTGCCACTTAAGTTTGGCGATTCTTCGGGCTATAGTGAATAACAAAACTATTTAACAAATATTTTACTTTATTTGTTTTCACCTAATGTGACAACCCTACCAAAATATTTAACAATATTGCACGTTCTTAGGAAGCTTTGCCTCTGTTCCGTTTGTCTACTCATGTGTCTCAGGCGTGATCCACGTTTGCGTCGGTCTAATGTAGTCCCTGCTTTAGTGTCTGTGGATCAGAATCAAGCTAATGCGACAGAAGATCCACTTCACCGCCTACCACGTCGATGATGGTCATCGTGTTTAAGGTTTCATAGAATTATAGATGTTTTCTCTAAAGTAGACATAGTTTTTCATTTTAAATTGAATTCGGGAAGCCAAAGTGAGTTGAGAAAATGGCTTACGCATACAAAAGCATTGTGCGCGCACGTGAAAGACACACATATTCAAAACCAATCCGCCTTAGTGAAATAAAGTCTATCAATTATTTGATTTGTACTATTTAAATGTTATTTTTTTCAGGCTAATTATGAATTGAAAAACATGACGATCCCGTATGTACCGAAAAATTTTCCCTTTCCTAAAGGTCGTATCTATTGCAATGGATCGCTTACAGAAGGCGGCGTAACCAGAATTGTAGTTCGTGGCAGAATTGATTTTGAGGTGAAAACATGGCACAAAATTCAAAAAACTAGAAAAAACATATCTATACTAAACTAAAATTAATTCTACTAAAACAATGTTGAGCACTGAATACTTGATTTTTATTTTACCCAATTGCAACCAAGCCAAGAGGAGAGTTATGATTTAACATGTTCAGGAAGCCGATCAGAGCCGGAAACTCTTCCAAAGAACATTATTGTGTGACTGGCGAGTGGGTAACGAGCAATATACAACTTGACTGGCATCTTGGTCTAGTGGTTAGTGACCCTGACTGCTATGCCGGAAGTCGTGGGTTCGATTCCCACCCAGCAAAAATGTTTCCATGGAAAAATGGCTCGTGGCGTGCAAAATGAAATGACTCAGATAAAGGAAGTAGTTATCACCCATAGGCGAATGGTTTGATCGAGCGTTTTCATCGCCAATTAAAAGCTGCCCTCATGTGTCGACATATGAAAGGATGGTATCAAGCATTACCCTTAGTGCTTTTAGGCGTGACAAACAGTAATAAATTTAAATTAGGTTCGAGAGGTATCGTCCGTCGCGGCGGTGTCCGTGGAAGCGAGTGTCCGCGGTGCGCCGGACGGCCGTGTCGCCGCCCGTCTCCGTTCCCCGCTGCCGATGACGTATGTGTGCACGCCGCCTGCGCGTGCAGACCGCGTCAACGATCTGTTGGGTTCGATTCCCAACAGAGCGCTTTCAAGGAAGATGTAAATTGTTCATCCACTGAAATTTTGTTCGGAGAACCTCTTTGCCTACCGGGTGAATTCCTGACAACAAGTTCCCAACTAGACATCACCGACGATTTTGTGGCCCGTCTTCGATCGACCTTGGCCAAAATTCGTCCTTTTGCTGCATCGCGACACTCGCTGCCAAAACAATTTGTTTTTAAAAACCTGGCAGAGGCAACCACATGTTTTCTTGCGCGACGTCACCTTACGTCGTTCCTTGCAACTTCTTTAGACCGGTCCTTACGAGGTTTTGGCCAGGAACCTAAAAACGTTTACTCTCAGCGTTGCTGGGAAACGTCAACAAGTCAGCATAGATTGCACAAAACCTACTCACGCCGCCTTCGATGTTGATGAGGATACGTCAACCTTACAGAATAAAATGAGCGGCCTATCTCAGCCACGTTTAGCGCCTTTAACACCACCGGTTCTATTACCAACTACCATACAACAACCCGTTGGTTCCTGTACAAGCGGATGCACGGCTATCACCTATACCTCTATGCAAAAAAGAAAGAAAAATATTTTATTTGGCGCACATACATAGGTACACACAATGTAGAAAAACATGTTGAAACTATGCGGCAAATTTTTATTGGGTTGCCTCGGATATAACTCGCTAGAGGTAAGACGAGCGCGAGATCAGCTCACCATAGCCTGCAAGACGCTCCGTGACACGTTTCTTTGTCCCGGCCAATTACTGCCGCGATAAAAAGCACAGAATGTTTGCTGTGCCTCAGTTTCGCACTGTTGCCCGTGCTCAGTCTCCAAACCTCGCGCATTGGCTGCATGATCTCTTGGATTCTTATCCAATAAACGATGTTTGCGGATGGATGGTAGACGATTTTATTGGCATGACAGAAGTACTGCGAGATGTATTGATGTATATGTTGTTTACAACTTTAATTTTTGTACAACGGAGTTTGCTTTACCCTCCACTTTGACCGGGTTTGAAGTTCACCCTTGAACTCAAGCTGCCACCGCTTCCAAAATTGCTGCCTTATCTTTTCTGTTAGTTAGTATCGGCTGAGTTTATTAATGGTCACCGGTAACGACGGCACCGACATCAACGGGGCCAATGATGAATTGCTCTGAAGCATCGATATGATATATCTAGGTACTACGCACTTGATTACGCGTGTCGAACACTCACTTTGCTCGCTTCAGGTGAACAGCAGACTGCACATCTGACATTAGTGCAATTTTGACGTTCATGCAGTATGGGAGCAACGCTAATAAATACGAATCAAAGTGTCCTTGGACATAAATAATAATTCAGTGGTCATCTAAGTAAAATTACTGGTTGTCCAATCTTTTATTAGCTTTTTATACCGCAATAATACAATAAAAAAGCTAATGTTTTATTTAAACGTCTCCCAATTTTACAATCATAGACTAACACATGCAGATGTTCCCTCCTATAGAAATAAGTGGTAGGTTTTTACCTATAACTGGTTTACTGAATACAGACGTTGTATGGTGTTTTATAACCAGTTCGATAATTTACTTTCTTTCCGTGTATAAATAATATCAACGAATTTTTATCAAAATTCAGAAATGATGACAACGTGCGTTTTTCGATACCCAATAAAACTCATCAAGAAATGTCAGCGAAGCGAATTTACACTTCTTCTTCTTCTTCTTTTCGATTCGATGGTAAACTCGTCAAACTGTTTGGGCCCAATAGGTGGCTACATTAATAGCAGCATCGGTAGCACTCATCAAATCCTCCAGAGTGCAGGTGTATGGGCACTTGGGGCATTCTAGTATGTGACTCACGTTTTGAACAGGAGCACCGCAGTCACATTGAATATCCGACGGGTCTATAAAACCCCATTTTGCCAAGTTGTGTTTGCAGCGGCCTACCTGGGTTCGCAACCGATTTAGTGCTTTCCATATAGGCCACTGCAAATCGCGCCCAGGCGGGAGATGTTCTTGGGGTTTCAAGAAGTCAGATTGTGGTAGGTGATGCTCTTCCCAAATCTTTATTCTTTCTTTGGGAGGCGGGTCATCGATAGCCTGTGTGCTACGCAGCGAATTTACACTAACAAAGACTATTATTACATTGTTTTAATTAACACACGAAATTCTTTTGTATCCATTTTTTAACAATAAGCTTTTGTAGCTTCACTCACAATATCATGTGTCATTAAACAATTGAAGAAGTTTATACACGTATCTTTTGAAGATTGATACTAACTAAAAATCATTATGGATTTTATTTTAGTAACATTATAAATGTGTCAGCCTAAGAATTTTTCAGCCCACCTAATACTATGTTGGCTGACTTTGACTTTGACTGGCCTGTTGGTCTAGTGGTTAGTGGCCCTGACTGCTATGCCGGAGGTCGTGGGTTCGATTCCCACCTAGGACAAATGTTTGTGTGATGAGCACGATCATTTGTTCTGTGTCTGGGTGTAATTTATCTATATATGTATGTATTTAGAAATATATAAGTATGTTTATCAGTTGTCTAGTACCCATAACACAAGCTCTGCTTAGCTTGGGACTAGACGGCGTTGTGTGAAAGTTGTGGAATATTATATTATTATATTATATTATATATTATATTCTTGTTTTTTCCTTTAACTAATTACGTTTGTGTGCCTAGGCTTGTGTATATTTTCTCTGTTTCTTTCTTTACTTTTAGTGTTGTTGCAGAGGTTTGTTAAGAATTTCAGATTTCGTATGTTGTAATTTTGTCTGTTCCGTGATTTTATCTATCACAAAATTATTGTAGGCGAGTGTTATATTTGAAAATTTCACGCCTAACAAAACAATAACCTTGGCCAGCAGAATAATATTGTTATTTTCATGGTCCATTGTCAACCGTAGTTATTGTTATTATTATTATCAAAGGTACTTATGATAACATTAATCACAATCTATGTTCATCTATTTTTTCAAATAGCTATTACTGAGACTCCGCTGTCCGTCCATCTGTCTGTCTGTCAGTCAGTCCAACCAGGCATTATCTTTTAAAGCTGTGAAAAAATCAAACTTATGAGTTAAAAATACGGCCGTTTATGACGCAAAAAACGTATATTTCAACAGTCTCAAGGGAACCAATATTTATTATAAATTCATAGGGTACTTCCCGTTTACCTAGAAGCCTGAAATTTGGCATGAAGCAAGATCTTATAGCATTAGTATAGGAAGAAATATGAAAACTGTAAATTTGTAGTTATGTCAAAAAAAAAAACTATTTTAGTGGTTCGGAAAAATCTTCGATACCTACTCAATTCGGGAATTGAACTATTTTCATAGGTAAGTTTGTACGAAATCCTCAGTGCGCGAGTCCGACTCGCACTTGTCCGGTTTTTTGTTTTCAGAGAGAACCTTCATAATGTTCCTGAACTTTTGGGGGAAAGACCATGCAGTGTTCTATTGTTTATTCTATTTCTTACTTCACTAAAACCGCACCGGTGATCACCATCATCAGCACATGGAAAAAGACGCTACCTACCTAACTACTTACCCTACCAACCCTGGCTTGCCGTCCGACCGTCCGGTAACCGTCCGGACCAAGCCCAAGTCGTCAACGGCGCGTGCTGTTCCACGCGCGCCTCAAGGAGATGTCAGCAACTGTAGGGGCCCAGCAGGGTCGAAGCCTACTGGGGCCAAGGGTCTGATTCTGAAAGGAAGACTCGGCCCTGGTACGAAAGGCAAGTATCAAATACCTATTTCAGACTAAAATAGAGCCATAATCATGAGCTCACCAATGTACAGACAGCTTCATCCATTCTTCACATTAAAAAACCTTAGAAAAAAGGGGAACTAGTAGATAACGCGATGAGTGTACACTATCCGTACAACCTCGAGATGTTGGAATAACATCAAAAATAAAAAACAAAATACTATCTTCCCCACAAAAACATCTCGAAAATGTGTCTTAGCATCTTCGTCTTTACATATAACAACGGCATATGTTTCTGCGAACACAAGACAACTCATCCATTGTCTGTGTGTCTATAGACAAGGTGGAGGTGTCTACGTTACCTATATGTTACGGGCTCATTATTTGGACTCATCGTACCGTAAATCGCGTCGCGACCGGGAGTTGACAACCTTTGGTAGATTTTGAGAAACATTTTATTTTAATGAATGTGTCGCTGTATTAAATCTTACTTTACAGTCCATCAAATCTAAGAAGTACCGTTTTACGGTTCATACTTTAGTAAAACGACTTTATATAGGCGTAACTTACACAATTTTAATTACGTTTTCCGTACAACCATGGAATTATAATAATAATCAATTTATTTCAGGCAACATGTACCCATATCATAAATACCTTATAGACTAACATACATAATTACTTATAATAAATCATTTTGTTAGTAAATATGATTTAAAACTATGTTAGTAACACTTCACTTCGCACTATTCGGCTATTATGTAGCTGTTTTTATTTTAGACTAGCTGACCAGCCCCCCTAGGCAAGTTACAATCGTATCGTTCGCGCTGAACGCTTCGAGTAGGCCACGCCTCCGATTCCTTTGTTCTGACGTCATCTCAACGCTCAGTCACGTGGTCCGAACAAAGGAATTGGAGGCGTGGCCTACTCGAAGCGTTTGGCGTGAACGATACAATTGTAACTTGGCTACGGGAGCTGGTAAACTTTGTACCGCCTAACAATCAATGAATGTTGCATACTCGTATCTTCTGATATAGTCAACCGATTGCGATGAAATAAAGCCCAAGTAATTTCGTATCGTCTTTATGTCGATATCGTTACTGGCCCACGCTGAAAACCAGCGCCGTAGACTCATTGCATTTTCGTGTGGTCACGGCATTATGCTGAGTGTTCGGCCGTTTTGCGCGGATGTGGCGCATATTTCTTTCACATAATATGCTTATAATCTGTTAGTTCTAAATTTGCGCCTTATTCCGCCAAATAAAAACTTTTCTTTCTCTCTATATCAAATTACTTACGCTTAGTTTGATATATTACTCTGGTATGGTTGTTGATTACTGCTAAAAGATATTTATATTTGTAACTTTTAAGTAGAATTCTACGTATTTTAAATAGTTTCCTATAATCTCCTTTACAACTGCTTTTAGTTTTTTTCCTAATTTATCCAAGTTAGTTTTGAATGTTAATTCATAGCTGTCCAAAGCTTAACTCATAATTGAATCTACTAATGACATATAATATAAATAAATCTTAATATACTTTTTAGTGAGTACGTCTTTAAGGTGCCTATCAATAAATAAAATAAATACTCCACCAGGATAGTTAAATCAGAATGATTACCACCAACAGTTGTCAGTCACTGTATATAAGGTATACGTGTTGTATCTCTAACTGACATCCGTGACATTGGCACAACACCTCTCAGCTTCACAATGTGACCCGCTTGTCATCTCGCATGAAAACTAATCCCCAAGAATGCGGTACCTTAGGTTCTACTGTGACCCAAGAAATATAGGCACAAAACATATCAATAGCAGAATATATAGATGTAGGTTTAGTTAGATTAGAGCCAAATTACATAATTTATTTCTTCATTAAACTTTAAAACATAATATTATAAATAAATAACTTATTTTTTATTTTATTTTGTCTGAAGTATCTTTTATTTATTTATTGTACAAGCCTACCACAGTGTGGTCTTTTTTAACCCAAAGGGTGACTGGTAGAGAATGCCTTGTTGCATTAAGTCCGCCTGTGTACCACAATTGTACATAAAGTTTAAATAAATAATAGAAAGAGAGAAAAAAGAATTGTGGAAAATCTGCAATGTGCACATTTCACCTCGTCGTTTACACCGCGTACATCAAAGGACTGGAACAATTTGCCTGCTGCGGTCTTCCCGACCGATTATAATTTAGGTATCTTCAATGCTAGAGTGACCACCATCTTACCATCAGGTGGTATCGGAGTCAAGCATTCTATAGGGAAAATATGTGCCATGTCCACGCAAAACTGCCGAACCCTTAGCATAATGCCATGACCACATGTATAATGCGACGAGTCTACAGCGCTGATTTTCAGCACGGGCCAGTCATTAATGCTTAAAACTTTATTTTTTTCATAAAAGTCATTAATTTAAAAAATAAAGAGTAAATATATACACAATCAGCTTTACAATATTTCCACTGCTGGGACTCAGGCCTCTTTTTTTGGAGAGGGAAGGGGCTGTAATCCATAACGCAAGCCCAGTTTGGGTACAGGTAATGTCACATGTCTTCGAGTTTTTGGTTCTAGGATATGCCGGTTTCCTCACGATGTTTTCTTTCGCCGTTTTGAGAGCAGTGGCGATGAAATAAATAATAAAAGCAAAGCATTTGCCGCCACTGCCCAAATTATCTTATTATATTGTATAATAGTATTTAAACAAAAGTCTAAAGTATCCAGTACAAAAATATTTTTCTGAAAAACTCCAAAGCCCAAATCCCAATTGGTAGGCGAGACTGGCTGGCACCATCGGAGCGAAACAAGGGAGTCGTGAATCAGGCAGTGTCGACACCAACGAAATACTGTGTAAATCTTGTTTTAAAGATAAGTCAACACTTTTTACGTACGGTACGGAGTGGGGTAAACAATGCGGTTGGAAATACTAAATGTGTGTGTAACTTGGTAAAGCCTTAAATAAAAATAGATGTATTTATTTTTAGGGTTCCGTAATTCAAAAGGAAAAAACGGAACCCTTATAGGATCACTTTGTTGTCTGTCTGTCTGTCAAGACCGTTTATCTCGGAATAGCATGGAGGTTTTGAATTGAAATTTAAACCATATACTGTGCAAAGAATCAAACTTCTAAGTTAACGAAAAAAATATACGCTTATGTCACAAAAACGTATATTTCGACACCCTCAAAGGAATTAAAATTCATAGCGTACTTCCTGTTGATCCAGAATCTTGAAATTTGCCATAACGCAAGGTCTTATAGCTCAAATATAGGAAAAAAAATCTGAAAACAGAAAATTTGTTGTAACATCACAAAAAAAAAACTTTTTAGCAATTCGGAAAAATCTTCGAGACTCCATTCGGGAACTGTAGTTTGTACGGAACCCTCAGTGCGCGAGTCCGACTCGCACTTGCCCAGTTTTTTTAAGATGTAGGTACTCGTAAATTTAAAGACATCATCATTGTCTTCCCAACCTTTTCTGAACTAGCTTGGGGTCGGTTTCCAGTCTAACTGGATGCGCGGGTATACCCGTGATTTACATTGGAGCGACGGCCTATTAGATCAACACAACTCAGTTACTGAGCAACACACCTTGCGATACTCCTTAGATAGATTAATGGCCAGATATTCTGGCGTCTGCCAACCTGTAGTGACGGTCAAAAATCTACGAATGATTATAATTATAATTGTAATTTATTGTGACACAAACTGTTTCCTATCTCTTCATTTTCGTAGTCTAAGCCTAGGAACTATGTCATTACTAGGGTAAGAGACATGTGCCTATTTATGTATTTATATTTTATTGTATTTTTATTATCTTTAATTTTTTTATTGTACATAATTTATGTTGTTGTACACTGACATCCCCAAAATCTTTTCCTTTCGTTTCTGTCCGAAACGACGTCCTGGGCAGTAAGACCGCCTATTGTACACTTTTTTTTTTTCTAATGTCTGTTCTGTAATAAGTTAAGGTGTGCAAATGGGGTGAATAGAAACTCAGGGGTGAACAGAAACAAAACTTCAAAGGGTATTTTCACGATATTTGAATATTTTTTGCAGCATTTAACTATATAGATTTATTAATGAATTGTTATGCTAAAAAGTCGGTACTTTTTTAAAAGCCGATAATATGGTATCAAAGTGAAAAACCAAACCACCGGACCAAAGTTTTGTTTTTATTCACTCCTGCGTTTCTAGACACCCCGTTTTACGATACTCTACAATATTGTAACTTTATATCAGTGAAATAATTTGCATAATGCAAACAATTGTACCTATGATTTGAATACTTCCTACAAAAGTTATTCTAATTTAGATATACCTAGCATATGAAAAAATACAAACTCATAATTTCAAACCAGTCCAGATCAAAATCTCTGTAAATCTAACACCAAAGGCATCAGCAAGAAATATTCCCGTGCCTTCGAGAATTACTGCGCTTCAAAACTTGCAACACAACCTTAGACATGCACCCCTAAAGTTATCCCTTCGCCTTTCAGACCTAAAACATAAGGTTCAATTTGGAGTTTTCGAAGTGTAAATTAAAGTTGGTGGTGTCTATCCGAAGAAATGGCAACCACTTATCATTTCTCGACGCGTTTGTAATAAATACAGGGTTGTCACACAGCGCCATCTGTCTTACTAAACTCTTTGTTTTGTATTTGTTTACGTTTATAGGCCGTCGATAAATAGTAGCTGTCTAAATTTTAGTGGATAAAGATGGCGGATTTTGGTGATGTAGGCTGGATTGGTCAAGCTCATCTTTCTTTCAAATTAAAATAGTTTATTGTGGTTCTTAGGTTCTTAGGATGTTGTTTTAGTCACAGGTTCTGCTATGTCCCGCCCAGAGATGTAACTTATCTCAGAAACTAGTATCTGAAATACAGATACAAGATAGTCGTACAAAATACGTATCTTGTATCTGTATTTCAGATACTTTTTTAAATTTCATTTATCTTGTATCTAAATACCTGTTATACTATGTTTGCTAAAATATTTTTAGAAATTGGCGATTCTGTTGTGACATCTTAGGTGACATTAATTTTAAATATTATGTAATGTTGAATCTTTAGTGTCTAAACACACTATGCCGAAGGTACGCGACGGAAGTTCCGCGGCTGACGACACACCGTAAGTGCCGAACTTACGAGGCTGAAATTCAGTTGCATAACTTTGTGTATATCAAGGATTTTCTATACCCTACGGATAAACTGTATTGATTACAAAGCAATAATACAAACTATAAAGTGTACTTTATTCCGATTGACTTTAACTTCATACGTTCCATTGCCTAGCAAAAGGGGAAAAAATTACCGAGCAATATAACGACAAAGAGGTAGTGTGTCCCTTTCTTACCTATATTTTAACTAGGGTAACCATAAATTTACAAATTTATTTGTTCTTATTTTGTAACTTTAGCATTTTACGAGTATATAATCGATGCTGTAGATTTTTATGTATTGACGGCAAAGTACAAATACTCCTAACCGTCTGCGAAACCTGAAAAAATTGTTTAATTTATTGAGAAGTCAAAAATTTGCAATCAATTTATTTATTTAGGATAATAATAACATCTGGTTTAGTTATTATACTGCTTTAATATATTTTATATTTGTTTCTCTAACCACTTGTGTTTTATGATTAAACCAGAAGTTATTAGTATCCTATGTTTAGCAGGTAATCATGAAATAAACACGTTGGTTTAGTTAGGAGGTATTATATACATATTCATTTTAATCTAATGAAGTTTTAACAAATAAATCGCTTCGGAGATTTTACTAAAACATGCGAAAAAAACACTTAAATTCATAGCGGTAAATTAGATTTTCTCAAAAAAAATTTTTTAGGAGTTATTGGTACTTCACGGTCGATATATATGTCTATCGTACTTATGCCTAAGGTATTAAGTCCGCCTCTGTACTTTTATGTGCATAATGTATAAATAAATAATTAAAAAATTGTTTTTGAACGTTACGTTTATAATATAATGTATTAATAACATCTTGAACTTCTTTAGAACTAAACCAAAATTGCAGAATTGGGGAACACTCGCTCAGCACCATAAGAGGATGTTGATGAGTATTCTAAATGAACCTTCATAAAATGTAAATTTAACCTTAAAATCAATTGAATTTTTTTGAATAGTTTCCACTAATTCAACACAATTATACCCATTAGTCAAGCTAATATCCTCCCTCATGGTGCGCCGCTGCTTGGAGGCTTGGGGTAATTTTTTATAGAGGTTGTCTTTCTCGCGGCCCAGGCGGTTAAGTCCGAACCCTCGACCCCCATCAAAAGTCAGAAACGTGACCCTGGACAATCTCTGGGGCTACGAGACTAACGGTGGCAGAAGGAGGAGCAAGTGTTCCTCCTGCCTGCTCGGTGGCAGGGTAAGTGCACACCGAGCCAGCTCTTACTTTGCCACAGTACTCGACACGCGTTGAAGCGTTTCTTCAGACAGAGGAAATCGAGACCCCTTAGGCAGAAGTACTCAAGGTGAGTCGTTGACCGCCTCCCAGGGTGCACCGTCCCGCGGACTGGAATTCGCTCCGGACGTATCCATAAGGGAACTTAGCTCGCGGACACACGTAGAAGTTTCTTTTCGTAGTATCCCAATTAGGTACAGGTGTATTATTTTTTTTTTTTTTTTTGTGGCATGTTTTCACTTCAAAATCAATGCTGACACGGGTTATAACTCTGGTCACACCGCCTTCAGTAAGCGATACATTGCAGTAATACGACCTTTAGTAAACGGGAAGTCGATGTTGAACGGGATGTCGTTGATATTCGCGTGCGACCCGCACTTCGGCTGCATGACAGACCGTGGTGTCCGAGGCTGTTGATGACTTCACCACAGTGGCAGCGATGAGAAGAACAACAGGGAGTGCCTAGGCGTAAGGAAGCAGCGAGGCGAAAAGTATTATGATTGAGGAAGGTACCTATTTTCGACGTCGGTAGTGCTACACGCACTACGACGGGAGTGGGAGTCAGAGACCTGACTCCCACTCCCCCACAACCAGCAAGCGCAGGAGCAGTAGATGTTTCAATCAGGGTTTTCCTGAACTAATTTGCAGAGAGGCTTAGCTAGAATTGGCTGGAGTCCATCGCGACTTTTCAATCTATTAAGGCTGCCGCAGGCAAGTCTGTTAAGCAGACGACCACCTCATAGGTTGGCCTGCGAGAGGCAACACACAAAAACAGACGTGATCTCTTTTTTCTCTACTAGCAACCACGAGGACAACACTCATTTAGGAACCTTCTCTCGGCTCGTTGTGAATTGAATACTTAAAGCCTTCATCATAATAAATCAGTTGCGTAGTCTGGTGTGGTTTGTATATTGCTCGTTACCCACTCGTCACCCACATAATAATGTTCGTTAAAAGAGATTCCGACTCTGATCGGCTTCCTGAACATGTTAAATCATAACTCTTTTAGGATTGGTCGTAATTGGGAAAAATAAAAATCAAGTATTTAGTGCTCAACATTTTTTTAGTAGTATTAAACTAGAACTACATTAGACCGACGTACACGTGTAACACGCCTGATTTGTACGAAGAACGCACGTCGCGTGGCGTCGCGTGGCGTGGATCAAGTGTAGCTCTACAAGTCTAGTTTCCATATAAAATGTATGGAGACCGACGCGCCCCGATTGGCGTGTGTGACACACATGTGCGCAGTGTAGTGTAGCTTTAATGTTAATTTGGTATATTTGTGTTTTTTTTAGTTTTTTGTATTTTGTGCCATGTTTTCACCTCAAAATCAATGCTGGCACGAATTATAGTTCTGGTCACACCGCCTTCAGTAAGCGATACATTGCAGTAGATACGACCTTTAGTAAACGGGAAGTTTCTCGGTACATATGGGATCGTCATGTTGTTGAAATCGTATTTAGCCTGGAAAAATAACATTTTCAATAGTACAAATCAAATTTCACTAAGGCAGCTTGGTTTTGAATGTGTGTGTACATTCACGTGCGCGCACACTACTTTTGTGTGTGTAAGCCATTTTCTATGACACCGAGCACATCAACCTACGCACACTTGCAAGATTAACTCGCTTTGGCAATTTAAATTGAAAAACTATGTCCTCTTTAGAGAAAACCTCTATAATTAATACAATAATATAAGTTAAATAAGATATAAGAATATTAATATAAGATCATCGACGCGATACGCATTGGCTTCATTCTGATCCGCAGACACTAAAGCGGGGACTACATTAGACCGACGCAAACGTGGATAAATATCTAGGAGCGCTGGATCGGCGTCGCGTAGGGGAGACCTAAGAGATTTGTGACAAAAGTGAGTGTGACAGGAACGATTTCTTCCTACCTATAATAGTTAGTGGGCTGGCAATATCGCGCATTTATCGTTTTAGGGCCTTATCATACTAGCGGCGTGCAAGCGTCCTCAAAGCGGAGCGCGTGCGCAATGCATACGTTACGAGCTCGCAACGAAAATGCCGCGCATGCACATTGAATTTAATACGGACGCGCAACGAGATCCAGCAACGAGTTGCAGGTTTCTTTCAACGAGTTGGAGGTAACTAAACGGCGTCTTCGAAGTAACTGTTGTTACTTCGAAGACGCCGTTTTGTTACGGAGTGTATTGTATGTCGTTAACATTTCCACGTTGCAAATTTTCACGCGTCCGTGAAGTCTTAGATGTGCAGTTGCGACGTGTTCGCGACGCATTTGCTGCGCGCCCGCCCCGACCCGCAGCCGCTCGCAAAACGCGTCAAATAGTCCAAATACAAAGCTGTCACAACTTATCTCTGAACCTGTCAAAACTCTGGAATAGTCTTCCTTTTTGATTATTTTCTCGGAAACACTAACACTGTCATTAATTTTGATGATTGTTTTGGAAAGAGAAGACATGATGCTACATTAATACACATAGGTCATAACTGCGGAATGTTTCCTGAGCAAGATATGTCGCTTAAATCAGAAATGGTCACAACTCTCCTAGGTCTCCCCTACTTAGCATCGCATGGCGTGGCGTCGCGTGGCGTGGATCTAATGTTAAAATTGTAGCTCTACAAGTCTAGTTTCCATATAAAATGTATGTAGATCGACGCGCCCAGATTAGCGTACGTGGGCCACGAGTGCGCAGTGTAATTCTACCTTAACACATACACCGCACGACCGTACGGACAAGCGGCACTCACTCCGCTTCTGCTGTCCGCGGCGCGGCGGCGGCGATGAGCGTCGAGTAAAAACTCCGAATAGGCATTTTCGTTAACATAATGCGCATGGAGTTTGTGCACTCACTGAAATATGTTATCCTATTTGAAATTTTATTATTTAGATAAATATGACAGATAGACTGTAAAAAATCCTTTTTACATCCTCCATTCTCATCAATCCTTTTCAATATTTTTGGATACGGGTAATGTTTAATTTTATTATACTTACCGGAGGATATGGACATTTTTGGCCTCCAAGTGCATGTAGCATTGGTGATCCGAAGATTGTGTCAGACTGCATCATTTCACATAATTTAAAATGCATTTCTACGAAACTGGGTTGGTACCTATTTGTTAAAAGCTGGTAGAAGTAGAAATCCAACTGTAAAATTAATAATTTTGTTAAGTACTCTCTTTCATTTATTTTTATTTTTGTTTATTTATTTATTACTGTTAAATGCCATGTTTTAGATTATCATTACTCTATCTAGTATCCTGCGGTCAGCGTGGTCTCGCAGACGACACACTGGTCCTGGCGCAGGGAGAATCGTACCGGTCAAATTAGCGACACGCGGGGTTGCGATAGTCGTTGATAGGATCCAGCAGTTGGGACTCGAGGTGGTGCTGCAAAAGTCCGAGGCCATGTGTTTTCACGCCTTTCAGAGTGCGTCGCCTCGGCGCTCCCAATTAACGGTAGGAGGAGTTCACATCGGCGTCAGGTCGACAATGAATTACCTGGCAATCGTTCTCGACAGCCGGTGGAGTTTTGAGAAGCACTTCCGACTTTTAGCTCCCAAACTGAATCGGACTGTAGCTGCCCTCAAGCGGCTCCTGCCCAACCTAGGGGGTCCAGACGCCTCCTGCCGGAGGCTCTAGGCAGGCATCGTTCGGTCCATGGCTCTTTATGGGGCGCCGGTGTGGGCGCAGCCGGCGCTGCGGAAGCAGGCGGTGGCCCAGCTGATCGTGTGCCAGAGGGTCATTGACCATACAGATGATGCGGGGATACTGTACGGTTTCCCGCGAAGAGGCGAGCCTCCCTGCTGGCCTATCACCATGGGATCTGGAGGCAACCGTCCTTGCACGCATGCACGATCTGCGTGTGGAAATGCAACCCCGGGGCGAAACACCGCTGCGACGACAAGTCGCGATATGGCGGGCAGAGTTCCGGCGGGATCTCATGGTAGAATGGCGACAGCGACTATCGCAACCCAGGGCTGGGCACGCCGTAATTATGGCGGTAAGTCCCTTCTTGAGAAATTGATGGAAAGGCAACACGGCTTCTTTACCTTCCGCATGACGCAGGTCTTCACTGGACATGGTAAGTTCGGGAGTTTCCTGCAACGGATTCGTGCTGTCCAGACAGTTGTGGACCGCCCGGAGGACATGGTGGAGCACACGGTGGAGGTGTGCTCCGCCTGGGCAGAGCACCGCCGTATACTCGTGGGGGCGATCTCTCGTGCTGGGCCTTGGTATAGGCCATGGTCCGAAGCGAGGAGGAGTGGTAGGCGATCGAGGCACGTACACGCGCGAGGCAATGGCTCCCGCGCCCCAGCCACCGGGATTACGATTCTGATTTCCGGCCACCGTAGGCGCGAGCTTGCGGACGACGAGCAATGGGTAGTTCGCCGTCCCCTCCATTTTCCCAGCAAAAAAATATCACAATTTAAAATGCGTTTCCACGAAGCTGGGTTGGTATATAGTTTATTAAGCCTATTCACTCTAGCTTTGAAGATACTTAAATTATAATCGGACGGGAAGACCGCAGCAGGCAAGTTGTTCCATTCCCTCGATGTACGCGGTTGAAAAGACGAGGCGAAATGCTTGGTCTGGACCGTAGAGGTTTCAATAACGTAAGGGGCAGGCTACTTGCTGTTCGTCAGGTTGTCCGAAGGAAGAAATGAGATGGAGGAATCAAGTCCTACAATTCCCGCGCACACTCTTCAAAATGCTACTTCATGAAATTATCGTATGACATTGCATTATTGTTAAATGTAATGTTTTAGTGTCATTACTCTATCTGGTATTGGGTTTATTTAACAGTTCCACAACTTCATTTAAATGATCCTCATTTGATTCCTATTTTCTACTGCAAAATATTAGGGGTTATATATATATAGTTCTTCATTAAGTAGTCTGTAAATATCGAAAATAAGCAAACAAAACTCGATCAATTTAAAATTTATAAAATTACATACCGTATTTTTCTATAGAATTTAATCATTAAAACATTGCAAGACAATTCCAATAAGCCAAGCCACGCCTAGGATTCATTGTTCTATTACGGAGTTTTCGTGCCTAGCTTCCTTCATCAGATTAGCTCAATGGTACCTTATATCCAGAGTGCATCTCATGACAATTCTAATAATCCCAAACATGGTTAGGTTACATTGATTTATTTCAGAGTTCCGGTGCCTACGTTTCGGTTTCATCATCAGATCTATTCCTTCCCTCTCTTCCTTCAGTCAGTCATCGACTACATCATTCCATACCTTCTAAGTTTACCATCAGATCATACCAATATTTCTATAGGACCAAAATTTGTGAATGGAGTTTTGGTGAAACATTAGTGAACCGTCTTTATGAAGAAGCTTGTCAAGGGAATTACTATCTTAGTTGTATATTGGTCTCACTACTACGTCCAGCCGGGAATACGTCGAGTTACCAATAATCCTATTAAAGTCAGTGCGATAAGAGAAGCGTTGTGGTAAACAAAAGTTTATACGGTGATGTATTTGTAAAGTAAATTATTTGGAAAACTTGTTGTTGTATCATGATGAAATGACGAACCATGTGCTTGCCAATCGTTGGTTGTCACGGGAAAATTTGTAAATCAATTGACTCTCCTGTAAACTTACCTTGAAATTATTGGCTGCAGTGACCAGCAAATGTATTTGCAAATCCATAAAGTGCCTAGGATCCTGTCGGTTCAATCGTTTACTGATCATAATGAAGGTTTTGAAGATTTTGTGGTCAAACCAATAAACCAATGGACGCTCAGTATCAAAATAGGAAATCTACAACAGAAATTATTGTAATAATTAGAAGACAAACCAAAGATTATTATGCTAAATTTTCTTGACGGGAAAGCATTAAGTAGTATAAATAACGCTAATGACTTGGTAGTGCTGAGCCATTTTAAAGAAAATGGAAAACAATTTACATTCAGGCTTGTACGACACGTTGTAAGAGGTGATAACTTGTTTAGAATTTAGTAGTTATAAGACGAACAAAACGAAATATTAAATGATCAACAGCGTAATATGAAAAAAAAAATATCAAGTCAGTACTAATATGTTTCCAAAAGTCAGTAAACCGTTTGTATTTGAAAGTTGATGGCATATTAAAAGTTGTTCGAATTCATATTTCATTATCACTGTTTTCAAAAGCCACTTGTTTTTCACGAAGTATCTTATAATTAAAAAGTTTATCAAGGTCACTTACTCGTTCGATTTCTGATTTGCAATGAATAATTTGGAATTGTAAATAGAAAATCCAACCAAAGTAAAAGTATTTTAAAATCATTTTTAATTTTATTTGCCAGCGTTTCCGTAGATTTCTATTTACGTGATACCGTTTGATCAACCAGGTTGTAAAACTAGTTTTGTAAATGAGGATTAACGTTGACACTAACGTTGTTAGCAAATAAGTTCAGAATAATCTATATGATGGGCCAGTTTAACTTTTTTTTTTCAAAAAATTGGCAGGAAATTAGCCATTATAGATCAAAAGTAGGTGATGAAGGTATTCAGGATGTGGTCTTCATGGTCCATTACAACCTTTGAGTAGGTACTCTGATAATGTTTTTATAAATGTGGTACGTATATACGGAATAATTTAAAGCACAAAAATTTTTCATTACATTTCTGACCTGACAGTATTTAGGGGTCATTAATAAATTGCGTCAAATATATTTTATTTATTTATTTTCCCTTCGCAATTTTTTCTAAAAATCTTACAATTTAGAGTTTACTTTGTGAGGGACTGGTGCCTGATTTAGGTATGTAAAATAACCTGTACCTATTTCAGGTCACCAGGACTCGCGCCTAGTATGCTAGAAAGACTAGTACACATGTCTCAGCGAGCAAAAGTGGAAAAAGACAAGAAACTAAATCTTAAATAGACAATCCTAAATAATACATTAAAAGACAATTTATATATATTAATTCCAAGATGTGAGTGTGAATGCTTAGTTAATGTGTGTTGAACTGTAAATGTGTTTGGGTGCGCGTGTTTGTGTGTGTGTGTCAGAGTATAAGTTAAAAATCGTTTAATTTGTTTCTTCAAAACTTTCAGGGTTTTTTTTTTAAATAGAAAATTGCATTATTTAAAAAAACAAGATGAACACAATTTTTGACATCATTTGTTTGACTGAGCATTGGTTAAAGGATTGTAAAATACTAATTAATTATGAGAATTATAATGTGGGCAGTTGTTTTCAGGGACTGAATTACTCAAAAATTAAGGTACCTTTAAATTTCGGTATGACGTCAAACCGTTAAATAAGGGTTGCCGAAATATTTCGATACCGTAGCATAGGTATATTAGCGGAATTTTAAGGTTGGAAATACATACCGGTATATTTCGCTACAAGTACTATAACCTTTATAATGATTTCGGTAGCAATACCATAACCTTTATAAATGAATCGGTAGCAGTACCTTAACCTTAATAAATAGGGGTTTGCTTTGATGCACCGCCTCGCCACTCTGTCACTTCCTGATTGTTGCACGTTGTGTAACTCAGTATTGGTTTTTATTTCCGATCGGAAAGACTGTGACTGTGACTACTCCTTTCAAACTTTAATCTTCAGAAATATGTTTACACAAAAGAATTACTGGTACAGAAGAAGAAGCATTAATCTTCAGAATGTACATTATGTAAATCAATTTATATTTCACAAAGAAAATAGTGTGCATTTAACTCCGGCCAGATGTTCAAGGGACTATCATCATCATTTCAGCCAAAAGACGTCCACTGTTGGCCATATGTAGGACATATGCTCATATGGACATAATCCTCCCCCAAATGTCGCCACAATGTACGGTCTTGTGCGTCTCGCATCCATCGGATTCCCGCAACCCTTACCAGGTCATCGGTTTACCTTGAAGGAGGCCTTCCAACGCTACGTCTTCGGGTACGTGGTCGCCATTCCAGAAACTTTCGGCCCCAACGGCCATCCATTCAGCGAGCAATGTACCCTGTCCATTGCCACTTAAGTTTAACGATTCTTCGTGCTATGTCGGTAAACTTGGTTCTCCTGCAGATATCCTCATTTCTGACGCGATCCGCAAAGACATGGCTCAAAAGCGAGATGGGCTTGTAATGCTTAAGCAGATTATCATTATCGCCCTTTTTAAAGAAGAGTACTAACCACCCCTCCACAAATTATTCCTCTTCCGAAAAAGTGTAAACCTGTTTCCCCCTCTGAATTCCGTCTTATCTCCATACTACCGTTTCTATTCAAAATCCTAGAACGCCTTATCCATAACCAATTTAGTACTTTGCAAAACTGCCTCCTTAATCTTTTCCAATCCGGGTTTCGTCCGGGTCATAGCACTACTACAGCTTTCATTAGATTACAGACGATCTTGGACTTGGTATGGAAAACGGAAATCTGACGGTCCTTGCCTTGTTAGAGTTTAGCAACGCTTTTAATACCGTCAATTTTGATATCTTACTTGGCATCTTAAGCTCTCTTATCATATCTCTAACGGCAATTGATTGGATTCGTAGTTACCTGTGTTGCCGTCGGCAACGTATTCACTTTGACGGTTCGTCCTCGTCATGGTGCAATACCTCTGCCGGCGTACCGCAGGGGGGCATTCTTTCTCCTCTTCTTTTCGCTATTTTTATAAACACAATTTCCAATAAACTTCTCTCATCCTACGACCTTTACGCTTACAATCTTCAAATATATTCGCAAGCTCTGTTAGATGGACTATCCGAGGCAGTTAACATGGTCAATAAAGATTTAGCTCGTATATCTAAATGGAGTGTGGCCCACGATCTGCAGGTAACCCTATGAAGACCCAAGTCAATGTTGTCAGCAGCCCTAGGTTGCGCTCAAGAATAGACTATTCGCGGCTCTCACCAATTGTTTTTATGGCTCAACGATTTCATGCAGTGACTCAGTGAA
Source organism: Mythimna pallens (assembly GCA_961205895.1). Taxonomy (NCBI): domain Eukaryota; kingdom Metazoa; phylum Arthropoda; class Insecta; order Lepidoptera; family Noctuidae; genus Mythimna; species Mythimna pallens. The sequence continues at coordinate 2,268,211 of OY540843.1, read as the reverse complement.
GGACCTTGGTATTATTATTGATAAAGACTTTTCGTGGGGTGCTCAGGTGCAGGTAGTTAGCCGCAAGATCTTTGCATCTGCGAGGTCTTTACGAAGGCTGCGCAATTTTCTTCCAACTGCTACCAAAACTGCGCTCGCCCAATCCCTCCTTTTTCCAACCCTAGATTATGCTGATGTCAGTTATTTGGATCTAACTGAAGTGCAGCTAGATAAGCTTGAGCGACTTAAAAATTTCTGTATTCGATTCATATTTGGATTGCGCGAATGTTATCATATTTCTGAATACCGGAGAATTTGATCCTTTTGATGCCCTCACATTCTACCAAGTTTTGTGACAAGTCGTTAGCGATCCCGGCGGTGCGTTTGTAGAACGCGTTGCCATTACCAATTATTAGGCAAGCCCAGTCACTAGTTACTTTCAAAAATCTAGTTAAAATCATATCCTTTCTCTCTAACACTATCCTTGTTGTTTAATTTAATTTTTTCCACCAACCCTACTTTATTCTTTCTTTTTCTTCTTTTTTTCGTCCCTTTTTTAATGAAATTGTGAAACATATTATAATATGTATGTACATATTTATAGTTACATATTGTTTTTTTATAGAGATTGATTAATTTGTTAGCAGTACACCGCAGACTTCCCACTGTATTATTTTAAGTTCTCGCTGTCAGCGATAAGACCGCCATTGTACCCATAGATTTAAGTTTATGTATACGTCCGTATGGTGTTCGGACGTAAAGAATGTCACCATCCCATCTCTTCCCGTGGGTGTCGTAAGAGGCGACTAAGGGACATACCAGAGAATGGGCAGCAGCATTCTCTGTGCATTATAAAAACCACACTACGATTGCCAACCCGCTTACCAAGCGTGGCGATTACGGCAAATCCCCCAAAAATGATAAGCAAGATAAAGAAATGGCCCCTAGCGGTAGCGGTCAAGGCCACGGCGAGGAAAGGGGGATGGGATCCGGCTACCCTTTTAAAAAACAACGACTGAACCTGGTAACATATAACAGGCGTACACTTAGGACCGACGTAACTGATCTTGAGAAGGAATTGAGCAGGTTGCGTCGGAGTATTATTGGATTATCTGAAGTCCGAAGACAGGGGGAGGACACGACAATTCTCAAATCTGGTAACCTGCTCTATTTTCGGGAGGGTGATCGTGATTTTGACTATCGGTCTCGGATCATTGAAATGCTGAAGTGTTTATACAAAAACGCCAGTGTCCATGTCAGTCCGAATTTAGGACCAAACCTCGAAACCTATCCTCTTGCAACGGGGTGTGAGGCAAGGAGACGTCATTTCTCCGACACTATTCACGGCCGCAATGGAGGATGTCTTCAAGGTTCTGGAATGGAGAGGGCTAGGCATAAATGTCAATGGGGAGTACATCACTCACCTTCGATCTGCCGACGACATAGTAGTCATTGGTTGAGACTACGGAAGAGCTCAGTACAATGCTCGGTGACCTCAGTAAAGCTTTCGAAAGAGTGGGAATTAAAATGAACATGGACAAAACCAAAGTCATGGTAAAGATCCATGTAGTATCCACTCCTATCAAGATCGGAGACTCTACACTCGAAGCTGTGGATGACTACGTTTACCTGGGACAGACGGTCCAGTTGGGTAGATCTAACTTCGAGAAAGAAGTCAATCGTCGAATCCGACTCGGCTGGGCAGCGTTCGGGAAGCTGCGCGGTGTCTTCTCGTCCAATATACAGTGTCTCAAGACGAAGTCTTTGACCAGTGCGTATTGCCAGTGATGACATATGGCTCGCTTACAATGGGCCTCATCAGAAGGCTTAAAGTCACTCAAAGGGCAATGGAAAGGGCTATGCTCGGAGTTTCCTTGCGTAATCGCGTCAGAAAAGAAGATATCCGCAGGAGGACCAAGGTTACAGATATAGCCCGAAGAATCGCCAAACTTAAGTGGCAGTGGGCAGGGCACATTGCTCGCAGAACAGATGGCCGATGGGGACGAAAGGTTCTGGAATGGCGACCATGTACTGGAAGACGCAGCGTTGGTAGGCCTCCCAAAAAGTGGACCGATGACCTGGTGAGGGTCGCGGGAATCCGATGGATGCGAGACGCACAGGACCGGTCATTATGGTGACATTTGGGGGAGGCCTATGTCCAACAGTGGACGTTTTTCGGCTGAAATGATGATGATACATTGCATTACTTTTTTGGTGTACAATAAAGTTTATTCTATGCTACTTTTATAACGGAACATCCAATCACTAGGCAAGTCGAAGCATTATATTTCTTTGAAGATGAAAAAAATGAACTACGAAAAAGAAACTGAATCTTTAACTGGATTTGTTAAACATTTTAAAGATAAATTTACCGTTGTTGTTTGTTTTGTTACTAAATATTAGTGGCGCAGTCCTGTTCTTCATTCACTCAGGATAGCTGTTCTTCAGAATGATGATGACCTTTCGGGGAGTGTGCGTTGGAATTGCACATTTAATTCCACCAAGTCCGTTCCGAACTGGAATGGCGATCACGTACCGGAAGACGTAGCGTTGGAAGGCCTCCTACAGGGTGGACCGAAGACTTGGTAACGGCTGCGGGAGTACGATGGATGCGAGACGCACAGGACCGTTCATTGTGGCGACACTTGGGGTAGGCCTATGTCCAGCAGTAGACGTCTTTCGGCTGAAATGATGATGATGATGATGATGAAGTCCGTTCCATCATCCGACCACTAGACGTATGGCGTTGCGCCATACATGGTGGATTTCCCACCCATATGTACAAAGCGTTTTGGAAATACATTCATTATTCATACAGCTAATTAGTGGAATTCCCTACTTGCATAATAAATCAGTTAAGTGGTCTGGAATAGTTTGTTTATTGGTCGTTACACACTAGTTACCCACACAATATGTTCTCTGGAGGAGATTCCGGTTAACATGGGCATCCTGAACCTATATACACGTTAAAATCATAACTCTCTTCTTGGCTTCGTCATAATCGGGTAAAATAAAAAACAAGTATTTAGTGCTCAACATTGTTTTAGTAGAAATAATGCTAATTAGCTATAGAAGTATTTTTTCTGGTTTTTAGATTTTTGTACCATATTTTCACCTCAAAATCTATGCTACCATTGAATACAAGTCTTGTCACACCGCCTTCAGTAAGTGATGTATTGCAGTAGATACGACCTTTAGTAAACGGGAAGTTTTTCGGTACATAAGAGAACGTCATATTACTCAAATCATAAATATCCTGAAAAAAATAACAGTTGAAAACACAAACAGTCCAAATGAAATCATTATATATAATTATATATATATAATAATAACATTACATTATTTATTTAAAATTGTGGTTTATACATACATATTACATTATTTACATTTAAAAATACTAATACTTTCCGCCTCGCTGCTTCCTTACGTCTAGGCGCTCCCTGTTGTTCTCCTCATCGCTGTCACTGTGGCGAAGTCGTCAACAGCCTCGGACACCACGGTCTGTCATGCAGCCGAAGTGCGGGTCGCATAGCACGACACGCGAATATCAACGACATCATCAGACGTGCTCTTGTCTCCGTCGGCGTTCCAGCCGTATTGGAACCCCATGGCCTGGCACGCGACGATGGCAAGAGACCGGACGGCATGTCGTTATTCCCATGGAAGATGGGTAGGCCTTTAGTATGGGACGCTACTTGTGTCGATACTCTTGCGCCATCCCATCTTCCTAGCTCGTCGTGTTGTGCTGGTGCTGCCGCTGCGGCTGCGGAGAACCTCAAGCGGCGAAAATATAATAACCTTGTTGGAAGTTATATTTTCGAACCGTTTGGGGTTGAAACTCTCGGTTCGTGGGGTCCGAGTGCTCACAAGTTGTATAAAGATCTGTCAAAACGTCTAGTTGACACTTCGCGTGACCCAAGGGCTGGCTTTTACCTCGGACAGAGGATAAGCATTGCCATACAGCGTGGCAATGCCGCCAGTCTTTTGGGCACATTACCAGTCGACAGCGATGTGGAAGAGTTTTTTGACGCCATATTTTAGTTTTAGTTAGTTGTAATTAGATTAGGGTTTTTATTATTATTTATTTTATTTTATTGTAATTATAGTTAGTATTTATAATAATAATATATAATATAATATTCCACAACTATCACACTACGCCGTCTAGTCTCAAGCTAAGCAGAGCTTGTGTAATGAGTAATAGACAACTGATATACATACTTATATATTTCTAAATACATACATGTTATAGATAAATTACATCCAGACACAGAACAAATGCTCATCACACAAACATTTATCCTGGGTGGGAATCGAACCCACGACCTCCGGCATAGTGGTCATGGCCACTAACCACTGGACCAACGGCCATTGATAGATTATATTTCACTAAGTCGGATTGGTTTTATATTTATGTGTTTCATTCACGTGCACGCACACCGCTTCGATGTGTGTAAGCTATTTTTTATAATATCGAGCACTTGATGTGCTCGATTACAGAGAAAACATCTATACTTCTATGCAAATTCTCATACGATATGCTTCCGCTATCCGGCGGCAGTGAGCGTCGAGTAAAAATTCCAGAAAGGCATTTTTTTTGCAAAAATACACGGATAATTTGCTCACTGAAGGAAGTTACCCTATTTGAAATTTATTTTTTTAGTAATGACAGATAGACCATAAAAAATCTATTTTTCCATTTTTGTAAAGAGCTCTAAAAATAATATCACAATGACAACAAAGATAGTAAAGGTTTATAATTTTCAGTATTTTTGGATATGGGACATTCTTACCTCTTCAACCCTTCTTCTTCTTCTTTTCGATTCGATGGTAAACTCGTCAAACTGTTTGGACCCCTCTTCAACCCTAATTTTATTGTACTCACCGGAGGATATGGACATTTTTGGCCTCCAAGTGCATTTATCATTGCTGAACCGAAAATTGTATCAGACTGCAACATGTCACATAATTTAAAATGCATTTCCACGAAGCTGGGTTGGTATCTATTTGTTGAAAACTGGTAGAAGTAGAAGTCCATCTGTAACATTAATAATTTTGTCAGTAATTATCAATTTTATTCCTCTATTTCATTAACGAAATGTGGAAGACAATTGTGGTGACTTCATGAAATTATCATGACATTGTAATATTGTTGGATGCCATGTCTTAGGTGGTCATCACTCTGTCTGTCTGATAAACATTTATCTTTTAGTCTACTGGATCAGTACAATTAATGTTTATTTTAGGTTTGGAAATCATCCGATGTCTGATCACCCACTCTAGGGTGTAGGACGCCCCAAGTAGCACAGAAACGCTGTATATTAGCCGAATCACAGTCAACAAAGTGACATCTTATAAAGCAGTTTTGTGCTATTTGGGGCGTGTCAGACTTTTTCTGACTAATACCACACCTATTTTCTTTCTTTGCCCTTGGGTTTAAGAACCACGGGTTTCCCTTTCGGAAGTCAGTCCATGGCCCGAGCAGGCTTAGGCCCTCCTGGGCCTCTACGGTTTTGTCGACATCTTTTTGAGGCGCGCGTGGAACATTACTCGCCGTCGACGACTCGGGCTCGGTGCGGTCGGTTACCGGACAGCCGGACAGCTACCCATTGTGACCATGGCTTGCACCAGGGCCTGGTGTAATAGGTCGCTGCCACCAGTCGTTTCTACGAGGACACGGAGGTGCTCCGCTCAAGCGGGGCACACTTCCACCGTATGTTCTACCGTGTCCTCCTTTCTTTCTTTTTCTTTCACTGAGTGGTTCCCACAAAGTGCAATTGTTGCTTAGACGATAATTATAACTCGACGTATATCCAGCTAGATGTGGTGGCATGACAATATGCAACTACGTTAGTAATGCCTTTGACACGCTTCTTACTAAAGAGCTTTCCTGTGACTCTCCTGTGAACTTACCTTCACATTATTTGAAAAGTAGACCAACGTTTGTATTTGCATATTCAACAAGTGCCTTGGATCTTGTCGGTTCCATCGTTTACTGATCATAATCAAGGTTTTGAAGATTTTGTTGTCAATCCAATAAACCAATGGACGTTCAATATCAAAATAGGGTATCTACGACAGAAATTATTGTAGTAGTTAGAAGACAAACCAAAGATTAATGTGCTAAGTCTTCTTGATTTGGCATCTTGCTTAATTCCAAATTTCAAAATTTTGGGTCAACGGGACCCTATGAAGTTTGATTTCTTTGAGAGTATCGAAATATACGTTTTTTGCGACATAAACGACCGTATCTTTTTTTTCGTTAACTTAGGAGTTTGATTTTTCACAGTTTCAAGGGACCGCAGGCTTGAGTATATGGTTTTAATTTTAACTTGATACCTCCATATATTCCGAGATAAAGGGTATTGACAGGGTTCCGTTTTTTCCTTTTCAGGTACGAAACCCTAGAAAATGACAAAAATGTACAAAAAAAAAGACCAAACACTGTCTGTTTGGGCAATAATTGTTTTGACTTACTATATTTCGTCATGATCATAGAACAATGTCGGATCCAACAAATATTGAATTTTACAGGGCAGCCATTTCAATTTTTTTTTTATAGTTTTTTAGACATAACTTTTTTAATACTTAATGTGTAAAGTTGAAATTTTGTACAAATTGTATTCAAAGGGTTTATTTTAGATTGGAATTAAAATATTAACAAATATTTACACGGTTTTCTAAAAAAATCATATGCGTCTATTTACTTCGGATTCAACACAGCCGTAAGGTATCATCCGACGTTGTTCTTCGGAAAGTTGCTGTTGATAAAATAACGGACATTATTTCGCGATCATATTCTATGGACGGTCTTGGAAATATTTGGACGGATGTGTTATCTATATTGTAAAATGGGCTAATTAAAAAGTAAATATGTAGTGGTGGATAAGATAGGATGTGTAAATAAGCTTAGTAGGTATATAAGCTAGGTACAAGGTTGTGTTTTTAAGCTTATCTTCTATATATATAAAATTAAATAGCTGTTCGTTAGTCTCGCTAAAACTCGAGAACGGCTGGACCGATTTGGCTAATTTTGGTCTTGAAATATTCGTAATAGTCCAGGGAAGGTTTAAATGGTGAGAAAAATGGAAAAAAAAGGAAAAAAAAAACTGAATACAACGCCATCTCTAATTAAAATGTCATTATAAAATGAATTATGCTGTTCTCATAATGCCAGTAGATGGCGTTATCCTAACTATGAGGCGGTACGAAGTTCGCTGGGTCAGCTAATCTTAAATAAAATTCAAACCATTACGCCGTATTAACTTTAATTATTTTTTAAATTAAAAAACACAAAATCAAAATAGTAGGTAACAATTAATAAAGAATAAAAAGTAGAAAATAGGGTAGGTAGTGTTTTATACCTATACTTTTTAATGAAACGAAAAGCCTCCTCGGTTTAATCAATAAAAAATAATAGGAACCACAATCAATATTATATCTAGATAACAACGTTGATTTTAATTAATAAATTCTCAACAACTACTAAATCAGAGATCAAAATAGTAACCCTACTATTTAAATAGAATAAAAAGTAGAAAACAATAATAATAATAATAATAATGTAGAAAACAGACGGATAATTTGAACCGACGCTTTAATTTGTGTATCTTGTGAAGTTTTGTTTAAATACAAGATTTAAGTGGAATAAATGATTAAATGTAATTCAATAACTTAGCTGGACTTCCTGGTATGAAGTCGTCCTCATCATTGTAATCTTCATTTGAAAAATGAGTTTTTTGTGTATCCTTGTTTGTTTGCTCCACAAGTTTCAACATAAATTTTGATCTTCCTGACTTCTTTGTGGCTCAATTTATAATATATCGTGACAGAAACTAGGCGCGAAAAAGTTTAAAGTTCTACTAGTGCAATAAATTACGAAAGTAAACAAATTCGATACAACGCGTGCGCGATTTCAACGAACAATGACGTGTGTGAAGATTCGTAGGCGGTGGGAGGGGGCCGGCCACAGCGCCTCGTACTAAGACGAGTGCGTAAATCCGCCATTATACTATGAGCGCATTTCATATCCGCCATTTTACCGACTGGTTATTTTGAAATCAACAATATGTATATTTTTTTTGTTGATGTAGTAATCAAGTATTCATGATGTAGTATCCAAATATTGTAAAAAGTAATTTTCGTATTTTTGTCAAATCCGACATTGTTCTACGATCATGACGATTTATTATGTAAATACACTCAATAAAAAAAAAATATTTTTAACTATACAAATGCATTAAAAATTGTCGGAAACAGAAACTATTTATTTGAGTGTGTGATGGGTACCATACCGATCTGCTCCGACTTTCGGTACCTCGGGTCACTCGTTCAAGGGGATGGTGAGGTAGACCGGGACGTAACACATCGGATCAACGCAGGATGGATGAAATGGCGACAGGTCACGGGAACCACTTGTGACCCACGGATGCCCCTCAAGTTGAAGGGTAAAATCTACAAGTCCGTGATAAGACCTGTCATACTGTATGGATCAGAATGTTGGGCTGTGAAAAAGACGGATGAAAAAAGACTGCACGTAGCGGAGATGAGAATGTTAAGATGGATGTGTGGTGTGACGAGAATGGATAAAGTGAGAAATGAGTATATTAGGGGAAGTTTGAAAGTGGCACCAGTGACTGAAAAATTGAAAGGGAATCGTTTGTCTTGGTATGGTCATGTGAAGAGGAGGGATGAAACGCATGTTACTAAAAGAGTTATGAGTTTACATGTGGATGGATGGAGAGGGAGAGGGAGACCAAAGAAAAGATGGTTGGATTGTGTGAAGAGTGATATGAAAGAAAAGGAAGTTAGTGATAGCATGACGAATGACAGGGCAGAATGGAAGAAAAAAACATGTTGCGCCGACCCCAAATAACACGGGACAAGGGCAGGAAGATGATGTGTGATGTGTGAACAATGCTTTTTATCAACTCTTTAAAACTATTGTGAGAGTCGCGGGAATGCGCTGGATGCAAGACGCACAGGATCGGTCGTTGTGGAGACGCTTAGGGGTGGCCTATGTCCAACAGTAGCTGTCTTTCGGCTGGAATGATGATGATGAAAACTATGGTATAAAGATATGTTATGGATAGTAAAAAAAGACATCTAACACTTTTAAATAGATAAAAGATATTAATGTAAATTAATTTTATGTGAACCTTGCTCTTTACCTATAAGTATAAAAACTCTTTAAACCCAATGTTGATGGATTTCATGGAATTTGGGTAAAAAATAAACGTAGTAAACATATAAAATAGAGTGTGGCAATACCCATTCCCAAATCCTAAAATATTACTTTGGTCCAAAAGCCACATTTTGTTTGCGAATATAAGATTTTAAAGAGTACTTACTCGTTCACTGTCTGATTTGCAATCAATAATTTGGTATTGCAAATAGAAAATCCAACAAAAGTAAATATACTTCAAAATCATTATTAAATTAATTGCAAGACTACGCACTATTTTATATTCAGTTTAGTCTGTCTGGTTGAACGTAAAGCCTAAAACTAATTTTGTAAATGAGGTGTCACCCAGACACAAACGTTAACAAATCTCTTCCAGATAGTTATTGTAAGTCAGTTTAACACCGTTCTCAACAATTATCGTTTTAACTATGTTCAAACGTAGTGCAGTAGGTACAGTGTATTTCATGAAATTGGCAGGAAACAGCGGTTTCATAGTCATGGTCTATTACAGCTTTTGAGTTTGACTTAATCCACTTGTTTAAGTGCAATCGTTTAATTTGGAGGCAGATGTTTATCCGTTTGTTTTGTGTTTCCGTTGTACTTTAATCTGTTGATTAATCCAGTTACACATAGCAACGAAAGTGCTCGTAGTTTGATCAGAATTTTGGAGAAAAAGGTACAAGCCTGTACTGCTGTAGAGCTTTTTTTTTTAGGTGGCTTTTTTTGAAGTGAAAACTTCTTTAGCGGCGTTGAGCACTTTTTCTGTAATGGGTATAAAATCTTAAACTCGCGTCAGGACACGTGACCTGATCGAAAAAGCGTAAGACGGATGGTCGGAGAGATAAACTTTTTAATGTAAAATAATTGTAATAGTTTTAGTGTTAAATTTTTAATGTAATATAAATTGTCATGTTTGTGTACGATAGCGCAATAAATGAATATTGTATTCTACCACATAAATGATAGTACTTTTATACTGATAAAGCAATTGGTGCAAAATTATTCCCTAACCATTCCAAAATATCAAACATGCTCAACGTTAATAATCAAGTTTTCACTTCTGCCGGCACTCCCGGAGTGCAACCCGTCTTTTTTTTTTCTGGTGGAGTTTGATGTCAACGCAACGATTTAAAACTTCAGGGGTTTTTTTTAGGTGGAAAAATCATCTAATGACAAATACTAATACGCTCTTGCGCGGGGCGGGAGATAGTGTCAGAATTTAACTGATTAAAAACCCACTCCTGTTCCTTCTTGGCCTTCATCCCGGGGCTCCGGGTCCTTTTAAGGTAGGAAATCATCTAATGGCTTCTCTCGCTCTAGGGTGGGGCGTGAGGGTGCGGCAGACTGTTAACTAACTAAAACCACACCTGTGGCCTTCAGTTGCCCTTTAGTTTCTATAACCATGAGTTACCTTTTAAAAAAATCCCCGTAGCCCCAGCAGGTTAATCCACCAAATCCCATTTTATCCAGGCAGCCTTTTTAGGATTCCATACCTCAAAAGGAAAAAATGGAACCTTTATAGGATCACTTTGTTGTCCGTCCGTCTGTCTGTCCGTCCGTCTGTCTGTCCGTCCGTCTGTCTGTCCGTCTGTCCGTTTGACTGTCTGTCAAGACCCTTTATCTTGGGAACGCGTGGAGGTATAAAGTTGAAATTAAAACTATAGACCTACTCAGGCCTGCGGACTCTTGAAGCTGTAAAAAAAACAAACATGTAAGTTAACGAGAAAAAAAGATACTTCAGTTTATGTGGCAAAAAACGTGATTTCGATCCTTTCAAGGAAATCAAAATTCATAGGGTACTTCCCGTTGATCCGGAATCCTGAAATTTGGCATAAAGCAAGGTCTTATAGCTCAAGTAAAGGAATAAACCTGAAAACTGTAAATTTGTTGTTACTTCACAATTCTTTTTTTTTTTGCGATTCGGAAAAATCTTCCGTACTCCATTCCGGAATTGAATTATTTACATAGGTAAGTTTGTATGGAACCCTCAGTGCGCGAGTCCGACTCGCACTTGCCCGGTTTTTTGTTTATGTCATCACCACTCATCACCGCATCACCGCGGATCATGACTGCTTTTGTGCAGAATAGCGTTTCTTATTCGATCAGCTCTTTTGACACCCAGAATGCTGCACTTCATTGCTCTTGGGCAAAGTCCTAGGCAAAACTATTGCAACTCGGTGAGCGACCAGTCCTGAGCTCCTTAAGTTTGGACGGGCAGGATACACATATCGATGAGTACCTCAGAAAGATCGGTAAATCTCCCTTCATTATCGTCTTGATAGACCAGCACCACTAGCCAAGTTGATAATCTGCAATCGTTAACGATAGTCGAAAACTTATCAAATGTATGGGAATGACATCATCTCAACGTTAAGTCACATAGCCAGAAAAAACGAATAGAAAATTCATAGCCAAGTTCACATCGTTCAAAATGATAGAATGAATTGTTATCGTTTCTACAATGTTCAACGCTCTTCTCATTGTAGAACGAGGCATCGATGCATCGTCAAAATGGCTACCAACTTATTGTTTTCTACAATGGCCGATACCGAGGTGTTACCGATTGCAGAACTGAATTCGAAACGAAACGGTTGTAACTTGGCTAGGCGGGCAGTAACTATCCCACGAGCTTCCGATACGTTTTTTTTTATGTGTCACTATTTTTTCTACATGCGTGTACATTTTTTTCTGTTGATTTCACTCCAATGTTGATATTTAAGCAATTACACGCTTAATAAATCACAAAATTGGTTTATATAATTCAATTTCACACATCAAAAAAAAAAAATTGCACCTCTGATTTGTCAATCAAGTGATTTTTTTTTCGAAAAATTTCTATGGTTGTAAAATTTAATTTGCCCATCTCTAACAATAACATTATAACGTCTGTTTCCCACTCTACATAAAATAGTGTCAGTAAAAATCGTCTGATTTGCATTTGCAAATCAAAAGTGCTCCAGCAGTGCAGTATTTTATAAAACTGCTAAGGGCCTAAACGGCGTAAAGCGGGGTCCTATACAAAAGTGCTCCGTTGCGGTGACGGTGACCCGGGCTAAATTTTGTAATAATATATTAATTTCTCCATCGACACGACTACATGCACACCGTTCAAGTTGAACTGGCGACACTGCGTAGGAAATAATCCGGTTTCCGTGACGAGGACAGTCCGCAGTTTCAGCTCCTATAACTCTTCTCTGTGAGTAACAAAATCCATGTAATTTTCAATAAAGGTATGAAAATATAAATAAGCTATTAACTGATACCACTTTAATCTTTTTTACGAACAGGCCCAAGATCGTATGAAAGCGTATCCATCTCCATTAAACTGTACAGTATCGGTGACATAAACTAGAATAAGTATAATATATTTTATTATGTTCAATTGTCAAGTAAGTAGCTCTTTTTTTTTCTTTATGTGAATAAACTATGTATTTAAAGTTATAAGTAGGTAGTATGTTCATGTGCAATTTAGTAAATAATTGACAGGAAATAAGAAATAAAGAATTCATACAGGTATTTATGTAATAAATCACCAAACAAAAAACATTAGTTCATTGTAATTTTGGACAGTTGGTAGGAAATAGATAACATTTTGTTCAATGAGCGCCACATAGAAAATTAGCATATTAGATTATTTAGCTGGATAACGTTTTGGTTTGAAAACCGTGAAGCAACTGGAGCGTGACAAGTAAAATTAATAATTAATTACTCATTTTTTACGGCGCGATGACGTCACGCGTTAACGCCGACGTTCGCTTGGGTTTATGAAGGTTAAAGAACACTCTCAATTCCTAGTGACACACATTCTAGGTATTTGAGGTTATGGTTATATTCTAACACTTACTATTCATTCGTACAATCCAAACAGCTAGCTTGTGAACTACCTCTACAGGCCCCCAACCCTCGTGCCACACAAAATTGGTACTGCGCCTAATCCATTCCTGGTCCATTGGAGTATAACAATACACCTGTACCAGGCCACTCAGAAAGTTTTACGAAAAAAAGTTTTTATGTCTAAGGCACTGGCCACTTGTAATTATTTTAAAAAACTTTGGTTATTTAAAGGTAAAAACATTATTTGAATTTTTATTTTCCTCCCATTTCCATTTTTTTCGAGAGCCAAATCAAATTATAGTGTCTCATTTTAAAAAAAACGAGTGTGCTTATGACCACACGACTGAAGTGAAACTTCTTTCGCTCCATCTCGTATTTGGCTATGAGAGGAAGAGAGAAAGAAAATGTGCGCGCGCACTGCTGTCTCTTGCTTATATCCCCCACTTAACTTCCGTTCGCCTTGCCCGATCACACTTTTCGTAACGCTTACGTCACGCGTTCGCCAGCTTACTCCCCAAGTCAAGCGTGCGTAAAGAAGTTTCACTTCAAAAATGGATCTGCATCGAGAACATTTTCAATGATTTTCTACGATTTTAAATGGGGCCTAAAACCTAATGAGTTACTGAGACTTAAAATTTTTTTTCAAAGTCAAAGTCAAAAGTTTTTTGTATCACATAGGCCTACATGGGCACCAATATATTTACTATACTCTTTGATGGGCACTTATAAAACGTCAGAAGCTAGTGCACGGATCCAAATCGGTCGTTTCCTATTTTGAAGAACCGGCAAGAAACTCCATAGTTATTCTTTTAAAAAAATTTTTGTTCTTACAATATTTCCATATTACAGTATAAGTAGATATTATGTAAGGGCAGTGTAGACCAGTCAATATTGTATTAAAAAGTACAGTAAAAATAATCACAATGAAAAGTGAGTCGTAATAGGAAATAACCTAAGAATTCGCGGAGTCTACAGTGTTCTCACACTCTCTCACATTATAAAAATAGAGGCTATATAAAAAAAAAAGCAAGAAAAATAAATAATTACAAATATCAATAAATGAATAAATGAGACGTTAACAATTTTTTTTTTAATTACCAACGAATTTATGGTGGTTGGGGTCTAATAATATAAAAATTATTACAAAAGCAATGTGTTAGAAAAAAAAATGGTTTTATGGATGAAGGACCTTCAAAAGCAACTTACTTTGGGGGATAAACAAAGGAGTGGTCGTCCTACGACGGCTGTCACGAAAGAAAGTGTGTCTAGCAGTAAAAAAAATAATTCAAGAAAACAGACGAATTGCATACGAAGACATTCAGCATACACTGCAGATTGGTTCGGGAACCGTTCTCAAGATTCTACACGAGCAGGTGCGCAGTTAGCGCTCAAAACAAGGGATTTTCTGGACACCGGTCAGAGTCTTGGGGCACCCTACTTACAGTCCTGATCTGGCACCGTGTGATTTCATGTTATTCCCTAAAATAAAAAATCTGCTGAAAGGGATACAGCTTTCACCACCGGAAGACGCGCTAGCAGAGTTCGAGAACGCCGTAGAAGAAGTGACTGCGGTGGACTGGAAAAAATGTTTCCAAAATTGGTTCAGACGCATGAAACTTTGCATCCAGGCTGGTGGAGAGTTCTTTGAAAAGATTTAATAAAAATATTTTATCCACAGAAGTCAGTTTTTTAGTTTCTCAAAACTTTCTGAGTGTCCCACGTACGTGAGTACGCATTTTTATGCCATAACAATATCTCTCCCTTTGTTAGCTGATCGACCGATTTGGATGCCATGACTAAGGAAAAAACATGGTCCACTTATGCCACAACTATTTTTAACCACCGAAGTTTAAAGACATTGCGTTGTCATCAAACTTAGCTGCTCCACTTCTGTCCAAATTTGTAAGTTTGATAGCGATGTTGTTCTTTGTGTGGGTCTGACTGTGGCATTTTAGCTTCTAAAAAGATATTTTTACTGAATTTTAGTTTACTCCTATTATATATTAGAGTGTTACTCCTATTGGTGTGTAACTTGTATAGTTATTGCATCTTGACGTCAGTTTTCTAGATTTTAGCAGCTCTTTATTTTAGTAGCTCGCCATCCGTCGGTCTGGTAGAGGTCCGAACCGAGCCCAAATCGTCAATGGCGCGTAGTGTTTCATGCGCGCCTTAAAGAAATGTCAGCAAAACCGAAGGAGCCTCATTGGTTTAGCACGGCTAATGTCCGCTAGGGCCACGAGAAATTTCTGAAACGGAAGCCCGTGGACTTGCAACATCCTATGTGTTGCAAGACCACTGGCTTCCTTAACTGAAAGACACAGATGTAGTTTCAATCAGTAAAAGTCGCGCGCTCCAGCCTAGATTGAGAAAAGTCAGTGGGTGATTTCTCACTTCAAAAAAAAGGTACGTAGGTACGTATAATATTTGAGTGGATTATTGCCCATGATCTGAAGATCAATCCTGTGCAGAACCAAGTCAGCAACTTTAGGTTTTTTTTTTCGTGTGGGAAAATCATCTAATGACATCCCGCGCTCTTGGGCGGAGCGGGAGATAGTGTCAAACTTTTACTGACTAAAAACCCAGTCCTGTTCCTTCTTTGTCATTTTTCCAGGGCCCGGGGATCTCTTTCACATTTCCCATGGCCCCAGTAGGCTTCGACCCTGCTGGGCCCCTACGGTTGCTGACATCTCCTTGAGGCGCGCGTGGCGCAACACTACGCGCCGTCGAATTCGAAATTTTCGAAAAAACGACTTGGGCCTGGTCCAGATGGTTACCGGACGATCGGACGGCGAGCTACCCATTGTTCGCCGTCCGCAAGCCTGCGCCCACGGTGGCCGAAAATCGGGATAGGAATCTCGGCGTCTGGGGCGCGAGGGTCATTGCCTCGCGCGTGAGCAACTTTAGGTTACGCTCAAGAATCGACTGGATGCAACTCCCAACATTTATTTTGGATGACTCAATTATTTTTTACAGCAACTCAGTGAAAGGTCTTAATATTTTTTTTAATAAAGACTTTTCGTGGAGTCCTCAGTGTAGGAAGTTAAGCCACAAGTTGTTAGAGTCTTCATAAAGACTGCACAATTTTCTAACAAATTGCCACCCAAACTGCAATTGCCCAATCCGTCCCTCTCCCAATTTTTAATTATGCCAATGTCAGTTATTTAGATCTAACTGAATTACAGCTAGGTGAGCTTGAGCGGCCACAAAAACCGTTTGCAAGTTTATGATTGGTTTATACAGCCGATCTGCCTTAGCTGGAACGCCCATATTTTGTCGTTGTTCACCCCGAGTATCAAAAGTTTCGAATTTTGATGATCTCAAGTATCAAGAATGCGTGTCATGAAGAAAATTATATCAATAAACTAAACACTGTAAAGCCACGACAAAATATGGGCAAGGCGGATCGGCTGTATAATTTAATGTTGGTTCTTTTCTTGTTTTTGCCAATATATGTGTGTGTGTGTGTGTGTGTGTGTGTGTGTGTGTGTGTGTTGTGTGTGTTGTGTGTTGTATGTATGTGTGTGTGTGTATGTTGTGTGTACATATAATATGTATGTTTGTTTGTTTTCTTATATGTAACTATATGAATCATATAATTTCTATATATACCTTTGTTAATTTTAAGTGTCTGCCTATTTATTTCTACAGTGTGCGTATCTGTGTGTGGCAAATAAATATTTTTACATCTCTTTCTTTTTTCCTTCAATTTTATATCTACATATAGTCTAATTTGTATTATATATTTAATGTAAGGTTAATATTTTAAAAAGTTTGCTAGCAGTACAGTACACCGCAGACAACCCTCTTTAATTACAAGTTCTTACAGTCCATCCAAAGGTTGTCTGGTAGATAAACCTCCCGCTATCAGCGATAGCTTACCATAAGGTAGGATCGCAGTCAAGCACTGGCTTATATAAAATAAAAAAAAAGATGGGACTGCCATTGTAGGTATCTATAACCTATAGAATTTAATAGTTTGTGTAAACCATTTGTTAGAGTTTATTGTATTGTTAGCTGACAAGTGATGTCACAGCTGTCAATGTTAGCTGACAAGTCATGTCACAGCTGTCAAAAGGAAGGGGTTTTTTTTAAGGTGGGAAAATCATCTAATGACAAATCGCGCTCTTGGGCGGAGCGGGAGATAGTGTCAGACTTTTACTGACAAAAAAACCCACTCCTGTTCCTTCGTTGCCTTTGTCCCAGGGTCCCGGGTTTCGTTTTCACACTACCCATGGTCCCAGTAGGCTTCGACCCTGCTGGGCCCCTACGATTTGCTGACATCACCCTGAGGCGCGCGTGGAACAATACGCGCCGTCGACGACTTGGGCTCGGTCCGGACAGTTACCGGACGGTCGGGCGGCGAGCCACCCATTGCTCGCCGTCCGCAAGCCTGCGCCTACGGTGGCCGGAAATCGGGATCGGAATCCCGGTGGCGGTTGGGGCGTGAGGACCGTTGTCGTTGCCTCACGCGATCGGCCGCCTCAAGGAGGCGACCGCCTGCCACTCCTCCTCGCTCCGGACCATGGCCTGTACCAAGGCCTGGCGTGAGAGATCGCCGCCGCCGATCGCCCCCACGAGCGTTGCTCTTCTCAAGCGGGACACACCTCCACCGTGTGCTCCACCGTGTCCTCCGGGCGGTCCACACAGTGGCGACACCCGGGCGAAGGAAGGGGTGGTAGTGTCACCGCCGTACGCCTATATAAGCCACTCACTGCACGCTCATTTTGAGCCCACTTTCATTTTCTCGTGGAGTCAACTTATCTTGAGAAACCTCTGCCCGTTTGGATAGCCAATTCTGCCTTTTATAAATCTGTTTAGTAATAATTAAAAGAGTGTGTTTAATTTTTGTATTTGTGAATTTAAATTAGAAAAATAAACCGTCATTTTAGTTCGTTGTTTTTTTTATTTTTTTCAATTTAGTCTTAAACTCCTTAGAGTATATAATGAAATAAACTTTTTTTTTACTCGACTACGGCTAAGCCAAAGAAGGGCTATGATTTTGACAGGCTATTGTATTTTAGTCTTTACTAGCAACTTAAACTTTTGGATTGTCACCCAGCAGAATTGTTACATTGATATTAAAGTTCACGTCACGGCGTCGCGCCTGTTCGCGAGAACCTTTACCCCAAATTCTACAACTGACAGCCATTCGTCTTTGCGACAGTCTCCCAAATAAATGAGAATTGCTATCAGTACTTAAGTTGCGGTTTCCAATAATGTTATTTACAAAACGGACAAACGTTTTGTCAGCCTGACAAGTTTAGACTCGCCGAGAATTTGTTACGATGTTATCGGGTTCACTTTGCTGAAAGTTTAAAGCGGTTACTTTCTATAGGTATTATTTTATGTAGGTAACTTTAGGTGTATCATTTGGTACATTTCTTTTTTAAAGTGGGAAAAAAAACAACGCAAGATGGATCAAATGGCGACAGGTCACAAGAACAACTTGTAACCCACGGATGCCCCTCAAGTTGAAGGGTAAAATCTATAAGTCCGTAATAAGGCCCGTCATACTGTATGGATCAGAATGTTGGGCTGTGAAAAAGACGGGTGAAAAAAGATTGCACTTAGCGGAGATAAGAATGTTAAGATGGATGTGTGGTGTGACGAGAATGGATAAATTGAGAAATGAGTATATTAGGGGAAGTTTGAAAGTGGCGCCAGTGACTGAAAAGTTGAAAGGGAATCATTTGTCTTGGTCTGTACATGTGAAGAGGAGGGATGAAACGCATGTTACTAAAAGAGCTATGAGTTTACATGTGGATAGATAGAGAGGGAGAGGTAGACAGAAAAAAAGATGGATGGATTGTGTGAAGAGTGATATGAAAGAAAAGAAAGTTAATGATAGCATGACGAGTGACAGGGCGGAATGGAAGAAAAAAAAACGTTTTGCGCCGACCTCAAATAACACGGGACAAAGGCAGGAAGATGATGATGATGAAATCATGACTTCTCCCTCTCTGGGCGGAGCGCGAGGGCATGTTAGAATTTTACCGATTAAAACCACACCAACTGTACGAGTTTCCTTTTCAGAAAATCCCCGCTATCCCAGCGAGCATCAGCCCTGCTGGGCCCCAATGGTTTTCTGACGTTTCTTTGAGGAGCACGTGGATCACTAAGTGCTGTTGGTGACTGGGCTCGGTCCGGTCGATTACCGGACGGCCAGACGGCGAGCAACCCATTGCTCGACGTTTGCAAGCCCACGTCTACCGTGGCTGGTAGTTGAGGTGAAATCTTGGCGGCTGGTTTGTGAGGACGTTCGTTACCTCAAGCTTGCGGCCTCCTCCTTCGCTAGCATTACTGTTTCGCAGAAATAGACGAACGCCTGCCGTATCTCCTCGCTCCGGATCAAAGCCCGAACCAGGGCCCGGCGCAAAAAGTCGCTGCCGCCGAGTGCCTTCACGAGGACTCGGCGGTGCTCCACACCTCCACTTTATGCTCCACCGTGTCTTCTGGGCATTATTTGGTATATTGGCATCTTTTTTAGGCAATATTTTACTTGAACGCATCTGGGTCAACTTTACCATTGGAACTGAACGCGATCAGCACTTAAACTGCGTTCTAAAGCTGTCAGAAAATGTCAACTGTCTAGTTATCACGGTTCATGAGATACAGCCTGGTGACAGACGGACAGACAGACAGACAGATAGACAAACGGACGGACAGCGGAGTCTTAGTAATATCCTTTGGGTACGGAACCCTAAAAATGTACAAAAGTCTCATTACATCAACTAACAGAACATAATTAGGTACCTAGCCATATTTCTGTCTGATATTTTAAGTCTGAAATACGAGGAAAAGTGATTACACAGAACAAAAAAATCGAGGTCTAAAACTTTATGTACTTGCTCATGTTCCCTGGAGCAATATTGTAAACGGCGCGGTGTGACGGGTCAGCCGGAGAATTTAATATACCACGCAACGGGGGTTAGCTTTCCACAAACACTTTATTGCAGGATTGTTTTACGGCAGAATGGCTCAGAAGGTCGGCTCTTTATGGGCATCCAACTCGACATACATTTTCATCGTTTTTCATACAACTGCTCTTACGTGATTATGACGTTATTACACATTTTACATTAGATATTTTGGAAATACAGTCATCATCATCATTTCAGCCGAAAGACGTCCATTGTTGGACATTGGCCTCCCCCAAGCGTCGCTACAGCGACTGATCCTGTGCGTCTCGCTTCCACCGCATTCCCGCGACTCTCACCAGGTCGTCGGTTCACCTTGTGGGAGGCCTTCCAACTCTGCGTTTTCCGGTGAGCGGTCCTTTCGGCCCCATCGACCATCCGTTCTACGAGCAATGTGCCCTGCCCACTGCCACTTAAGTTTGGTGATTCTTTGGGCTATGTCAGCGACCTTAGTTCTCCTGCGGATATCTTCATTCCTGATGCGATCACGCGAGGAAACTCCGAGCATAGCCCTTTCCATTGCCCTTTGGGTGACTGTAAGCCTTCTGATGGGTCCCATTGTAAGCGACCATGTTTCAGTGCCATATATGTCATCACTAGCAACACGCACTGGTCATATACTATCGTCTTGAGACACTGTGGTATGTTTGACGAGAAGATACCGCGCAGCTTCCCGAACGCTGCCCAGCCGAGTCGGATTCGACGATTCACCTTTTTCTCAAAGTTAGACCTTCCCAACCGGAATGTCTGTCCCAGGAAAATGTAATCATCTACAACTTCGAGTGTAGCGTCTCCGATCTTGCGTGTTGCCAGTGATGACATATGGCTCCGAAACGTGGTCGCTTACAATGGGCCTCATGAGAAGATCTAAAGTCACCCAAAGGGTAATGGAAAGGGCTATGCTCGGAGTTTCCTTGCGTGATCGAATCAAGAATGAAGATATCCGCAGGAGAACCAAGGTCACCGACATTACACGAAGAATCGCCAAACTTAAGTGGCAATGGGCAGGGCACATTGCTCGTAGAACGGATGGCCGTTGGAGCCGAAAGGTTCTGGAGTGGCGACCACGTACCGGAAGACGTAGCGTTGGAAGGCCTCCTACAAAGGGGACCGATGACTTGGTAACGGTTGCGGGAGTCCGATGGATGCGAGACGCACAGGACCGTTCATTGTGGCGACACTTGATGATGATGATGATGATGACCTAAAGATATTTTTATTATCTTATTCATTGATCATTGACTTTCTGTTTCCTATAGTCGTATGTAAGAAGTAAAAAAGTTAATACGGAGAGTGTCAGAGAGATTCATGCTTGACTACAATCTCACCTGATAGTCAGCTTTGATTTGGATGACGATGGAGCACGCTTGCTTAGAAGTAAACTATTCACTCTTAACTTAAAGACTTGCAGGTTGTAACCGGGGTGGTCCGAAAGGGAACCCCGGGGGCCTGGGACACGAGGCAAAGAATGAACATATAGTGGGTTTTAGTCAGTAAAAATCTGTCACGCCCTCTCGCTCCACCGTAGACACCGTGGCAGTAGTTATTGGATGATTTCCCACTTAAAAAAAAATCCATCAGGATTAATGAGATTTTAATTCGTAATCAGATTTCAATTTTTTATAAGCAGGATAGTTTTTTTTTTTAAACTTTACTCACTATGACATCTTATAACTTTATTTTGATTTCAAGTTATTTTCGGTTATTAATACACGAGCATTTTGGCCTTCAACTTTTTTATGTTATAAATAGTTTGTCGGAAATTTTACTTTATGCGAAACCCGAAACACGTGTCTAGTATTTTTATGTAAAGAATCTATGTACAAAATGTCATAACTGTGTCATGAAAAATCACATAGTTATAAGCTTTTTAAGTTACCTTGTTGTCCGCACAAATACATGGTTACTGGGCCATCCCGGCGACTGATGGGTGTTTTGCTCCCGCACCAAGCTGTGCGCTGACATATAATGCCCGCTATGATCTGCCATGGCCTGTGTTGTACTTAGTGTCGGTGTTGTCCAACTTGTGATATTTTTAGAAAAAAAATATAACATAGTGTAAAAATTATTGGAATCGATTCAGTTACTGATTCTGAAAAACTATATTCAGGTTTCTCATATACTAAAAATAATGTTGTATATCTTATTTTACTCAGGAATAAAATAACTTTCTACCAAAAAAAAATTTTGCCGTCGGACCAGAACTTTCAGAAATTAACCTGCTACAAACAAAAATCAAACTTTACTTTTTTAAAATATTAGTGTAGATTTTAACATTTCTTGGATGCCTTAAATTTTTTTTTTTTTTTTGATGTTTGTATTTTACTCATATTTGAGCAAATAAATGATTATCTTATCTTATCATGAAGGACAGACTATGGCAGGGAATTCCATGCCTTTACGCACAATCGTTGAATCCGACTCGGCCGGGCAGCGTTCGGGAAGCTGCGCGGTATCTTCTCGTCAAACATACTACAGTGTCTCAAGACGATAGTCTATGACCAGTGCGTCTTGCCAGTGATGACATATGGCTCTGAACCATGGTCGCTTACAATGGGCCTCAACGGAAAGCTTACCTACAGTCACTCAAAGGGCAATGGAAAGGGCTATGCTCGGAGTTTCCTTGCGTGATCGCATAAAGAATGAAGATATTCGCAGGAGAACCAAGGTCGCCGACATAGCCCGAAGAATTGCCAAACCAAAGTGGCAGTAGGCAGGGCACATTGCTCGTAGAACAGATGGTCGATGGGATCGAAAGGTTCTAGAGTGGCGACCGCGCACCGGAACCTTTTCTAATTGATGTGTAAAAAATATATGATTCTTGTATCTCATGTACCTTGCTCGTAGAACGGATGGTCGATGGGGCCGGAAGGTTCTGGGACGATAACCGCGCACCGGAAGACGCAGCGTTGGAAGGCCTCCCACAAGGTGGACCGACGACCTGGTGAGGGTTGCGGCAGTGCGGTGGATGCGAGAAGCACAGGACCGGTCGTTGTGGCGACGCTTGGGGGAGGACTATGTCCAACAGTGGACGTCTTTCGGCTGAAATGATGATGATGATGATGACGCACAATAAATGTGTTCCCGAATGACTGCGCTTAAGGTTAGGAACACCATGTTTGGGTGGGGCTGACTAAACTGAACTATTGAAGACTATATAGGGTGCTCCATCCCTCAATATCGCTCGCTAAAAAAAAATATTAAATAAATATATATAATTAATAAGATATGGACCTCGTCCGAAGTAACAATTTATTATAAGTTTTATTATTATTTAAAATGTATTCGCAAAACGTTTTTTTTTTGTTGTTGTACGGAGTAAGTTGACCTTCTGTGCTTCTCTAGGTATGCTTTGAATCCCTGGATCGTAAGGATGTAAACGTATTTGGATTTTCATTTAAAGTAAACGCCTGCGCAACAGTGATTGGATATTGTCGTAATATAAATAATGCAAGGCTAATAATCATCAGGCGCAATATTTTTACACGAAAGTTATTTGGGAAGCAGTAATTTTTTTAGGTAGTTAATCATCTAATGATTTCTCCCGTTCTAGGGCGAAGCGGGAGGGCGTGTCAAACTTTTACCGACTAAAACCACATCTATGCCCTTTGACTTCCAGGACGACGGGTTTCCCTTTCTGAAGTCAATACATGGGCCCTGTGCTCAACGATAGGTTGTGGTAGAGCAAATGAAAGGGATGAGTGGACTGTATAATAGGTATAATGATAAAATAAAAAGAAACTACAATGGTCGGTCAAGAGTTACGTAAATATGAAAATGAATTTGGAAGAAATGCGCAAGCGCAGCTGTGCGTGGAGGCATGCAACAGGTGCGGGGCGCGCGACGAGCCGGGCAGCCGTTGCTGGCCAGCTGACTCCCGCTGCACGCGCTTCCCTCGTTCACTCCCACCGGAGGCGCGCTGCGATGTTAAGAGCAGTGGTCTCAACAGCCCCAGTAGACTCGGTCCTGCTGAGCCGCTACGTTTTGCTGACATTGTTCCCAGAAGGTTTGTGTGGCGTCTCTCCGCAGACCATGTCTCACCTTCGATCCTGCATCACAGGTCCGGTTACCTGTTCACGTAGGAACCTAATCACCGGACAGCATCAGCGGACGGCATTGTCGTAGCCGAATACTGGGCCAGGCAGTAAAATTTAACTAGTTTTGCCATCGATACGCTAAGAAAAAGAAGAATAGAATATTGTACCAATCGAACATAATCCCAGAATAAAAAAATATTAGGTATGCTATTCCAGGACATGGTTTACTCGAAGTGTACTGCTTTTCAACCACAGATGTGCTATGCAGCTATGCTGCAAGGATGTAATATCTATGCTGTGGAACTATGTGACCGTTTCCACTGATACTAAGCTATGTAGCTGCGCAAGGAAGATGCCCAGCTTAAACTAAGCAATGTATCTATAGTAGGGAAACGGCACATAGCTACACTACTTGTGACCATCCATAGCACGCATCCATAGCAGTAGGTATATCACGCATCCTTCCATATAAAAAACATATCTTAGTTGAGTCTTTTCAACTAGTGCTAAGCTATGTGCACCAATGAATATGATTGATGGATATCAAACGCATCTTAAGCAATGCAGCATAGCATATCTCTGGTGGAAAAGGACACTAACGCTTGTGCGATAAAACTCACTATGGTTCGAATGCACACTCGTGTGACACACTGAAGCTCGACATTACTCTAGTGCAACATGAAAAATTAACATACTTTACTTGCCTTGCCGGGGTGCCCACCCTGACACGGACAGGTTAGGTTAAAAGGATAAGGTGGGAGCGAAGCAGATCAGAGCTCCCACCTTAGCCTTCGTGGTTATTTTTCTTATAACCACCCAAAACTAAGAGCACGCGAAGTAGGACTCCGTCGAGTTATCTTGGGATACCTGTGCCAGTAGTTAGACACTAACCTACCGGTTAGTGGTAAGTTACTGTAATACAGCATGCACTAACGTTCTGTCGAATTACAGTACTTACACCAGTAGTAGCCACACAATTGTTTGTCGCACTACGGTAGTGTCGCACTACTGTCGCACAATCGTTTGTCGCACCAGCGTGATGTCGAGTTTCGTTGTGTCGCAGACGCGTGCATTCGAAATAAAGTGAGTCGCAGTCGCATTTTCTCGCACAAATATTCATCGCTTATCCACGTGTCGAGCTCAAGTAGTACACTCGTCTACTCGTGGGCCAAATTTCATCCAAATCCGATCAGCCCTTCGAGTGTGAACGGTATACGGTAACAAACATACATACACACAAACTTTCATTATCATTATCATTTCAGCCGAAAGACGTCCACTGCTGGACATAGGCCTCCCCCAAGTGTCGCCACAATGAACGGTCCTGTGCGTCTCGCATCCATCGGACTCCCGCAACCGTTACCAAGTCATCGGTCCACCTTGTAGGAGGCCTTCCAACGCTACGTCTACTACGCCGTTACGTACGCCATTCCAGAACCTTTCGGCCCCAACGGCCATCCGTTTTGCGAGTAATGTACCCTGCCCATTGCCACTTAAGTTTGGCAATTCTTCGTGCTATATCGGTAACCTTGGTTCTCCTCTTCACAACCATCACCTCACAAACCTTCACCTTCATAATATTAGTTTGAGATGCTTCATCTGTTACAAATAAAATTGAAATCAAAAGCCCTAAAAATGTGAAAGTTGATAACCTGTAGTAAGTCACAAATAAAATAATCCTGCAGAAAACCTCTTTCCGCCACTAAAATACACGCTACTTTCAGAGCAATAAATTGCCTATTGTCCCCCAATATGAGATCAGGAGACGACGTACAGCTAGTGTTACCAACGTTCTTGAAAATATTGGGATGGTTTTGCGATTTTTTTTAGTCATAGATAGGTACGCGTTTGTCTACTATCTCACCAGCCCCCCTAGCCAAGTTACAACCGTTTCGTTTCGATTCTCTTTTCGTCGATCGCCTCGAGTAGGCCACGCCTCCAATTCCTTAATTCTGACGTCATCTCGACGCTCAGTCACGTGGTCAGTACAAAGGAATAGGAGGCGTGGCCGACTCGAGGCGATCAACGAAAAGGGCATCGAAACGAAACGGTTGTAATTTGGCTAGGGCGGTTGAAGGTAAGCGATGATGTGATCGACAGTGGAGCACGCTTGCCTAGAAGTAACCTACTGCCTCTTGATTTAAAGATCCCTTTTGTAGCTATCAGGAATTAATGAAATCGAAGACAGGTACAAAAACGTCACACACATATGCCATTATAAGCACATATCACTATAAGCGAGGTCATTATAACGATTTGTACTCTGGTAAAAGGTTAAGTCCTACTGCGCACTGCATTTTTTTTATTATAATTATTCCCTTTATTTCCGAAACAATGCAGTTTCTGTCCACGAAAAAAATCTAGTGTATTATTTTGTTTAGTTGGGATTGAAAATTGACATCACTAGAATATCTATATATAGACACTGTAACGGGACTAAAAAATCAAAATTTATCACTAAAAAATTTAGCGAGAAAATCCCCACATCACTTCCAAACATGGCCACACTACAGTCGATCACTCACATCGGAGGCACGGTTCGGAAATGAGCTATTCGGTGGCGGAGGTCTGCAGGAAATTGTAGGCTTACAGGCCGCCCGGGCTGTTCCGCAACCGGCCCGGCCGCACCCTGCATGGTGGCTCGGTGAACTAAATTCACATTACTTACTGTGATTTTATCGATGAAAAGTGGAACAGTTTTTTTTTCGGTGGGAAAATCATCCAATGACATCCCCTGCTCTCGGGCGGAACGCGAGGGTGTGTGTCAGACTTTTACTGACTAAAAGCCCACCCCTGTTCCTTCGTTGCCTTTCATACCAGGGCTGTCTTCCTTTCAGAAGCAGAACCTTGGCCCCAGTAGGCTTCGACCCTGCTGGGCCCCTACGGTTTGCTGACATCTCCTTGAGGCGCGCGTGTACAGTATGCGCCATCGACGTTCTGGGCTTGGTCCGGACGGTTATCGGACGGTCGGATGGCGAGCTATTCATTGCTCGCCGTCCGCAAGCCCGCGCCTACGGCGGACGGAAATCGGGATTGGGATCCCGGCCGCAGGGGCGTAAGGGCCGCCCCTTCACGCGTGCACGTCCTTTGTTAGCATTACTGCTTAGCAGAAGGAGGCGACCGCCTGCCATTCCTCCTCTCTCCGGACCATGCCCTATACCAAGATCGCTCTCGCCGATCGCCCGCACGAGGACGCGGGGCACACCTCTACTGTATGGTTCACCGTGTCCTCTGGGCGGTCCACACAATGGTAGCACTCGGGCGTTTCTTCCGCACGAATCCAGTGCAGGAACCATCTGAACTTACCATGTCCGGTGAGGACCTGCGTCATGCGGAAGATAAGGACGTCGTGTTGTCTTTCCAGCCACTCCTCAAAGAAGACTTACCGGTATGGCGGTAATTATGATTATGGCGTGCCCAGCACTGGGTTGCGACAGTTGCTGTCGCCATTCCACCGTGAGATCCCGCCGGAACTCTGTCCGCCATGCCACGACTTGGCGCGGCAGCGGAGTTTCGCCCCGGCGTTGCATCTGCACGCGCAGATCGTGCATGCGTGCAAGGACTCTTGCCTCCAAAACCCAAGGTGGTAGGCCAGCAAGGAGGCTTGTGCAGTTCCTTGTACCGGATCCCAAGAGCTAGTATCTACAGCCAAGTTATGTATCCTATTTATGGTTTCGTTGCTAGTGTCATTATAACCGCTTGAGATCGAATGCAGATTGTTTTTGTAGATTTGACTGACGCATAAATACCTGGAAATTCCTGGTGAATAACAAGAATTTATTATTGTATCTATGGTTCTGAATTTTTCAACACGTGGCATAATTTTCGGGTGCAATGTGTAAATGTTGTACGAGCTTTTCCGCTTCCCCGCGAAGTCTACCCTTTAGATGCTGCATTTTTTGAGTTTTTGTATATAATAACTGTGTTGTTATGAATCGCTTCTACGTAAAAATACATAAATGTAGGCCATAATGCATAATTATCGTTAAAAATGGGAATGTAAATTTTAGGCAATGTTGTTGATGTACAGAGGCGTTTAATTTTGTGAAATGCTTCGCGGGAAACCGTGCGGTATCCCGGCACCATCCGAATGGCCATGACCCTCTAACTTGCGTTCAGCTTGGCCGCCGGTCGCTTTCGTAGCAACAGCGCCCACACCGGCGCTCCATAAAGGGCCATGGACCGAACGATTCCTGCATAGAGCCTCCGGCAGTAAGTGTCTGGACCCCCTAGGTTGGGCAGGAGCTGCTTGAGGGCAGCCCCAGTCCGATCCAGTTTGGGAGCCAGATGACAGAAATGCTCCTAGAAATTCCATCGGCTGTCGAGGACGAGTCCCAGGTACTTCATCGTCGACTCAACGCTGATGTGAACTCCTCCTACGGTTATTTAGGAACACGGGGGTGGCGCGTTCCGAGGGCCGTGAAAGCACATGGCCTCGGACTTGTGCAGTGCCACCTCGAGTCCCAACTGCTGGATCCTCTCCACGACTGTCGCAACCCCGCATGTCACTAGTTCGACCATTCGAGCGTGTCGTCTGCGTAGCAGACCACGCTGACTACCTCTTTACGTATAATATTAGTGTAGATAATATTATTAGGTTTACATTATAATAATAATAATAATAATAAAGTCATCAAGTTGTTTTTTCACTGACGAAGATTTTTAAATATTAATTTTTGGTCCCATTTTTTTCACAATTTTCACAATAGCTAACAAGAAACAATAAAAACGTAATAAAAACTTAATCAAAACCATAATAATTATAGCGAAAATCAACACGAAAAGAAAAAATATGCACAAGACCAGACAGATGACAGATGTCACCAACAAAAATAACACAATAAATACTAATAAAAGAATGAAAAAACATCTGTAAGTATGTTGACGAGAGCAGCTGCCCGTCGCGCACGCCCTTCACCCCCGGGCTCGTCGCTCAGCTCCGCCTCGCCGCCGCCGGACCTCGGATCACCAGTGTCACCGACGGCTGCAGTTGCGTCGAGCTCGAGCGACGAGTATTTCTCTCCGCCGACGTCGCCAACACCTGTACGTCGGCCGGGGAGAGGCCGGCCACCGAAGAGCTTAGGACCTAGGAGCCAACCGGCCCCGAGCCGGGTCCCCGCTGCCGGTGGTTGTGTGCAGCGCATGAGATGGACTCAGACTATGAATGAGAATGTCATGCGCGCATATTACGGGTCTACAGAGGGGGGAACTAACCTCACTGCGTACCGTGATAGGATGCTGTCTCTTTTTCAGGACTTGGAACCAACCGTGAACGTCTCGGCCCAACGATTGTCGGATCAGGTGCGGGTTATCCAACGCAACCACAGGTTGGAAGACGCTGCACTTGATCGGCTGCGCTCAGAGGTACTGAGCAACCAAATCGTCTCAACATCTACACAAACACAGACCGCGGTAACGCCGACTACTAACGCAATCTCGCCGCGGTCCAATCATAATAACGATGATGCAGATGATGCAGATGATAGGGTTGTCACAGTAAGTAGCCAGTGCAACGATCGACTGAGGAGCGCACTGGAGGATGCGCTTCGCGAATACAGATCAACTCCGACTGAGCTTAGACCCCGTTTGCCAAGGTTACCCATGCACAAAAAAAAATAGGGCGCTGGTGTGTGCTTTGGACTCGCTGCTTAAGAACATCTTTGAAAGTAACGAGAACCTCGTTGATACGCACTCAATCCTGTATTGTGGGGCTGTTGCGGCATGTCGTTTAGCCAACATCAAGTTTCCTAACTCAGATGGAACTATTCGACCAAAGCCTGCTGCACCAGCCTGGCAGTGCAGGATCGAGAAGCGTATCGACGGGGCCAGGGTACTCATCGGCAAACTACACTGCTTCAGGGAGGGTAATACACGACCACGAGTGATGCGCTTTGTGAGGCGGGCGTTTTTGGGGACTGGTGTCAGCCCTCAAGAATACATGTCTCGTGTCACAGAGCGCATCGACTTCCTGAAGCAGAAAGTTTGTGCATGGGCGAGCCGCATTCGCCGGTATAAGCGGCGGGTTGATCGGTACTCGCAGAATCGCATGTTTCAGAGCGATGAGAGGTGGGTGTATAGAGCTTGGGAGCGACCTGAACATAGTGTGATTGACGTGCCCCGCCCGGATGATGCTACCACGAATGCATTCTGGCGTAGCATTTGGTCGGTGCCCGTCTGTCACACTGAGGGTGGCTGGATGCGTGATGTCGAGCGCGTGTGCGCAGCTGTACCAGAAATGGAAAAACTTATAATTACTCCACTAGACGTAGCCAGAGCAGTTCGTCCGTTGCCTAATTGGAAGTCTCCAGGTACGGACGGACTGCACAATTTTTGGTTAAAATGGTACAGCAGCTCACACGCGCCTCTGGCATCGCAATTCCAGTCATCTTTAGATTCTGGGTCGCTACCTCAGTTTCTAACAACTGGTATCACCCACCTGCTCCATAAGACAGGTAGTCCCACGGAACCCAAGAATTATAGGCCGATTACATGTTTGTCGACGGTCTATAAACTTCTTACATCCATTCTGAGAGCAAAAATTAATGTACATATAGAGAAAAATTTGATAATGTCTGCCTCTCAGAACGGGTGTAGGAATGGGTCCCGTGGTACTAAGGAGCTACTCCTCATTGACATGGCCATAAGCCAACAGGTTCGTCGATCCCGCAAGGATCTGTCGACATGCTGGGTAGATTATAAGAAGGCCTATGACTCTGTTCCCCATACATGGCTCATGAGGGTGCTGGAGTTGTATAAAATAGATGCAACTCTACGCACCTTCCTTGAGTCATGTATGAGGCAATGGAAAACAGTCCTTTGCTATCCAGGATGTCGACCGATCCAAGGGAATGATGAACCAATATGGATTAAACGGGGAATATTTCAGGGCGACAGTTTGAGTCCACTGTGGTTTTGCTTAGCCCTGAATCCTCTAAGCACGTTGCTGGAGAATTCAGGTCTAGGCTATCGGTTGAGAAGAGGTGGTCAGGTCCTATCTCACCTTCTTTACATGGATGATTTGAAACTTCTTGCCCACAATAATTTGCAACTGATGGAACTACTGAAGGTAACTGAAACTTTCAGTAGTGCCATTAGGATGGAATTTGGTGTGGACAAATGTGCAGTCATGCATGTAAAGCGAGGGGAGATTGTGGAATCCGAGGGAATTCAACTCTCGGATTCCATACACCTTAGAACCCTCTCCTCGACCGAAACATATAAGTATTTGGGTATGTCGGAAGCGTTGGGCATTAACGTTGCTGACATGAAACAAACATTGAAGGAGCGTTTCTTTGGCCGCCTGAAGAAGGTTCTAAACAGCCTTCTGTCAGGTGGAAATAAGGTACGCGCCTTCAATGGTTGGGTCATGCCGGTTTTAATGTACTCTTTCGGCATACTCAAATGGACTCAGACCGAGCTAGACGCTCTGGATAGACGGGTCCGTACATTGCTGACCGCAAATCGGATGCATCACCCACGATCATATGTGATGAGACTGTACATCCCGCGGAACTGTGGAGGTCGAGGTTTTTTGAACGCAAAGACTCTACACAACCGTGAGGTGTGCAGCCTCAGAGAATATTTTCTCAAAACCGACGTGGGTATGCACCGCGATGTGGTCGCAATGGACAAGGGACTCACCCCGTTATCCATGGCTAAAGAGAACTGGCGCAAACCTGTGGTACTTACTACTGATGACCGCAAGGAAGTATGGAAAGGCAAGGAGCTCCACGGGCGCTTTTATCGGGCTCTTCATGAGCCTGATGTAGATTTCGCGGCGTCCGTGGCCTGGTTACGTTTTAGCGACCTCTTCGGAGAAACTGAAGGTTTTGTCTGTGCAATTATGGACGAAGTTATCTTAACGAACAACTACCGGAGACATATTATGAAGGACGGGACGGTTGACGTGTGTCGGGCATGCCATCGTCCGGGTGAGTCCATCAGACATATTATCTCTGGTTGTTCTCGTCTGGCTAACGGCGAGTACTTGCACAGGCATAATCAAGTAGCCAGGATTATTCACCAGCAACTTGCCTTGAAATATAACCTAGTGGATTCGGAGGTACCATACTACAGGTATGTGCCCGACCCAGTTCTCGAAAATGACCATGTCACATTGTACTGGGATCGGTCTATCATTACTGACCGGACTATTGTAGCCAATAAGCCGGATATGGTGGTGATAGACCGATTAGCGCGCCGCGCAATGATAGTCGACGTCACCATTCCACATGACGGGAATCTCGTGAAAGCTGAGAAAGAGAAACAAATCAAATATCTCGACTTAGCACACGAGGTTGTCGATATGTGGAATGTGGACTCGGCTATCATTGTGCCGATTGTTGTGACCGCCAATGGCCTTATAGCCAAAAGCTTCGACGACCATCTGTCGAAGCTGTCGTTGCGCGGTTGGATCAAGGGCCTGATACAAAAGGCAGTACTCCTCGATACGGCTCGCATTGTGAGGAGGTTCCTGTCTCTGGAGCCCTAACCACCGGTAGCTTGGACCCTGTTCCCGACACCGGCGGACAACTATTTTTTATATTTTTAAATGTTTTTTTTTTTAATATGTTTTTTAAAGAAATATTTAAAAATGTAAACGATATGGATAAAAAATAAATAAATGGAATAATAATAATAATAATAATAATAAGTTTGTACTGGAATCGGTCCATCATCACTGACAGGACTATTGTAGCCAATAAGCCTGATATAGTGGTGGTGGACCGAAGCGAGAGGCGTGCAATGATTGTTGACATATCCGTCCCGCATGACGAGAACCTCGTGAAAGCCGAGAAAGATAAACAAATCAAGTATATTGACTTGGCTCGCGAGGTTGTCGACATGTGGGATGTGGACTCTGCGATCATTGTGCCGATAGTCGTGTCGGGCAATGGCTTAATAGCCAAGAGCCTCGACCAACACCTTAGGAGGCTCGCGTTAGGCGCCTGGATCAAGGGCTTGATTCAGAAAGCGGTACTCCTGGACACGGCTCGCATTGTTAGGAGGTTCCTTTCTCTGGAGCCCTGACCGCCGGTAGCTTGGACCCTGTTCCCGATACCGGTGGGATGCTGTTTTTTATATTTTTAAATGTTTTATTTTTTATTTTTGAAATATTTAAAAATGTAACGAATATGTTTATATGTGAAATAAAGGGAATAATAATAATAATAATAACCAACGACTATCGGATCAGGTGCGGGTCATCCAGCGTAATCATATGTTGGACGATACTGTACTTGATCGCCTCCGAACGGAAATGGGTAGCCATGCCATTGCCTCTTCGTCGCAGACGGCGGTACCTTCACAGGTATCACCGTCCAACCATCTTCCCAATCACGCTGACGAGGAGAGCACTGACATGGTTACACATGTAAGTACCCAGTCTAACAATGAATTGAGGAGTGCTTTGGAGTGTGCTATTCGGGAGTATCGCAACATGCCGCTTAAACTTAGGCCGCGATTACCTCGTTTGCCCATGTGTAATAAGAATAAGGCGCTGGTGGCTGCTCTGGATTCGCAGTTGTCAAACTATTTTGATGACTGCGAAGATCTCACTGATACACACTCGATAATGTACTGCGCGGCTGTAGCGGCATGTCGTGTAGCTCACGTCAAATTTCCAAACAGTGACGTAGCTACACGACCAAAACCAGCTGTGCCGGCCTGGCAGTGCAGGATCGAGCGTCGTATTGGTGGGGCCAGAGTACTCATCGGCAAACTAACCTGCTTCAGGGAGGGCAACACTCGCCCTCGAGTGATGCGCTTTGTGAGACGGGCGTTTTCGGGGACTGACATCAGCCCCCGAGACTATATGTCCTGTGTCACAGAGCGCATCGACTTCCTGAAGCAGAAGGTGTACGCATGGGCAAACCGTATCCGAAGGTATAAGCGGCGGGTTGAGCGGTACACCCAGAATCGCACATTCCGGAGTAATGAAAGGTGGGTATATAGAGCTTGGGAGCAGCCGGACCAAGGTGTGGCTGACACGCGCCTTCCGGATGATGACACCATGATTTCGTTCTGGCGTAACATCTGGTCGGTGCCTGTCAGTCATACTGAAGGTGGTTGGACTCGAGAGGTCGAACGAGCATGCGAACCGATCCCAGAAATGGGGGCAATTACAATTAGCCCCCAAGATGTGGCCCGTGCAGTCCGTCCGTTGCCTAATTGGAAATCTCCAGGGCCGGACGGACTGCACAACTTTTGGATAAAGTGGTTTCAAAGATCGCACGCTCGTTTGGCATCTCAGTATCAGACCGCCTTGGAGTCTGGCTCGCTACCCGAGTTTCTTACAACAGGAGTTACCCACCTGCTCCACAAATCTGGTAGCACCGCGGAACCCAAAAACTATAGACCGATTACGTGTTTGTCGACAGTCTATAAGGTTCTTACATCCATTTTGAGAGCAAAGATTAACCATCATGTAGATAATAACGCTATCATGTCTGCCTCTCAAAATGGATGTAGGAATGGGTCCCGCGGTACTAAGGAGCTACTCCTCATCGATATGACTATTAGCCAACAGGTTCGACGTTCCCGAAAGGATCTGTCGACATGTTGGATAGATTATAAGAAGGCCTATGACTCTGTTCCTCATACATGGCTCATGAGGGTGCTGGAATTGTATAAAATTGATACAACACTACGCACCTTCCTGATGTCGTGTATGAGGCAATGGAGTACGGTCCTTCGCTATCCAGGATGTCGACATACCCAGAGGAATAGCGAACCTGTAAGGATCGAGCGAGGTATATTCCAGGGTGATAGTTTGAGTCCACTTTGGTTTTGCCTAGCCTTGAATCCTCTAAGTACACTGCTGGAGAATTCAGGTCTAGGCTATCGGTTGAAGAGAGGTGGTTAGGTAATATCTCACCTACTTTACATGGATGACCTGAAACTTTTTGCCCCCAACAATCTGCAACTGATGGAGCTACTGAAGGTAACTGAAACCTTCAGTAGTGCCATCAGGATGGAGTTTGGTGTGGACAAATGTGCGGTCATGCATGTAAAGCGAGGGGAGGTTGTGGAATCCGTGGGCACCCAACTCACGGATTCCATAAACCTGAGATCCCTCTCTCCAACCGAAACCTATAAGTATTTGGGTATGTCGGAAGCTCTAGGCATCAATATCACTGACATGAAGCAATCGTTGCAGGCGCGCTTCTTTGGACGCCTGAAGAAGGTATTCAATAGCCTTCTTTCAGGCGGAAACAAGGTGCGCGCCTTCAACGGTTGGGTCATGCCGGTATTGATGTACTCTTTCGGCGTACTCAAATGGACTCAAACAGAACTTGACGCCCTAGATAGGAGGGTCCGCACACTGCTGACTGCATACCGAATGCATCACCCACGATCGTCGGTGATGAGATTGTATATCCCGCGGAAGTGTGGGGGTCGAGGTTTTTTAAATGCTAAGACCCTACACAACCGCGAGGTATGCAGTCTCAGGGAATATTTCCTAGCTGCCGACGTGGGTATGCATCGAGATGTAGTGGCAGTGGACAAGGGACTCACCCCGCTCGCCCTGGCTAACGAGAACTGGCGCAAACCGGTAGTGCTTGACACTAACGATCGCAGGGAAGTATGGCAAAGCAAGGAACTTCACGGACGCTTTTTCCGGGCCCTTCACAGGCCCGAAGTAGACCAATTGGCGTCCGTAGCCTGGCTGCGTTCCGGTGACCTCTTTGGGGAAACCGAAGGTTTTGTCTGTGCAATTATGGACGAAGTTATCATGACGAATAACTACCGGAGATTTATTGTGAAGGACGGCACGGTTGACATCTGTCGGGCATGTCACCGTCCGGGGGAATCGATTCGTCACATTATCTCTGGTTGTTCTCGTCTAGCTAACGGAGAGTACTTGCATAGACACAACCTTGTAGCCAGGATTATCCATCAGCAACTTGCTTTGAAATACTCTCTTGTGGAATCGGAAGTGCCGTACTACAGGTATGAGCCCGACCCAGTTCTTGATAATGGTCATATCAGTTTGTACTGGGATCGGTCCATCATCACTGACAGGACTATTGTAGCCAATAAGCCTGATATAGTGGTGGTGGACCGAAGCGAGAGGCGTGCAATGATTGTTGACATATCCGTCCCCCATGACGAGAACCTCGTGAAAGCCGAGAAAGATAAACTAATCAAGTATATTGACTTGGCTCGCGAGGTTGTCGACATGTGGGATGTGGACTCGGCGATCATTGTGCCGATAGTCGTGTCGGGCAATGGCTTAATAGCCAAGAGCCTCGACCAACACCTTAGGAGGCTCGCGTTAGGCGGCTGGATCAAGGGCTTGATTCAGAAAGCGGTACTCCTGGACACGGCTCGCATTGTTAGGAGGTTCCTTTCTCTGGAGCCCTGACCGCCGGTAGCTTGGACCCAGTTCCCGATACCGGTGGGATGCTGTTTTTTATATTTTTAAATGTTTTATTTTTTATTTTTGAAATATTTAAAAATGTAACTAATATGTTTATATAAATGAAATAAAGGAAATAATAATAATAATAATAATAAAAACATTATACACACTGCATTTACTTGGTTTTGGCCCGTAAATGTAGTTGACACCAGCAATAAGCTGAGAAAAAGAACACTCTCGATAATAATAATATGATTTATTTGCCAGAAAACACGTGCTTTACATTTCCTTTACGTACTACTTATGCCTAGATTTACAAAATGCATATTATATTAAAAGTACACAAAGGAAACAAAAATTACTGTTGAACTCCACACAAGGTCGAGCCTGTCTCGTGGAGTCCGAGAGTGAGGTTGCCAAGAGAACGCGTAGTGAGGTAATACTGTTTGACTATCATTGCAAACAATAATAGTCATTGTTGTATACCCTAAAGACTAATTTTAATTTAATAAAAGAAAAATACATAGCAAGCATGAAAAAAAGATAACGGAACAAGGAATAAATACAAACATGATGCGCAAAGTACACAGGGATGAGCACAAGTGTAAGTGTAGGTCTGTGTGTAAGGGTGTGGGGATGTGGGTATACACCTACATCCAAGTGTGTGAGTGTATTGATGTAGGTATGTGTGAAGTTAGCCTGCTCAGTGTCTTATGTAAGTATTCTTATGAAGGATTCAGTTTCAGAGTATGATTGCGTTAACAGCCATTTACCAACAATCTTTTTGACAGCGCTTATTTTGCAGGTTTTAATATCACATATTTTGGCTACTTTATTATAAATGTGGTTAAGCATAAAGCATTGCATGTGCTGAGCAAAAACAGTCCTGGTCCTAACCGACCCACACATAAACACTCGTCGCTTGAGAAGTTGCGGATATTCTGGTGATTGGAGGATGATTTTGTGTTGTTTCAGAATTAATTTATGGATATATAATTGACGAACATTTAATACGGTAGCTTCCTTGTATAAGAGATCGGTTGGATATTGAAATGGTTTTTTGTACATAACTTTCAGTACCGAACGTTGGGCTCTTTCGATTTGGATCATGGTTGAGATTCCAACTCCACCCTAAACAGTTATGCAGTAGCAGAGAACTGATTCACACAATGCCAGATAAACCATATGTAGGATATTTTTATTGTTGGTGTTACGTAAGAGTTTCATAATGTGAATCAGTCTTCTGCAGCGCTTGGCTACCAATTCAATATGGGGGATTGAAAGAGAGTCGTTGATCTATTAAAACCCCTAGATATTTAATCACATCCACCTGTTTAATGCTCTCGCAGCGGCAATAGAGAGGGTTGCATGTTGCTAAATGTATTTTGATGCTAATAGGGCGTTTAAGGGCTGATGCTTGGGTTTTGTAAAAGCACAGATAATTAGTTTTATCTATGTTTAAAGATAGTAGATTATAGTCCAGCCATCGCTTCATACTCGTTATGGTGTTTTGAGCTTCTTCCTGCACAGTTTCCCATGATTTTCCATGTAAGAGGATTACTGTGTCGTCAGCATAACATATAACGTCTGCGTTTGGAGTTATTGCATCGTGTATGTCGTGTATGTCTTATTATATTTGTACGTTGTTAGTAGTTTATACAGAAGCCTACCTGAAGAGTGCTAATGGCAAAAATTACTAAACCGCTGTCCATCCGTCCGTCCGATTGTAGTCTGTCAGTCCGTCTGTCAGCGGACTGCATCATAAACCGTAAGGGGTAGAGTTAACATTTTCCTAGAATGTGTATTTCAATTGCCGCTACAACAATTGAAAATTAAAGGAGGTTTCCATACAAGTAACGTTACTTTCGTAATTTTTTAGGGTTACGTATCTCAAAAGGAAAAAACGGTACTCTTATAGGATCACTTTGTGTCTGTCTGTCTGTCCTGCCATGTACTCATATCTGCGGTCCCTTGAAGCTGTGAAAAAATGAAACTACAAAGTTAACGAAAAAAAAAAAGATACGGCCGTTTATGTCGCAAGAAACGTGTATTTCGACTCTCAAGGGAATCAAAATTCATAGGGTACTTCCCGTTGACCTACAATTCTGAAATTTGGCATTAAGCGAGGTCTTATAGCACAAGTAGGTATAGGAAAAAATCTGCAAACTGTAAATTTGTAGTTACGTCATTATGAAAAAAAAAAAATGCGATTCGGTATCGAATCTTCGTAACTTAATTCGGGAATTGTACTGTTTCCATAGGGAAGTTTGTACGGAACCCTCAGTGCGCGAGTCCGACTCGCACTTGCCTAGTTTTTTTTTAAACCTATTATAATATTGCAGTACGGAACCCTTCGCATTCGAGACCAACTCGGACTTGGCCAGTTTTTTTTGTACATTAAAAATAAGACTCACAGTCTTCTCTACAAAAAAAAATGCTTTACAGTATACATGCAAATAAATTTTAATAGGGGATATTTTTAAATGTGCCACTTACACATTATTGTAATAGGAGACTGGAGGCCCTGAAATACAGGACAAAAGCCTAGCTTAGGCACCAGTCTCTCACAGTATGAACTCAAATGAATTTTAATAGGGGATATTTTTAAATGTGCCACTTACACATTATTGTAATAGGAGACTGGAGGCCCTGAAATACAGGACAAAAGCCTAGCTTAGGCACCAGTCTCTCACAGTATGAACTCAAATGAATTTTAATAGGGGATATTTTTAAATGTGCCACTTACACATTATTGTAATAGGAGACTGGAGGCCCTGAAATACAGGACAAAAGCCTAGCTTAGGCACCAGTCTCTCACAGTATGAACCCAATTACTGTCATTGTCTTAGTTTTGTAAGGCAATAAATTATATAAAATTAGAGACACTAAGTAAAAGAATCGGTCTGCTAGAGTGTTTAATTACCTTTTTTGCTTGACTGCGATCCCACCTGATGGCAAGCAGTGATCTAATCATTGATGGTGAGGCGCACGTTTATCAAGAGCCTATTATTCACTCTAGCCTTGAAGACACCTAAATTATAGTTGGACGGGAAGACCGCAGCAGGCAAATTGTTCCAGTCCTTCGATGTACGCGGTATAAACGACGAGGCGAAAAGATTAGTCCACTATATTTCTACCACTAAATAACATTGTTAAGTTAATGGTACGAGTGTGGGTAAAGCAACGGATGACGGACGCAGTGTAATGACGAGTAGGGTCGTCCTTTGTGACCTTGACCTCTGAGAGAGGTCAGATTGACCTTCATCAGGGTTCTGTCGGTTACCTACTTATGACAAAAGCACCATAAACTCCCTAAATACAAATTTCGGTGATAATGATTTCATCGTCGAGAAATAGTCTTCTCGACGATGAATGATCTCATTTAAAAGATATAAATACTTAAAAATAAGAATATGTTTAAATCTTATTCAATAAAGATACATAGGTATATAAATATTTTTTTAATTGATAATAAACCAGTGCTTGACTGCGATCCCACCTGATAGTAAGCAGTGATGCAATCATTGATGGTGTGGCGCACTAGTTTATTAAGAGCCTATTCACTGTAGCCTTGAAGACATCTAAATTATAGTTGGGTGAGAAGTATATGACGTCGCCAACACACCAGATGCGACTATTACGGTACGTCTAATATAAGCTCTTTGATAATAATAAATGAGTAACTGACTGACTGATATATCAACGCACAGCCGAAACTACTGGGACTAGGAACGTGAAACTTTGCACAAGGCTTCCTTTTATGAGGTATTCGAGTACTAACAGAGGATTTCACAAAATTCACCCCTTATAAGGATGAAACGGAGGTCCAAAGTTTGTATGGAGAAACCGACTTTCACACGAGCCAAGCCACTGGCAGAAGCTAGTCCTACAGTAAAAGAGCTTTTCAATCAAAAGATCTGTAATACAAATGCCTCCACATCTAAGAAAAGATTAAGAACAAAAGAAGGCTGATTGAACTGATCTTTTATTTAGCCAATCATAAATTCAAATCGTTGCGTCTTTACTAAATCCGCAATAAAAGATTAGACGATGGAACCTCTAATTTCCCCAAAGAATCTGAAATCTGGCTCTAACTTGATTTAATAAATAAATTGGGTTCTATGATAAAAATCCTAATAGATAGATACTCGTAGATATATTCTTTATTGTTCAGCAAAATAAAAATTAAATTATGAACTTAAAGTTAATAGGGTGTCATAATGGGCGGTCTAATATAATGGCTCCTTTATTTATTTATTAAAACTTCATGCAACACAATTGTACAAAAGCGGACTTAATGCCTTAGGCATTCCCTACCATTCAACCCAACCTAGGTGAAGAGAAAATATTGCAGGTGCATAAAAATACAAAAGAATATTAAGAAAATAAGACTTCGAAAGTATGTATATATACAAAATAAATATATATAATTATAGTTAATGCAATAACAATACTTAAAAGCAAATGGATGTTTTCTAAAATAGCCTTTTTTATCATTCGTAGTTGTCGAGAAATACACAATGCATTCGAGTTTATTTACGTTACATCTTGAAATAAAAATCAATAAGTAATGGGAAAAGTGCCCAGGTAGGCCTCCGCGGCCAGAGGGCGAAGCCCTGAAGCCGCCTGCCACGCCCCCTGACGGGGACGTAGCGAAAGCCACAGAGATTATATTTTTGAGCCGTTTGGGGCTAAGACTCATGGGCCGTGGGGTCCGAGTACTCATGCACTATTTAAAGAATTATCCAAACGGCTAGTTGATACTTCGCGTGACCAAAGTGTTGGCTTTTACCTCGGTCAGAGATCAAGCATTGCCATACAACGTGGCAATGGCGCCAGTCTTTTGGGCACACTTCCAGTCGACAGCGACGCGGAGGAATTTTTTGACGCCATATTTTAGGTAGGAGTTATTGTGTATATATTATGTTATTTTAATTAGTTAAGCGTTTTTATTTTTCTAGTTCGATCTTTGTTCAAACTTGTAGTTAAAATGGTAGGTGTTCCTTTTCAAAACATCACAGCAGGCCCTTCTCGGCCTACCATGCACTAACGGTGAAGTTATGCAATCTAGCTGATCTGGAGTAGCGTTCGTTCGATAAAATCAACGATGGCAAACAATAAAAGAAGAAAAATAAAATTTTTGGAAAACAGTGTTATTCACCCTGCAGTTATTGATAGTGATAGCCGGAAATATTTTCATCCTTAACTTTTTAATTTCATTTGAAAACCTATTTATTAGTTTCCGACATTGAGTCCACTCGTATATAGTATACTAGCTTCTGCTAGCGGCTTCGCCCGCTTGGAAATAGTTATCTCCATACAAACTTTGGACCCCCGTTTCATCACCTTAGAGGGTGAATTTTGGGAAATCCTCTCTTAGTGCTCGCCTACGTCGTAAAAGGAAACCTTGTGCAAAATTTCACGCTCCTAGTCCCAGTAGTTTCGGCTGTGCGTTGATATGTCAGTCAGTCAGTTTCTCCTTTTATATATATAGATATATAGATAAATCACACGGAATAGGTTTCACTTCATTTTCTTTTTTTTTTCTTTCCCACGATATCACGTTGTTATCATTGTCGTCTAATGTGAAAACGCCCACTGCTGTGGCAATACTCTAGACGCGGCAATATCCAATATTCAGTCATAAATAAACTAAAATATAATATTATTGGCTTTATGTCCAATTCATACGCTGTTTGAACCATAAAACTCTGGAATGTGCTTCCCCTTGATATCAAAAAAGCTGAAAGTAAATTTTACTTCAAGCGTAAAATTCGGAACTACTACTTGAAGTCCTCTCAACCTTAGTTTGGCCTTCGTCAAAACCTTAATGATTTGATATTTTTCATAGTATTTATTAGTTTACAATTTTAGCATATATGTATTTTATTAATATAAATAACTTTTTTTCTGTTTGAAGTATCTGTTATTTGTTTATTCTGCAAACCTACCACAGTGTTGTCTTTTTAACCCAAAGGTTGACTGGTAGAGAGAATGCCTTGTTGAATTAAGTCCGCCTATGTACCACAACTGTACATAAAGTTTAAATAAATAAATAAATTATTATTTGCTCCTCCTCCTTGCGTCGTTTATCCTCAATGCTAAAGGTATAACATTCTTGTGGACTATATTTCGCCATGTTGTCCTATCTTCGGCGATATGGATGGCGTCGCAGACTGTGGTCAGTGTAGCGCGGATTTGGTCAGACCAACGTATCGGACTCCTGCCCCTGGGCCTCTTCCCATCTACTTTTAATGTCAGTAGCAATTTTTTCAGCATGCTTATTTAGCAATATTATTTGTAACTTCTTCGAAAATGGAAAACTTTTGAAAAGTATTAAATTTCTTTATCAGTTAACCCAGCGGACGTCATGCTGTCAAAACCTTATATTAACTATCAAAGTCAAACGTTATATTGTTAAAAGAAAAAAATGTTACACGAACCTATCAATTGCAGTAGTTTATATTATGAGGCTCCTTTTTCACTCGCCTATCGTCAACATCGAGCATAGTTTAAAACCCTTGTTACTTCTTCTAACGCAATCCAACGCGATGTTTGACGAAAAAGCAACGCGAAAAAAGAGAGATAACACCTGAAAACTCTGTTAGCATTCGGTAATTCCGTGATTTATTCGAATATTTTACAAAACTTCTTCCAGAAAATAGGTTTATATGTTTTTAATAAACCCTTACATTTTTTTTCAAAAAATTGTAGTCATTTAGAATCTTGATTAAATTTGCAAGGCTTCTATTGTTATACTTTTTTGACTTTTTTAATTTTTGAGTAAATTATGAAGTGTCAAAGTTCATGCAAAATAGCAGATTTTCGAAAGGCATTTACTGGATTAGTTTTAAACAAATTTATAAATTGATTTCAATAGAAGCCTAGATAATATCCACAAGAAACTGTGATTCTAAAATATCTAATGAGAAATGTGTAATAACGTCATAATCGCGTAAGAGCGGTTGTATAAAAAACCGAGTTAAATCCCCTTAAGGATTGACAGTCGGCCCTAATATTGACAGCATGGAACAGTTTTAATGTAGGTAATAAAGAAACTTGTATTTTTATAGTTTCTTGTGCATTTTTTAACCTGAACCTTCAACTCTTTATTTAAAAAAAGCTTTATGCAAAATCATTATTCTTTCGGTTTAGCGTTTTTGTTTGGGCGTAGTAACACATTTAGTGTTACTACGCGCAAACGTCGCAGTACGTCGTTCATCTTAATTAATATATAAGAGTATTCAATACTATCTTAAGGCAAAATTATTAATTGTCACAAACATAATTTTTATTGAGCATCGTTCAAAACATCCTGTACGAACAAAGCAAAAAAAAATAACATTAATCTAAAGAAACATCCGACAACAGACACATCGCTCCAAGGGCCTACAAATTTTAAGAAAAAGTAACAATGAACCCGAGCCCTTATACTTTTCCACTCGAAGAAACTTTTCTTTTGTGTACTGAACACATTTGGAGAAATTCAAAAGATATTTGCGCATAAAAAACTCATATTAAAGTATGTAACGGCATCCTTAGGTCACATAGCGGTAAGGGTGGAAGCAGACCTGCGATTTTTTTCAAACTGAATTTCTGCAGCAACTTGACGGAATTAGGAAGGTACTGATTTATCAATATCCTAATATGGAAGTCTACCGTAGGCGTGGGCTTACGGCCGACTGTCCGGTAACCGTCTGGACCGAGGCCAAGTTGTCGACGGCGCGTACTGTTCCACGCGCGCCTCAAGCAATGGTCAGCAAACCGTAGGGCCCAGTGGGGTCGAAGCCTACTGCGCCAAGGGTCTGCTTCTGAAACGAAGACTCGGCCCTGGTATGAAAGGCAACTAAGGAACCGGAGCGAGTTTTTAGTAAGTAAAAGTCTGACACACCCTCGCGCTTCGCCCAAGAGCGAGGGATGTCATTGGATGACTTTCCGACCGAAAAAAAAGGATGGAAGTCTGCGAAGAATAATAGAAAACCCTTGTCAAAACAAACACAATTGTCTTCATATTATATTCTACATTATAGTTTCTGCCAACAACTTCATTTGCATGGAATTAGTATCACAAATAGCATAATTATGTTACTCTAATATAATAATACCCATAGATTTAAGTTTATGTATAAGTTGTGTTACTTTTTTGTTGTACAATAAAGTTTATTCTATTCTATTCTATTCTATTCTATTCTATTCTATTCTATTCTATTCTATTCTATTCTATTCTATTCTATTCTATTCTATTCTATTCTATTCTATTCTATTCTATTCTATTCTATTCTATTCTATT
Source organism: Mythimna pallens (assembly GCA_961205895.1). Taxonomy (NCBI): domain Eukaryota; kingdom Metazoa; phylum Arthropoda; class Insecta; order Lepidoptera; family Noctuidae; genus Mythimna; species Mythimna pallens. The sequence goes on along the minus strand of OY540843.1, from coordinate 2,223,606 downwards.
CTATTCTATTCTATTCTATTCAATTCTATTCTATTCTATTCTATTCTATTCTATTCTATTCTACATATTGACAAATAATAATATTAATTTCACCAAAACTTCCTATGAATTACATATACTTAGAGGCTAATACTTCAAAAATTACTGGACCGATTTTAGTATTTTTTTCAATGAAAACAAAAGTTCTACTGATTTATTACTGAGTGACATACGCTAAGAACATATATTTTCTATAGTTCCGGGAGTAAAACTACTGGCAGAAGCTACTAAGTTATATTATTACCATAAAGTTTCATCACTATCAGTTCGTCACTATCTCGTACACATATTTAAGAACAAGTCTAAAGCTTGGAAAAAATGGAAAAAGTATCAAAATTTATCAGATTACGAACAATTTTCGCTTTTTAGATCCCGTTTTCATGCAGAGTGTAAAAATTGTTATGACCGGTATATGAACTCAGTGGAAGATAGTATTAATGTCAATATTAATTATTTTTGGAAATTTGTCGCAAACCGCAAGTCATCTAATGGTATCCCCTCAACAGTGCCCTACAAAAATTAATCTTCTTGCAGTCCTAGCGATATTTGTAATATTTTCTCGGATTATTTCAATACTCAATACTCAATACTCAATTCTTTATTGCATTCCACAATGTAGGCTTAGGTGGTAAATATTTGCCAAAAGAAACAATCATGGACCCTGTCGGGCACAGCAAAAGAAGGATACAAAAAGCGGAGAAGAGGACTTATTTTCGGCATCATATAATCTAACATATAAATACATTTTTATGAAATAATTAATTAATAATAATTTGAAATAATAATAATGTCAATATTTAAAATGTAATTTGCAATAATAATAATTAATAATGTCAATATTTAAAATGTAATTTGTAATAATAATAATGGATAATGTCAATATTTATAATGTAATTTGTAATATTAATAATTAATTATGTCAATATTTAAAATCTAAATTATACGTAAATAAGTCTAAGGAAATAATAATTTAACAGTTTTGCTTAATCCATTCTAATGCGCTTCAATGATTTATCATTTAAATATTCGTCAACACTGTAATAACATTTTCTTATTAATAGCTTTTTTAATTTATTTGTAAATAAATGAAGTTTTTTTTCTTCTCTTATTGCTTCGGGTAGCATGTTGTAAACTTTGATTGACATAACTAGAGGGCTTTTTGAGTGCATTTTTAAGCGGGATGTTGGTATGTTGAGTCGTGTTTTGTGTCGGAGTGTGTATCTTGATTGTATGTCTTCTCGTTTAGTGTAAAAGTCTTTGTGTTTGTGAGCGAACTTGCATATTTCAAGTATATATATACTAGGTAAAGTTAAAATATTCAGATTTACAAAATGGGGTTTGCAACTATCTGTCTGCTGTATATTAACTAGGATACAAATTAGTTTTTTTTGGACTGTGAACAGTGCAAGTGCGTCTGTACTGTATCCCCACATTATTATGCCGTAGCTAAGCCACGCATAAGCGTAGGCGTAGTATGTAACGAGGGCAGTCTCTGAATTAGTAGTTTTTTTAACTTCACGAAAAGCGTATAAAAATTTTGAAAGTTTAGATTTTGTTTTTAATATGTGTGATTTCCAATTTATGTTCTTGTCTATGGTTATGCCTAATAATGTGAATTCATCAACGGCTTCTATTACATGCTTATTAAAAGAAAATGATACATTCAAAGGATTTTTTTGGTGAGGGTGGAAAGTTATTAATTTGGTCTTCGCAAAGTTGATTTCAAGATTGTGTTCGTTCATCCAGGTTATTATTTTGCTAAATATTTCGTCAAGGGTACTATTTAGGTTTATGTTGTCGTGGCATTGGGTAAGAATGGAGATGTCGTCCGCGAACAAAACGCACGGTCCGGATTCTGCTATAAATTTAGGGAGATCATTGATGTAGATGAGAAACAAGAGACATCCAATTACACTACCTTGTGGTATTGATGCGTTTTCGCGCGATTTGCGCGAAAACGCATCAATACCACATGCGCGATTTCAAATCAGTTTATGAGTCTTCTACCGTGTCCAGTGAATCTTACACAGACTGGGAATGTTCCGAGGAAAGCACTGTGGTGAATAGTATTCAATTTACTACTCAACAGGTATTGAGGCACCTTGAATTCCTAGACATATCAAAGGGACCAGGTCCTGACAGTCTTCCTGCAGTATTTCTTAGAAAAACTACAAAAAATATATGCGTTCCCCTACAATTTATTTTTAATCGATCTCTATCTGAAGGAATCTTCCCTGATGTTTAGAAGCAAGCAAACATAATGCCAGTATATAAATCGGGCCCTAAAGATGAAGTTGAAAACTATCGCCCAATATCGATATTGTCGGCCTTGTCGAAGGTTTTTGAGAGACTTGTGCACGGTAAACTTTATCCCTTACTTCATAGTACTATTTCGCCACAACAGCACGGTTTCGTTAAAAGAAGATCTACTGTAACTAACCTTGTAGCATACTTTGACTATATTTTTAACACTATGGATACTGGTGTTCAAGTGGACTCTGATTTTCAGAAGGCTTTCGACAGGGTTGACCATGAACTGTTGCTGAGAAAGATTGCGTTCAACGGTACACGTGGTAACTTGTTGAGATGGTTCTCGTCATACGTTTCCAAAAGAACGCAGAGCGTAGTGATAAACGGCTACCAATCAGCCAGTATACTCGTGACGTCAGGTGTTCCTCAAGGATCGATTTTGGGACCTCTGTTATTTGTATTATTCATAAACGATATAGGAACATGTTTTCGAAATTCAAAATTTCTATTATACGCAGATGATTTGAAGATATTTAGACCGATTAAAAACATTAATGATTGTCTCGCTTTACAATATGATTTAAATAGCTTATCTGAATACTGTGTCCGTAAGAAACTTAAACTTAGTGTTCCGAAGTGTTGTTGCATAAGTATCACCAAAAATAAAAACGTCTACAGGTACTGTTACTCCCTAAATGATATCGCACTTAACAGAGTTTGTGAGGTGCGTGATCTAGGTGTAGTGATTGATGATAAGCTCCATCTGGAAACACATGTCAACAGAATTGTTAGCAGAGCCTGGCGAATGTATGGTTCCATTATGCGGTCAGCCACTAATTTCATTCGCCCCCAGACCTACTTACTTTTATACAAAGACTTAATTAGATCTCAATTAGAGTATGCAGTCGCGGTGTGGAACCCCCTCTACAATAAAGATTCTGCATGTTTGGAAAGGGTACAAAAGAAATTTTTAAAGTCAATGAATTATAAATGCCTTCATTCCTCTGCGTCATACGTTGACTTATTGAGGAGATACAATCTTGTAAGCCTTGCTAGTCGGCGAATATTTCTGGAGACTATGCTTCTATATGACCTCTGCAATAATGCTTATGACTGCTCCGATATTTGCAACAGGATTTGTTATTTAGTTCCCAGAAGAGTACAAATGCGTGCGGCGCGTAAGCAGTCATTTTTTGCAGTAAAATCTTGTCGAACGAATGCTGGTGTGCGTGCACCATTGCGCCGTCTAACCGACAATTATAATAAGTATATTCTGTACGACCCCCGGACGTTTTCAAAATTCCGTTCTCAAAGCAATCAAAGAATTTGACTCCTTATCAACTCTGTAGAAGAAGTTATTATAATTATAAGTAATTAGTGCTATATGCTTATCTTCTTCAATTTAATGTATTTAATAATAATAATGTGCTTATTTATGTCATTTAATAATAATGCTAGTCTTAATTTTATTCAATTTTGTCTAAATTTTTTTATATATCGAATTGTAATGTATGTAACTAATTTGTCTGAATTGTTTTTATTCTAACGTAATTTAAGACATTGCATTCATTTTTAATCTATTTTGTTGAACTTTATTTTAATAAATAATATTTTTGTCAATTTTCAATCAAACGCGTGATTTATATATTTATGATTGTTGCGAATAACGCTGTTGATGGCATAATTGTTAATTTTAAGTTTATTTTTTTATTTTTGTTATTCTCTATTATGTAATTATTTGTTATTCCAAATAAATAAAATTAAAATCAGTTAAGTAGTTTGTGCGTGAAAGAGAAAAAAAAACATAATTATAAAAATACGAGTACATTCGTTAAACAACGTAAAAAGTAAAACACAAAAACTCATAATAAGTAAATGGTACAATTATCGATACGACGAAGATGAATCTATATATATTTCACTTTGGCAAAGCAGGAAGCTATAGAAAAAAAAAACACATTATTAAAAATCATGGAAAAGAAAGAGTGGTGCGACAAAAAGTCGCATATATCAAAAAAAATAATCGCTCCTCCGTCCCCGCCCTTCTACCAGCTGTCGCGGCAACCTTTCTGCATGAGTTATGAGTGATACAAACATTGTGCGTACGAGATCACCTTGTACCTATTGTGTATTACGAGATCACCCTCCCTATATTTTGTATTATACGGGCCGAATGATGCCCATAACAGCGCCGAGGTAATCTTTGGACAGATAGCATACCCGACGGGTATAATATGGTATGTTATGAAGAGAAAAGGGTTTATTTATAAACATAGAAACCTTGATGGGTGGGTGACCTACTAAAGATATTAGAGACCAAGGAAGCATGGCTTTTGTTTGGAGACTCATTTCTTACTACATAAGGAATGGGTTTCGAACTGAAATGACCTGCCAGAGAGAAGTGTCAAATGACTGGCTTGCTGATCTAGTGGTTAGTGGCTCTGACTACTATGCCGGAGATCGTGGGTTCGATTCCCACAAACAAACAAAGACAAATGTTTGTGTGATGAGCATGATCATTTGTTATGTTATATTTTGCACTGGCCTGTTGGTCTAGTAGTTAGTGACCCTGACTGCTATGCCGGAGGTCGTGGGTTCGATTCCCACCCAGGAAAAAGTTTGTGCGATGAGCACGATCATTTTTTCTGTGTCTGGGTGTAATTTATCTATAATATGTATGTATTTAGAATGTTTACCAGTTGTCTAGTACTCATAACACAAGCTCTGCTTAGCTTGGGACTAGACGGCGTTGTGTGATAGTTGTGAATTATTATTATTATTGTAGTCAACCTTACAATTCATTTACACAACATACATACTCTTTGCAGACACATACCAAAAACAAGTCCGCTCATCAGCTGTCCGAGAAAACATTAGAAACGTCAAGCCAGGATATTAACTCGACGCGGAGCACCCGTTTCTTGCATCAATCAGTTCCTCAGATCTTCCACCTTCATATTCTCGTGCTTGTACTACTACGCTCCCCTATTGTGCCTTCTCCTATTTATGTAAGGATTTGCGGACCTCCAGACGTGAGTTTGTTATTGATTTATCCGCACGCCAATCACATAACTAAACTGGTGACCCCGTGAAGAACAATGGAAGGGGATATGTTTAAAGACGCACGAGGTGCGGCAACGTCACCGCCACCTAGCACTAGTGATGGGGGGATGTCGATAGACCCCAGCAATGTTTTCAAAGTCGGCGTACGAGTGCCCCCGTTTTGGGCTGAAGAGCCAGAGATTTGGTTTGCTCAGGTCGAAGGTCAATTTAGCATAGCTGGGATAAGTAGTGATGTCACTAAATTTAATTATGTCATCGGACATCTGGACAATCAATACTCTAGAGAGATTAAAGACATAATTATTAGCCCGCCTCTCACTAACAAGTACGAAAAACTAAAGACCGAGCTAATTAAACGACTCACCGCGTCTAAAGAGAAGAAAATCAAACAATTACTGATGCACGAGGAGCTTGGCGACCGCAAGCCATCACAATTTCTACGCCATTTGAAAAGCCTGGCAGGCTCAAACGTTCCTGATGACTTCCTGAGGACGATATGGGTTAGTCGACTACCGCATGGCATCCAGACGGTGCTCGCAGGTCAACCAGGCACAGCTTCTCTCGAGGATCTAGCTGACTTAGCCGACAGAGTAAACGACTTGGCTACGACAACTCCGAAAGTCGCCGTTGTGAGCGACGCTGTCTCTAGTTCGGGTCTGAGCGAACTAATCAGAGAGATAGCTGAGCTTCGAGCACAGTTCCAGCAGATGTCAACTCGGAACAGTCGTTCACGCTCCCGTTCCACTAGAAACACTCGCAGCAGTTCGAGGCAGCGCTCTCTATCGAACTACAAAAGGTTCCCCAATTGTTGGTACCACAACAAGTTCGGAGAAAAAGCCAACAAGTGTATCCGCCCCTGCGACTACAAGGCGGAAAACTCCAAGGGCGGTCGGTAATGGCGACCGACGATTGCCCTTTGCCTACTTCTGGTCGCCTGTTTGTTACTGACCGATCTTCGAAGACGCAATTCCTGGTCGATACAGGAAGCGACCTCTGCGTGTTCCCACGGTCAGCGCTTCATGATCGTCGTGCTCGTACGGACTATAGATTGTGTGCAGCAAATGGTTCCAGCATAGCTACATATGGCTGTATCAATTTAGATTTAGATTTAGGTTTACGCAGAACCTATCGATGGCGTTTCATTGTAGCCGATGTAACGAAGCCTATAATAGGTGTAGATTTTTTAAACTTCTATAATCTTATAGTTGATTGTCGTAACAAACGCCTAATTGATAATTTAACCTCTATTTCTACTATTGCTGCTGTAGCTAATTGTAATAACATTTCTTCTGTTAAGGTCCTGACTGGTGAGACTCATTATCATAAAATTCTCAGCGAGTTTCCGGAAATTTCTCGACCAGCTGGTAAGCCACACTGTACACTACACGAAACAGTACATCACATACGCACGACACCAGGCCCTCCAGTTTGCTCTTCACCACGTCGTTTGGCACCGGACAAGCTTAAGATCGCCCAAAAAGAGTTCCAGTCTATGCTGGCCCTTGGTACAGCTAGACCTTCCGAGAGCCCGTGGGCGTCACCTCTACATCTAGCGCCAAAGAAAAACAACGGCTGGCGTCCTTGCGGCGATTACCGTAAATTGAATGCTCGTACCGTGCCTGACAGGTATCCAATTAAGCATATCCATGACTTTACTCATAGTATAGCTGGATGTAAAGTCTTCAGCACGCTCGATTTAGAGAAAGCATATAATCAGATACCTGTCAGCCCGGAGGATATTCCTAAGACCGCCATCACAACACCATTTGGATTATTTGAATTTCCTTTCATGACATTTGGTCTTAGGAACGCGGGCCAAACCTTCCAGCGGTTCGTGGACGAAATGACAAGAGGACTAGACTTCCTATACTGTTATTTAGACGATTTTCTCGTGTTTTCTAGAAGTCCAGAGGAGCACAAGGATCACCTACGTCAGGTCTTCAACAGGCTGAAGGAATATGGCATGTTGCTGAACATTTCGAAATGCGTTTTCGGTATGGAGGAGGTAACGTTTCTAGGCTACCGGATTACCGAGAACGGTACTAAGCCACTTGATGCCAAAGTTCAGGCGATCAAGGATTTTCCTCCACCAACCAATGTTCGCCAGCTAAGAGGTTTCCTAGGCATGGTTAATTTTTATAGGAGATTTCTTCCCCACGCAGCCGAAATTCAAGCCCCACTTCACGCCTTACTAACAGGTTCCGTCAAAGGTTCACAACCAGTTACCTTGACAGGCGACACACTAGCTGCTTTCGAGGCTTGCAAAGAAAGCCTGACCAACGCTGCTCTACTGGCTCATCCGGACTGCACCGCAAAACTTGCAGTTGTTACAGACGCCTCCGACAAGGCTATCGGAGCGGTCCTGCAGCAATTTAAAGATGATGCATGGCAGCCCTTAGCTTTTTTCTCTAGAAAATTGAGCCCTTCACAGGTGAAATATTCACCATATGATAGGGAGCTTCTAGCAATTTATGAGGCCATAAAATATTTTAGGCATATGCTAGAAGCTCGCCATTTCGTAATCTATACTGACCATAAACCTATAAGTTTTGCCTTCAACGAAAGGAAGAACAACTGTTCGCCTAGGCAGTATAGACACTTAGATTTTATTTCCCAATTCACGACAGATATCCGCCACATTTCCGGTAAGGATAATGTGGTCGCAGATACCTTGTCGCGAATTGAAGAGCTAGCAGACCCCGTAGACCTCGAGAAACTAGCTCAAGCTCAGGCTTCTGACCCAGAACTCTGCAAACTTTTAAACGAGGGGTCTTCTCTGCAGTTTAAAAAATTCAATGTCCCTGGAAGTCGAATTCCCCTGTACTGCGACGTCAGTACTTCGGTTTCCAGGCCATATGTACCAGAACCACTTCGCAAGCAAATCTTTAATAGCTTGCATTCTTTAAGTCACCCCGGTGCCAATGCGTCGGCCAAGCTGATCGCCGAGCGGTTTGTATGGCCGGGCGTGAGAAAAGACTGCAGGGACTGGGCGCGTGCTTGTATACCGTGTCAGAGGACGAAAGTCAACCGTCACGTGACTTCTCCTCTCGGCACTTACAACTTACCACGAGCTCGTTTTAAGCAGATCCATATTGATTTGGTGGGTCCTCTCCCACTTTCCCAAGGTTATAGGTACTGCTTAACGGCCGTGGATAGATTTACACGATGGCCAGAGGCAGTACCGATACAAGATATTACAGCGGAAACGGTGGCCAAAGCTTTGCTGTCCACTTGGATATCTCGATTCGGTTGCCCGACAGACATTGTAACCGACCGTGGTCGTCAATTCGAATCGGCTTTGTTTCATTGTCTGTCGAAAATAGCCGGATTCGAACATAAGCGGACGACGGCCTACCATCCGGCATGCAACGGCTTGGTGGAACGTTTTCACCGTCAGCTGAAGGCCGCAATCGTCTGCCATGCAAACGATAGGTGGACGGAATCTTTGCCATGGGTCTTATTAGGCGTAAGATCCGCCTTTAAGGAAGACCTCCAAGCCTCTTCTGCAGAACTGGTGTACGGGGAGCCGTTAAGGTTGCCCGGGGAATTTTTTGAGCCAACGGTCAATGGTACAGTGGACACAGCTGAGTTTACTGCAAGGCTCAGAAACTTCGCCGAGAAACTGCGACCGGTACCAGCTTCCCGCCACTGCAAACCCAAAGTGTTCGTTCATAAAGAGCTAGAAACTTGCGATCACGTTTTCCTACGCGAGGACGCATTGCGGGGTGCTCTCCAGCCTGCTTATTCCGGGCCATATAAAGTCATCTCACGAGGGGACAAGATATTTAAAATAATTGTTAAAAACAAAGAAGTGACAGTATCCATTGACCGACTGAAGCCTGCCTTCATTCTATTAGACCAGGTGGAAGAACCCCCACTGGTAGGGCCGCCAAACTACACAACACGTTCTGGGAGGCGAGTTAAATTTACTGACTTCCATCGCCCTTGATGGTCTCTGGAGGGGGGTGGTGTAGTCAACCTTACAATTCATTTACACAACATACATACTCTTTGCAGACACATACCAAAAACAAGTCCGCTCATCAGCTGTCCGAGAAAAAATTAGAAACGTCAAGCCAGGATATTAACTCGACGCGGAGCACCCGTTTCTTGCATCAATCAGTTCCTCAGATCTTCCACCTTCATATTCTCGTGCTTGTACTACTACGCTCCCCTATTGTGCCTTCTCCTATTTATGTAAGGATTTGCGGACCTCCAGACGTGAGTTTGTTATTGATTTATCCGCACGCCAATCACATAACTAAATTATTATTATTTAGAAATAAATCATCATCATCTTCCTGCCCTTGTCCCGTGTTATTTGGGGTCGGCGCAACATGTTTTCTTCTTTCATTCTACCCTGTCACTCGTCATACTATCACTAACTTCCTTTTCTTTCATATCACTCTTTACACAATCCATCCATCTTTTCTTTGGTCTCCCTTTCCCTCTCCATCCATCCACATGTAAATTCATAACTCTTTTAGTAACATGCGTTTCATCCCTCCTCTTCATACGACCATACCAAGACAAACGATTCCTTTTCAACTTTTCAGTCACTGGCGCCACGTTCAAACTTCCCCTAATATATTAATTTCTCACTTTATCCATTCTCGTCACACCACACATCCATCTTAACATTCTCATCTCCACTACGTGCAATCTTTTTTAATCCGTCTTTTTCACAGCCCAACATTCACATACATACAGTATGACAGGCCTTATAAAAAGAAAAAAGAAAAATAATAACAATAATAATTATTTAGAAATATATAAGTATGTTTATCAGTTGTCTAGTACTCATAACACAAGCTCTGCTTAGCTTGGGACTAGACGGCGTTGTGTGATAGTTGTGGAATATTATTATTGTGTAATATTATACAGCAATCGTCTGTCACATTCCGTCTCCCTAAGGAATAGTACCTAATACAAATCTAACAGGATGATATGGAATCACGTAGGAGCTGTGCCCAACTCGTCGACAAAACGTCAAGCTTGACGGGGGTTTAAACTAAGCTTGTTTTCTAGTGTCATCGTGATTAATGGAGAGCTTTGGGTTCATTTTAGGGCACAAGTCGAATTTACTGTACTGAACTATGTAGGAACCTATTTGGTAGTGTTTATAAGGACATTTGGAGGTTACAATTTTAGTTTAACCTCTCGCCCGTAAAAGGCGTTTTACGTAAGTGCGCGTTTTTACATAAAATCACCAAGAAATACTTTTTCTGGATTTTTTTGGAAAAACGAAGATGTAGAGACCAAAATTTTCGTCCGAAGGAATTTCGTACACCCGTGTATACAAATCAATAATTAAGCGTTTTTCAAGATTACTCAAGTTGTACAGACGTATGTACAGTTAGGGACCAAAAGTGAAGTTGCAGAGTGCAACTGCACTTTTGCACCAATGTTAAACTGTTTAAAATGTCTTTGTTGTACGAGTTCAATAGTCCACAACTAGTTTATTCAATAGTTTAGATTCTGTGCTACCATTTAAATCAGTCATGAACCATTAACCCTGTTCTACAAAGAAATTTAAACATTTTAGTTTTAAGTGGAAGGTGGAACTGCACTTTTGACCCCTGACTGTTCAATCAACGCTCGAAGGGTTTTGAGTAAAGCTGCCTTGGAATTCTTATAAATTTAGTTTTAGTTGATTTCTATGTGTTGGAGTCTATCAGGGCTATATTTAATCTTAGCTGCCTTTTCGCGGTTTCACCCGCGTCTTTGGTTACTGCTCCGCTCCCATGTGTCGTAGCCCGTATTATATAGCAAATAGGCTTCTTCGATAAAAGGGCTACCCGACACTAAAATATTTTTCTAATTCGAACCAGTAGTTCTTGAGATAAACGCGTTCAAACGTACGAACAAACTCAGCTCTATAATATTAGTATAGACTAGCTTCTGCCAGCGGCTTCGCCCGCGTAAAAGTATATTTCTCCAAAAATTTTGTTTTATCTCATTAGGGGTTGAATTTTGAAAAATCCTCTCTTAGTGCTCGCCTAGTCATAAAAGGAAGCCTTGTGCAGAATTTCATATTCCTAGTCCCAGTAGTTTCGGCTGTACATTGATATGTCAGTCAGTTAGTTTCTCCTTTTATATATATAGATAAGTGAAAATGGATGTATCAAAAATCACAAAGACAGAATAACACTTATCACCAGTCGTTTATATTAAATAAGCCTCTGGGTAACTATCTGCTTCTATCTGAATTTTATACTGGTACACCTGCATCTCGCGCCTGCATTACACCACAAAGGCGAAGGACATCGTCGAATATGTACGCAAAAAGTTGAAGTAACGCCGAGGGTGCAGTTACTGGAGTTGCACCGGCACATAAATTTTAAGGCGTTTATAGTGTGAGTACCGAACTGTTTTCTGTACATTGTTATTGAAGAAGATTTTTGACCGCATCGAGCAGTGTTCCGTCACTTCCGCGAACAAGTAACACAGCAGCACCTAAACAATATGTTGCAATGTGAAATACTACTAACATAGTTCTAAATCACATTTACTAAGAAAATAATGTAGTATTTGTGATACGGTTACTGTTACCTAAAGGAAAAAAAAACCGCATCAAAACCGGTCTATTCGCTTAGGAGCTACGATGCCACGGACAGACACATAGATACACAGACACGTCTAACTTATAACACCCCTTGTTTCCGTCGTGGGTTAATGATTATTATTATATCTCGCTACTGTGGTGCATTAGCAACTTAACACGATTACTATTGGAAGCAAAACATTTGATAAAGGCGGTGGTTCTATAGTTTCTGCTTACCCCTTTGAGAAAGTGATTAAGGTACATATTTTTGTAGTTACACGTTTAGTTACGCATACGCATTAATCGGCCCTATAATGTTAAGAACATTATATTGCTAAGACTAAGGCCTTCTCTCTGGCCATTAGTAATCCGACACGTGGACCCAGTGTAGATTGACGGATGTCACGTTATATTTTCGAGTTTTTGGTTCTAAGACATACCGATTACCTCACGATATTTTCTTTCACCGTTTTGAGAGCTGGCAGTGGTGATGAAATCACAAATAAATTCGCCTGGATCGAACAGGATCGGTCGTTTTGGAGAAGCTTGGGGAGGCCTATGTTCACGAGTGGACGTCTTTCGGCTGAAATGATAATGATGATGATAAATGCGCTTGGCTGGATTTGAACTCCTGACCTACAACTCGTAACAGTAAAGATGACCCATTGGAGTAACGGTCCCTCCGTTACTCCAATGGGTCATCTCTACTGTTTTTTTTTTTTTTTCGGTGTTAAAATCATCTTATGACATCCCCCGCTCTTGGGCGGGGCGGGAGATAGTGTCAGACTTTTACTGACTAAAAACCCACTCCTGTTCCTTCGTTGCCTTCCGTACCAAGGCCGAGTCTTCCTTTCAGAATCAGACCCTTGGCCCCAGTAGGCTTCGACCCTGCTGGACCCCTACAGTTGCTGACATCTCCTTGAGGCGCGCGTGGAACAGCACGCGCCGTTGACAACTTGGGCTTGGTCCGGACGGTTACCGGACGATCGGACGGCAAGCCACCCATTCCTCGCCGTCCACAAGCCCGCGCCTACGGTGGCCGGAAATCGGGATCGGAATCCCGGCGGCGGTTGGGGCGTGAGGACCGCTGCCTCACGGGATCGGCCGCCTCCTTTGCAAGCATTACTGCTTCGCAGAAGGAGGCGACCGCCTGCCACTCCTCCTCGCTCCGGACCATGGATCTCTACTGTTAAGTTATTAACCTAAAACTACTTTTTACACACAGGTTGGTAACCTACATCCCGAACTAATCATTTTCATAGACCTTTTAGTTCGCGGTTTACGTGTTGCAAACTCGATTTCGGCAGGCGCTATAACTTACCTCATCTCTCGTGTTGTGATTCCAGGACAGACAGCGGCGCAGTGATGTCGTGCTTCCATGCACAACAAGGCTCTGGGGAGACAATATTACAGTCGCCCCAAGGATAAGCCTGAATAAAGTTTATAGTGTGCAACAATAAAGTCACTATTAAAATAATAGTGACTTTATTGTTACTGTCTATTGCCAGGTATACCACCGGCTGCGGAAAGGCTTCTTCGTGGTACCCGCAGACTTCTCAAGTTTCTCATAGCTTATTAATTGGCTTCTTTATTATTTTAAACATACCTAATTCACAATTCTTTCTATGTCCTAGCTATTTATTTTTGGAATGCACTCCCCTAGGAAATCAGGATGGCAACCAACCGATTGACCTTCAAAGTGAAGGTTTGCGAGTACATTCGTAAGAAGTTGCAGTAGTTTCGTCACAGCGCTAATTTGTTTCCTTATTATTTGTTTGCACTAATTATTTTAATAGACTCGTGTGTTCTTCTTTTTTTTTATTTTATTTTCTCTTCTTGATAAAGTTTTAGTTTGAGTAAATATGAGTATATATTATATATAGTGTATTTGTAGTTTATAGGTATGTGTTTGCATTCATAATTTTAAATTATGTAATGTTAATATAGTACCTAACACAATTTTTCTGGCCACCGTTGGCGCTGGCTTGGGGACGGCGAGCAATGGGTGGCTCGCCGTTCGATCGTCCGGTGACCGTCCGGACCGAACTCAAGTTGTCGACGGCGCGTAGTGTTCCACGCGCGCCTCAAGGAGATGTCAGCGAAACCGTAGAGGCCCAGCAGGGTCGAAGCCTACTGGGGCCACGGGTACTGTGAAAGCGAAGCCCGGGGCCCCGGGATGAAGGCAAAGAGGGAGCAGGAGTGGGTTTTTAGTCAGTAAAAGTCTGACACTATCTCTCGCCCACCCAAGAGCGGGATTTGTCATTAGATGATTTCCCAACTTAAAAAAAACAAACCTAACACAATTTGTCTCTGCATCACCCAAAGGTTGACTGGTAGAAAATGCCTTAAGGCGTTAAGTCCGCCTCTGTACTCTTATGTGCATAAAGAATAAAATAAATAAATAAGGAGGAATGGTATATGGGCACTTAAAGCACGTTATACGTGTGGCTCATGTTTTGAACCGGGTCACCCCACTCACATTGATTATTTTCCGACAGGACTATAAAACCCCATTTCACCAAATTGTATTTGCCTGGGTTGCACAACCGATTTAGTGCTTTTCATACAGGCTACTGCAACTCACCTCCAGGCGTGAGATGTTCAAGAAGTCGGATAGTGCCAAGTAATGTTCTTCCCAAAATTTTATTCTTTCTTTAGGTGGAGAGTCAAGGATGGCCGGAGTGCCACGAAGAAAACACTTCCGGCTCTCAAGCCTACTTGGAGCTGGTTTCTGGGTCTTTTTCATACATCTGTGATTTGACTGGCCTGTTGGTCTAGTAGTTGGTGACCTTGACTGCTATGCCGGAGGCCGTGGGTTCGATTCCTACCCAGGACAAATATTTGTGTGAAGAGAACGATCATTTGTTCTGTGTGTGGGTGTAATTTTATCTATAATACGTACGTATTTAGAAATATATAAGTATGTTTATCAGTTGTCTAGTACTCATAACACAAGCTCTGCTTAGCTTGGGACTAGACGGCGTTGTGTGATAGTTGTGAATTATTGCATTGCATATTACATACATATGGCAATCTGTAAAACAGCCGTCCCAACCTTTAATACGATGTAAACTTTAACGCCCCAGCAATTACGACGTCTGTAACAATTAAACACGACCATTACCGCACACAAAACGTTAAAACCTCCAAGTTTACATAGCTACAAAAGCTGAAACGTCGAAACAACATAATATTCAAAGGAAAGCGCTGGATTCGCATTAGGAGGTACAATCGTTCGGCGCGGAACAAACCGAATGCGACCGAGGGCCCGGACGTCCGGCGCGTTTAACAATAAAGATTTGAATCCTATACAGGGATATAAGAAGTTTAGTATTTTTTTTTTTGGTAATGTTTTTGGCTTGGATACTAAGTCCTTTAAGCCATGTCTTCATATGGATAGTTAATTAGTTTACAGTTAGAATGTGGGTGCAACACATTCTAATATTTGGCAACAAATGTATCGAGTCAGCCTACAATAAAATTCTCAGCTCCATTTTACCGAGATCGCGCCTGTTCCAATGATTCTATATATTGTCCAGTTGCGCAGACACAATTGAGATATAAAACTACACTAATTTCACATCACAATATCTTCTAGGAATCAATTTGCGAATAATTAAAACAGCCACTGAACTTCACTCGAAATCCCGCTAAAAACTCCAGTTTAATAATATGGAATGGGAAGTTTAGTCATTTATACTAAACAAAAGTCTTTTGAGCTAATTCTATAGACAATGACAGGCGTATGTATGTACAATTTGTAATTTTTCTATTGTACACTATAAAAAAATACAGTAGGAGAAATGCTTCTTTTTATTTTTCCTAATGAACCTTCTGTATCTTTCAATTACAGTATCTTTTCGTCTAAGCCTGAGGGTAAAATTCGGGATCAAACGCAGTCCTGGCGTTACCGAGTGTTGTAAAAAGTGACAAGTAGAGGTGCGTTTCCATTGGCACGGAGCTGGGCCGAGTAGAGAGGAGCGGCCCATTAGTTGGCCAATCACAGTGCTTGAAATTTCCACACCACAACAGTGGTGTTTCCACTGTTTAAGTAGAGCGGTATGGAGCTAAACGGACTTTCAAATGAAATATTAATGAACACGTGGCCAAAAGCCAAACTGATCGGATTCGAGCGGGCTGTGGTGCCGAATGGTGGGCACGAAGGTAGCTCAATCCGATCACCCTGCTCCGCTTCACGGTGGAGCATACGGTAGAGGTGTACCCCGCCTCGGCAGAGCACCGACGTGTTCTCGTGGGGGCGATTGGCGGCAGTGATCTCTCGCGCCGGGCATTGGTACAGGCCATGTTCCTCTCCTTCATATCTCCCGCTCCGCCCAAGATTGGGTTATGTCATTAGATGATGTTTCCACCCAAAAAAAATGACCCTGCTCCGCTTCAATAAAAATTTTTTTTCAGTGTTAAAACTTAGTTTTTTAGGGTTTCGTACCTCAAAAGGAAAAAACAGAATCTTTATAGGATCACTTTGTTTTCCATCTGTCTGTCAAGACCCTTTTATCTCGAGAGTACGTGGAGATATCAAGTTGAAATTAAATCCATTTACTCAAGACTGTGGTCCCTTGAAGCTGTAAAAAAATCAAACTACCGAGTTAACGAAAAATAAAGATACAGCTGTTTATGTTGCAAAAAACGTATATTTCGACACTCTCAAGGGAATCAAAATTCATAGGGTACTTTCCGTTGATCTAGAATCCTAAAATTTGGCATGAAGCAAGGTCTCATGGCACAAGTAAAGGAAAAAATCTGAAAATTGTAAATTTATAGTAACGTCACAAAAAAAAACTTTTTTTTGCGATTCGGGAATTGAATTGTTTTCATAGGTAAGTTTGTACGGAAACCTCAGTACGCGAGTGCAACTCGCACTTGCCCAGTTTTTTAATAAATAAACTAATTCTTGCCTGTGATCTCACCTGGTGAAAATCAGTGATGCAATTGTTGATGTTGAAGCGCACTATTTTATTAAGGGTCTATTCACTCTAGCCTTGAAGACACCTAAATTATAATCAGACGGGAAGACCGCTGTACGCGATATAAAGGACGAGTTCACCTCGTCGTTTACTGTATTGTAGAAATAGTTCCATGAAATCTTAGGAATAATAACAAAGGTGTGGCTATGTTATATGCCTGTACCGGAATAAACCTGTTTCACTGGTGCTTTTTTTTTCGGTGGGAAAATCATCCAGTGATGTCCCCCGCGCTTGGGCGGAGTGGGAGACAATTACTGACTTAAAACCCACTCCTGCTCTTCGTTGCCTTTCGTACCAGGGCCGAGTCTTCCTTTCAAAATCAGACCCTTGGCCCGAGTAGACTTCGACCCGGCTGGGCCCCTACAGTTGCTGACATCTCCTTGAGGCACGCGTCGAACAGTACGCGCCGTCGACGACTTGGGCTCGGTCCGGACGGTTACCGGACGGCCGGACGGGGAGCTACCCATTGCTGGCCGTCCGTAAGCCCGCGCCTACGGTGGGCGGAAATCGGAATCGGAATCCCGGCGGCGATTGGGGCGTGATAAATGATAAATGATATTTATTTTGTAAATAGGTTTCAAAAACACTTTTACACGTCAATTTTTTTTTTGTTATTTTTAAACTAGATGAGGACCGTTGTCTCACGCGATCGGCCATCTAGCAAAGGCTAGCATTACTGCTTCGCAGAAGGAGGCGACCTCCTGCCACTCCTCCTCGCTCCGAACCATGGCCTGTACCAAGGTCCAGTGCGAGAGATCGCCGCTGCCGATCGCCCCCACGAGGAGACGGCGCTGCTCTTCCCAAGCGGGGCACACCTCCACTGTGACCTGTTTCACTGGTGCTAGAAGATCTTACATTAGTTTTTGAACGAAAATAAAACTCATAACAATATTTAACATTCAGTCTCGAAGTAGTGGGAAAGAAAATGATTATTTTGTTATATTCCAACAGTCACAATAAGTAATTACATATTTTGAAACTGTATTTTTTTTTCACTTAATTCTCTAGTTACACACATGATTTTGCGTCAGCACAATTAATAATTGGGTTAAAGTCGAGGTTGCGTTAATACTGAAGAGGTCGATTAATATGAAATATTAAGAAAAAAGATGGTCAGTGCACTGAAATTTTGACTTAGTAGCAAACAGTTATACAGAAGTCTGGCCTTGACTATGACGCTCTAGGAGACACAATGGAAACACTTGCCACTTTTCATTGCTCTTTTCCGCTCTACTATGCTCAGCTCCGCTTCAGTGTAAACTCACCCTTAATTTTTGCCATCGCCACACATGACGGCAGTGGGAAGGTAACGTTTAGGGGTGCTGTGTCCCTGCTCTCGCTGGGAGGAAAGGTTACTACATATGGACCCGATTTAGGAAAAAAAAAATGTAAGCGACAGCGTCCGATTTTTGCAGGAATCGCATAAAAGAAAGAAAGAAAATTGCTTGGCGCCTTAAAATTAAAGGAAAAGTGTACTGCATAATGCCAAAAGGGCCTCACTAACTGATGTTGCTTTTCAGTTGTAGCCTACGTGTGCTATATGTTGGAAAACACATAATACTTATATTAAAAAAAAATGATTTCCTCTTCCCTTATTAAAAACAATTATATCCTACTATTGTGTCGCAGGCTATATCCCTAATATCTAACACTTTGGCTGCGCTAAATTATCAAACGAACAAACGAAGTCTTCGTTTATACCGCGTACATCGAGGGACTGGAACAATGTGCCTCCGCAGCAGGCAAATTGTTCCAGTCCCTCGATGTGCGCCTAAATTATAGTTGGTCTTCCCGTCCAACTATAATTTAGGTGCCTTCAAGGCTAGAGTGAATAGGCTCTTCATAAACTAGTGCGCCTCACCATCAATGATTGCATCACTGCTTACCATCAGGTGGGTCGCAGTCAAGCACTGGTTTATATCAAATAAAAAAAAAAAACGATATAAGTATTTGCAGATAAATGGAAAATGATTCCATAGGCAGGTCAGGTATACTGTGAAGGTTATTGATGTACATATTGTTTGTATTTTTTTAATTGTTTTTGCTTTAGTTACTTGCATTACCTACAATTGGTTGTTTAACCGTTGTAATTAATAGCATATAGCATAATCAGCCTTTTTAATGTTCCCACTGCTGGGACTCCGGACCTCCTCTCTAGGAGAGGGAATGGGCAGTAATCCACCAAGTGGGCCCAGTGCGGGTTGGTGAATGTCACATGTCTTCGAATTTTTGGTAGAACCAAAAATTGGACATGCCGGTTTCCTCACGATGTTTTGCTTCACTGTTTTGAGAGCAGTGGTGATGAAATAACTTACAGAAAGTAATGCGCTTGGTTGGGTTTTAACCCGCGACCTACAACACGTAAGTTGGGGCCGTTACCACTCGGCCAGCACTGCTCTCCAATTGTTGTTATTGTAATTAATATAATAAATTCATTAGTGACAATACCTTTCTAAAAAATATGATTTGTTAAACATGCAACTATTGCATAAAATAAAACTGAAAACATTAAGAATTAATTATATAAATTGAATACAAATGAATTGAAGTTAGATGAAAATATTTAAAATAAATTAAAATTATATAAATTAAAATAGAATAAAATAAAATAAGTTATTGTAAAATGAAATTGAAAACTTTAAAAATAAATTCGAAAAGTCAAGAGTTTTAAAAGTCACAAAAGCATAAAACACATTAGAATGTTATAAGGTTGTAAGGAGTGTAAAAAAATCTCCTAAACCTTTTTGATCAGACAAGTTACTTTTTACTACTATTAGAATTTCCTTTAGTCATCAAATTCAATTAGTGTGCATTCCAGAATATCAACCTCTACTAAATAACCAGCAAAATGTTTAACTAAATTCATAACTCCATTTCTCGAAATGGTCTGGATGAGAAGCTTACCCGGCAATCCCATCAATATCCTATAAAACACGTCCGGACCGCATGGCTGTCGGCCACAGAATAAACATTTAATTCAATTTCAACTCTTCGCGACAAGGATTATTCGACTACCCGCGTTTTGTTATTTTTATTTTATTCACAGAAATTGATTTGCAGATTTTGATTGTTGATTTTTTGGTCAAATGTTTGTTTGTAGATTTGATTTTTAATGGAATATTTTTATGGAGGTCTGTTAATAACGTTTTGAAACGGATTTTGGTTTGTTATTGTTTTTAGCGAAGTTTTGTGAAGTGAATGGATTGTGTGAAAAGAGAAATGAAAGGAAAAAGAAAAAGGAGTTACCTATTGATATCGTGACGAGTGATAGGACAGAAATGAAGAAAAAACGTGTTGCGTCGACCTTAAATAAAACGGGACAAGGGCAGGAAGATGATGATTATTTTTAGTGAAGCTGAAAGTTGAGTATTTTTTATTGACTTAAAAAGGAGGAAATTGGTGTTAGTTTATTGGTTCAATTATAGTCTAAGGGCTCAATTACACACTAACACCACTTTCAATGTTAAACGTATTGTCTCAGTCCTAAACCAATTTATCGAATTGGTTTAAATTTAGTTACGTAGAGAAGACCAAACATGTAATTGATTTCCATTTTACATCAGTTTTATTTATACCATCGATGGATTGGATTAGCAAAAACAACAAACATTACTTTCGAAGCTGACTGGCCTGTTGGTCTAGTGGTTAGTAGCCCTGACTGCTATGCCGGAGGTTAGATTCCCATCTAAGACAAAATAATGTTTGTGTGAAGAGCACGATCATTTGTTCTGTGTCTGGGTGTAATATATTCAATCGAAATAATGATATAAGCGTGTTTATTAGTTGTCTAGTACTCGCAGTACATGCTAGGGTTGCCAACTTTTTTTTACAAGAAATATAAACAGTCATTTTTAAAAACTTCATTCTACAATTAAAATAAATGAGGACCTTCGATTCATTCTCAAACTTTATTATTGTGATTTGATAAAAAAAAAGTAATGTGAGCGTCTAAGTGTAACACTTACGAGCATAGTGACGAGCATTTTGATGCTGAAACAGTATTTTGTATACTTTGTTTTTGTTGAACAGTAAAAAGTATAATGTAGTCAAAAACAGTATAATACTGTTTTTAACAGTATAGTGGGCAACCCTAGTAGAAGCTCTGCTTAGTTTGAGACTAGATGGTGTTCTCTGAAACTTGTGGAAAATAAAAAGTTGTTTTTTGACCTAATCCATTCATTTTTAAAGCAAAAAGCTATATTGTAAACTCTTAATAAAACTTTTAACGTTAAAATGACCAAACTCATTTAATTTTATACCCTATAAACTTCGTCGTTCATCTAACCAAGCTTTTTCAGCAATTACAGTTTTTTCTGGCACGACTAGCTTAGGAATTGTTTACGCCGTAGTTGCCATGGTAACCAACTAATTAGCCTTCTCGAGGTATCGATTTTGGTTGGTCACTGACCGAATGCAGTAATTTCTTTGCCCTTATTTTTAAAAGACTTATGTTTTTTTCCGTTGACGGGAAATTTGTCGGATATTTTTGACGTGTTCTGTCCGACGTGAAATTTTTCAATATTTTTTTATAAGATGAGATGATTTTTAGGTTTCCGTACCTCAAAAGGAAAAAAACGGTCCCCACACATCAGTGCCGTGTCAGAGACGGGGCAGAAACGTGTCCGTGGCGAGACCTGGCATCCATATCCCGTCAGAGGTTGACGCACGTCAGTGACGTGACAGGCCGACGCCTTCCCTTACTTCATTCTGTTTCCTTGCCTGAGTATGAGCCTAAGTGTAATATGCCCAAAATTTTGACATATCTTCGCAGTTTGATTTTCGTCCGATCTCATTCCATATTTGGTTTTTATACTTGTAATCCATATATTTCGGATAAGACAAGTTGTACAATACGCTATATAAGTGTACAGTCTCTATCAATAACTCATCATTCATTTTTACCTAGTATAAACTCGACAATCTGAAAGGAAAAATTATCAAAACGGGCACGCCAGGCGTGGAATCGGAACGCTTGCACATGTCCCGGTGTCGGCCCTGACACTGACGTTCCGTTGCCGGCACTAGCACGGATATGTGTGATCGTGTTCATAGAAAAACCGATATTTTTTTAGACTCCTGATGCAATACGTTCCTGAAGATTAAGCTGCTAGTAGCAACTAGGAAAATAAGTATGCATTAACTCTACCTCTGCTTTCCTCTCGACGGCACACCGGCGTTATAACCACTTTGTTCTCGAGTACAACTTCTCTGAATATTCAGGTGGGGTCAGCCGTACCCTGGTCAAGGGTGCCGATTAAGATACATTATGCAACGCTAGATGAGATCACGTGATTGCGTGCTCAGATACATTTTGGAATGACTGACAGCAAAACAGATAGACGGATCTGGTAAACATGTCTAAAAGTTTTTCTGCATTGTTGGTGGGATGGTTTACGAATCTTAAAGAACTAATAGTGTGTTCCATTCTATCTACTGACAGACTGGCCTGTTGCTCTAGTGGTTAGTGGCCCTGACTGCTATGCCGGAGGTCGTGGGTTCGATTCCTACCCAGGACAAATGTTTGTGTGATGAGCACGATCATTTGTTCTGTGGCTGGGTGTAATTTATCTATATATGTATGTATTTATAAATATATAAGTATGTTTATCAGTTGTCTAGTACCCATAACACAAGCTCTGCTTAGCTTGGGACTAGACGGCGTTGTGCGATAGTTGTGGAATATTATTATTTCGCTTATTCATTATTATTTTCTTTCTTATCTCCTTTCTTTTTTAATAAGGTCATACTCAGAAAAAGTGTACATTTTATTAAATTGGTATTTAAACTGATAGGTAACGATACTGAGAATCTCCGTCACGAAACTGATAACATGAAGTACAGTGCACGGATTGGGTGAATATAACACATGATCTTATTTAAATTAGTTAAAAAACAGAAACTTCTATTCTCTACTAGTAATAACATAGGATTAACCAGACCTACATTTTTATAGGTTAAAGCGCCGTTTACGTTTTTTAATTTAACTCTCTCTAGATGCTTCCGCATTTCTTCCTAATGAAATGGATTTTGTTTTAGACTCTCTCATTATATTATTTGTTTTTCGGCATTTGACACAGGTGTCATGGTGTTTTACTAAATCGAATATGAGGGGTTTACGTGGATTTTTTGAGTGAGGTGGGAAATCAACTAATGACTTTTACGGACTATAATCTCTCCTATGTTACGTGTTATACTTTTCCGCATGGCCCTAGCAGGCCACGGCCCTGCTAGGCCCTTACGGTTTGCTTGCATTAAATCTAAGTTATACTTAATTCTAGTTAAAACTGCACTCACTTCTCTTAATTCTTTATGGTACACCATAAAAACGAGATATAGAGTTCATGTAGGTTCATAGGCGTGCTTAACTCAACGTTGAGTTTTCTTCCAGCAAACCATTGAGCGATAAAAAGAAATCACAATAGAGGATAGGATCCAGTGTACGATTTTAAAATTACAAAAAATATAAACGAAATAATACATTAACATACCTACTGTTGCATAAAGCTTCAATAAATAAATAATTATGTACTATGTCCAAAGAAAAGATGGATGGATTGTGTGGAAAGTGATATGAAAGAAAAGGGAGTTAGTGATAGCGTGACGTATGACAACACAGAACGGAAGAGAAAACCGTGTTGCGCCGACCCCAAATAAAACGGGACAAGGGCAGGAAGATGATGATATGTACTATGTCATTGAGAAGGGAAATGCTCTATAATTTCCTCTTGAAGACATCCAGAGTAGGGCTGTCACATAAAGAGTGTGGAAGAGAGTTCCATAAACGCACTGCAGTGACAGAAAAGGAAGCATCATTTCTGATTTTCCTATTTATTTTTTGTTGATCATTTGACGTCACGTCACTTGTGCAGCCAACATTATTATGCTGACCATACACAATTCAGCATTAAAGGTAATTGGTAAAGATTTCACTGACCTTGACAAATATTCCTTTGAAACTTAACTTCTCAGAGTAATTATAATTATTTATATGTACACGTTCACTTAATACGGGTTATTACGACGTTTAGGTCGTATGTGTACTTATCTTGACGTCGGATCTGAAAAGTTACGGCTAATATAATATATATAAATATATTCGGCCTCATAATGTTCCCACTGTTGGGACTCAGGCCTCCTCTCTAGGAGAGCCATGAGCCGAAATTCACCACGTGAGCCCAGTGCGGGTTGGTAGATGTCACATGTCTTCGAATTTTTGGTCCTAGTACATGCCGGTTTCCTCACGATGTTTTCCTTCACTGTTTTGAGAGCAGTGGTGATGAAGTAAATTATACAAAGTAACATAAAACACTCAACTACAAGCCTCGAGTAGGCTACGCCTCCGATTTCTTTATTCTGAAGTCATCTCAATGCTCAGTCACGAGGTCAGAACAAAGGAATAGGAGGCGTTCAACGAAAAGAGAATCGAAACGAAACGGTTGTAACTTGACTAGGGGGGCAGAAGCTTTGAGCCCTTTCCATTGCTCTTTAGATGACTTTAAACCTTGAGATGAAGCCCATTGATAAGGAACCACATTTCAGAGCTGTATGTCATCATTAGCAACCAGCACTGGTCATTGGCGTTCGTCTGGTGACACTGTGGTGTGTCGGATGAGAAAATGCTGCCCAGCCGAGTCAGTTTCGACGATTGACCTCTTTCTCGAAGTAAGACCTATCGGCCCCGTCAATCTTGAGGCGTATATAATGTTTATTTTTTAATGATTGTCGCTTTTTAGGGTTCCGTGCCCAAGAGGTGCCCACTGAACCCTATTACTAAGCCTACACTGTCCGCTCCGTCTGTCCATCCGTCAGTTAGCGGACTGTATGTCATAAACCGTAAGGGTGAATAGTATAGTAAGAGGTAGAGAGTTGAATTTTTCACAACATGTTCATTTCTATTTCCGCTATGACACCCATACAAGATAAAGTTATTTTATCGGCGATTTTTGCTCGATTTTAAACTTAGTACAGAACACTTCGTTTGCCAGTCTAGCTCGAACTTGGCCAGTTTTTATTATATTTATGTTGTGTGTATCCGGTGACTGTTGCCAAATAAAAATTATTTCCAGTTTTCCGGTATTTTACAGGTTGCATTTTGGAGAATGAGCGCGGGAATTGCATGACTTGATTCCGCCATCTCCTTTCTACCATTGGACAACCCGACGTACGGCGAGTTTCCACGGACTAAGCGTTTCGCTTCGTCGTTTATACCGCGTACATCGAAGGACTGGAACGATTTGCCTGCTGCGGTCTTCCCGTCCAAATATAACTTAGGTGCCTTCAAGGCTAGAGTGAATAGGCTCTTAATAAACTAGTACGCCTCACCATAAATTATTGCATCACTGCTTACCATCAGGTGGGATCGCAGTCAAGCACTGCTTTAGGTATATCAATTTAAAAAAACAAAAATTGAGAAAATGCTACAGGTACTCCATTCTCAATAACATTAGTCATAATAATTATAGACAAAGCTTTTTTTACTGTCCGTTCAACCGATTTTGACTTCTACTCCGTAGACAAAGGGATGGGATTAAAAGCAAAAAACCGGGCAAGTGCGAGTAGGACTCGTGCACTGAGGGTTCCGTATAAACTTATCCATGAAAACTAAGAGAGTGAGAGTGTCAAAATATACGTTTATTGCAACATAAACGGCCGTGTCTTTTTTTTCCGTTAACTCAGAAGTTTGATTTTTTCACAACTTTGAGTGACCGCAGTCTTGGGTAATGGTTTTAATTTCAACTTGATATCTTCACGCGTTTCCGAAATAAATTGTCTTAACACAGTTTTTTCATTTGTGGTACGGAACCCTAAAAAAAGTGTTTACGACACTAACTAGCCGTCATTTGTCCTGTCACCAACGCAATAAAAATCAAAATCCGTTGTACAGACAGTAAAAAAGATTTTTTAATGTCTAATCTTACTGCGAATGGAGTATAGGTATATTGATAGATTTGATAGCATTTTGTTTTTCAGTGTATTGTTGTAGGTACATATGTATTACAGTGTAAATTGCTGGCATTGAGACCTGATGACTGTAATTATGAGTTAATTTTCTACTCCGCTAGCTCGGACGTGTCGAAAGAGTAATGGAGGAAGCTATGACGAAAATGGTACTTAATTACTGATCAACATAGGTTATAGGAATTGTTCCATTTTTTACGCTCAGTTGGTCACGTGCAAGTCGTGATGGTAATATGTCTGTCTATTATATCTACCTATAGATTTGCGATTAATGGCAGTCTCTGTTTTTTTATTATTTACTAACTTTTTCCTGCGTCTTCGCTCTAGTGTTTACCCTTTATTTATACATATTAGCTGCTGCCAATGGCTTTGACTGTGAAAATGAAAATGGAGATGGGAGATGGGATGTGGGGTTGAAGCGCGTGTAGCGACATCTATGGCGTCACATAAGAACTAATCTTGCATCGCGCAATCAAAGTTCTCCACGCGATTTGAATATATACGACAGCCCAAAATCATCTAACGGGCAGTTGCCCACCAGATATAACATCCGTCTGGTCGGAGGATCCTCCCTATTCAACAGAGGTTTGCGGGACTTTACTCTCCGTTCCACATACCTCCAAACGCGTGCCGGGCTTTTACTGACTAAAACCCAGCAATGTAGGGAACATTTACTCTTTGCGATCTAAGGCCAGCAGACTTTTTCAAACGGTCCCGCAGCCCGATGTGATCGACGACAAAGTTTAAAAGTAACTTATGATTGCTAATCAGGAAACAGACTTCGGCAGGAATTTGCTGACATCTCCTTGAGGCGCGCGTAGAACACTATACGCCACATATTGCTCGCCGTCCGCAAGCCAGATCGCAGATCGGAATCCCGGCGACTGAGGCGTGAAGGGCGTATCCTCGCGCGTACGACCGCCTGCCACTCTTCCTCGCTCCGAACCATGGCCTGTACCTACCAAGGCCCGGCGTTAGAGATCACTGCCGCCGATCACCCCCACGAGGTTTTAACCTGAGTTACCACACTAATAGTGTAGTATTATTATACTACACTACTTTTTATTTATTTATTTATTAAAACTTCATGCAACATAAAGGTACAAAGGCGGACTTAATGCCTTAGGTATTCTCTACCAGTCAACTAAGGGTAGTGAAGAGAAAACATGGCAGGTGCATAAAAAAAAGGAAAGAATAATAAGAATGCATGGGATCAATTGTATATATACATAAAATAAACATACATACATATTTAATATAATATAAACCTACGTATATTTATATATATATATTATTTATATAAGGAAACATGAAAGGATTACACTGTAACTGTGTACTGTACTTACCAATATACTGTAATTTATATTTTTGGTGTACAATAAAGAATATATCTATCTATCTAATAATTAGAAAGGCAAAAGCTCGTATGTGTTTGGTAATTCTTCACGCTCAAACGGCTTTAAAGATTATAACGGATATAGGATTTTTTGTAAATATTTATTAATCTCGGGTGTATGATCTATTAGGATTTTTTTTTTACTATCACGCGAGCAAAGCCTCGGAAAGCACATAAAGCCGTTGGTTGTCATTTGTAGATTTTCAGAAAGTTTGAAGTCTGACTGTCAGTCTATCCAAGGAGTTTCCTATGAAAAACGCGATTATTGCCAAGCTAAGTGGGTAAAAGTTTAGAGAGATGATGATGACGACGTGGGCGAAGCCACTGGTAGCTGGCGCTGTATAGAACATATATCGTAAATACCTTTCACGATGTAATTAAAAAATAAATTAAAAAGCGTTCCTATCGAACAGTGATTTCACCGAGCGCAAGCGCAAATTGTTTTTATCATTAACAAAATTTCGAATTTCGAAGTCAGAATGTTCGGAAAGTAAAAAAAAATTACAACCGACTTGTGGGCAAGGTCAATCTTACCGGAATAAAAATACTTGGCAGAAAGTAAAGTACAGTGAGAAGGTAGTGCCCAAGGGAACTTACTTTTGGGATAAAAAGTATCTTAAGTGTTTGGAGGTATGCGGAACAGAGAGTAAAGTCCCGCAAAGCTCCTTTGAAAAGGGAGGATCCTCCGACCAGACGTGATGTTATGTCTGGTGGGCTACTACTGCCCGATAGATGATTTCGGGCTGTTCTATATGTTCTATAACGCGCGGAGAACTTTTGATTGCGCGATGCAGGATTAGTTCTTATGTGACGCCATAGATGTTGCTACAAGTGTCCAAATCTAGCTAGGCTAGGGGGGCAGCTGTTTGAGTGTATAGAAGTAACAAACATACATACAGATACACACTCACAGACTTTATAATACTAGTGATAACTCCATTTGCGTTATTGCAGTACAACAACGCGTTCAGGATGCTGGCGGGGCTGCCGCGGTTTTGCAGCGCGTCGGTGATGTTTGCTGAGGCAAGGATTGATGGCTTTTATGCCTTAATCCGAAAGCGGTCTGCCTCGATCCTGAAGCGAGTGCGTGCCAGCTCCCACGGCATCTTGAGCGTGTTGTGCGGTAGGTGGGATTGTCTAATGCGTCAATGGATCGGACTTCATACATCTACGAGTATGTATTATATACTGCGTGGATAGTGTGATGTTCGATTGCAGATCATAATTAATATATTTTTAAAGATACAAACATTAATTTTAAGTTTTTTACTAACACTATCGATTCACTGTGTCTGAAAAATAAATGTTGTTGTTGTTAAGATAAGATATTTGAACTAATCATTTTTACTGTGAATTCAACTGATTTCGGCTTTTATTGCGTTTGTACTGTGATTGAATGTATTGAATCTTAAAGGCTAGATGGTGAGACAAGTTAGTCATGAAACAATGCTTAAATAACCCTGGATCGAAACAACTGGAGGTTTTTTTTGTGTGGGAAAATCATTCGGGCGTTTATTCTGCACGAATCCGGTGCAGGAACCACCCGAACTTACTATGTCCGATGAGGACTTGCGTCATTCGGAAGGTAAGGACGCCGTGTTGCTTTTCCAGCCACTACTCAAAGAGGGGACTTACCACCTTAATTATGGCATGCCCAAAACCACTGGAGGTAATGAGGTCTTTACCCAGCAGTGATATGATAAGCACTGGCTATCAGTAACTAGAAACTGTTCAATTATGCTCGTTAGATGCAATATTATGATTTCACAATCACAAAACACACGGAAATACATTATAATTACTCACGAATTTCATAACAAGGCCTACCGCCGCACATTTAGGCTCAATATTGGCCTTTAATTGATCAAATTGATGAGTATTTTAAGCCCTGTACTTGTAATATTTAATTGAACAAAATAATGTTTAAATGCGCTTTATCATTTCCGGACATCGTGAAACAGTTAATAAAATTTACATCAAAGCAATTGACAAACAAGGCCGTATATTTGTTGTTACATTTGTGTTTCATCAACTTCCTATCCTTGTTCCGTTATTTAGGTATAGAACAATAAGATTTTTTAAGAACCTTGGGAGCACTGAATTCACTCATAGATGCCCTGAGCAAACTGAAAAGACACATTTGTTTCTGGAGGTAGAATGAAGGCAGCCAAGTAATAAGTGCAGAAACCAGACCACAAAGATACATAAGATTTTTCTTCCATTCAGTCCTGTCAACCGTCACTTACCTTGGTTTTGTAATTAATAGTTTTTTGTTTGTTTTTACTTTCTCCCGTTTTACTTTCTTTCTTTCATTTCCCGGGCTGGTGGTATACCTGTCAGATGTCACGCATACTATCCCTCATGTTATGAGGAATGTTGTTAGAGTTATTACTTACTAGCTATTGCCCGCGAATTCGTCCGCGTTAAGTTATATGTATATGTATAAGCGTGAAAGCATAGTAGACAGACAGACAGAGTTACTTTCGCATTTATAATATTATAATAAATAAATAATAATATATAATAATAATATAATAAAGTATAGATTATTATTATTATTTCGTTCATTCACTAGTATAAACATATCAATTATATTTTTAAGTATTTCAATAAAAAAAAAAAATAAAAAAAACATTTTAAAATATAAAAAATAGTGTCCCACTGGTATCGGGAACAGGGTCCAAGCTACCGGTGATCAGGGCTCCAGAGAAAGGAACCTCCTAATAATACGAGCCGTGTCCAGGAGTACCGCTTTCTGAATCAAGCCCTTGATCCAGTCGCCTAACGCGAGTCTATTATTGCTATTATTATTTTATTTGGCAGAAAAGACGCAAACTTGAGACTAACATACATAACAGATTACTTTCTCCTTGTTATGGTTTGATGTTCTGTAACCAGAAATTGTATTACTGACACTCAAGGTCGTCTAACAATGTACTTTCTTTTCTTTCCTGTGGGATGGTGGTTTACCCTGGTGACCTGAACCTCAGGTTTATTCAAAAAACATATTCCAGGCACCAGACTCATAAAATAGTGGAATATAGTCTTTAAGTCACATTGTTACCTGTAAAAAACCTATTGTGAAAAGAGAATAAACGAATTGAATTGACTTACGAGTAGTGGTGATCCAATGGTACCGGCCCCGACTCGGCACTTTATTTTGTGTGATTTACTTCATCATCACTGCTATCAAAACGGTGTAAGAAAACATAGTAAGGAAACCTACATGTGCTAGAAACAAAATTCGAAAACATGTGACATCCGCCAACCCGCACTAGGGTCGTGTGGTCCCAATCCCGCTCCAAGAAAGTCCGAGTCCCAGCAGTGAAAATATTATATAGCTGATTTTTAAAAGTAGATTTAATTATTATATTGAATTTAAAAGTACTCTAATACAATACACATCTAAATAAAATTACAATTCAGAGTCTACTCCTTATATATTTTTTAAAATTTGTATTTGAATAAAAAAATTGGGTCTAATTTTCATAAAACAATAAAAAGTCGATGAAAAAAGATCTACAGGGCATGAGAAGTGTGTAGCGGTCTGAAAGGATAGCAGATGACCCCTCCAGCCGACCATTTCAATTAGGCATACGATGCACTAAACAACCTGTATAAGAGAAAAACCGAGAATTTTAAAGATTCGTGACACCAGTGCGATACTGGAGCGGTTCGCCAGTAAGAGATAAAAACGTCTAAATAGTTTGAAAAATATGATGTAATCTACTGGAATTGAATAATTTTATTATTGTTTTCTTTTCCTTTTGGGACTGAAAAAATCTTAAATCTGTGGCAAGTTTTAGATATCATGGATATCATCTTGTAAAAGCCATTTTTAGCTTAATAAAAACCCACTAGTTAGAGATGGTTGGTTGTAGCATTGTTCGATAGGGCTTCCGTTGTGACTCGCCGTGCTGCTTCCCTCAGAGTGTGAAAAGTTATTTGATTTAAAGAAGGAAAGAAAATCTTTTTATTTGCCGGAAAAGACGCAAACTTATAACTAACATATTGCAAACATTTTCCATGACAAAAACATAATTAAAAATAAAATATATGCGCTACATCCGATCGAAACGACCGTACGCTCAGCATAATGCCGTGTGCTCAGCAAAATGCGACGAGTCCACAGCGCTGGTTTTCAGCGTGGGCCGGTGACGTTATCGACTAACAGCCAGTTTCTTCATCAAAAGTAACAGCCAAAGTAACGTCATAAAGTAAAAGTAACGGTCAAATTAGTTTCTTCACAATTTTAACTGTTGGTTTAACTGTTACTTTTGCCTTTAACTTTTACTGCTCAATAAGGGGCTGTTAAAGCTAAAATCACTGTCATTTTGACAAAGCTATAGGTTATATAGGTTTCATTGTATTTATTTCTAAAATATTTTAGTACTAAAATGTTATCACGAACTTCGTCCAGTGAAAGTTCAAGTTCATCAGACGATGAACTTATCGTTAGTTATTTAACGCGTAGGCGTAAAAAGTTTAATATTCGCAAAGATCATTTTTTGATGCGCTGATTTTCTATTCGATACAGAATTTCAAAGGAAACAGTTACATACCTCAGCCTATTGTTACAAGATGAACTGACGCCAACCACAGAAAAGTAAGTTTATATAATTATTGTTGGTTTTACGATTTTATGCAACGGGATCAATGCAACAAGTAGTGGGCGATATAGCTGGCGTACATAAAAGTACAGTATGTAAATGCGTTTTCAAAGTATCTCACGCTATAGCTTCTTTAGCTGGGATGTTTATACAAATGCCAAGAAATGAAGAACTTGAAAACATATCTTGTCAATTTTATGAGATAGCCAGATTTCCAAAAGTAATTGGAGCTATTGACTGTACCCATATAGTAATTATATTAAAATTATATCACCTGGTAAGTAGTATTTATTGCCAACCTACACTGTCACTACTATCATTTCCTAGGATAAATAGTACCTATCCTGTTTTAATCGAGGATATGGTCTGTGCCTCTGTATTTCAAAACAAATCCTAACACAATAAAACTAGGTTGGGTTTTGCGGGTTTGCTAATAATAAAGACAACATACCTGAAAAGCTCCATATTAATGTACATATATTATGTTATTATTTATCAATTCAATTTCAACAAAAACATTTTTTTTTTTATGGCAATTGAGCCGGTTTCGACTATTCTGCCAGTGTCACGTTGGGAATAAAAAGATTCGTCCGTTTAAAAAGAAATGACATTTGACTTTTGGCACTACTTGACAGTGGATATTGCGATGTTGTCATGGGTAAAAAAAGCTCCCCACGTTTTTTTGGGGTAATTATGACGTTTTTGTTGTGGTAACTCAATTGACTTTTAGTTTAACTGTTACTTGGATGAAGAAACACATTTGCTCTAATATCAGTAATGGTCAAGTAAAAGTTAATACTTTTACTGATAGTTTTAGTTGTTGATGAAGAAACTGGCTGTAACAGACGATTAACTAATGACAACAGATTGCAAGTTATACCAACTACTTGATAGCGTAAAGAATATTGTGTGTGTGTGTGTGTGTGTGTGTGAATATCTCAAAATACATTTGTCTCAAATCAAATAAAAACGACACTCAACCGTAAAACGTTGTAATTACGTCATTATCTCCGAACCTATAACTTTTCCATCACTTAAAAAACACTTCTATCATATTATATTTAGGTACAATAATATGAATGTTTGTTTATATGTGTGTGTGTACTTGTTTGTTCCTCCATCACACACAATCGGCTAAACGAATTTGGATTAATTTGGCACACCACTAGACTATGTCCTGAAATAGCACACAGAATACTTTTTTTGTCCTTGGAGTATCTTTCTTCGCGAGAAAAACCGTTAGCCAACGGTTTTGCCGAGATATGAAACTTCCCATACAACGCAGAAGAGCACCTGCCGATAAACATACAATATTAAATCACCATTAAACATCAGTTGCATAATTACTACCATATTATCACTAAATAACTTATCATTAAAAGTTATCTTCAAAAAATCACTCATCATTTTCAACCTAAAGCATTTTGCCTCAAGGTTGAGGTTAAAGTGAGAATGTTTGCGGCGGAGTTAGGTCGTTTAGTGACTGAACAGTGATTGGTTCGTGATCGTGCTGCATTGCACAGCTCAAGATGACCTTCAAACACTCACGCGCAGTTTCGTACAGTCGATTACAACAGTGTTGGGGGATTTTAATTGTGCAGTTTTCTGTTTTGTACTCCAGTTTCTTAATCTAGAGTCATCGCATAGTGCCATTTTGATGAAAAATGCTTTATTCTTCAACTAAAATTAATACTATTTCTGCCAGCCTTTTGGGCACTTCCTTCTACCTATATTTGGTGTGTGTACTTTGAAAACTAAGGTGAAGTAAGCTGTCATCCCTACATTTATGACACAGAAAATAAAAAATAAACATTTTATTTGGCACACATTTTTTTTTTAAGGTTGGAAAATCATCTAATGACAAATCTCTCTCTAGGGCGGAGCGGGAGATAGTGTCAGACTTTTACTGACTAAAAACCCACTCCTGTCCCTTCATTGCCTTCGTCCCAGGTCCCCGGGTTTCGTTTCCACACTACCCATGGCCCCAGTAGGCTTCGACCCTGCTGGGCCCCTACGATTTGCTGACATCACCCTGAGGCGCGCGTGGAACAATACGCGCCGTCGACGACTTGGGCTCGGTCCGGACAGTTACCGGACGGTCGGACGGCGAGCCACCCATTGCTCGCCGTCCGCAAGCCTGCGCCTACGTCGGCCAGAAATCGGGATCGGAATCCCGGCGGCGGTTGGGGCATGAGGACCGTTGTCGTTGCCTCACGCGTTTGGCCGCCTCCTTTGCTAGCATAACTGCTTCGCAGAAGGAGGCGAGAGCCTGATTTGGCACACATAGAATCATCATTTAGAAACTTAAGATTTAAAAAAAAAAAACACATCAGCTATATTTTAACGATTACATTTTTTCAGCATTGACCGGCTGTATTTCGGCTAAAAACCAATAGTAGGTACCTACTACTATCATATTGTATTGTACAGTTATGAAAATAAACTAATAATAATGATAAATTGCATACCCATTACCCACCATGACAATAAATTAGGGACTTCTAAGAAAGAAGTCCATTACAAACTAATTTCTGCAATCACAACACTAAAACTTTTCAAAACTCTCGGAGAGCCCAAATCGAAAAACTTAAATGTCTAAAATGACTTGTCAATTAAGTTAGATCGTTTCACATTAGAATATAGCATTAAGGTTGAAGTTTTGATTCAGCTTAATACTTAGTAAGTTAACTGGCATGAGTTTCAGGAGTTCTCTCATAGTCAACAAGTTTCTAAGTTCATATGCGGTCGGGTGTGTTGTACCCTATGTGAAAGGCTATACGATAATATTGTTGGCGATAAAGAAGCTAGGAAGGCATCAAACAAAAATATTCTGTGTTTAAAAATAGAAGACTATTATATACCGAGCCAGCCTTTAATTAAGGCTACACTACAAAATTGTAAGAATACTGAATCTTTAGCATATATAATGGTGTAAGCTTTGTTGGTTGTCCTTAAGGGGATTCAACTCAACATATATTTTCACTGTTCTTCATACAACCGCTCTTACGTGATTATGATGTTATTACACATTTTTCATTAGATATTTTGCAAACATAGTATCTTGTTGATATCATCTAGGCTTCTATTGAAATCAATTTATAAATTTGTGAAAAACGAATCCAGTAAAGACCTCTGAAAATCTGCTATTTTGCATGAACTTAGACACTTCATAATTTACTCAAAAATTAAAACTTCAATAAAATATTACAATAGACGCCTTGCAAATTTGATCAAAATTCTGATAGACGACAATTTTTTACAAAAAAAAATTAAGGGTTTAAAAAACACTTATTACCTAGAACAAGTTTTGTGAAATATTCGAGTAAATCACGGAATTACCGAATGCTAACAGAATTTTCAGGCGTTATCTCTCTTTTCTCGTGTTGCCTTTTCATCAAACATCGCGTTGGATTGCGTTAGATGAAGTAACAAGCTTTTAAACCATGCTCGATGTTGACGATAGGCGAGTGTAAAAGGACCTTCTTAAATAAATAAATACAGCGGGAAAAGCCATTGAATAAATTTCTTACCTCAAAAAAAGCGCTAAAGGATAATGTTCCATCTCTGTTCATCATTGTACGCAAATGATGGCATGCGGCTAATCTTCACGAGATTGAAAGCAATTGGCGGAATTAAATAATTGTTGTTATACCATTAAATAATTCTGTGTTACGTATTGCACTGAATCATGGAGTTACTGATTCTATTGTGCGGGTTGTTGTTCTTTATTCTGGAGTATTCTTACTAACTAGAACCAATTGGCATGACTTTTCTTTGCAGAAATCATCTAATACTACATATAAAATGATAAACGCATAAATCCTGAGAGTATTATATTCATAATCCATTATAGGAAAAAAAAACTTGATTGCGTCACTAGCGTCTTTGTGTTTGTGCATAGTGTAGATGCTAATATAGATGCGCTACCAATGTAGGGCGCTGATTCCCAATATTATTTACTTACAATAAGGATAAAACTAATTTCTTGGAAAAACACTACCTAAGTCAGTTTAAGTCCAATTTATTACATGAATAATATAATAAAAATTCGTTTATTTTATAAGACACCAATATGGTCAATTTTGTTAGAAGAGTATCTTAAGTGTTAGTAACAAGGAAATAAAAATAAGAACGCAGTGAAGTAGGTATATGAGACAAGATGTGAAGAGAATGGTAGAACAAGGAGTAAACTACCTGACCATTCTTTCCACATAGTGTCTCAGAATAAGGGAGGAAGGACTCTCAATAAATTATATATAGCATAGTATAGTCGGCCTTATAATGTTCCCACTGTTGGGACTCAGGCCTCCTCTCTAGGATAGGGAATGGGCCGTAATCCACCACGCGGGCCCAGTGCGGGTTGGTGGATGTCACATGTCTTCGTATTTGTGGTTCAAGGATATGTCGGTTCCCCTCAAGATGTTTTCCTTCACCGTTTTGAGAGCAGTGGTGATGAAATAAATTACACAAAGTAATGTGCCTGGCTGGGTTTAAACCCACGACCATAAATAACTGCTCTCAATATTATAAGGCATAATTTTTATCATGTATCGCATTACTCCGCATAGCATAGCTTAACCTACTCAGGGTAGAAGTCTGGATAAGAGCGATCGTATGTTACTAGAACTTCTCTTCAAGTTGAACGCAGCTTATGAACCAATTTCTAAAACATAACTTACTATTGAATACAGCTCAAAATCAAATTAAATTATACTTTCTAAGAATCACAAATTTGCAGAATGAAGTAGTTTCATGTGCCTGTGTACTTTTCATTTAGTACTTTTTTGTAGCGTTTAAATCACATCACACTAATATCACAAAAGGTAAATTTGCAAGTTTTTGTGTGTTTGTTATTTCTTCACGTTAATACTACTGAACGGATTTCAATGATACTTGTCCTAGAATAGCACATAATCCACCTATTTAGGGTTAAAAACGGAACCCTTATAGGATCACTTTATTGTCCGTCCGTCTGTCTGTCAGTCAAGACCCTTTATCTTGAGAACGCGTCGAGGTATCGAGTTGAAATTAAAACCATATACTCAAATTTGCGGTCGATTGAAGTGGTTAAAAAATCAAACTACTGAATTAACGAAAAAAAAGTTATGGCAGTTTATGTCGCAAAAAACGTGTATTTCGATACTCTCAAGGGAATCAAAATTCATAGGGCAGTTTCTGTTGACCTAGAATCCTGAAATTTGGTATGAAGCAAGGTCTCATAGTACAAGTATAGGAAAACTTCAGAAAACTGTAAATTAGTAATTAAGTGACAAAAAAAAATTTTTTTGATTCTGGAAAATTTTCGATTCAGGAATTGAGATGTTTTCATAGGTAAGTTTGTACGGAACCCTGAGTGCGCGAGTCCGACTCGCACTTGCCCGGTTTATTTTCTACTATTACTCTGACGAAGCCGCTAGCAGCAGCTACTAAATATTATTCTTATATTCTTTATTGTACACAACTTTTACAATTAAAAAAAGTAGGACAGCTGATGCACACAAGCGAGCTAATATTGTAATAATTCTCTAAAATAAAAGTGAAAAATTATTTAGACAGGTACATTTTACATATCTAACATCAGAATAACGAACTCAGTGAATAAAAAAGACGTTTTATTCGTCTACAAAATATATTAAAATTACAAAATAATCTTCTTAAATAAAATAGTTAAGTTAATTTCTTAAAACTTGTGCTCACGTCTGTACCGGTTGGTCGACTATGTACGTTAGATGTCAAGTACAGTCGCCCGCTTATGTAAGTCCAAAGTTATCTTTGTTTACGTTTCGACTGCGTTGGGTGCTGTTTCTTTTGATGTTAAACGTGATGGATATGACCGTAATTAAATAAAGTAGTGTATTTTTACAAAAGATAAATTTTGAACCAGTGTTTGGTTAAATAAGTTTTAGAGGGCCCAGATAAAATTACGCTCTTGTAGCAAAAATGAGCCGTTTGTGGTTGAAACTCTCGGATCGTGGTGTCTGAGTGCTCACTTATTTTGCTAATAGGTTTAAGATAGAACATTTTGATATAAGTGGAGAAACTTTGTTTGTTTGAAGCGGAATTCGCCCGAGCTGCAGGTGAGGGTATTATGCAGCCGAGTGCTGCAGTGACAAGTTTCCTCGTGTAAACAACGTTATATAACAAATTTATTGCAAAACGTTGTTAACCGAAGAAATAACTACAATTTGTCTGAGTAATGAAATATAACTTTGTAAGAGTTACCCTTATAACATAATAAAAAATCACTTTTAGTAACTAAAAGTGGCTTTATTCAAAGTTTTGTGTTAATTAATTAATGAGTTCTTGCAGCCGACGTTATTTTAGATAGGTTTTAGTTATTTTTAATTAGTTAAGTGTTTTATTTAGTTTCAGCCATTGTGTAGAGTCCTGAATGTAAAAAAATATCAGCTGGTCAATCCATTGACAATTGGATCCGCTAATAGAATGTAACTTTGTTTTGAGACTAAGATAGTCTGTTTTAAAGAAAGACATGATCTTTGATCCTTTGAATGAACCATCTTCAATGAGATGAAGTTTATTATACAATCTAATATTATTACAAATTTGCCTCAACTTTTTTTTCTGGTGGGGAATCATCTAATGTCATCCCCGCCCTTGAGCTGAGCGGCGGGAGATAGTGTCAGACTTTTACTGACTAAAAACCCACTCCTGTTCCTTCTTTGTTATTTTTCCAGGGCCCCAGGGTTCTCTTTCGCATCACCCATGGCCCCAGTAGGCTTCGACCCTGCTGAGCCCCTACGGTTGCTGACATCTCCTTGAGACGCGCGTGGAACACTACGCGCTGTCGACGACTTGGGCCTGGTCTGGACGGTTACCGGACGATCGGACCGCAAACTACCCATTGCTCGCCGTCCGCAAGCCCGCGCCTTCGGTGGCCGGATATCGGGATCGGAATCCCGGCGGCGGTTGGGACGTGAGGACCTCACGCGATCGGCTGACTCCTTTGCTAGCATTATTTATTTGCCTCGACGTGTGACTAAATTGTAATTACAAGCTGCCCCCCGCGGTTTCACCCACATCATTGATTACTGCTACGCTTCCATGGGTTGTAGCGCATTGGGACCCCCAACTAGGCAAAAAATGCCTGTATTTCGGAAGTCTATTGATCCTCCTAAATCACAATGTCTTACTCAAATTAATTTACCACATTAATATATATTTTTATATGTTGGCTCTTATACTTTGAACTAATGCTTCTCATAGTAGGTATTCTTTGAAACCATAAAACAACGATGAAGCTACTTTACAACAGCGAGAAGAACTTCAGTCGCTTCATATGTTAAGTCCTGTAACCACTTACTAATCCTGGTTTTTTAATGGAATTTAATAAAGGTGTGAATATTTAGTTTTATGTTTATTCTATTGTAGAGGCGTGAGCTTAGTGCTTTAAATTGGCGACTTGCAAATGTTGTTCGACACCTGACAGGGTTGCACACCGGGAAACCTTCGCGTCTATTAAGAAGTTTATCGTCAAGGGGGAGCATAGAATGACAGCGTAGGATAGCGCGGAGAATGAAGAGTTGACAGACAGTAAGGACTTTAGATTCGGAGTAGAGCTGCCCAGTAGGGTAATCCAGCGTTTAAAGATCATAACTTTCAGAATAGCCCTTTGCGTTCTTTTTGCTTGGAGTAATACGGTTTTACAGGTACCACCCTAAGCAGTTACACAATAAGAAATAATTGAAACACAGAGGCTTTGGTAGACGAGAGATAGTGTTGCAGGGTCAACTGAGTATCGAAGCTCTCTGAAAATATATATTAATTTCCTCATCCCAGCTGATAATACCTCGATATGAAGTCGCCAAGTCAGTCTCTCATCAATTATAACACCGAGGCTTTAGCACCGAGGTACTTTGTGTTTGGAACTAGGGACAGAGTGAGACAGTTAAAGGCACCATTTCTGTTCTGCACCCCTAGCCAAGTTGATAATCTGCAATTGCTAACGCTAGTCGAAAAATTGTCAAATGCATCATCTCAACGTTAAGTCACGTGGTCAGAACAAACGAATAGAAAATTCGTAGCCAAGTTCATATGAATCAAAATAATAGAATGAATTGTTATCGTTTCTACAATGTTCAACGCTACATCCTTTGTTATTGTAGAACGACATTGTAGAACGAGCGGCCGGCTCAGACGCGTCAATATAGCTACCAACTTATCGCTTTCTACAATTGCCGACACCGAGGCTTTACCGATAGAAGAACAGAATTCGACACGAAATGGTTATAACTTGGCTAGGGGAGCTGTTTTGAACATGTGTAAGCGTTTTAATCAGGATAGAATCTATTGGAGGCAAGTTTGTGTTACAAAGTGAAAAGAAGTCAACCTTTGTTTTCTCCACATTTGGCGTTAAAAGGTTTGAGGAATATATTTTAGTATGTGGTCATGAGAATTATTGTTTTTACCATAGCGAATCATTATCTCCTTAATCTTTTCCCTACTAGCTTGGGGTCGACTTGCAGTCTAATCGGATGCTACTGAATATCTGTGTTTTAAATGGATGTGTCTGTATGTCTATCAAGACCCTTTATCTCGGAAACGCTTGGAGGTATCAAGTTGAAATTAAAACCATATACTCAAGTCTGCGGTCTCTTGAAGCTGTGAAAAAATCAAATTTCTAAGTTTACGAAAAAAAAAGATATGGCCGTTTATGTCTCAAAAAACGTATATTTTGACACTCTCGAGGAAATCAAAATTCATAGGGCACTTCCCGTTGATCCAGAATCCTGAAATTTTGCATAAAGCAAGGTCTTATAGCACAGGTATAGGAATAAATCTGAAAACAGTAAATTTGTTGTTGCATCACCACAAAAAAAATGCGATTCTGAAAAATATTCGAAACACCATTCGGTAATTGAACTGTTTACATAGATAAGTTTATACGCAACCTTCAGGGCGCGAGTCCGACTCGCACTTGCCCAGTTTTATCCTTTTGGAACGGAACCCTAAAAAAAATAGAGTAGGTACTTTTTATGATACGTAAAATTTAAGCACATTGATGTTTTCATAAGTGCTCATGTGTATCTAAACTGTATCAACCGTGATTTCGAGGTACAAATCATTTTCATAAACCAGGATACTTAGTTTCGCCTCGAGCCATGGAATCGGTAGGATCAGTCGTAGTTGATTGATTGATTGGTACATAAACATCCAGGTTCCGAATAATTACCTGTAGGCTATGTGGGAACCCAGATCACGATATTACTGATACAGGAAACCGATACTGTCGGAAGATTTAATGTGGAGTCTATTAAATATGGTCTTTATTTATTTAAACTTCATGTACAGTAATGGTACAGTTTGAAAGTGGCGCCAGTGACTAAAAAGTTGAAAGGGAATCGTTTATCTTGGTATGGTCATGTGAAGAGGAGGGATGAAGCGCATGTTGCTAAGAGAGTTATGAATTCACATGTGGATGTATGGAGAGGGAGAGGGAGGCCAAAGAAAAGATGGATGGATTGTGTGAGAAGTGATATGAAAGAAAAGGGAGTTAGTAATAGCGTGACGAGTGACAGGGCAGAATGGAAGAAAAAAACGTGTTGCGCCGACCCCAAGTAAAACGGGACAAGGGCAGGAAGATGATGATGATGTACAGTAATGGTACATAGGCGGACTTAATGTAACAAGGCATTCTCAAAAAAAAAACATTCGGATGAATTGAGAAAAAAAAAGGGTTTTTTTGGAAGCCGATAAAAACTAGGCAATGCCTACTAGCCTTTTGAGCTATTGCCAACAAAATCTACAAATAGCAGTTATCTTGAATGCCGTATTTGTGGCCATCTGTTCTACGTACTGACATAGCTGGTGGTATCATCTCCACGCGTAGGCTTTGCAATGTAGCGAATAATGGGATGAGCTTAGGTTACCTTTGTATCTGTCGTGGCCAAATCTTAGAATTAATCACTTCATGATATGGCCAACTAAAACTGGCCAGATCGTTTAAACGTTAACATTTGATGATATGTCAATCCTCGTTTGACCATATCATTTATGTAGGATTTCGATGATAATAAAAGGTTTAAAGAAAGTAAGCCAAATGAAGATTGAAATAATATCATCAAACTTTAACGTTTAAAACAATGTGGTCAGTTTTACTAGGCCATATTATAAAGTGATCTCTTTCTAAGATCTGACCACGACATATCCAAAAATAATATTTAACTTAAATTCCAGCACATCAAAGTCTGCAACATTAAAAAAAAAATCTTATTATAATTAATTTAATATTTTATGGGTAAAGATTATGTTCATTCAAGCGCCCTAATCTCAGAAACTGCTGGTTCGAATTGAAAAAATCTTTTAGTTTTGGATAGCCCATTAATTATATAACATCACGCTACGATTTCCAGGAGTAGAGCAGTAAACCAAAGTCGCAGGTTAAACTGCGGAGGACAGCTATTATTTTTATGAAGTAGTTCCTTTTTACCGTCTGCATAAACTCAGACGAATTCTAACCGGGGCGAGGCCTAACATTCAAGCGATAAAAGTGACGGTGTGCAAGTTCATGCTTGCCTTTATGAGGCTTTCTAAAGTCACTAACATTTACAGTTCGAGATAATCCACTAGGCAGCCTTCAACTGCACGAATTTAATAGTTAATATTTCACTATTTATATCTATACTAATATTATAAAGAGTTAAGTACAGACATAACTTGTTTTATAGGTACACATCGATGTGATGAAAACATTTAAACGCTTACTATTCAGTCTTTATCATTTTGCTTGCTTACTTCTACTATTATATATTTATCTTTATTTGGGTAGTTGAAAAAATATGATATTAGTCTCGTAAGTCGTGGGCTTATTGACGACGAGCAACAGGCAGCTCACCGTCCACCTGTTCGGTAAAGACCGAGCCCGAGTCGTCAACGACGCGATGTGTTCCACGAGCGCCTCAAAGAGATGTCAGCAAAGCCGTAGGGGCCTAGTAAGGCTAATGCCTGCTACCGTGGCCCCGGAACGCAAATGATAACTGAAGAACACAAATGGTTTTTAGTCTGTAAAAGTCTGACACGCCCTGTCACTCCACTCTACAGCAGGAAAACTTTTTTCATGATTTTCTACCTCAAAAAAAAGTTGTATACTATTCCGTAGCTCTCTTTTAACGTTGTTTATTTATTTGTTTATAATTTATTTATATCAATATACGAATAAATAAATGAATAAAATGAGGATTCATGTAAACCGGGACATGTTGTTGTTTAAATTTAAAGCGTTGCAAGTCATGTTGAGGGACATTTTGTCCCCTAATATATCTATGGATTTTTTTTTTCGGTGGGAAAATCATCTTATGACATCCTCCGTCCTTGGGCAGTGCGGGAGACAGTGTCAGACTTTTACTGACTAAAAACCCACTCTTGAACCTTCGTTGCCTTTCGCCGTCTTCCTTTCAGAATCTGACCCTTGGCCCCAGTATGCTTCGACCCTGCTGGGCCCCTACGGTTTGCTGACATCTCCTTGAGGCACGC
The DNA here is from genome assembly GCA_961205895.1 of Mythimna pallens. Classification (NCBI taxonomy): domain Eukaryota; kingdom Metazoa; phylum Arthropoda; class Insecta; order Lepidoptera; family Noctuidae; genus Mythimna; species Mythimna pallens. The sequence goes on along the minus strand of OY540843.1, from coordinate 2,180,271 downwards.
GTGGAACAGTACGCGCCGTCGACGACTTGAGCTCGGTCCGGACGGCCATCCGCAAGCCCGTGCTTACGGTGGCCGAAAATTGGGATCGGAATTCTAGCGGCGGTTGGGGCGTGAGGACCGTTGCCTCACGCGATCGGCCGCCTCCTTTGCTAGCATTACTGCTTTGCAGATGGAGGCAACCGACTGCCATTCCTCCTCGCTCCGGACCCTGGCTTGTACCAAAGCCCGGCGAGAGAGATCGCCGCTACCGATTGCCCCCACGAGGTGGGCCAAACCTACACCTCCTTCATTGATATATTGTGGAGCACACTCCACAATATATCTATGGCTTTATGTTTACTCCCTGAATCTGTGTTTGCATTCTGAATAGAGCTCGAAATACATACCTGTAGCGCATAAATACATTGAATTGAAAACCATATTTGAAGATAATATAACTGATCTATTGCAACTGGATCAATGTTTTGTAGATTACATAGAATAAATACTTCGACAATGACTGTCGCATAACTGATTGAAAGGACAGGGTTATAATTCTGTTCTAACGCTTTGTTCTCAGATACAAGATAAACACATGTACCAAAGTAATATTAAACTAGCGGCTTCGAACGCGTGTAACTCATTATTATTGTGTCTATTAACTGCTCCATCTTTGTTTTAATATATAATATTTATTTTAACACATTGCTTTTGCGAATTTTTTTTAAATTATTTGGACTTCAACTACCTTAAATTCGTTAGTAATTTATTTTGTTAACATTTCATTTATTGATAGTTGTAATAATTCATATTTTTTTTGCTTTTTTTAAATAGCCCGTTTTTATAATGTAAATGTGAGATACACTGTAGACTCCACGAATTCTTAGATTACTTCCTATTACGACTCACTTTTTAAAAAAAATGATTGTTGTTATTGTGCTTTTGGATACAATATTGACTGGTCTACACATAATATCTATTAATACTGTAATATGAAAATTTTGTAAAAAACCACTTGTTTTAAAAGAGTAACCATGGAGTTTCTTGTCGTTTCTTCTTCATAGGAAACGACCAATTTGGAACCGTGCACTGCTTCTGACTTTTTATAATTACCCATGTAGGCCTATGTGAAATAAAATATTTTTGATTTTGATTTTGTAAGTAGAAATTAGTCCTAAATAGGGCTTGCGACGGCGAGCATTGGGTAGCTCGCCGTCCGACCGTCCAGTTACCGTCCGGACCGAGCCCAAGTCGTCGACGGCGCGTACTGTTCCACGCGCGCCTCAGGGACATGTCAGCAAACCGTAGGGGCCCAGCAGGGTCGAAGCCTACTGGGGCCAAGGGTCTGATTCTAAAAGGAAGACTCGGTCCTGGTACGAAGGGTAACAAAGGAACAAGAGTAGGACAGTAATATAGCAGCAATAAGTCAGTAAAAGTCTGACAGTATCTCTCGCTCCGCCCAAGAGCGCGATTTCTCATTAGATGATTTTCCCAACTAAAAAAAAAACGCCCAATCGTTCTGCGAGCAATGTGTCCTGCCCATTGCCACTTTGGCGATTCTTCGGGCTATGTCGGTAACCTTGGTTCTCCTGCGGATATCCTCATTGCTGATTCGATCACGCAAGGATACTCCGAGCATAGCCCTTTCCATTGCCCTTTGGGTAACTTTAAGTCTTCTGATAAGTTCCATTGTAAGCGACCACGTTTCGGAGCCATATGTCATCACTAGCAACACGCACTGGTCATAGACTTTCGTCTTGAGACACTGTGGTATATTGGACGAGAAGATACCGCGCAGCTTCCTGAACCAGCCAAGTCGGATTCGACGATTGATCTCTTTCTCGAAGTTAGACTTACTCAACTGGACCGTCTGTCCCAGGTAAACGTAGTCGTCCACAACTTCGAGTGTAGAGTCCCCGATCTTGATATAAGTGTTGTGGGTGTTATGTTTTATTACCTATGGTAATAATAAATACTTTATTTCAGACCATGGTGTCCAATTTGTTAGTAACAACGTTTGTATAGATTAGTGTTATTAATACTTAAAACTACCCAAAACAAAACAAGTAAAAAAAGAACAATAAACACTACTGCGCCATTCCGTGACAATTGGCGGAACAATGATTGATGTAACCACAGTCCAGCCGACTAGCGATTATACTAAGGATGCTGTGGCGCTGCCCCGCACTCTAGACACCAGGGATGCGAAATCTTTTACGCATCGTAGAGTAAAAGCTGTCCACGTGATGTTTAGCAAACATCCCTGATGAACTACAGAATCGCCGCAGCCCCATCAGCATCCTGAATGCATTATTAAATTGGACTCGGAGGGCACTGTAAAACTTTTGGGTATTATCGGCCCACAGGCTACACGTATAGAATGAAGTACAATAAGACCTAAAAAGTTTAATTTTGACATCTGTCAAACCTATATAATACTACTAGCTTCTGCCAGCGGCTTCGCCCGCGTGAATGTTGGCTTCTCCATACTAACTTCTAACCCCCGTTTTTCCCCCTTGTGGGTAGAGTTTCGTAAAATCCGTTCTTAGTGGATGTCTAAACCCTATAAGGAACCTACCTACCAATTTTAAGTTTATAGGTGTTACAGTTTCGGAGATTTCGTGATTAATCAGTGAGTGGTATTTAGCTTTTATATATATATATATATATTTTTTTTTTAAGGTCATTAAATCATTTTAATGTCTTCTTCATGGTTATTCATTTTGATTAAGATTAATTGATAAAAAAACACTTAACTAATTAAAACTATATATACACTAAAGACAAAAACTACTAGCTAAAATATGGCGTCATAAAATTCCTCCGCATCGCTGTTGACTGGAAGTGTGCCCAAAAGGCTGGCGGCATTGCCACGTTGTATGGCAATGCTTAATCTCTGACCGAGGTAAAAGCCAGCCCTTGGGTCACGCGAAGTGTCAACTAAGCGTCTGGATAGTTCTTTATATATATAGATTTAAAATATTTCCGTTGCCCTAAATGAGGTCGCTACAAGCACATATAATTTAGTTTCATCTATAAACACTGAAACACACTTAACGAATCTTATTCGTCTTGAAAATATAAATCATTACACTATAATGTCAGTAAAGTGAGATTCATGTATAGTAAACCAAACTTTTTATCAAGTTTCTTGTTATGTAAAGATAAAGACTGAAAACTGTGATTGTAAATCATGAAAACATAATATCTACAATTTCTGCAGTTTTCTTAAACATGCGCATAACAGTGTTGAGAGATCATATCTCATGATATCTCAGATACAATTTCTGGTGGTTTTCCAGTTACAATGTCTAGTTAGAATCGGAAAGTAGTAATAAGTAATGAAAACATTTACTATTCGCAAGTTGCTATAATTTTTGGTTCTGTAGACGGCTATGATGGATCGGTACGGAGCATTCAACGTTAACTGACTTGTTGGTCTAGTGGTTAGTGGCCCTGACTGCTATGCCGGAGGTCGTGGGTTCGATTCCCACCCAGGACAAATGTTTGTGTGATGAGCACGATCATTTTGTGTGTGTGTCTGGGTGTAATTTATGTATAATATGTATGTATTTAGAAATATTTAAGTATTATTATCAGTTGTCTAGTACTCATAACATAAGCTCTGCTTAGCTTGGGACTAGACGGCGTTGTGTGATACTTGTGTGAATATTATATAATATTATTATTATTCAAAAGACGTTATTCCAAATTGAGAGAAAAATTTTACTTTTTGTAATTTGGCCCATATTTTAAGTTATTTTAAAGATCCTCCACTCGACTCCAGGCACCATGACTATGAAAAGAACAATAAATAATAAACCAGCCACGAGGGTGCGTGTGTGATCAAATGTATGACCAAATGCATGACCGAATGTATGATCAAATGTAAACGATCATAATGTGACGAGTATGACAAAACGTAAACAAAGCGTGAGCTATTTAGCAGGTGGCGTTATAGAGTATATACTCTAGAATCATCCCCCAAAAGGGGTAAGCATATCAGGTGGCTTATTGGGGAAAGGCGTGAGTTCACTATGTAATCATCATCATCAATTCAGCCGAAAGACGTCCACTGTTGGACATATGCCTCCGCCAAGAGTCGCCACAACGACCGATCCTGTGCGTCTCGCATCCACCGCACTCCCGCGACTCTCACCAGGTCGTCGGTCCACCTTATGGGAGGCCTTCTACTTTAGAACCTTTCGGCTCTATCAACCATCCGTTCTACGAGCAATGTGCCCTGCCCACTGCCACTTTAGTTTAGCGATTCTTCTGGCTATGTCGGCGACCTTGGTCTTGGCTTACAATGGGCCTCATCAGAAGGCTTACAGTCACCCAAAGGGCAACAGAAAGGGCTATGCTGGGAGTTTCCTTGCGTGATCGCATAAAGAATGAAGATATCTACAGGAGAACCAAGGTCACGATGTAATAACAAGCTATAAATATCAATTTGATGATTCGAAATGAAGGGGATCACTTGGAATATAGGAGCCAAACTTTTTTTTGATTATCTACACTTTCTGCACTATTAAAAAGATACTGTACAAAGCCGGAAGAGACCTTTATGACCTGTTTGTTGACAATGCTTCTAGCAGCTTTGCGTGAAAATAGAAAATTATCCCTAGGGAACATACATTCAGGATAAAAGTATCATATGTCCTATTCCGCGTGTTGCCAGTGATGACATATGGCTCCAAAAACGTGATCGCTCACAATGCGCCTCATCAGAAAGCTTAAAGTCACCCAAAGGTCAATGGAAAGGGCTATGCTCGGAGTTTCCTTGCGTGATCGAATCAGGAATGTAGATATCCGCAGGTAGACGACATAGCCCGAAGAATCGCCAAACTTAAGTGGTAATGGGCAGGGCACATTGCTCACACAACAGATGGCCGTTGGGGCCGAAAGCTTCTGGAGTAGCAACCACTTACCACGAGTAAGGGATGCGAGAGGCACCGGATCGTTCATTGTGTGTGTCCAACAGTGGACGTCTTTCAGCTGATATGAAGATGACGATGTCCTATTTTAGGACATGATCTACCCGTGTATGAAATTTCATCAAAATCCGTCAAGACGTTTCAGCGTGAAGGAGTATCATACACACATTATACTAGCTTCTTCTTCTTCTCTCTATTATGCTTCTTCTTACTTCTAGCTTGTACCACTGTATCTAAACATTAAACAAAAGATGAAACAGCTGTTGGTTGTTTATCCACAGATAATCTGAAATGACTTGTAGAATCCAATTCAAGTACAAAATACATGTTTTTTTTTTTAATTACCCACTCAATTGTTTGCTAGACATAATTAACAGTGCTGTTTTGCCATGCGAAAATAATCTGTGTTCCTATAACGGTAGAGTCTATAAAATTTATGAAGTCTAGTATAAGACAAAGTGGGTAGCATCGTCATGTTTACAGTCCAACATAAGCAGTAAATCAATTTGATTCAGATGTGGGTGGATTTAATTTTTTTGTTTATAGCATGATTAGTTTCTTATAAGATTGTCAAGAGCAGTGGTGGCCAAGTGGTAACGGCCCCGACTTACGAGTTGTAAGTTGTGTGTCAGCCTGGCGCATTATTTTGTGTAATTTATTTCATCACCACTACTCTCAAAACGGTGAAGGAAAACATCGTGAGGAAACCAGCATGTCCTAGAACCAAAATTTCGAAAACATGTGACATTCACCAACCTGCACAGGAACCGCGCGGTGGATTACGGCCTATTCCCTCTCCTAGAGAGGAGGCCTGAGTCCCAGCAGAGAAAACATTAAAAGGCTGATTATGCTAAGATTGTGAAATTCGATTAGTGGACATTAATTAATTGCACCTATAATATTTTTTTTTTATTGTACATCTGTTATTTGTATACTTGTCTCGAGTGCATGGGCAATGACAGTTGACAGTTGGATGCCATCCGTTGGCAGAGACACATGTGCTGTGTTGACTGCAGCTGATGACGTAACAAACCGATGTTGTAGTACATGTACATAAAACTTAATATAAAAAAAAATGATTTAACAATTTCATGTACAAAGGCGAGCTTAACTCAATAATAAGTTGTCTCCCAGCAAACCTTAGAGCGACAGAGAGAGATCACATTCTCTCATTAACATTTATTTGTGAACTACAGTCTGTTATAAAATAAAATCGAAATGCCTTCCACCTCCAACGCAGGCTCGTGACTGTTCAACCAGGCGGCCTGTCGCAATCCTTAACGCTAAATCATTGAAGATTATCCACAGTTTAGGTCATAAGTATTCCAAAGGTTGAACATGATTTGTGTTTAACGTTTAAGTATACTTAATGCAGGATAAGTTGATTATTATTTTAAAATTAAAAAAATCGAAATTCAAATGTTTTTATTTCACATATGCCTCATGGGCACTTGTAAAAAGTCAGAAGCTAGTGCACGGTTCCAAATTGGTCGTTTCCTATGGAGAAGAACCGGAAAGAAACTCAATGGGTACTCTTTTGAAATTTGGCTTGAAGCAAGGTCTCATAGCACAATTATAGGGAACATTTTGAAAACTATTTTTTTTGTGACGTAACTAAAAATTTACATTTTAGTTACGTCACAAAAAAAATAGTTTTTTGGGATTCGGAAAAATCTTTGTAACTCAATTCGGGAATTGAGCTGTTTTCATTTATGTAAGTACGGAACCCTCAAAGCGCGAGTCCGACTTGCACTTGTCCGGTACTTCTCATCGGTTTTTTTCATCAAATTGCTACTCCTACCCTGGATGGAGCAAAGGGTTGTCTCAAATTTTTGCTGACTAAAGCCCACCTGTGTTCCTTCAGTCACTCTTTGTATTCCAAGGTCGCAGTAATTCTTTCGAACACTCCCGAAGCCCATTTCCTGCGATTTAAGGTGCATATTTGGTGAATTTTTTTTTTGAGTAGGGAATTAACAGATAATTTCCGCTTCGGGTGGAGTGAGAGATAGTGTCAAACTTTTACTGACTCAAACCATAGTGTTCCTTCAGATGCCTTTTAATAAATGCCACGGTAAATCCTTTGAACAATCTGCAGACTTGGCAGGCATCGGTCGTAACAGGAGTAAAGACTAAATCAACTACCGAGCAGTTGCCTGGACCAGTCTCGCAAACCTCCGTTGAACCCTGATCAAAGAAGGATCGTGGATCCCTTTTCAAAGGAGGTTTTCTGGGGTCTTTACTCTCTGTCCCACAACCCTCTAAATACGTTTGATTCTTTCTTTCTCAAAAGTGACCTTAACTATACCTATTAACATATTATACACTAGCTTTTACCCACGGCTTCGCCCGCATACACAAAATATAGCACGTATGAAGATATGTCACTCAGGAATAAAGCAACTTTCTAATGGTGAAACAATTTTAGCAATCGGACCAGTACTTTCAGAGAATACATCCTAAAAGAAAGAAAGAAAGAATACATTTATTTGAGACTCGCAAAGGACAAACAACGATAAAATAAAAAGTAACTCCTCCTCAAACAAAAAAAACAAACTACCTCTTTATCATATTTTACTATTTATATATTTTACTATTACCTATACTAAGTTTTCATGCTCAGATTAAAGCTAGAACTACATTGCGTACACGTGTGCCACACACGTTGATCTAGGCGCGTCAGTCTGCATACATTTTATATGGCGACCAGACTTGTAGAGCTACACTTGATCCACGCCACGCGTCGTTGTTCTACGTATCAAATCAGGCGTGTGCGTCGGTCTAATATAGTACTAGCTTATGTCGCTATACATATGTCATTTCTAGCATTTAATTTTATTTTTTTTTTTTGACAACAAAACAAGGCACCCCATCTAATGGCAACTAGAAGAACTAGAGTTGGCACGCTTAAGACAGAGTCAGGTGTTTCTGTTTTGCTTTGAGTTTGGAGAATCCGTCGAGGCTAGTGGACACTCTCAACCAGCCGCAGTGTGAAGACGAATTAGAACTTTCCTTTTCTCCTTGTTTGTACCTACCTGACAATAGTACACTGTATCGAATCGTATTGAGATGTAAAGTGATTCGATTCTTAGCCTTTATTATTTATTGCATTATTCCCACATATACCCACCACCAGGTGCCAGGTGCAGTTCGAGCTATGATCAGCCACCAGGCTGATTATTAGTTTGAACTTTCCTGCTGAGCCGTCATACACCATTAATTTTTAATTAGTACATATACTTAAAGGGCTTGTTATAAAAGGACCGGTCTTGTTATTACAAAAGTAAAGTCTCAATAAATAATATTCATAAACAGCAAAGTTATTAGCATTTTTTTTACATCCCAAAATGTCATAAAAATTTATTGAAATATTGTAAAGGGAATAAGGATGAATGGCAAACAAAATGGAAAAACACTGTGCGTATTTTTTACGTTTTTTTTTTACTTTTGATTACACAAATATGATCAGTAATGGGTACGGAAAGAGCCCCATTTTTAGTACTAATTAATTGTAGTGTATAGAAAGAATCTCAAGCACTAGACCAACTTAACCCACTGCATTTTCCTCGACCTAACGTACTTACTTAAGATAAAAAAGAAGTGACGTCACTCGTTTTTTCTGACCAGTGCCTGGTAGTACCACGGGCGGGAAACATCCTCATTCAGCCATTACTAGAATAATAGAGATAAATAAAGTATAGCTTCTGCCAGTGGCTTCACCGCGTAAAAATATGTTTCTCCATTCAAACTTAAGGGGATGCAACTCGAAATACATTTTCACTGTTTTTCATACAACCGGTCTTACGCGATTATAACGTTATTACACGTTACGTCATCATTAGATATTTTGGAAACTAATACTATATCTTGTGGATATTATCTAGGCTTCTATTGCAATCAATTTATAAATATATGTACAACTAATCCAGTAAAAACTTGACCATCATCTTTGACACTACATAATTTACTCAAAAATTAAAAAAGTCAAAAAAGTATAACAAAAATCTTTAATCAAGATTCTGAATGATGACAATTTTTTTCAAAAACTTTTATGGGTTTTAAAAAAACATATATTTCCTGGAACAACTTTTGTATTATCGTCGGCTACATCATCGTTTACCATCAGGTGAGATAGTGGTCAAACGCGAGCCTGTCAATAATGAAAAAATATATATATTCGAGTAAATCACGAAATTATCGAATGATAACAGAGTTTTCAAGCGTTATCTATATTTTTTCGTGTTGCCTTCTTGTCAAACATCGCGTTGGATTGCGTTAGATGAAGTAACAAGCTTTTAAACTATGCTCGATGTTGACGATAGGCGAGTGGAAAAGGACCCTCTTAAGACCCCCGTGTCACCCCACCCTTAGGGGGTGAATTTTGGAAAATCCTCTTAGTTCTAGTGCACACCTACGTCACAATGTAAACCTTGAACAAAAACTTTCATCTACGTCACTTTCAATGAAAGAAAGAAAGAAAACACGTTTATTTGGCACACAGTGTCTACGACACATTCGCTCAAGCTCATTTGTTCATTCAATCAATATTCATACAGTTCGTTCGCGTGAAGCCATCTTGTCATTGTTCATTACCTACGCTAAAAAACTTAATTTTTTGATTGTTAAAAAAGTCCAAGTAAACCCTATTTTTCTATAAATTTCTTTGTTTAATTTATCATCGACACACAGGTACACACAATGAGATGAATGACAAGCCTTTAAGTAAGTAAGTAAGTAAAAATTTATTTGTTTCCAGCTACAAAATATTTCATCGATACGACAATAAACCTGTAATTATAATTTTACGAGTACATAGATGGAACACCTTTCCATCTTAGGAAAATTCACCGTCAATCTTATAACAACCATAAAGAACGCGGTTATTCGCAGTTATTCAGAAAAAATAGTTCGAACAAAATCTTAAAGAATGTAGGAGATCATATCATCCTCATTTTAAAGATCCTTCGTGAGATGAGTAATTAAATATAATTTTATAAAATTTAATTTCATATATATAATTTTATTACTATACTTTGACATCATCATCATTTCAGCCGAAAGACGTCCACTGTAGGACAGGCCTACCCCAAGTGTCGCTACAACGACCAGTCCTGTGCGTCTCGCATCCATTGTATTCCCGCAATTTTCACCAGGTAATCGATCCACCTTGTGGAAGGGCTTCCAACGCTGCATCTTCCGGTGCGCGATTATCGCTCCAGAACCTTCCGGCCCCATCGACCATCCGTTCTACGAGCAAGGCACATGAGATACAGGAATGATATATTTTTTACACATCAATTAGAAAATTCAAGTCCATCTAAAATAAATAAGTACTACACTTAAGATTTATAGTAGGCTCAGTATATCGTGTGAATTTTGTATGTGCATTAAAATATTTGTTATCACACCCTGACTACAGGAGCACTTCCTAGTGTGGGTCAAAGTTCCCCTTTCTACCATCGGACAACCCGACGTACGGCGAGTATCCACCGTTACGTTGTTGAAACTTCAACGGTCCGGACTAAGCGTTTCGCTTCGTCGTTTATACCGCGTACATCGAGGGACTGGAACAATTTGCCTGCTGCGGTCTTCCCGTCCAACTATAATTTAGGTGCCTTCAAGGCTAGAGTGAATAGGCTCTTAATAAACTAGTGCGCCTCACCATCTATGATTGCATCACTGCTTACCATCAGGTGGGATCGCAGTCAAGCACTGATTATATCAATTTTTTTTTAAAATTTCAATAAAAAACAAGCTATTATTAAAAAGAGTTCTGGGGTCTGGATTTTTTGCTAATTAGTAATAACAAGTACATAGATGGGTAGCTGTACCGTTCAATATTGCCTCTCTCTCCCAGTCAGGCATTGTGAGACTGTCATGCTCTTGAAGAGGCTAAGAAAGGAGGAAACTCGATCCCGTTTGAAGACAAAAGACTTCTATTCATATAAATACAATAATTATAATAGATGCCAGGGTAATATATTTTTTTTCATTTAAGAGGACCCTAGAGCGTCTCCTGCGATGGTGGATGGTTTCGGCCATCTCCTCGGCTCGCATTAATGCTTTACAAAGCATTAATGATCTACAAAGAAGATGATCAGTACCAATTTCTCCGGATCATGCCCTGAACCAGAACTGGATGCGAGACGTCGCCGCGGCTGATCCCCTCCATATGGACATGGCGGTGCTCTGCTCAAGCTTTCTACTCAACAAGTGTACCCTTAATTCGTTAAATCACAAGAATAAACCAACATATACCTACAACGTTGACCATTTTGTTCTTAATAAAATGTAGGTAAGCAAGACAAAACTTGATTCTCATACATATTAATATTCTTATACACAAATGCCCATAAAAACAATTGAAGACATACAAAACTACTAACCCATACTCAGTACACAAAAAAAAAACATTTTGACACGACTTCCTTCGAAATTGATCATGTAACCTTTATGTTTAAATAAATAAAATTCATTTTAGCATAAAATAAAATAAATTTAGTCTGAGAGTCAGCGACCTACCTTCCGTAAAAAATACTTATTCAATATTATATTATATGGGCGAGTAGACTTATCGTCTCATGAATTTGTAACAGATAATGTGCGAATTTTGACATTTAGTAAATTGACTGTTTATTAGAATCATCACTTAGTTGTGAGGTCATGCATAATTTTGTGTTATTTTGGGAAGTAATAATGTTTTCCTCATTTATTAATAACAAGCTTCTTCGCTTCGCCCGTGTGAAAATAGGTTTCTCTATAAAAACTTTCAACCCTCGTTTTACCCCTTTAGGGGTAGAGTTTCATAAAATTCGTTTTTAGCGGATGTCTACACCCTATTAGGAACCTATCTGCCAAATGTCAAGTTTGTAGGTATTATAATTTCTGAGATTTCGTGATTAATCAGTGAGTGGTGTTTCGCTTTTATATATATAAAAGATTGAAAACGGATTCAATCTAGAATCTGGTGTGACTCAGAATATCCTTATTATTATATTACATAAAATTTTATATTAGGTGTTTTCGCAAATAATTTAAGTTTATTTTATGTGTGAAGTTTGACCTTGACCAGCACTCTCAAACCATTACTTCAACTATATTGTTATGACTCATCCTCATCGATTCATAACCAATAATATAATATCGATAACTACACAAAAAATGCATGCTATAAAAAGGTTTATATATATTTTCATAGTTTGCCTTTATTCATTTACCTTCAAATCAAATAGTATTTAGATATAAATTCAAAACAATAATTATACAATAAAACCATTTACGTGCCTACTGTTCAAGTGTCAAGGTGTCGGTCAGTTACTCAGAAAGTTCAAGATGGTGGTTCTATACCGCTGGTAGATTTTTACAGAGACGAACGTGCAATTAACTATTCTTGTTCTTTTTTTTTTCAATAATAATAATAATAATAAGGCAGTACTCCTCCTGTCTCTGGACACCGGTGGACTAACGACTATTTTTTTATATTTTCAAATGCTTTTTTTACTTTAAAAAAAAATAATAATGTAAATTATATTTATGTGAAAAAGATAAATAAAGAAATAATAATAATCATATTATTTTCAGGCAACAGAGGCAGATAAAATAAACAAAATAATCTTAAATAATAATAATAAACTAATTGTATGCACTGCTGTAAGAGTCGAACACACCTTGGATGTTAGTTTGAAATGATAGTCAAAAATAAAGAACATCTGATTTATTGCGTAACCTTAACTACCACATAACTTATAATATATTAATGTAGCGTGAATGATCGCTAATGAATACAGCTGTCTGTGAATGCTAATTGTGTACTATCATTAACAATAAAATTCGTGTAAGGTGACAAAATAGTGCTGAACTGCAATACGTGAGGGCCGTGTGACACAGGGCTGCGAACGGTCATCGCAGAAGTGAAAAACATAGGGACGACCTGGAGCGAATTGAAGTGCGAAGTTCAATACCGAAAGGAACTTAAGTAAACTAATTACGCAAAAAACGTTTTGAGAACACATTTATTATGCGTACAGCCAAGGAGTGGAATTCTTTGCCGGAGTCTGTGTTTCCTGATAGCTACATCTTAGGAGTCTTTAAGTCAAGAGTGAATAGGCTATTTCTAGGCAAGCGTGCTCCATCGTCGACCACATCATCGCTTATCATCAGGTGAGATGGTGGTCAAACGCTAGCCTATCATTAATAAAAAAAAAGAAGTATTATTATTTAATTGTAATTTAATTCCTTTTAATTTATTTTGTTTTATTTTAATTAAACCCATTTTAATGTAATGTATTCTAATTGAAATTTTATTTCATTTATTATTTCGACATGCTGCATATTAATCTAATCTAAGTCTAATCTATCTATGTTTTGTTAGAACTTAATTTATTTTAGTGATCAATCTGTTTTGAACTTATTTTTTTAATTTAATGCTTTTAATTTTATCAGTTGAGTTGTAATGTAATTTAATTTATGATCTAACTTTTTTGTATGCAATGTTATAATTAGTAATTCTTACCTTTGCTATAACTATTGTTTAGTATAATAATATTAATAAATATGTATAATCGAATATACTCGTTTAAGTGGTGTTAGCCTATAATTAATACTACACTAATAAATGTATGTTTCGTGATAATTGATATTGCTTGCTCTTTGAAATGCATAGTTTCTACGTTGGAACTCTTAATATGAAAAAAAAACTTTTTTTATTAGTTTTCATGGTTATAAGAACTGCAATATTACAGAAAATACAAAACACAAAAAAAGAATAATTTTGAAAAAAGAATAACGTACCTTTAATATAAAGTTTATTTGAACTTGTAATTCTATGTCAATCCAAAGATATAACACTTCAAAGCTACCCGCTTTAAAAAACGGCAATTTCATACTTTAACCCCTATTATTGTGGTAAGCATGGTGTAAGCAGTTGTTGGCAGACCAAATAAATAAAAATAAATTCGACACATGACTCATACACTTATCAAAAGCTATAACTATAAGCTGACAAAACATTGTTACTCACAACTCGTCACCCTCCCGGCTAACTGTCCTAACTAGCAAATTGATAATTTTCCAGGGCAACCGTTTTTCGGTCGGGCGTTACAATCATGTTCCTGTAGTTGCGTTAGTTGTGGGTTTATCAATGAATTAATACGTTTTTATTATTGCTCTTGGCTTATTCTTTAAGCTAGTAGTGGCCCTAAAGCCCTAAGGTATCTATTTATTTATTTATATTAATTTGAAGTAGATATGTCTCTCTGTGAGAACTTTGTTTCATAACTTGTGTCTGTTATGACGTGGTTATTTGGTATAAAATATAAACAAAAGTTTATTAATATCATATAAATTTATTAAAAGCAATAGTAAAGTTCTTTCGTAAGCTTAAAAAGTGACAAGTTACTTTTAAGGACTTTAAAAATATTCTTTTATTACATTTTTGGCAATTTAGCTGTGTACTCTATGTTTAAACTAGTACCTAATGAAATGAATTTAAACTCAACTTTATTTCAAATAAAGTGTATTTATTTAATATTTAAAGTCTGTACCTACTTGTGTATCTTATCATGCTTATTCTAAGAACTAATGGTCTTATAATATGTAGTTAAGTAATGTAATATCACAATCACTCTTTGCAAAAATATTAATCTTTAATTGGACTTGCTTTACCTAGGATTAAAGCGTCAGTTAACATTCTTATTTACTAAACATAGGAACTAGAATCAGGTTAATATTTATGTTATAGGTAAACAACCTCTTAATATTAACGTAAGAGCTTAATTTTAAAATCCACAACCAGCTAGTAAATTGAAAAATAGTAAAAAATTATCATGACATGAGTAATTAGTGAGAAAGTGATGAATAAAATGCCACTGGCTCCGGCAACTTAATGACTGGGGTGTCTCCTGTTGTTAGTGACAGCGTCATTTTATTTTCCATCGAAATTTTGGGAGGTGTCGGATTAAGAAGTCCTATAATCTCTCTTAAGAACACAGAGACCTTCCTAAGAGAAAGAGAACGTGAAATCTCTTCACCGTGGCTATTCTTAAAAAATCATTTATGGTTCAGTTTTCTTGACAGAAAATTCCATCATTTCTGTCTAGTTCAAGTAGCGGTCCTCATCGTCTTTACGGATAGAAAGCATAGGTCGGGTGAAAATTTTTTGAAGTCTAGGAAATCAGTGTATGTGAGAACATTTACTACGTACGGTTTATGTGCCAATTTAAAAATTGGAGGTAATTGGCTAAGAACAAAAATGTCCCCACTTGTTTTCAGCGGCCGATGGTGCTGTGTACGGAGTCTCCTTCGCTTTGTCCATGACATGGCACGGAGCAACGTAAAGTGATTTCTTGAATATCTGTGGCATTGTTTATGACATACTCTTTGCATCTCTCTTCGCCCATAATTCTCGTCTTGATACTAGCAGTGCTACTCCACCGACTCTACCTCACTGCAACACTTTGATGCCCGAGGTTCGCATAAGGAACAGAGAAGTTTTGAGAGCACTGTGTCGTCTATACGTGAATAAAGCGAGTGGACCAGATGGTATACCAGCAATAGTTCTCAAGGCATGTGCACCCGAGTTGTCTCCTGTTGCCTTTCCATCCGCTTATATCGCCTCTCATTTAGAACTGTTATAGTGCCCAAGTCCTGAAAGTTTGCCAACGTGCAACCCGTGCCCAAAAAGGGCAGTCGTGCCGATCCTGCCAACTATAGGCCGATTTCAATAGACTCCATACTCTTCAAGATTATGTAGCGTGTATTGAACTGGCGCCTCAAGGCATACCTGGAAGGTAACAATCTCCTCAGTGACCGACAGTACGGGTTTCGCCACAATCAGTCTACTGGGGACTTACTAGTGTATACTACTCACATGTGGGGCGAGGCCCTCGAAAAGAATAGAGAAGCAATTGCTGTCTCCTTAGACGTCTCGAAGGCCTTCGACAGGGTATGGCACGCCAGCCTTTTGAGTAAGCTTCCAGCGTACGGCTTTTCCCCTGCTCTGATTAATTGGGTAAAAGACTTCCCCAGTGAACGGTCTCTCCGAGTTGTAGTCGATGGATGCTCATCAGAGCCCATGACCACTAATTCTGGAGTTCCTCAGGGGTCAGTTCTCTCTGCAACTCTTTTCCTGCTTTATATTAACGATCTGCTGATACCCGGTATCTATGGGTATGCAGATGATAGCACAGTTGTAGTGAGATACCTTCCAGGTGCTCGGGCTAGTAAGGAGCTAATCCGGTCCGAACGAGAGGCTATGGTAGAGCGTACGAATGTCTCTATTCAGGCACTCTCCAAGTGGGGACAAACCAATCTGGTAGAATTTAATGCCGCCAAAACACAAGCGTGTCTGTTCACCGCCAAAAGGAGCCCGTTCACCATGGCTCCTGTTTTTCGGAATGTATCCCTAAAGCGCACCGACCGCCTTCAACTCTTGGGAGTCGAAATCTCTTCAGACCTCAATTTTGAGCGGTACATTGAGTCTAAAGCCAAGGTAACTGCTAGAAAACTAGGCGTTTTTGCAAAGGTCCGACGTTACTTCACACCGGAACAGCTTCTAATGTTTATACAAAGCACAGGTCCGATCGTGTGTGGAGTACTGCAGTCACATACGGGCTGGTGCTGTAAAATTATTAAATGCCATCTAGCAGCTTTGGACTCAGTGGAAAGGCGTCCGAAGAGGCTAATACAGTAAGGTCGATGCCACGATGGAATTTTTGTTCTGCCCACTGAATCCATCAGCAAACAGGTAAACAATATTGATGCCTTTTGCGTAACTCTTCTTGAGAAAGTCATACAAAGAAGTCGAAATTTCTGACGACCCTCTTTTGCTTGCTCCTTCATGCCATGTACAACACGAACAGGCTCCAGAATACATATCATAAATTGTGAAATTGTAGGTTGAAAGACGACGTTTATGAAAAACAGCATTTTCATTGCTAATAGGCAAGCTTATGACTTGTTGGAGGTCAAATGCAGCACATTGTATTGTGGTTGGGTTCTGCTGTGATGCTATTTTACATTTATTTCTTTCTGATCTAAACAAAGTCTTCTCTTGTTGATGCTTCAGTGTCACTTTACAAAGAATTTTTCGACTGAATAGTTTGGGGTCAGTCGCTATACACCCACCCGTACACCCCGTGCGTTCTTCACTTAATGCTATGGAAATAAGCTTCATATTTGTAAAAAAAGCTTTGTTCTATACGACGTAAATTTAAAATAAAATGTGTAAACTTCGTAGAAAAAATTCTAACTAAGTGCCATATGTACATACTTCAGTCATTTGTAATCATGACGAAAAAAAAAAATCTTACTAACTGTAGTATGTTCATACGACAGGTAGAGAGAATATTTTTACCCTCCTTTTGCACTTACGCAAAACAAAATACGTGATTATCTCCTAAACGGTAAACGGCATCGATACGACGATTAGAGAGAACTTATTCGAAACAACGTTATGAACACGTAGGTAATGTCAGTGCAGATACGTCAGTTTGTGAGATACGACGGTTAGCGGGGAGGGCGACGAACTGATAGGCCTTTTTTAAGTTGAAAAATCATAAAGTATAACATCATAAAATGTAGTAACAATCATAAAGTATAGGCGTTCTTGCAAAGGTCCGGCGGTACTTCACACCGGGACAGCTTCTAATGTTATACAAAGCACAGGTCCGATCGTGTGTGGAGTACTGCAGTCACATATGGGCTGGTGCTGCAAAATGCCATCTGGCAGCTTTGGACTCAGTAGAAAGGCGTGCGAAGAGGCTAATTGGGGATCCAGATTTGGTTAAGTCCAATCTACAAAGCCTCGAGCACCGGCGCAGGGTAGCCAGCCTATCGGTATTTTACAGATTGCATTATGGAGAGTGTGCGCGGGAATTGCATGACTTGATTCCGCCATCTCCTTTCTACCATCGGAAAACCCGACGTACGGCGAGTATCCACCCTTACGTTGTTGAAACTTCAACGGTCCGAACTAAGCGATTTGCTTCGTCGTTTATACCGCGTACATCGCATTTAGGTGTCTTCAAGGCTAGAGTGAATAGGCTCTTAATAAACTAGTGCGCCTCACCATCAATGATTGCATCACTGCTTACCATCAGGTCGGATCGCAGTCAAGCACTGGTTTATATCGAATAATAAAAAAAAAAACGATATAAGTATTTGCAGATAAATGGAAAATGATTCCATAGGCAGGTCAGGTATACTGTGAAGGTTATTGATGTACATATTGTTTGTATTTTTATGGTGTGGTGGAGCAAAAAAAAGCCCAGCTGATTTCTTTTAGTTGCTCTTTACGTTTCAGGGCCACAGTAACTCTTTCAAACATACTACACAGGCCAGGTTTTTGTACCTGACCTAAAAATGTAGATAACGAAAAAGGTAAAATAGAAAAAATAATTCAAAACGAACTAGATTAAGAAGGATTCATTATTAATAGGTAATGAACTGAGCTTTCACTTTTGTTTGGAGGATATTTTAAAAGCTATCGATACACAACTTATAATTGAATCGCGTTTGTCGAAGGAGGTTCGTCGACGACGACTGTTGCTGAAAATCAGCGCTGAGACTCTGTCTTACACGAACCCCAGCATTTTGCTGAGCGCTGGCCGTTTTGCGCGGATGTGACGCATATCCTACCACTTATAATATAAGTCGTTGTTGATATTTGTTTTTTCTTTTTTTTTTGACGTAAATAAACTATTTTTTTTCTCTTTCTAGGTCATTATGGAATTTATTTCCAGATAATTTTTGTGACTTTTAGCTAGGGAGACAAACGACAAAACTGGCATTAACTTGTATAGTATTTAATAACAGTTTCATAAGGTGTTATTTAGTTAGGGACATGAGTTCGTATCTGATAGAAAAACCCGGGGCCCTGGTACACAAGGCTAGTAAGGAACATAAGAGTAGGTTTTAGTCAGTTAAAGTCTGATACGCACTTCCCCCGCCACCCGAGAAGTCAATGGATATTTTTTCTAAAAAACAAAGACACCCAGACCCAGAATAACTATTTGTAGGCCATAGAAATATTTGTTCCGTGCGGAAATCGAACTCAGGACACGCAGCGCAGCAGACAATCGCTTAACTGCGCTGCGTTAACCGTGTCGTCATTATTTGGTATAACTTTTAACTTATATTTTAACTATCTTTCAGATTTCGTACTCAGTGGTACTTCATTACAATTTTATTTTTATTCTTTATCGCTCACCTGATGGAAAGTGACGATGCGTTCGACGATGGAACGGCCTTACGTAGAAGTAACCTATTCACTCTTGACTTAAAGATTCCCTGGTTGTAGCCATCAGGAAACACATATTCCGGCAAGGAATTCCACTCACTTAGCTTTACGCACAATGAATGTGTACCCAAAACCTTTTGTGCGTATAGGTGGGATGTCCACCATGTACCTGGTGGTCCGAAGGTGGAACAGGCTAGGCGGAATTAGGTTATGCAATTCCGACGCACACTTCCCGAAATGCAACCGGTAGAAAACCGACCACCTAGCAACTCGGCGTCGATGCTCAAGACTTTAAAAGCGTCGACTCAACAAAGTCAAAGTCAAAGTCAAAGTCAAAAAATTTTTATTTCACATAGGCCTACATGGGCACTTATAAAACGTCAGAAGCTAGTGCACGGTTCCAAATTGGTCGTTTCCTATGGAGAAGAACCGGCAAGAAACTCCATGGTTACTCTTTTAAAAAAATGATTGTTTACAATATTTTCATATTACAGTATTAATAGACATTATGTAAGAACAGTGTAGACCAGTCGATATTGTACCCAAAAGCACAATAAAAATAATAATATTTAAAAAAAAAAAAAAAAAAAGTGAGTCGTAATAGGAAGTAACCTAAGAATTCGCGAAGTCCACGGTGTTCTCACATTCACATTAAAAAAAAAGAAGCTATATAAAAAAAAAAAAACAAGAACAATTAGTAATTACAATTATCAATAAATGACATGTCAACAAAAAGAAAATTACTAACGAATTTATGGTGGTTGGCGTCTACTAATATAAAAAATATTGCAAAAGCAATGTGTAGGAAGAAAAGAAAAAATGTATATATTACAACAAATGTGGAGCAGTTAATAGACAGATGTACACAACATTATGAGTTACCAGGGGGCCACATGTGCAGAAGCAGTCATTGCCAAACAAGCGTGTCTTCGACATAGTCTTTAACCTTGTAATAGGCTTTTTTAGTTAGGACACGCTTAATATGGGTTTTGAACTTGCCCTCGCTAAGTTCAGTCACCGCCTTTGGTAGCTTGTTATAAAAGCGTATGCTGTTTACTAAAAATGACTTGCTGGTCTTAGCCAATCTCCATTTGGGTAATACAATTTCGTGTTTACTGCGCGTATTTATGTTATGAAAATCGCTTCTAATTTTGAAAAGTCCTAGGTTTTTACGAACGTACAAAATACTTTCCAAGATATAAAGAGAAGGCAGAGTAAGTATATCGATTTCTTTGAATTTATTTCTGAGGGACTCGCGAGGACCCATTTTATAAATAGCCCGGATTGCTCTCTTTTGCAATATGAAAATTGAGTCCACATCAGCTGCAGATCCCCACAGTAAAATGCCATAAGACATAATACTGTGGAAATAAGCATAGTAAACTAACCTAGCGGTGGCTACATCTGTCAATTGCCTTATTTTTCGTACTGCATATGCGGCTGAGCTTAATCTACCTGAAAGAGTTCTAATATGAGCGAGTACATCGAACATCGAGACGAGTGCATCATTGCCAAATAAAAAAATAAAAAAAATGATCCTCCTGGCTGGTCTCTCGATTGCCTTAAGTGCATCAAGCTGGTATCGGGCAGATCCGAATTACAGTGCATACAGCCATTGTGTCATTTTGCCATCATGTGTGTCCTGCTACAAGTACCTTTCAGGCACGCTCGTCTCATAGAACATCACTTCACAATCTTCCATCGCTTTTTATTAGACTTAAGCGAGGTCAATATTACAGTATTGTGACGTCATAAGCCAGTAAGGTGAATGGGGTGGAAGATTAAATGTTTTTGGGGCACTGACAGTGAAGTGTGGGATCGTCCTTGTTTGGAGGCAGATAAAGATTATAGGGAACATGAAAAATAAAGAAAATTGGGGATTAAAATTTCTAATTTTAAGTTTAAATACATATGCTCACACCCGCACACACCCCCAATACACACACACCCTCACATATATACACACACTCTCAAACTTACTCACACACACTCATTACGCATGTACCACTCGCACTTTTTTGTTATGTTTAATTTTTTACTTTAATAATATAGCCTTTTTATTCAGATCTCTTAGGTGATTACAATGCATTTAAACTTATAATATAATAACACTGACTCATAAACTATTTAACCTAATATCTGTTGCTTGGTTATCTTTCCTAGATCTGTTTGCCAATCGGCAAAGGCCTCCTCCAACCTTTTCCATTCTTTCCTTTCCTGTGCCACTCTGTTCCACGTGACTCTCGTGTCTTCTACCCATCTTTTTTGCGGTCTACCTTACTTCCTCTTGCCGTCTCTGGGATACCAGTGGGTCACTCTGTGGTTTCATTTGTTGCATCCTCTTATCAAGTGGCCAGCCCATCTCCAATCATAAATTTTTTACTTTACTCTTTTTTATTCCGGTTATTGTACAATGTATGTTATGACGAAAGAGACTATCCCTCCACGACACAGGGAATCCTACATTATGTCATGTTTTTCATTATTATTATTATTATTACTATATGGTTTAGAAAAGCGTGCACAAAACAATGTCAAATAAATAACAATCTTCGCTTCATTTCCTATTATATTCGCATCGCAATAAACAGCAAAATCGCTCGCAATTTTCACACGGTTTAGTTTGGAATGTTGCATATAATAGAGTATTGGAACCGGTTCTAAAATCCATCAGCGCTGTGAATAGAGCCAACACTTCTATATCAATTAATACGTTAGCTATAATAGTATTAAACTACGTGATTTAGAATATTGATGAACCAACTGATTGAATGCAGCTAAATATAAATGCGTAATAGAAGGACTTATTTATCTATCATCATCATTTCAGCCGAAAGACGTCTACGGTTGGACATAGACCTTCCCCAAGCGTCGCCCCAACGACCGATCCTGTGCATCTCGCATCCATCGCATTCCCGTGACTTTCACCCGGTCGTCGGTCCACCTTGTGGGAGGCCTTCCAACGGCGCGTTTTCCGGTGCGAGGTCGCCACTCTAGAACATTTCGGCCCCATCGACCATCAGTTCTACGAGCAATGTGCCCTGCGAACTGCCACTTTAGTTTGGCGATTTGGTTCTCCTGCGGATATCTTCATTTTTTATGCGATTACGCAAGGAAACCCCGAGCATAGCCCTTTCCATCCTTTCCTATTTATTTATACTTATAATAAATCCGTAGAAGTTTTTAGTTTTGCGCGCATCAAGTAAAATGTACGAAATCTCGATATCTTTTATATCGTATCGCTTTTTTTTAGTCCGAAGAATAAACATGATATTTAAAAAGTGCAAATAAAAACATCAGAAAAGTATACACAATTACATAGTGATGCAATCTAATAAATAGACAATACCTACTATTACAATCACAAATCCTACCAAATCATCTCTCTATTGTTACTTGAAGTATTAAGAAAACAAATTGAAATCACTCGTAATAACTCAAACAGCGAACGAAAACATTTACAGTCAATTGCTTCAGATATTAAATATTTTGTGTTAACCACAAAACAAAGCTTTATTATGAAAATTCTGAGTAATAAGATTACGTAAATTATGAAAGTGCTCATTTATAAAATTTCTTTTGATGTAAACCTACAAGATCTTCCTTTAGATTTTGTAATTATCCTACAAAACCAACTTTTGGTTAAAATGATAAATCTTTTGTTTATATTTTTTTATTTTTTAAGTCACACTTAAGAGCGTTATATCACTTACAATGGGCTTCAATCAGAAGGCTTAAAGTCACTCGAAGGGCAATGGAAAGGGCTAGCTCGGAGTTTTGTTGCGTGATCGCGTCAGAAATGAAGATATCCGATGGATGTCATTAGCCGACATTTGGGGGAGGTCTATGTCCAACAGTGGACGTCTTTCAGCTGAAATGGTGATGATGATGATGACTTAAGAGCATCCAACCCAAGATACATTGTGAAACTAATCAAGTAAAAAACTCTGTAACTACTCTATTTTGCGTGGACTTTGACCCTTGACACGTTGCACATTTAATCAAAATTCTGAATAAGAATTTATTTTTCCGAGAACTTCCAAAGTTTAAAAAGACACGTATTTCCTGGAACAACTTTTGTGAAATATTAGAGTGAATGACGGAATTACTGAATACCAACAGAGCTTTCAGATTTTATTTCTCTTTTTTTTTCACCCTGCTCACAATGACTACGTACGGGTCGGGAAGGACCCTCTTAAGTGACAGTAGGAAGGGCACATTGCTCGTAGAACAGATGGCCTGAAAGATTCTTGAGTGGCGATCGAGTACCAGAAGACGAAGCGTAAGAAGGCTTCCCACAAGGTGGACCGATAACCTGGTGACTGTCTGTGGGAATCCGATAGATGCAAGATGCACAGAACCGGTTGTTGTGGCGACACTTGAGGGAAGCACTATGTCCAACAGTGGACGTCTTTATGCTGAAATTATGATGATGATCATAGATGATGAATCGCTTAATACTCATCATCATCATCAGTCGCTTCATCGCTCAATACGACTTTGGGAAAATGATATGAAAAACAATTATACTTCAGCAAAGAGAAGTAGTGATTGTTTTATCAGAATAATATTATGGCAAAAATGTGAAATATGTATGTGTTTGTAACTCATTCACGCACAGACGGCTGGACAAATTTTGATGAAATTTAACATAACTTTAAACGGGTAGACTTTATCATAGACTCGAACATAATTATTATTATTTTATTTCACATTTTAGTCATAAGTTTGACTTATATCGAATTATAATCCGATTTTATTTAGCTCTTAAACTGAATGAGTCTTTTGAAATTGCACAAAAATTAGCATTACAAACACATTTTTTTTTACTTATAATATAATATTCACACAACTTTCACACAACGTCGTCTAGTCCCAAGCCTAGCAGAGCTTGTGATAAGAGTACTAGACAACTGATAAACATACATATCTATTTTTCTTTTATTTTTTACAAATTCAAAATCAAAGCATTTATTTCAAATAAACCATTTACAGGCACTTTTGTGTGTCAAGAAGTCAGTCAGTCAGAAAAAATGATGCTAATTGCACATTCCAAAGCGTAGATCTCTATGGAGAAGAATGTGCAAGAAACTCCATGGACACTTTTTTCAATCGTGTTTTGCAATTACAAATATCTCTGTTACATGTTTCTTGTCGCTATCATGTGAGAACAATGTCAGTAAAGTAAAAATAAAAACTAAATATAGATATTAAAATAGCAACTGGCAGCTAAGAGATGACCAGTCTCAACTGACAGCGCCCGTTCACGGACCTGACGCGAATATTAGCACCACTCAGCTCAACCATTTTGAAGGGAACCGAATGATCCAACACACACGCCACCATCAATGAGACATTTGAGTGAGCATGACAAACTCTCAACTGCCATGCTCATTTATGTCAAACAAGTCCAATAATAACCTAAAAACCATAAAATAGCTCCATGGTACTAACATTTACAAACTTTGAAAAAAATGCTTCTACATTATACAATACTAAATACAATAATAATTAACAACAATAATATTTTACAAATTAAAAAAAAAAAAACACTAAAGAATAATAATAGTTTCAAAACTAATCAATTTGTACACCCCGATGGTAGTGGAGCTGGACCAGCATTGAGCCAAGCGTTTTTATCTTGAATATAATCCTCCAACTTATAATATGCTTGCCTGCATAGTGTGCGTTTAATATAAGATTTAAATTTCGTTTCATTGAGTTCTAATATTTGTGGAGGTATTTTGTTATAACATTTCAAACAGTACCCCATGAAAGAAGAGGCCACTTTAGCCAGTCTAAAACCTGGTGGAACTAATTGGTCCCTATTTCTCGTAACATAATTATGTCTATCGCCTCTTTTGCTAAAAAGATGAAGATTTTTTCTAACGTACATGATGTTTTCATAGATATATTGACAAGGCACCGTCAATATGTTAATATCCTTAAACAGATCCCTTAGAAAATCCCACCGGCGGAGATTGTAAATAGCTCTGATAGCTCTTTTCTGTAGAATAAAAATTGAGTCGATGTCTGCAGCCCGTCCCCATAGTAGGATACCGTATGACAAGATACTATGAAAATAACTAAAATAGACTAGTCTAGCGGTATCAACATCCGTAAATTGGCGGATTTTTCTAACAGCGTATGCAGCTGAGCTAAGCCGTCCCGCAAAAGATGTTAAATGAGGACCCCATTGTAGCCTTGAGTCAAGCATAATCCCTAAGAAAACCGTTTTATCGGCAAATTCTAGTTTCTCATTGTTCAATATTATATCACAATTACTACTCTTGACATTCGGTAAGGAAAATCTTATGCATTATTTATTCTTATGCATTCTTATGCATTACATAAATTAAACCCAGACACAGAAAAAAATGATCGTGCTCATCACACAAACATTTGTCCTCGGTGGGAATCGAACCCACGACCTCCGGCATAGCAGTTAGAGTCACTAACTACTAGACCAACAGGCCAGTCATTTAGCTACTTGCCTTGTCAAATGTATACACAATTGTTTCTTCTCTTTGTTACGACTTTTTAGTCATAATTTCGAAACTAGTGCAAACGCGTAGTGCCCTAAATCTCAATTTGGCCGTGGCATAGCAAGTGATCGACAAAAAAAACTAGGCGTCCTCGGTTCTAACCACCAAAGGTTTTTTTCTATGCTTTTTATTAGCGTTATTGGTTATAAAAGTAGGTACACTATGTACTGGACTATAAATATTTATTACCTACTTGATTTTGCTAGCGGTTTTGCTCGTGTGAAAACGGTTTTATTAACCTAAAGGGACTTAATTATCATCATCATTGGCAGCCTGACCCTAGCCCACAACTGACCTTGGTTCTCTTATCTGCCAATCCTTGTGTTCTTTTTTTAGGTGGGAAGTCATCTAATGACATCTCCCGCCCTTGGGTGGGGCGGAAAGGCATGACAGACTTTTACTGACTAAAACTCACTCCTGTTCCTTCTTTTCCTTCGTTCCAGGGCCCCGGGGTTCTCTTTTGCATCACCCATGGCCCCTGTAGGCTTCGACCCTGCTGTGCCCCTACGGTTTCGCTGACATCTCCTTGAGGCGCGCGTGGAACACTACGCGCCGTCGACGACTTGGGCTCGGTCCGGGCGGTTACCGGACGGTCGGACGGCAACTCACGGCCCTAATAGGCTTCGGCCCAGCTGTGCCCCTACTGTTTTGATGAGTCGCGCGTGCAACACTACGCGCCGTCGACTTGAGGTTAGTCCGGATGGTAACAGACGGCCAGACGGCGAGCTACCCATCGCTCGCCGTCCGCAAGCCTACGCCTACGGTGGCTAGTATTCAGGGTCGGGGTTCCCTTACGCGTACGGCCGTTTCCTTCACTAGCTGCTTCACAGAAGGAGGCAACCTCCGCCCATTCCCCCTTGCTCCGAACCATGGCCTGTACCAGGGCCCGACATTTAAAAGAGTTACCGCAGTCCTAGAATGCAATGATCAACTGAAGAAACACAAACGAGTTTTATTCAGCAAACAAACGACACTCCCTCTCGCTCCACCTTAGAGCTGAAGAAGTTACTGATGATATCCCTCCACAAAAAAAAAATGCAGACATCCAAACATACAGTCTTTTACATTTATAATATTAGAAGCACGATTGTTGATAGTACAATCAAGGTACATAGTTATTATCAATCGGGTTCTTGCACGCCCACACAGATTGTATGTTATTAATGGTTACCATTCATCAATCAAGTCGAAGCCAAAATCATTTGTTTAAAATAGAGTTACTTTTCTGTCTTGAGTATTAATCGACTTGAATGACGGCACGGGTGGCGCAGTGTTTAGGCAATTGGCTGCTATAACGTGTCGCGGGTTCGCTTCCTCTACGGAACAAGTATTTCTATGACCTACAGATTTTATATTAATGATAATAAATCATTTGTTTTCAGGCATCTTAGCCCATAGATAAATACCTTACAGACTAACATATATATAAAGTAAATTAAATATAATTTATTGATAACCTATTGAGTAGCGTAATTAGAGACATAATAGAAAAACAATGACCGAGAGAACGCCGGCGTTCGCTCGGGGTTTAATAAATACGACTTATGACTATATTAGAATAAGAATAAGAATAAGAAATTTTATTTGCTCAAACATGTGTATGCATACAGAATTAAAATAATATATGCATGCAAGATCTTAAATAAAAGTGGCTAACGACCTGTCTGCCATTTCTCATGGCGTGCAAATATCTCAGGTTCTACGAGTATTACAAATATTATTATGTTCTTTTTTTTTTAAATTTAATGAATATTTTAATGATTTTAATTATATTTAATAACATTCAATTATATTTAATAACATTTCATTATATTTAATAACATTCCATTTGTTCACTTTGTGCTGTTCTGTGGCACTTGTCTACAGAAGTGACAGAACACCAAAAGCCGGCCAAAAGTCGTCCTTCAACGCAAGGGGCAGAAAAGACGCCATATTTTAGCTAGGATTTATTGCCTTTAGTATCTGTAGCCCTAGTGAAAAGGGATCTAAGTCCAAAAGTGCAACTTTGCAGGAGCCGTTAATAACACTTCGTGTGCTTCAAATTTGTATTTGACCTCCTTAATTCTTTATTGTATTGTACACAAAAATATAACATAATATATTGACATACAGAAAGTTCATGTACAAAGGCGAGCTTAACTCAGCAATGAGTTTTCTCCCAGCAAACCTTTGAAATATAGAGAGAGAACATATTTGAGGGTAGGATCCAGTGCACAATATAAACCTATATACTAAGTCTAATATATAATTAAGTATATTATACATAAGTCTAATATATAATTATATTACCTCGTGTGACATTAGAGGGTATAAAATAAGTTCTGGCCCTTCTCCAATAAGTTAAATGTTAATTCATACAAGTGAAAAGGCATACGCTTCTGAATGATTTTTATGATGATCAAGTAGGTACTTAATGCAAAGCTAATATATTTTTTCCCTTTATTTTGGTGAAAACGGATATAAGTCTAGTAATATCATTACTAAATAAATCATTTTTAAGGAATAGGTGCTGTTGTATCGATAAACACCAAACATTCAAGTGTCTTCAAGGCTAGAGTGAATAGGCTCTTAATAAACTAGTGCGCCTCACCATCAATTATTGCATCACTGCTTACCATCAGGTGGGATCGTGGTCAAGCACTGGTTTATACCGAATAAAAAAAAAATATATTAAAACGTGGGAGATTTATGTTAATTTAGATTAAAAAACACAAAAATATTTTTTTCCGTTTTAAAGGATACAAATGCACGTGAAACCAATTTTTTTAGTTTTTTTTTGGTGTCTGTTGGACCCTTATACACAAAGTAACTTCATTATTTTTAGGGATAGCTTAGATCCGTTTTCAGCAAACGATACAGCATTTTTTTCTGATTTTTTCGGTATACTTAACTCATTTCTGACAAAATCGGACTTATACTCTCTAGGGTTATATATAGCATAGCCCAGCATAGTCGGCCTTATAATGTTCCCACTGCTGGGACTCAGGCCTCCTCTCTAAGAGAGGGACTGGGCCGTAATCCACCACGCGGGCACAGTGCGGGTTGGTGTCACATGTCTTCAAATTTTTGGTTCTAGGATATGCCGGTTTCCTCACTATGTTTTCCTTCACCGTTTTGACAGCAGTGGTGATGAAATAAATTACACAAAGTAATACGCCTGGCTGGGTTTGAACCCACGACCTACAACTCGTAAGTCGGGGCCGTCACCACTTGGCCACCACTGCTCCATAGATATATAGTTTTAATTAGTTAAGTGTTTTTATTTTTCTTGTTTTAATATTTTAAATTTAGATAATATAGTGTATTTTAACTTTTCTAAAAAAAAAAATGACCTACAGATACATGTTTCGGTGACTGTCTTGTACGTATGAGTTAACTTAAATAAATTTAAATATAAAACTATAATATAATACTTATAGCAATAATAAGTAATTAGTTGAAATGAATTAAATAATGTGATAAATACTCAGATAAGAAAATTAAATAGGTATGTATATGGTATGTTGCTGTGCCCGACAGGGTCCATAATTGTTTCAATTTATTATTATTTATCACCTGACATGTACATTATCGATTGCAATAAAGATTTGAGATTTGATTTGAACGTTAACATGTTATGTTGTGAACGCACTAATGATACATGAGTAATTGCTAGTGAGGTCCAACATTTTCTTTGTTAAAAAAAAAAACAACTAATGCCTAACTTGGAGTCAAGCACGCCTTACGCCTTACATATTTACCTACAGGATGATTTAAAAAAAACCAGCTGAAAACTACAAAGCCTCGAGCACAGGCGCAGGGTAGCCAGCCTATCGGTATTTTACAGATTGCATTTTGGAGAGTGTGCGCGGGAATTGCATGACTTGATTCCGCCATCTCCTTTCTACCATCGGACAACCCGACGTACGGCGAGTATCCACCCTTACGCTATAGAAACTTCAACGGTCCGAACTAACCGATTTGCTTCGTCGTTTATACCGCGTACATCGAGGGACTGGAACAATTTGCCTGCTGCGGTCTTCCCGTCCAACTATAATTTAGGTGCCTTCAAGGCTAGAGTGAATAGGCTCTTAATAAACTAGTAAACTAGTGCGCCTCACCATCAATGATTGCATCATTGTTTACCATCAGGTGGGATCGCAGTCAAGCACTGGTTTATATCGAATGAAAAAAAAAAACTTATCATAATCATAATTATCATAATCTGCTTCATTTAGTCCTTTGTATCGTACAGTTCTTTGAATAACGGATGCTGTCACTTGAGATTTGTCATCTCTTAGCTGCCTACTTTATTTACATTATTCTCACATAATAGAAGCAACAATACTGATAATGACTTGGTAATGCTTGCGGGAGTCCGATGGATGCGAGACGCACAGGACCGTTCTGGTTTTTAACAGACGACCGGACGTCGAGCTACCTATTTCTCGCCATCCACAAGCCTGCACCGGGAATCGCTCTGTGAATCCCAACACCCCGGATGGCATCATCATTTCATCCGAAAGACGTTCACTGTTGGACATAGGCCTCCCCAAACGTCGCCACAACGACCGATCCTGTGCGTCTCGCATCCACCGCGTTCCCGCGTCTCTCACCAGGTCATCGGTCCAGCTCGTGAGGGAGGCCTTCCAACGCTGCGTTTTCCGGTGCGCGGCAACACGCGGTACAAGCAATGTGCCCTGCCCTCAACTTTGTTACGTAATAATAATTATTATTATATCCATAATTAAGTAGTTAGACAAAGTTCCACACTTATATCACGCTTCGTAGTCGATGTAGAACCTTTGCCTACTAACCTATTGACACCCTATGTGTGTAGGACAATGTTGTTTTAAAACGCACATAATATTATCATTAGAAATAATAACTAATGACATTTCGTTATTACCGTAGTCATACAGAGATTTGTTTTGTCATTTGTCGAAGGTATTTCAATGAAGGTATGGATAGAAGATAGACAGAATAAACAGGCCGCCGCCGGCGCCGGCACCGGTTTCACCGTGTACTATGTTATGTCTTTGTGTTCAATAAGGAATTCTCTCTCTCGACAGGCCAGCCCCCCTAGCCAAGTTACAACCGTTTCGTGTCGAATTCCGTTCTCCTATCGGTAACGCCTCGGTGTTAGCAATTGTAGAAAACGATAAGTTGGTAGCCATGTTGAAGCGCCTGAGTCGGCCACTCGTTCTACAGTAACAAAGGGTGTAGGTAACGTTGAACATTGTAGAAACGATAACATTAATTCATTCTATCATTTTGAACGATGCGAACTTGGCTACGAATTTTCTATTCGTTTGTTCTGACCACGTGACCTAACGTTGAGATGATGTCAGTCCCATACATTTGATGAATTTTCGACTAGCGTTAACGATTGCAGATTATTAACTTGGCTAGGGGTGCTGTTGGTTTAGTTGTCAGTGGCTGTGACAGCTATGCTGGAGGTCGTGGGTTCGATTCCCACCCATGACAAAAGTTTGTGTGATGAGCACGATCATTTGACCTGTATCTGGGTGTAATTTATCTATAATATGTATGTATTTTTACAATATATAAGTATTTTTATCACTTGTCCAGAACTCGTACCATAAGCTCTGCTTAGTTTGGGACTAGATGGCAGTGTGAAAGTTGTTTTAAGTTCCTATTAATCTGTTATTGCTACGGAATACTAAGATAAATAAAATTATATATACATTAAATATTTCGTTATAGGACGATTGTGTCACGTTTAAACTTTAAATCATTAGTGTTCGTCATGATTCTGATTTAAATCGTGCATCAAAAAGATGTTTGTCTGAAACAGTTCGATTAAAACTTCATAAAAGGAAGAGAAGGTTATTAGAGTGGTAAACCAAAAATTAAAAGGCTGGAAAGGATTATTATTTCAAAAACTGGGCAAGAGCGAGTCGGACTTGCACCCTGAGGGTTCCGTACATACTTTTAACAAAGCTGACAGTTAGTGCTCAGCCACACTGGCAGCGCGGTGCGGGGAGCGGTGCTGGTAGAGGGCCGCACGCTATTAGTGCCTGTTCGCAGTCGAACGTAGCGATGGACGATTCCAAGATGTTATAACAATCGAATCGGAAAATCGGAGTCGTTATAATAATCGGCTTGCTGCTCGTCGCCCGCGTACTCACTATGGCTACTTGTATAAACGAGCTATGGCACGAGTTGCCCGCGCGCGTCTCGCGTTGAGCAGCCCGCGCCACTTTCCGCGCCGTCGTTCCCGCTATGGACACTCAAAGCATTTACGGAAGTGTACACATACACACAGTACACAGCATTACATTGTCGAGTACACTTGGTGACCACAGCCGTCGTTGCGTGTGCCCTCTATGTATCAGGGTCAGTGTTACGTGTTTGAATATTTAGGTTGAGTTACTCAGGTAATTATAGAGTCTATAGGAAGTTGAAGGGTTAAGCAAGATATGTTTTTTGTTTTGTTTACTTAGACAGTGCAAAAATGAGAGATATATAAAGTATTGTCTGTTAGATATATCTACTCATATGTTTTGTCAAATTCAGTTTG
Source organism: Mythimna pallens (assembly GCA_961205895.1). NCBI lineage: Eukaryota > Metazoa > Arthropoda > Insecta > Lepidoptera > Noctuidae > Mythimna > Mythimna pallens. Next base: position 2,148,054 of record OY540843.1, on the reverse strand, counting down.
GTTTCGCGACATGTCCGTCTCCAAATGGAGTTTAGAAAAAATATGAAAGATTTAGGAGAGTCCATAAATTTTCTAACACGTTGTTCTCAATAGTGATCTTTTTTTTTCGGGTGGTAAAATCATCTAATGACATCCCGCGCTCTTGGGCGGAGCGGGAGTTAGTGTCAGACTTTTACTGACTAAATACCCACTCCTGTTCCTTCTTTGCCATTTTTCCAGGGCCCCGGGGATCTCTTTCGCATCACCCAAGGCCCCAGTAGGCTTCGACCCTGCTGGGCCCCTACGGTTACAGACATCTCCTTGATCCGCCCAAGAGCGCGATTTGTCATTAGATGATTTTCGCACCTAAAAAAAAACCCCAAAATGCCGATGCTTAATTGTTTATAATACTAAACAAATGACTAAAACAAAAAAAAAATTGAAACCGTGCACTAGCTTCTGACGTTTTATAAGTTCCCATGTAGGTCTACGGTCGTGAAATATCTTTTTTTTAATTTTGATGCTGTTTTCGGATGTCTTTTTAGTGTTCTTGTTATTTAGTACAAAATAAGCACAGGCCCATTTCTACATCACAAACATTTACACTTTCAACAGTCGTTATTTATTTATATATATAAATATCATGGAAGACACAGCTAAAAAAAAACACATAAAGAACTTTAAGTTAGACTGACAGCTAATAACAAGTCTTCACTTATGAAGTACAGAGTAATAAAATCTATGGATACTAGGTTTAGAGATAAGAAAAAACACATATATATGTAGTATATAGTCGGCCTTATAATGTTCCCAGTGTTGGGACTAAGGCCTCCTCTCTAGGAGAGGAATGGGCCGTAATCCATCACGCGGGCCCAGTGCGGGTTGGTGGATGTCACATGTCTTCGAATTTTTGGTTCTAGGACATGCCGGTTTCCTCACGATGTTTTCCTTCACCGTTTTAAGAGCAGTGGTGATGAAATAAATTATACAAAGTAATGCGCCTAGCTGGGTTTGAACCTGCGACCTATAACTCGTAAATCGGGGACGTTACCACTCGGCCACCACTGCTCAAGAACAAACAGATGCTAGATAACTAATAAACTACAGAATCAATAACAATTTTGCTCACATTGCATATCAATCTTAACGTTAAATAAAAGGGACTAAATGAAAAAGTTTCAGCTTAACTCCTAGCCGAGTTATCATAATTTAATTTCACCTTTTCTAGAGCACTAGCACTATTAAGCTCTGTACTCCCGTTCAGTGCCCCTACCAGCAGGGGCGCCGACTCCATGGGTACTCGGGGGCTCGAGCACCCATGAGAAATAAAAAGTGGGTGCCGAGCACCCCTAAGAATAGACATCAAGAAACAGATCAGTAATCGCCTTTTAGGGATGGGCGTTTTTCATTACCCGACGTCCTGTTTAGCGCAATGGTTTAGAGCACCGGTTGAGATGCAAGGGTCATGGGTTCGATTCCCGCACCAACACAAATGTTTGTTGAAAAACAGATATTTGTGTTGATTCTAGGTGTTTGTGGTACCTACTTTGTTTCGGGTTTCAATAGTACAAGGGAAAACCTTAGTTTGGGACCAGGACATGTGATGTTGTCTCAATTTATTATTTATTATTATTACGCATTATATGTACGCAGTATGTAAGTAGGACATTTATTTATTTGTCGGTCGATCAGTTTGCATTTCTTTTCTCATACTTCACCACTTTTTCGAGTCATCAAATAAGCATGAGCACCCATGAGGTTTTCTAAAAGCCGCCGCCCCTGCCTACCAGAATCTAAGCGATTCGATATAGAAGTCATTCACCGGCTTCATTATAAAGTTTCAGCCGCCCACGTAGCACTTAGGCTGTAGCAAGTTCTCGTGTTTTAATATAACTATTTATATTTTAAAACATAAAGCATTCAGTTTAAAAGACCACTAATATCGTTTCAGTTACTCGTATTTGCAGATTAGCAATGAATCAGCTATATTTATACCACATTATTTTTAGTATATAAGAAACCTCAATACAGTTTATTCAGAATCACTAACTGAATCGATCCCAATCATTTACACCATTTTATATTATTTTCCAAAAAATATTTAAAACAAGGTCATAAGTTGGACACCACCGAAACTAAGTACAGCACAGATCACGGCAGGTCATAGCGGGCATTAGTCACCAGCGCACAGCTGGGTACAAGAGCAAAACAACCCCTCAGTCGCCCGGATGGTCCGGTGACCATGTATTTGTGTAGACAACCAGGTAACATAACAAGCTCATAACTTTGTGATTTTTCATGGTTAAGTAAAGAAGGAAGAAGGAAGTTATGAAATTGCGTACATAGATACTTTACATAAAAATACTAGACACGTGTTTCAGGTTTCACATGTATTAAAACTAATGTTGTAAGAATGGAGTCCCATTCTATCCTGAGCAGATAAATATACAACATCCTTCAGAGTTGCTAATAGGTGGGTGATGAATGGGTCACGAGCAATAAAGTAACTTTTCCAGACCACGTAACTAATTTATTTCTTGGCATTTGGTATCCACACGATGTCCTAAGTTCAAGAGAGGTCTTGAAGTCTTCACCATCTGCTTTAATGATAATAATTTAACTTTTATTTCAGACAACGTCCATAGTGTTAGTTGTAACAAATAGCTTAAAATCTAATTTAGTAGGTACATAATTATATGTAAATAAAATAATTGAATCAAACTAAGCAAAGTAAATAGGAATGAAATTGTTACTAGACTCGCTGCGAACGTCAAACTTAGACTCTATCAAAGTCCCTGCGAACTTGCGTTCAGCTGTCTGTTGTAGACACGGGTCGGAAAGTTCAATAGTACGGATTACTATTGACCTGTACGATAGCATAGCATAGCATAGCATAGTCGGCCTTATAATGTTCCCACTGTTGGGACTCAGGCCTCCTCTCTAGGAGAGGGGATGGGCCGTAATCCACCACACGGGCCCAGTGCGGGTTGGTGGATGACACATGTCTTAGAATTTTTGATTCTAGGACATGCCGGTTTCCTCACGATGTTTTCCTTCACCGTTTTGAGAGCAGTGGTGATGAAATAAATTACACAAAGTAATGCGCCTGGCTGGGTTTGAACCCGCGACCTACAGCTCGTAAGTCGGGGCCGTTAACACTCGGCCACCACTGCTCTACCTGTACGATATATTTATTTTATTCCATAGCAGAAAATCTCAAATATAATTCACAGATAGGACAGCTAAGTTGGTCTCGTGATTAGTGGCCCTGACTGCTATACCGGAGGGTTCGATTCCAGGACAAATGTTTGTGTGATGAGCACGATCATTTGTTCTGTGTCTGAGTGTAATTTGTCTATAATATGTATGTATTTAGAAATATATAAGTATGTTTATCAGTTGTCTAGTACTCATAGCACAAGCTCTGCTTAGCTTGGGACTAGACGGCGTTGTGTGATAGTTGTGGAAAAAAAAAACAAATTGCGGTAAACTGTTGGACTTGTCGCGTCTTGAGGAGAGGCCACGAATATGGAAGCTGAAGTACAAGTACTAGCTGCAGGATTATTCGAAAGAATTACTGTGACCCTTTATCGTGCTAGGAATGTGGACCATTTGGTAACCAGAGACAAATGCAGCTCAAACACAAAGCTAACCACTTTCCAGTTCACATTCACATTCGCTTTAAGAGACACCGCCACCGGCCCACGCTGAAAACCAGCGCTGTGAGCTCATCGCATAATGCGTGAGGCCGCAGCTTTATGCTGAGCGTTCGGCCGTTTTGCGCGGATGTGACGCATATCTTCCCTATTTTATTGATAATGTTTGTTAGCTAGTTTTAAGATTGCGTCATTTCGCGCGAATAAACAGTTTTTCTTTCTTTCTTTTCTTTCTTTCTTTCTTATAAATCGCCATTTTATTTAAAATAAAAGTAAAATATATTATTATAGCCAACACAACTCCACCTTTAAAATAAATCATCCCTAGTGCTTTTCATATTTCAATGAACGTAAATATACAAATTTATTCGATTATTCGCTTACGTTCGTTCGATTTTCGAATACCAATGCATCGATAAGGCACTCTGTTCCGAACCATGAGGCGAACGCGCGTGGAATACACTGCCAGCCAAATAGAACGATTATTTAATGCAAATAAAAGTGGAAACAAAATTTTGAATAAACTTGTTGATCCGAAGGATGCGAGACGCACAGGACCGGTCATTGTGGCGTCATTTGGGGGAGGCCTATGTCCAACAGTGGACGTCTTTCGGCTGAAATGATGATGATGATGATGTTGACTTTCGTCAGGTTTAAAAACAGTTAAATAGATAGTTTTGAAGGCGTGATTGGCGCATTAGTTGAGTTATTGCCTGCTTCATTGCGGGTCGCAGAGTCGTTTCCCGCACGGAAATAATATTTGTATGATCTACAAGGTGTTCTGGGTCTGGCTTTTTTTTCGGTGGGAAAATCATCCAATCACATCCCTCACTTTTGGGCGGAGCGCGAGTGTGTCAGACTTTTACTGACTTAAAACCCACTCCTGTTCCTTCGTTGCCTTTCATACGCGCCGTCGACGACTTCGGCTCGGTCCGGACGGTTAGCGGACGGTCGGACAGCGAGTTACTCATTGCGTCTGCGCGTCCGCGCCAACGGTGGCCGAAAATCGGGATCTGTGCGGGGCGCGTGGGCTTTTGCCTCGCACGTGCACGTGCGGCCTCCTCATATACTAGCATTACTGCTTCGCAGAAGGAGGCGACCACCTACCACTCCAGACCATGGCCTGTATTAAGGCACGGCGATGCTCTGCCCAGGCGGGGCACGTCTCCGCCATATGCTCTACCGTGTCCTTCGGGTGGCCCACACAATGGTGACACCCGGGCGTTTCTTCCGCACGAATCCGAAATAACATCATTCGATTACACAACAAGGGTATATATTGAATTTCTTATCAACTAGGAAGTCAAACCTATATGTCTAAATATAATCAACATTATTTCTGTCATTACTTGCCGATTAATTTTGACATTTGCGTAATTTTTACGGTAGCTACAAATAGAGACGTAGTAATTGATTATACACGATGATTTATTGACTAAGTTGCCATTTTACTACTCCGAAGTGTTGCGAATTAATCAATAGATAATTATACAGTTGTATTCACCAAATCATTACTGAATTAAAATACTAAGGCTGAACAAAAATGAACAAAGGAATTGTGCTAATCGTCTCCTTCTTATTTCTTTATCTATAAGTTAAACACCACTCACTGATTAATCACGAAATCTCAGAAACTATAACCCCTACAAACTTAGAATCTGGCAGGTAGGTTCCTTACAGGGTGTAGACATCCGCTAAGAATTAATTTTACGAAACTCTACCACCAAGGGGGGTTTTTTTGGCAGAAGCTAGTTTTTTTGTATATAAACTTTATTGTACAGCAAGATAATAAATACCTAATAATTATTAATTACCTAATAATAATTTGAGCCTTAAAGGAGAGTCAAAAATGGGCTATTAACCGAAAAAATTTGAACAATAATGTGATATACATTACAAGAAAGAAAAATAATAATAAAAAAAGAAAGTACTGGTCCGATTGCTAAAATTTAGGTGTCTTCAAGGCTAGAGTGAATAGGCTCTTAATAAACTAGTGCGCTTCACTATCAATTATTGCATCACTGCTTGCCATCAGGTGGAATCGTAGTCAAGCACTGGTTTATATCAATTTATAAAAGCTGCTTTATTCCTGAGTAACATAAGCTACATTTTTTTGTACGCGGGCGAAACCGATTTCAAAAGCTAGTGACAAATAAAGTACTAAAACAAGACAAATAAAATCATTATTAGATATGTTTTTTTCAGACCTCCGTTTTTGTAAAAACTGAAAAGGACACAGTTGGGTTTTAGTCACTAACGGTCTGACACGCCATCACATCATTGGATGATTTCTCACTTCAAAATAAAACCCTACTGAATGGTAATACTAAAAGGTAGCGACTTTATTTAGAACATTTAGGTACTTAATCGTCGAACCAATGTTTATGTACGTATTTATAACAATTTACATTAGTACATTTAACCTTAAATAAATAAATAATAAAATAATCAATAAAATAGTTTATTAATCCAAGCAATACACACAGACGCAATTCAAAACAAGGTGACAGAAATACAAGAAGCTTAGGTTTGTGAACAGATAATTTTAGTCTGGAAGATAAGTCTATGCATACAAAATATTATGAACCCTGTCTCTTAAACTAGGAGACCGGTATCTGAGACAGTGAATTGGCCAAACTGAAATTTAATAAAACTTAGGTTTACAAGGTGAAGTGAAAGTCGAAATAACATTTAAAAAATAAAACTGCCTTTAACTTTTACCTCTCAACTTCTAAAAATATAAGAATTTAAACAGGGCTGCTTCCCTACGTCTTGGCGCTACTTGTTGCTCTCCTCATCGCTGCTACTGCGGCGAAGTTGTCAACAGCCTCGGACACCACGGTCTGTCATGCAGCCGAAGTGCGGGTCGCATAGCGCGATACGCGAATATCAACGACATCATCCGACGTGCTCTTGTCACCGTCGGCGTTCCGGCCGCATTGGAACCTCATGGCCTGGCACGCGACGATGGCAAAAACCGGACGGTATGTCTTTATTTCCATGGAAGATGGGTAGGCCTTAAGTGTGGGACGCTACTTGTCGATACTCTTGCGCCATCTCATATTCCTAGCTCGTCGTACTGTGCCGGTGCTGCCGCAGCGGCTGCAGAGAACCTCAAGCGGCGGAAATATAATAACATTGTTGGTAGTTATATTTTCGAGCCGTTTGGGCTTGAAACTCTCGGATCGTGGGGTCCGAGTGCTCACGAATTATTTAAAGAACTTTCAAAACGCCTTGTTGACACTTCGCGTGACCCAAGGGCTGGCTTTTACTTCGGACAAAGGATAAGGATAAAGGCATTGCCATTCAGCATGGCAATGCCGCCAGTCTTTTGGGTACATTACCAATCGATGTGGAGGAGTTTTTCAACGCTGTACTTTAGATTGATTTTTTAGTACTTTAGGGCTTTTATTTTTAATTTGTAAGTTAGTTTTAATTACGTTATTATTGGATTTAAATGTATATAAAATGAATAAATAAATGTGTAGAGACAAAAAAAACAGGGCTTGTTTAACATACTATTTACATATTAAAACAAAAATTATCTCAAAACACGACATTTTATTAGCGCTACGAAGTGCTCATACAAACCTGCCACTCGCCTTTATTATTTGAAGATTTAAACTTAAATTAGCATAAAATTACTTAGTATTTTATGACGAAATTAACTGTACATAATTATTGTGCAGTGAGTGTAAGACTGTTTTCTTGTTAATCATGGATTTTGCACTATTTTCTTCTGTTCTAGGTGAGGAATATTACGTAGTTGTATGTATATAAGTTATTAAAACAATTGTTTTTAATTAAACAGTACTTTTTTTTTCAGTATTACTTGCTATTTTAAACGAAGTGGTAACAGATGCAAATAAATACCTTTTTAATATGGATGTGAGCATATAATATTTCTGTAAATTTTACTATTATTATTATAGCTAACTTGTACTGTCCCACTGCTGAACAAAATACCTACTCCATTCTTTCCAATGATCACGATTCCTTGCTTTCTCTTTCCGTCAAGAATCCCGTCATCTCTTTCGTGGTTTGCCGCAACCCCGTTTTGCTGTGTCTAGGCACTAATCCTCCAATTATAATAGGTACTAAAAATTGTTTAAAATTACAATTTGAAGCTAAATAATTTGTAAATTCTACTCCGGCCTGAAAATCTTTTTTTCTGCATTGAATTGCAGTTTGACACTTTTTTAACATCAAATTCTTAAATCGGGAACTGGGTGTAAGGTCATTAGAGCTGCAGGTTTGATTGGAAAAGTCCAAAGTGATTCCAAATCTAAAAAAAAAATAGAGCCAGTGATATACGCAAACCTTCAGACTATACTAACCCTTATCTTTACTATTTAAATCTGTTTAAATTAATTCTTAAAAAAAAAACTTGATCTATATCAGGAATCATTCTTGAATCTTACAAAAGATACCCAGACCCGGAACTGTTATTATCTGTGGGCATTACAAGGTAATGCCATATAATAATGTAATATAAGGCAAGGTTCGTCAACCTTAAGTGGCAGTGGGCAGGTCATATTGCTCGCAGAACAGTTCATCTATGGGGCCAAATGGTTTTGCAGTAGCAACAGCGCACCAGAAGACGCAGCTGGAATGTCTAGAATGATGACCTGGTGAGAGTCGCGTGAATCCGATGGATGCAAAACGCACAGGACCGTTCGTTGTAGTGAAAATTGGAGGAGGCCTATATCCAACAGGGGCCAATTATGATGGTAATGATGTAGGTGACACAAATATTTGTTCCCTGAGACGTAGCGCAGCAACCGTGCAGTCTGAAATAATTCCACTTAACCCAAAATTTGTGCCCCGCCTGGGCAGAGCAGCGCCGTGTCCTCGTGGGGGCGATTGGTGGCAGTGATCTCTCGCACCGGGCCACACACGGGTTGTACAGGCCATGGTCCGAAGCGAGGAGGAGTGATAGGCGGTCGCCTCCTTCTGCGAAGCAGTAATGCTAGAAAAGGAGGCGTCCGCACGCGCGAGGCAATAGTCCTCGCGCCCCAGCCGTTCGTCGTGGATTCCGATCCCGATTTCCGGCCACTGTAGGCGCGGGCTTGCGGACGGCCAGCAGTAGCTAGCTTGCCGTCCGACCGTCCCGTAACCGTCCGGACCCAGCCCAAGTCGTCGACGGCGCGTATTGTTCTACGCGCGCCTCGGGGAGATCTCAGCAAATCGTAGGGGCCCAGCAGGGTCGAAGCCTACTGGGGCCATGGGTAGTGTGAAAACGAAACCCGGGGCCCTGGAATAATGGCAAAGAAGGAACAGGAGTGAGTTTTTAGTCAGTAAAAGTCTGACACGCCCTCTCGCCCCGGTCAAGACTGGGGGATGTCATTAGATGATTTTCCCACCCAAAAAAACCCAAACTTTGTAGTGTTTAAAGTATTTTTTTCTCATTATTTACGCCGTATTATGATGATTATCTACAGCCTTACAACACAGATTACTATTGCAAGGAAATGAATAATTGTGTTCCGGAAGATGTTAAAGTCTGTGGCGTCGACACGAAGGAGCGAGTCGTGGCTGAATTCAAAAACCTTTGCGTTTTAAATGGAGTAAATTGCTTACAGAAGCAAGGGTGTTAGTATGATTTTTTACGTGAATATATGGCTTCTCACTTTGACATAATGTCTAAAGTGAGAGGCCATATAACAAAATGATTGGCCATATACAGTTCAGTTAGGGGGTTCAGGTATGTGAGTTAGGGAGATGTAGTTTCTTTGAAACTTTTCACAGCCGCAATAGAGGATGTCTTCAAGAATCTGGACAGGAGAGGGTTAGTGTCACCGTACATGGGCCACATAACACAGCTACAAACGCCGCTACGAGAAGCTAGAAGCGGCCACAAAGAAAGCTGAAGGGCGTGACAGCCACTTGGGGCCGGTGGCTGCTACTTTTTTTAATCTATATATGTTAAGATCATAATGGACTCTGACGAAGAAGGTTTAAATGCGCGAGTGGCGTGTGATGGCGTTTTGTATTGGCGTTTAGTGGCCAGTTTGGCCTACAAGAAGCGAGCAGCGGTAATTTGTAGCGTGTGGCGGCGACCGGCGTCAAACATATGCGGGGAATCCATATAAAATGTATGAAACCTACAAAATATATTTCGGTGGCGGCGTTTTGTGGTTGTGGACTGTGTGCGGCAACCCTTAGGTATTAATATCAATGGCAAGTACATCACTCACCATTGATTTTGCCTATGTCCAGCAGTGGAGGTATTTTAACTAAAATTATGGTAACGATGATAATGGGCGCAGTGTCTCTCTTACCACGCTGAGAAGGTCGGGGGAATTCGATGTATGCGACCCACTCAGGAAGTAATTCTTTTATTATTTATTATTTCTGATGGAGCACGCCTACCTAGAAATAACCTATTCACTCTTGACTTAAAGATTCCCGGGTTATAGCCATCAGGAAACACAGACTCCGGCAGGGAATTCCACTCCTTAGCTCTACGCACAATGTTCCCAAAATTAGTTTCATATTGAAGAAGATTATATTCTAAGATTTAAAAACTCAACTTTCATTACAGTATTCGTGCAAAAGGAGTATGGCAGATGTATAAAAAGCGCAACCAAGTATTTTGGTGACCGGATCCCCTACTACGGCAAATATACCGATTACTATAAGACAGGACCATTGGCCCATCAGAAAGAAAAAAAAGATTTAGATTCACATCAAGAAGAAAAGATTGGATCATTGATTAAGTTGATGTTGTAAGCGACCAGTGGGGTAACTGCGAAAGATATAGCTAATAATTTTATTTTAACAATTTAATAATATTAATTTCTTGATTACATGAAGAACATTACAAAGCTAGTATTATTTTGGAAATAAACAAACAAAAATCAATACATAATTAAATAATACAGATGTTAAAAAAATATAAATACACCATTATTTTTTAATTAGTTCATAAAAATTTGTACCCGTTACTGATCATATTTGTGTAAAAAAAAAACAAACTCCAAAATTGTCCACAAAAATTAGTCATAATTGGTAAATTCATAATTGAATCAAAATAGCACAGCGCGTAGTCGCTGTGTTTTTTTCATTTTGATCGCCATTCATTCGTTCATAATCAATAGCCTGTACAATAGTTCCATGAATTGAGTGACATTTTGGGATATAAACAAACGCTTATAACTTTGCTGTTTATGAATATTATTTATTGAGACTTTACTTAAATAATAACAAGACCTTTTCTAATAAGCCCTTTAAGTATTAGTACTAATTAAAAATTTGTGGTGTATATTTTTAAATGTGACCTTTGTGATTATGCGCGGTGTGTAGTGTGTAATTATGTAGTAGGAATGAGGAGTAGAGTATATAAGTATGTAAAGGTTTTACTACACAGTCCCCCTACGTATATAAGGGGAATAATAATGAAATGCAAAAAAGTATTTAGGGGTATGCGGAACAGAGAGTTAAGTCCCGCAAACCTCCGTTGAAAAGGGAGGATCCTCCGGCCAGACGGGTGTTATGTCTGGTGGGCAACTGCCCGATAGATGATTTCGGGCTGTCGTATATATTCAAATCGCGCGGGGAACTTTGATTGCGCGATGCAGGATTAGTTCTTATGTGACACCATAGATGTCGCTACAAATATATTTCGACATTCTAAAGGGAATCAAAATTCATAGGGTAAGTCCCGATAACCTAGAATCCTGAAAGTTGGCTTGAAGCAAGGTCTCAGGTAGCACAAGTATAGGAAAAAACCAGAAAATTATAAATTTTTAGTTACGTCACTAAAATAAAATAAATGTTTGCAATTCGCAACAATCTTCAATAAATCAATTCGGGAATTGAAATGTTTTCATAGGTAAGTTTGTACGAAACCCTCAGTGCGCGAGTCCGACTCGCCCTTGCCTAGTTTTTTTTTTCGAAATCTTTATTAAAGTAAACGAAACAAAAAAATAAAGTATTGAAATCGGTCTAGCTGTTTTTGAGTTTTAGCGAGACTTACGAACAGAAGAAGATTTTTATATTAACAAACATACCTAGAATATATACATATAGAAAACAATATAGTTTAGTGCCGTCTATGTTTACATTTCCACTATGTTGTAATCAACGAATTCATCACTTAATAAGTTGACTAAGTAATTTATAATCACTTGCTTGACAGCTGTTCAAACTAATATGGGGTAAACACGCGTGTACTGTTAGCAGCAAAAGTGATTTGTTTTTTTTATTATTAATCGGCTCGCGTTTGACCATCATCTGATGGTAAGCAATGATGGGGCCGACGATGGAGCACGCATGCCTAGGAGTAAGCCAATAAAGTTTTCTCATACAGCTAGTACGTCATCAGTGTAGGTAATTTTTTTAATATTATTATTTTTTACAGTGGAGGGTAGCAAGTGTTACTAATGTGCTGTTGTGTCAAGTAAAACTTACTTCCCTCCTCTGTAAAAAATAATAATAATATTAATTTAATCTTCACTGATGACGTACTTATTAGCGTTGTACAACGTACCTGGCGAATGCGCCTCTCGCGAGCCGTTCGCGAGCCGCTTGAGAATCGCGCGCGTGCATTTTATGTTTGTTCGAAGCGCGCGCAGGGCAGGGGCTTCGTACGAACGAGCCGTGCGCGAGTGCTCGCGCGCTTTTCGCAAGCGGCTGGCAGACGGTCTGGACACCATAACGTGTTAAGATGAGATTTTTTTTATAAATTATTATCGAGTTGTTGGGAAAAAGGTTGCCAAAGAGAAATGAAAGGGGGAACTATTGAGCAGGCATTTTTTTTTTAAATCTATTGCTAGATTAGTTTCCAATGACATTGTCAAGTTCGTTCAGTGTAATGACCACCAATGAATTATTATAACTAAAATATAACACTCCACAAGCGCATATTTTAGTAGAAAATAATATTGTCACTTTAACTATTTTATCTAGGTAATAATTTATTTTGTAAAGTAAATTCAACTAATTATATCGCTGACCGTACAAAGGAAACTGTAAAGTACTTATTCAAGTTATTCAATCGATATTTAGTTCCTATATTTGGTGAAACGGAACGGCTCTTTTTCATACATTAGTAATGAGTTCACTAAAACCGGAGCATACTTTGTAGGTAGTCTATAATTATTATATTTAGTTGTTGAATGTTTGAAAAGAAAGTTAGTGATAGTATGACGAGTGACAGGGCAGAATGGAAGAAGAAAACGTGTTGCGCCGACCCCAAATAACACGGGACAAGGGCAGGAAGATGATGATGAGTTGTTGAATGTTTAAGTGTACGAATATAGTACGTACTCTCTTTTTAGGGAAATCGGACAAAAACAATATAATGCAAACAAAAAGGAACCTAATTATTTTTAACTGACTTCAAAAAGAAGGCGGTTCTATGTTCGGTTAAATATATATTTTTTTTTTTAAGTATGTTCACTGATGTCTCGCAGAATGGGTGGCCGTTGGGGAGGAAAGGTTCTGGAATGGCGACCACGTACCGGAAGACGTAGCGTTAAAAGGCCTCCTATAAGGTGGACCGATGACCTGGTAAGGGTTTCGGGAATCCGATGGATGCGAAAGCACAGGACCGTTCATTGTGGCGACACTTGGGGTAGGCCTATGTCCAACAGTGTTCGTCTTTCGGCTGAAATTATGATGATGATGCTCGGTCAATTATGGACCGATTTTGAAATTTATTTTGTTGATGTTATGATCTGATGATGAACTTCGAAGACATCGTACCCTTATTGCAAAAACCAACTATCTGCAATTTTTACCCATGTTAAAGTTAAATCCATTCATCCATTCGTTTGATGAAGGTGAATCTACAGGTAAAACCGGTCATTAGCTATGACACTTATTTCAAGCTTACCTGACAGGTGTAACTGTTCAGGCTATCCTGTCAAGTACACCCTATCGTGTATGGCTAACTTTAGTGTGAATTTTCTCCATTGCACGCCACTACACTACTTACTCCACTTCAAACATTTATTCATCAAAACAAATGGGTCTCGACACAGTCTTTCACACGTGTTTTTATTACGCACATTTCACACATTAACATAGTTATGACATGTGCTCAAACAAACCAACTATACTAGCATTGCTCAATGAGTTTGCTTTCATGCATCAGTTGGTAACACTAGGCGTAGAGGCCCGACTCTTTCGATTTACATATTGAAGACGGGTTCAGAAGGTCCAATAAAGATTTCCATTAGACAAGCACGTTCATGGAAAATATTTGTCAAAATACTGAAAAGTTAAATCAAATATTCGCTGCAGCGCTAGATTGGCATTATGCCGTTTAACAGAACTATTTAAACATATAGCTTTTAGAGGATACTTTTTTCGCAACCAAAATGTCTTAAGCGCCATTCGTAGCACTTACGCGTTTCGTTCAACATAGAGTAATGTTCAAGGTGTATGGATTACACTACACCTGAGTCGATTGATGTGAGTGTTCGGCACGCGTTGATGAATCTAGTGTGTAGAACATGATGATGATTTCCACAATCTTTTCCCGGGCCTGATTTATAAAACATATTTACATTGGAACTGTGGTGGCCGAGTGGTAACGGCCTCGACTTACGAGTTGTAGATCGCAGGTTCAAATGCACCCAGGCGCATTACTTTGTGTAATTTATTTCATCAACACTGCTATCAAAACGGTAAAGGAAAACATCGTGAGGAAACCGGCATGTTTTAGAACCAAAAATTTGAAGACATGTGACATTCACCAACCCGCACTGGGCCCGCGTGGTGAATTACGGCCCATTCCCTCTACTAGATAGGAGGCCTGAGTCCCAGCAGTGGGAACATTGAAAGGCTGCTTATGCTATATTTACATGAATAGTTTAAACAGTGGTCGTGGTCATGACGGCTCGGTCGAGAGTTGCGGCATCGCTTCTCTCGCAATGCGACGCCGTACAGATCTGGCTTTGAAATACTGATTAGTAGGTTCTTAATTTACAATTTTCTGTGAAGAATTTTGACTCAGCTATTTTTAGGGTACCGTACCCAAAGGGTAAAACGGAATTCTATTACTAAGACTCCGCTGTCTGTCTGTCTGTCACCAGGCTGTATCTCATGAACCGTGATAGTTAGACAGTTGAAATTTTCACAGATGATGTATTTCTGTTGCCGCTATACAAATACAAATAAAAAAAAGACAAATATTTAAAAAACAGAACAAAATAAATATTTAAGGGGGCTCCCATACAACAAACGTGATTATTTGCTCGTTTTTTGCTACGGGTAGTACGGAACCCTTCGTGCGCGAATCCCACTCGCACTTGACCGGTTTTTTATTTACTAAATTAAACAAATTTTATGGTTAGCGAGTTTCATAAATAAGGGTTTGTCCACATTACTACAACACGCGTGCCTGAATGCTCCGCGTGGCCATCGTGTTGAGCGATTTTTTTTTTTAAATTCTTGATAGGTCTGCGCTTGACCACTATCTCTTCTAATGGAAAGCGACGATGCGGTCGGCGATGGAGCGCGCTTACCTAGAAGTAACCTATTTACTCTCGACTTAAAGATTCTCGGGTTGCGGATGTACGGGGCCGCATCGTTCCGCAAACATACTAATTCTGAGTACCCCTGCACTGCACAAAGAGGATAACAATGACTGTCCAAAATTGGTAGACTAGATGATGGTTCTGGAGAGTTGCAGAATTGTTCGAAAGAGATACCACAGACCTGGAAAGCCAAGAGCAACTGAAGAAACACAGGTGTACTTTCCACTTCATAGAAAAGTGGTACTTCTGGACCTATTTATATCGTGGAAGTATTGCCAAGGTAAGCGAACATATAGCTCGTAAAATTCGTAAAAGGATATCGTTTTGGTGGGTTGCCTTTTTGAGATTTATCAATGCGAAATACATAGAAGTAATGTTATTGCGGGCTTGCGTAAGGCAATACACAGTTATGTTCCGACATTACTTGGAATTGAATATGGAATAGGCATGTCTGAAAGTATGTGTGAGTAATATTTGTTTGGTAATAGCTTTTGTTTTCAGTGGGGAATCATCCAACTTCATCATGACTTCTCCTGCTCTTTTGTATCTTTCTTTAACTGACTAAAACCCACTCCTGTTTCTTCTTTGCCTTCGTTCCAGGGCACCGGGGTTCTCTTACGCGCAACCCATGGCCCCAGTAGACTTCGAGCTTGCCTCTGACCGCCATGTCCGCTATCTCATCTAACAGTAAGATGTTGATGTGATCGATTTTGGAACACGCTTGGCTAGCAGTGACCTATTCATTCTTAACTTAAAGCCTGCTTGTAAAACGTTTTGTGTGAAAATTAAAATGAAACAAGGGCTTGCATATTATGCTACACTAGTCCTTGCTTGCCTTTTTTTTGCTAAAAAGAAACATAACTTTTAAACTGTATACAATCGTTATCCTAATCGACTCCAGTAATGTTAGCAAAAGAGGCGGCCGATCGCGTGAGGCAACGGTCCTCACGCCCCAACCGCCGCCGGGATTCCGATCCCGATTTCCGGCCACCGTAGGCGCGGGTTTGCGGACGGCGAGCAATGGGTAGCCCGCCGTCCGACCGTCTGGTAACCGTCCGGTCCGAGCCCAAGTCGTCGACGGCGTGTATTGTTCCACGCGCGCCTCAGGGAGATGTCAGCAAATCGTAGGGGCCCAGCAGGGTAGAAGCCTACTCGGGCCATGGGTAATGTGAAAACGAAACCCGGGGCCCTAGGACGAAGTCAACGAAGGAACAGGAGTGGGTTTTTAGTCAGTAAAAGTCTGACACTATCTCCCGCCCCGCGAGGGCGGGGGATGTCATAAGATGATTTTCCCACCGAAAAAAAAGTCATTTTTAATTAAATAGTAATTGACACACTTTTTCCACTAAAAAACGCTATCTGAGCTCAGGTGAAAAAACTAATTAATAATTTTTTTAATAATTTTGTTTTTTATAGTTTGGGTTGATTAAGAATAACGATTTCATACACGCACTGAAGGTTCCGTACAAACTTACCCACTTCAATTCAAAATTTCCGAATCGCAGAAAACAGTTTTTATTTTCTGCGATTTTCAAGGGACCGTAGTCTTGAGTATAATTATGGTGTTAATTTCAACTCATCACCTCCACACTTTCCCGAGATAAAGGGTCTTGACAGACAGACAGACGGACAACAAAGTAATCCTATAATGGTTCCATATTTTTCCCTTATGAGGTACGGAACCTTAAAACGACTGTTTTTTTAATAAGAAAAACGCCGACGAAAAATTCCACCAGTAGGGGTTCCATCCAGAACCGTATACTAAATGCATCTAGTACATGGCTCTGCTTCAGTTCATAGTGCATGGTGCGTTAATGTCTAAGACATGGTATACTCCAGAAAACTTCCTTTCTAAAACCAACTCCACAAGCTGGAATCAAAACTGTTCTTCAGACACTTCCAATGTTAACAAAGCGCCGTGAACCGCATCACAGATGCATCGGGCTCTGTTCGCGAGCGTGACGCGATCGATTTCACCCACTCATTGCCAGGCTGCCGGTGCTAATCACTGCAGTAATACAGTTTCGTTACTGAGTTGCTTGTGCAAGAGTTTGATGGGTCAATAACTGGGTCATAGGCCCTGAGATTGGCTTCTGTAAGTACTACAGTAATTACAGTATCGGTTCGATTTTTGTTAGGTTTGCGTTAGACGGTTAGGTATTTCACCTAAAAGTAAGTAATACCAATTTTTATTTATCCCCCTCTAGAGCAAATTGGCATGTTAGACTTTTACTTACTAAAACGAACCTGTGTCCTTCAGTTGCTGTTTGCAAAATACAAATACTTTTACAAAATAATAAACTAATATTTATGTATAACATAAACTATAACAATTACTATACTATTGCAAACGAAGTGACGGCGTCGTGTTCCGCTGCGAAGTCAGCATCCTTCCACGAAATCATCGATAAACGACACCCTTCGGCCATAACTCTCCTTTGAGGATGGTCTCTAAGTGGTGAGTTGGCACCCGCACTAGAAACGACTTGAAATTAGTGTTATAGCGCGGCTCCAACTGCAAGACTCTAAAAGTCCAGTTTGTCTTTACGCGTATATAGTCCACGATCTCCTCAGCCTTCGTGGTGTGATGTGGCCTCGAAATGTACAACTGCGTCGTAGGTACTGCTGGACGCAGCAGCATGTTGAGTCCTGCCAGCGCGGTACCGCACTGCTTCTGACAAGTAGGTTTCTTCCTCTTCTTCTTCTCTACTTTCGTGAAGCCATTCTCATCGCTTGCTTTCTCGCTTGTTTTGCTGACTTATCTTTGTAGCATGCGTGAAACATTACACGCCGTCGACGATTCGGGTTCGCTCTTTTCCTGAAGACTGGATGGTGAGTTATCCATTACTCATCGTCCGCAAGCTCGTGGTAAGCGATGATGTGATTGGCGATAGAGCATGCTTGTCTAGAAGTATCGTATTTAAGAACTTCAGGATATAAAGATATGTTTGCGCATGTGAGGTCTATGAAACAGGAGGAATACTTTTAAATTCGTTCATCTTTGTATGATTTTTTTTTTTTCGGTGGGAAAATCATCTTATGACATCCCCCGCCCTTGGGCGGGGCGGGAGATAGTGTCAGACTTTTACTGACTAAAAACCCACTCCTGTTCCTTCGTTGCCTTCGTCCCAGGACCCCGGGATTTTTGTATGATTTACCTTTTTCTACATACGTTACAAAATTACTTAAGTATAAACTTAAGTATCCCGTATTCTACAAAAAAAAAAAAACATAAATATTTTCTTCAATGATAATCTACACTAATATAGCATAAAGTTTGTTTTTATGTTTTTTCTTTTGTTTGTAGCAGGTAATCTCTGAAAGTACAAGTCCGATTGCGAAAATTTATTCATCGATAGAAAGCTGCTTTATGCCTGAGTAACATGACTATATTTTATGTTTGCGGGCGAAGCCGCGGGTACAAGCTAGTTCGCTGCAAATATGTTTTAAAAATCATTTTTACGCGTCGATTTTTTCGTCAACTAGATGAGCCCGGTGTTTCCAAACTCAGTGTCGGAGATGGTCTTTTGAGGTTAAAAACGACACTTTTTCGCGTCAACATTTTGTCTATTTAAACTAGATAACGGCCACTGTTCACTGTTTTTCTTATCTGACTCTGAGAAGAAACACCGAAACAAACTCAGAGGTCAAATTCACAGGTCATAAGTTCTTTGTCTGAGGTGGTATTTAAGTTAAGGACTATACTTAGACTGAGGCTACAGTGGCCAGCGATTTTTGATGCGACTGGAAGAGCAAAATGAGTTAAATAAGGTGTGGCTACATTAGATCGCTTCTAATGTAGCCACACCAAATTTGGCGATGACGTTAAGTAGCATTGTTGAACTTGTCATTAAGTGAGAAATTATCTAACAAATTCGTTTAAATTTTGTTTTCGCTGATAATTTGATGTAGCCGATGCTATACAGCCCCCCTAGCCAAGTTACAACCGTTTCGTTTCGATTCTCGTTTCGTTGATCGCCTCGACTGCCCCGTCTCCTTCAGTGGCGGCTGGGGTATGAGGATGTCACCGTCCGGTAACCGTCCGGACCAAGCCCAAGTTGTCAACGGCACGTGCTGTTCCACGCGCGCCTCAAGGAGATGTCAGCAACTGTAAGGGCCCAGCAGGGTCGAAGCCTACTGGGGCCAAGGGTCTGATTCTGAAAGGAAGACTCGGCCCTGGTACGAAAGGCAACGAAGGAACAGGAGTGGGTTTTTAGTCAGTAAAAGTCTGACACTATCTCCCGCCCCACCCAAGAGCGGGGAATGTCATAAGATGATTTTCCCACCGAAAAAAAAAATGAGGATGTCAGATGTTTGTTTAAAAATATCTAATCTCATTGCGAATGGAGTACAGGTACTAAATGACCATCACAACGATATCGACAACAAAGAGGTTTTAATTGATACCTATAGCATAATGATCACTGCAGATTACATCAGGGTTTTCCTCAATATAGCTTACAACGCAACGCATATCATTAATCGAGAGATGTATTATACGTGTGTCAATATAACAACGTCGAGTGCACCTGAACCTTGTACTTGTGATGTTGGTTCTGCTGATCAAATATTATCGGTGTAGGTTGTGGCTTATATTAAATAGATTTTACAATAAATTTGGCAAAACAATTTTTTTCTATGCCGGAGCATTTTATGTTTATGCTGAAATATTTTATTATAGGCAACATATTACATTATTTACATTTAAAAATACTAACTATAATTACAATAAAATAAAATAAATAATAATAAAAACCCTAATCTAATTACAACTAACTAAAACTAAAATATGGCGTCAAAAAACTCTTCCACATCGCTGTCGACTGGTAATGTGCCCAAAAGACTGGCGGCATTGCCACGCTGTATGGCAATGCTTATCCTCTGTCCGAGGTAAAAGCCAGCTCTTGGGTCACGCGAAGTGTCAACTAGACGTTTTGACAGATCTTTATACAACTTGTGAGCACTCGGACCCCACGAACCGAGAGTTTCAACCCCAAACGGTTCGAAAATATAACTTCCAACAAGGTTATTATATTTTCGCCGCTTGAGGTTCTCCGCAGCCGCAGCGGCAGCACCAGCACAACACGACGAGCTAGGAAGATGCCGGAGCAGATATCTATATCTATATTTAATTATTTAAAAGGGAAAACTGACTGACTGACATATCAACGCACATTCGAAACTTCTACGACTAAGAACGTGAAATTTTGCACAAAGCTTCCTTTTATAATGTAGGCGAGCAGAGGCTAGCTAAGAGAGGATTTTCCAAAATTCACCCCCAAAGGGGATGAAACAGGGGTCCAAAGTTTGTATGGAGAAACCTACATTCATGCGGGCGAAGCCGCTGGCAGAAGCTAGTTTATAATATAACCATTATGATTGGCCTGTAGGTCAACATCCCGCCTAGCCAAATTACAACTGTTTCGTGTCGATTCTCTTTTCGTCGATCGCCTCGAGTCAGCCACGCCTCCAATTCTTTTGTTCTGACGTCATCTCAACGCTCAATCACGTGGTCAGAACAAAGGAATAGGAGGCGTGGCCGACTCGAGGCGATCAACGAAAAGAGAATCGAAATGAAACGGTTGTAACTTGGCTAGGGGTCTGGTTAGTGGCCCTGACTTCTATGCCGGAGGTCGTGGGTTCGATTTCCACCCAGCACAAATGTTTGTGTGATGAGCACGATCATTTGTTTTGTGTCTGTGTGTAAGTTATCTATAATAATATGTATGTATCTACATTAATAATAGGTCATTACCTATGAAATTGCCGTTTTTTAAAACGGGTTGCTTTGAAGTGAAAATATTTGGATTGACTTAGGATTATAAGTTCAAATAAACTTTATATAAATGGTACGTTATTTTTCGAATTAGGTATTAATTGGTTTCTGTTTTGTATCTTCTGTAATATCGCAGTGCCTAAGTCGTCGACGGCGCGTATTGTTCCACGCGCGCCTCAGGGAGATGTCAGCAAATCGTAGGGGCCCAGCAGGGTCGAAGCCTACTGGGGCCATGGGTAGTATGAAAGCGAAACCCGGGGTCCTGGGACGAAGGCAAAGAAGGAACCGCTTTAATCTTGATTGGCCTTTTCATATATTTTAGAATACCCCGTCAACCTCTTAGGTAAACCATTGCTGCCGACATAAGTAAGCCTAATGAAACAATATAAATCTGTCATTTTTGTGATAAAATGTCGAAATACTATAAAACCTTGTCTATTTAATAAAAATGTGTCAAAAAACGAACTTAACACTAAACGACCTCTAGTGGAGGTCATTATCAATGAGCAGTATTGTTGACTCAGAAGTGTGAATTGCGACAAAGTGCACGCTGGTCACACTATACAAGAATGGTAAGAAGGTTCACAAATGAAGGAAGCTACAGTGATGTTGGTATGTGTCGTGATGGCCTAGTGGTCAAGAAACCGGGTAACCAACGGTTTTTTTTAAAATTCACTATGGACCTTCCTAAGTTTATCTAGGACATTACTGACACCCTGTGTCTCAGGAAGCATTAACAACATTTAATATAAAGTTTATTTGAAGTTATAATTCCAAGTCAATTCAAAGCAACCCGTTTTAAAAACTGCAATTTCATAGATTCATTTTTTAGGTGGAAAAATCATGTAATGACATCTCTCGAACTTAGGCGGAGTGGGAGGGCGCGTCAGACTTTTACTGACTAAAAACCCATTCCTATTTTTTCTCTGCCATTGCTCTAGGGCCCCAGGGATCTATTTCGCATCACCCATGGCCACAGTAGGCTTCGACCCTGCTGGGCCCCTACCACAGGCACCTACAGTTGCTGAAATCTCCTTTAGGCGCGCGTGGAACGATACACGCCGTCGACGGCTTGGGTTCGGTCCGGACGGTTACCGGACGGTCGGACGGCAAGCTATCCATTGCTCGCCGTCCGCAGACCCGCGCCTATGGTGGCCGGAAATCGGGATCTGAATCTCGCCAGCTGGGGCGCGAGGGCCACTGCCTCGCGTGAGCGGCCGCCTCCTGTGCTAGCATTACTGCTTCGCAGAAGGAGGCGACCGCCTGCCACTCCTCCTCGCTCCGGACCATGGCCTGTACCAAGGCCCGGCGCGAGAGATCGCTGCCGCCGAGCGCCTCCACGAGGACACGGTGGTGCTCTGCCCAGGCTTGGCCGTGATTCCATAATATATTTGCGAGCATATTTGGGCTTAAATCCCTGCGTTGTGCATCAATTATTGTATAACTTTTCTGTGGTTAAATTTTAATATCTAAACTATATGCCGAGAGACTACCATTATATCTGTGTGGGAAGCTCTAGTTTTTTTTAACTTTTTTTTTAATATGTTTGCGCCGCTATCTCATCTGATGGAAAGCGACGATGCGGTCGACGATGGAGGACGCTTACCTAGAAGTAACCTATTCACTCTTGACTTAAAGATTCCCGGGTTGTAGCCATCAGGAAACACAGATTCCGGCAAGTATAATCTAGTAGGCTAAAAGCAGTAGTCTATAGCCTAGAGATAGCCTAGCTATAGATTTTACATGGAATGGCAATTCTTCGCTTTTCTGTTTCTTATTTACAACTATTGTTAGCAATCTATATTTGGATGCGTGATAATTATTACTGTAACAAATTCATGGTTACAAATCCGAATGTCAAATACTTTGGCATTCTGAACAGGAAGACAGCAAACAACGGTAAATTTTAATATTTTACGGTACACTTAAGGTTACAGATATAGGCTGAAGAATCGCCAAACTTAAGTAGCATTGAACAGAGCACCTTGGTCGCAGAACAGCCTCCCTAGCCAAGTTACAAACGTCATCTCAACGCTCAGTCACGTGGTTAGAACAAAGGAATACGAGCCGTGGCTGACTGGTCACTGGACGTGGGCGGTCAATGGGGTGAAAGGTTCTGGAATGGTTACCACATAGATGCAAGACGCAGTGTTGAAAGCCCTCCCTCAAGGTGGACCGATAATCTAGTGAGGGTCGCAGGAATCCGATGGATACGAGACTCACAAGACTGGCCATTTTGGTGACATTTAGGGAAGGCCTTTGTCCGGCAGTGGTCGTCTTTCGGAGCGAAGGAGGCGGCTGATCGCGTCAGGCAACGGTCCTCAAGCCCCAACCGCCACCGGGATTCCGACCGCGATTTCCGACCACCGTAGTCGCGGGCATGCGGACGGCGAGCAATGGGTGGCTCGCCGTCCGACCGTCCGGTAACCGTCCGGACCAAGCCCAAGTCGTCGACGGTGCGTACAATAGTACGCGCGCCTCAGGGAGATGTCAGCTAATTGTAGGGGCCTAGCAGGGTCGAAGCCTACTGGGGCCACGGGTAGGGTAGAGAAGGAACAGGAGTGGGGTTTTTAGTCAGTAAAAGTCTGACACTATCTCCCGCACCGCCCAAGAGCGGGATTTGTCATAAGATGATTTTACCACCAAAAAAAAAAGGGAGCGACACACCAAATTTTAATTCGCGCGGCTTTATGCTTACAACAACGAGGTGGACATTTTGAGAACCTGACGCATTAAATTATGTATTTAATCATAAATGGGTTTTAATTAATCTCTTTTGTGCTAATTATTATCCCAAATAAACCACCCTTATAAGATCAATACAATTGCTCGTTCGGAGTGCCATCTTTGAAACGACCCGCGCACACTCGCAACAAAGTTCACAAAAAAAAGTTATCTACTTGCTAAATAATAGTGCGTAGCTATGCGCTGGGCCTTTCTTTGACAGTTGATAAAAAACGCTGGGGTTGAGTTAAAAACATGCAATTTTTACCGTTAGGTTCCTAATACAATAAAGAATAACTTAAAATAATAAAAAAAGTAGGTGATGGGGGCGTGTTATTGAGAAATTTTACAATTATTGTAAAAATGAATGAAAAAAAAAACAGATGATTGCCAAAAAAATTGTTTATTTTTAATTGAGGCTATATTTTTTCTACAATTTTCATTTTATGATAACGCCTAAATACTTCCAATCATTATGGAGTTTGTTTAATTATATTAGATTGTTTAGTTTAAAAGTTACACAGCTTTGTATACACTGGGGTCACAAAAGCAAACAATTTAAAAAAAAAAAACCATAATAAATATAAATAAATATTTAGATTTTTTAAAATATTTTTTCCGTCGTTAAAATTAAGCATAGATTCCCTCATTTCAATATGTGCACATTATAAAGACTTACGCTGTATATAGCTCCTATCACTCTAAAAAGTAACGGTACAATTTTCTTTGTTAGGAAATTATCGTCTAACAGAAAACTAGCTCTACTATCATTAACATCCTTTACTCCAATTTACTTGGCTTTACCCAGCATGTCTTCTTCTTTCAAAGATCTCTCTAACAATTCATCTATAAATAATACAAGCACATTTCATAAATGGAAACTTCAATTTCTAACTTGTATATCAAATATCAACATATCGATAACAGATCGAAGATCTCTAAGTTAAATTTTCCAATTCATCGCTTGTTCGTGGCTCATCAGGTTCGTCTCGCGGTTGCCTCTCGGTTCGGTTACACTTTTTTATAGCTATCTGAAGTTGTTTGTAGGTTCAAGGTCTGTTACTCGTTACTTCTTAGACTATTATTAATTTTAAGATGTTAATAGCTATTTGTGTCGGTACTATCGGTTATAAATTTTATTATAGCCGGTATGTTGTTGTTTTGAATTTTTGGTTCAGCTTTGGGTCTCTAACACGTATTTATGTAATATGTTTACTTATAAAACTAATTTAGAAGTATAAGATAAGAAATAATAATTAAGTAAATGATATGTCCGCAAGAGAACTTAGGTTATTGACATAGCAAAAAGAATCATCAATAAGGCACATTACTAGTGGAAGAGTTTTTTTTTTAATTTGTTATAAACCAATGCTTGACTGCAATCCCACCTGATAGTAAGCAGTGATGCAATCATTGATGGTGAGGCGCACTAGTTTATTAAAGAGTCGATTCACTCTAGCCTTGAAGACAACTACATTATGAAAACAACAACTACAATGACGGGAAGATCGCAGTAGGCAAATTGTTCCATTCCTTCAATGTACGCGGTATAAACGACGAAGCGAAACGCTTAGTCCGTACAGTTGAAGTTTCAACAACGTAACGGTGGATACTCGACGTACGTCAGATTGTCCGATGGTAGAAGATGATGATATGATATGAAAAGATGGTAAATGGGGCCGTAAGGTTTTGAAAGTGTGACTGCGTATCGTAAGACACAGTTGTCACGGGAATCCAATGGATGCGAGACGCACAAGACCGGTCATTGTGACGACACTTGGGGAAGGCCTATGTCCAGCAGTGGTTGTCTGTCGACTGAAATTATGACGTTAGTGCTTATTTCTTAAAAAATAAAAATACTTCAAAAAGAAAATAATTAGGAAATATAAATATTTGAATAAATAAAGATGATCAATGACAATAAATTCTGTTCTAGAAAAAAAATTAGTACGTTAAAAATTAGTTATTCGAATAATCAAATCTAAACGTCCGTAAAATTTTCAAAGGCTAACAAATTTAGGAACAAAGCTATTACAAACTTAGCTAAACACAGTAATTCCTAATATTTGCAGTTTATAAACAAACCTCAAACGTTGCAAATATAACAACTTTACTGGGAGTTATTGTTTGAGTTTTTTAGGGTTAAAACACTGGCGAGGGTCTGAGTGCTCATCGAGTTGTTCGGAATATCAGCAGACAGCTAGTCGACTATTCAAGTGACCAGAAGGTTGTGTTTTTTTTTTTTTGGCCAACGAATCAACATTTCTATTTATCGTGGCAATACTTATCCCATTGACCACAAAGTGGATGAATATATTTTATTTATACCCAAATAATTGTTTTTTATACGTTTGTTCATTATTTTCAGATTTTATAAGTATACCTAGGGCACATTGCTCGCAGAACGGATGGCCATTGGGGCCGAAAGGTTCTGAAATGGCGACTACGTACCGGAAGACGTAGCGTTGGAAGGCCTACTACAAGGTGGACCGATGAATTGGTAACAGTTGCGGGAGTCCGATGGATGCGAGACGCACAGGACCGTTCATTGTGGCGACACTTGGGGGAGGCCTATGCCCAGGAGTGGACGTCTTTCGGCTGAAATGATGATGATACCCAAATAATTGTTTTTATACGTGTTTGTACATATTATTATTTTCAGATTTTATAACTATAGCTATTAATATATTTTGGAACCGCCATAATATGGCAGTGAATGGGGGTTTAAGGATTGGCTGGAGAAGCGTCACGGCGTCCTCTCTTTCTGCATGACGCAGGTCTTCACCAGACATAGTAAGTTCCAGCGTCGGATTCAGGAGGAAGAAATGCCCAAGTGTCACCATTATTTGCACCACCCGGAGGACACGGTGCAGCATACGGTGGAGGTGTGCCCCGCCTAGATGGAGCACCGCCATATCCTCGAGCAGGCGATCGGTGGCAGTGACCCCTCAAGCCGGGCCTCGGTTTAGGCTACGAGATGATCCGGATCGAGGAGGAATGGCAGGCGGTCGCCTTCTTCTGCAAAGCAGTAATGCTAGCGAATGAAATATATAGATATATATAGACGCAGGCTTGTGGACGACGTACAATGTGTAGCTCACCGTCCAGCCGTCTAGTAGGCAATCGACCGGACCGAGCCCAATTCGTTGACGGCGTAGTATTCTACGCTCTCCTCAAAGAGAAGTCAGCAAGCCGTAGCGGGGATGTTCTGAAAAAGAAACCCGTGGTCTAAGAATGCCAAGAACAATTGAAGGACACAGGTGTGGTTTTAGCCAAAAAGTCTGACATGCCCAGGAGGGCGTGAAGTCATGATGCTTCCCATCTTAAAAAAAAAAAAACATACTAACCTTCGGTATGCCTGGTGGCAAAAGTTACACGGTATGCCTGGTGGGTTTATCAGACCCGGATTTTAACTTGTAATTTCTCAAATATTTATTGATGAATAAGTTATTAAAATGTATTTAATATTTTTACTAGAGGTGTATGTTAGAAAATAAAATTAAAAAAATATTGCAAATCAACAACTTGTAATAATTATTTTTCCAATTAAACTTAGGTAGTGTTTCTAAAAAAGTTTTTAAACTTCGTTAGTCTTATAACACACTTTACTTATTAAAAACTAAAGAGATCTCAATCAGACTATATAAACATAAAGGCACTTCTATGTACTTATAAATAACTAAAGAATATTCAGTCTTCACCACTTCTAGCAAAATGCAGATTGGAAAATTGCATGATCCAGACATAAGTGACTCTTACAAGTCTCACAAATATATTGCGTTTTGCGATTTTTCTTGACTGGGCATACGTAGCATGTACGTTTTATACCAGGAGTCAATTTTTTCAACGGCGAGTCATCCTGGGTACCCAAATGACTACCTATTCGTTTGTGAAGATCTTTAGTTACGTGATTGTTGTTTTTTCTTGACAACAAATGTTTTTCAATCGAAAAGAATAATAAATTACTAATATCAACATCGCACAGATAGCTCCCTATTTAAAAATTAAAATAATGTAAAAAATATTATATTTAATAGCAAAAATAACTTCAATTTTCATAAACATAGACAACAAATACTAACATAGAAACGTCACATCGTATGCCTGGTTGGGTCCGTGAGACCCGCGCAAACTATATGCACATCCTACTACCACAGGAGCGCGCTCCGGACTGAGGTAGCGGGCGGTGGGCACCTAGCAATTCATAACGGCCAGCTACTAAGTGCGGTGAGGCGCGAAATTCGAATTTGAAGGAAATACAATGGTTTATAGGTTTTTTTTTTTTTTTTTTTTTTCGGTGGGAAAATCATCTTATGACATCCCCCGCTCTTGGGCGGGGCGGGAGATAGTGTCAGACTGTTACTGACTAAAAACCCACTCCTGTTCCTTCGTTGCCTTTCGTACCAGGGCCGAGTCTTCCTTTCAGAATCAGACCCTTGGCCCCAGTAGGCTTCGACCCTGCTGGGCCCCTACAGTTGCTGACATCTCCTTGAGGCGCGCGTGGAACAGCACGCGCCGTTGACGACTTGGGCTTGGTCCGGACGGTTACCGGACGGTCGGACGGCAAGCCACCCATTGCTCGCCGTCCGCAAGCCCGCGCCTACGGTGGCCGGAAATCGGGATCGGAATCCCGGCGGCGGTTGGGGCGTGAGGACCGCTGCCTCTCGCGATCGGCCGCCTCCTTTGCAAGCATTACTGCTTCGCAGAAGGAGGCGACCGCCTGCCACTCCTCCTCGCCTCGGACCATGGCCTGTACCAAGGCCCGGCGCGAGAGATCGCCGCCGCCAATTACTCCCACGAGGACACGGCGTTGCTCTGCCCAAGCGGGGCACACCTCCACCGTATGCTCCACCGTGTCCTCCGGGTGGTCCACACAGTGGCGACACCCGGGCGTCGCTTCCGCACGAATCCGGTGCAGGAACTTCCCGAACTTACCGTGTCCGGTGAGGACCTGCGTCATGCGGAAGGTAATGACGCCGTGTTGCCTTTCCAGCCACTCCTCAAAGAAGGGACTTACCGCCATAATTACGGCGTGCCCAGCATTGGGTTGCGATAGTCGCTGTCGCCATTCCGCCATGAGATCCCGCCGGAACTCTTTCCGCCATGCCGTGACTTGTCGCGGCAGCGGAGTTTCACCACGGCGTTGCATCTCCACGCGCAAATCGTGCATGCGTGCAAGGTCTTTTGCTACAAGATCCCATGGTGGCTGGCCAGCAAGGAGGCTCGCCGCTTCGCGGGAAACCGTGCGGTATCCTCGCACCATACGTATGGCCATGACCCTCTGGCACGCGTTCAGCTGGGCCGCCGGTCGCTTTCCCAATGACGGCGCCCACACCGGCGCCCCATAAAGGGCCACGGACTGGACGATGCCTGCGTAGAGCCTCCGGCAGGAGGCGTCTGGACCCCCGAGGTTGGGCAGGAGCCGCTTGAGGGCAGCCCGGTTCCGATTCAGTTTGGGAGCCAGACGTCGGAAATGCTCCTCGAAATTCCACCGGCTGTCGAGGACGAGTCCCAGGTACTTCATCGTCGACCCGACGCCGATGTGAACTCCTCCTACCGTTAATTGGGAGCGCCGAGGCGGCGCGCTCCGGGGGCCGTGAAAACACATGGCCTCGGACTTGTGCAGCGCCACCTCGAGTCCCAACTGCTGGATCCTATCAACGACTATCGCAACCCCGCGTATCGCTAATTCGACCGCCGCCTGGTACGACTCTCCCTGTGCCAGGACCAGCGTGTCGTCTGCGTAACAGACAACGCTGACCCCGTCAGGGATGTCGCCGCGCAGCACATAGTCGTATCCGATGTTCCACAAGGGCGGTCCTAGTACCGATCCCTGCGGAACACCGCACGACATCTCTCGCCGTTTCCACTCTCCCTGGTGACCAGGGTAGATAATGTACCTGTCCGACAGGTAGGCCTCGATCACACGACAGAGGTAGTCGGGCACCCGGTGATACCGGAGTGCCCTTCTAATGCTACTCCATGGCAGGGAGTTGAAGGCGTTGGCGATGTCCAATGACACCGCCACGACACACCTGCCCTGGGATACTGCATCCCCCGTCGTGAGAGCTCGCACGCGCATGATGGCGTCCACCGTGGAGCGCCTCCTGCGAAAGCCGAACTGGCCGTCCGCCAAATCCGGCCCCACCCGTGATAGGTGCGCGACGAGGCGGTCTGCAATTACTCTTTCAAAGAGCTTGCCCACCTCGTCGAGCAGCACGATGGGCCGGTACGCGGACGGAGAGTCCGCAGGGCGCCCTGGCTTCGCTATAAGGACCAGTTTCCCCATCTTCCAGCGAAGTGGGAACCGGCCCCTCTCCATGCATGCGCTGAAGAGCCCTCTTAATCGAGACCCGAGTGCCTCCATGGCCAGGACCCAGGCTTTCCCAGGCAAGCCGTCGGGTCCTGGGGCGGTATTCTTGGCACTCAGCCTTCGTACCGCCACACTCATCTCTACCTCGGTCACCTCTGGAGCATTGTCGTCGTCGTCGCCATCGTGATCCGCGTTAGACACCGCTGTGGTGGTGTGGTGTGGTGGCGGAGCCATGAGCGGGGGAGAGTGTTCCCCTCGCGCAGGGAACAGAGTGCTCACCACACCCTCTACAATCTGGGGCCGGAGACTCTGCGTGAGTGGGGGAGCCCAGGCGCGGAGTTTTTCCCGCACCACCTTGTAGGGGCGTCCCCACGGGTCTCCGTTCAGAGTCCCCAGCCACACGTTGCGGGCCTCCAACTTGGCCCGCTTTATTTCCGCTCGGAGGGTGCGCTTTGCCACTCTGTACCCCTCGTACAGCTCCGCCTCTCTGGCCTCCGCATCCGGCGGGCGGATGCGGCGACTGCGGTGTCTGGCGTACCGGCGCCGCGCAGCATTGCACGCATTGCGCAGTGCCGCAATCTCCGGCGACCACCAATACACCTGGCGCCGGGCACGTCCTGGCCGAACTCGGGGCATTGCCACGTCGCAAATTTGCGACATGGCCTCCCGGAACCACTCTGCCTCGACGTCAATGTCGACAGGCCTGTCCGGTGCTTGCACCCAGGCCTGTACCATCGCGGCTTCCAGGAGGAGCTCCCGGTCCAGCTGCTTCAGCGCCCAACGCGGACCACACGGGGTCTGTTGGACCGGCGCGATCGAGGTCTGGGTGGAGATGTCAAACCGAATGTACTGGTGGTCTGAGTACGTCTCCACCCCCTCCATGACGCGCCAGTCGACAACACGTGGCGACAGAGCAGGGCTGGCGAACGATATGTCCACCACTGACTCGCCCTGCATCCGCACACACGTGGGGACAGAACTCCGGTTTAGGACGACCAGGCCTGTCTCCAGGGCCCAGTCCTCCACCATCCGACCCCGCTGGTCCGTGAACCGAAAACCCCAAGCCAAGTTTTTGGCATTGAAGTCCCCGCAAACGACCACGGGGAGGGAACCAAACCTAGCGACGACGGCATTCAGCTCCATAAGGGAGATGTGGAGATCAGCGAGAGTTCTGTTCGGGGACAGGTAGACGCCTACCACTGCAATGTCCCCGAATCGTGCTGCCACGCAACCCCGCCCCCTCGTGACGGCCTCGAGGGACGGAGTACCGGCGGCGGCCGACGAAATTAGGGTCACCGAGCCGTTTAGGTCCTGAACCCAATGTACACAGGTGGGTCTGACGGACCCTACCAGGCATACCGAAGGTTAATATATTTATTTGTTTAGTTGTTTGGAAATAAGCATATTGTAGCTACAGCCCTTTACGAACGACTTTTCAACATTATCCTTCTATATGTATATTTATATTATACGTAATTACTACATTTTTGTATAATAACATTTATTAATTCCATACGGTCGGTTTCTTTTCGGATATCATGAATATCGGGAAACGTAGCGTGGGATGAAATGACCGGATTGGGTTTTCAGGCCAATTTTAGAAATGGAAACAGCCCGAAAATGTTTTAGGTAGACCACAGTCAGTTTGGAGTTAGCTAGGACTTGTACTGTGGAAAATGATTGAATGATGATAAATGCTATATTTGTGAGGTTGGTATATACTGTTATAGGGATCGGAGGTAATAAAAATAAAAAGGGCTCATTATGCGTTTAGACATAGGATGTAGCATAGCATAGTCAGCCTTATAATGTTCCCACTGTTAGGACTCAGGCCTCCTCTTTAAGAGAGGGAATGGGCCGTAATCCACCACGCGGGCCCAGTGCGGGTTGGTGAAAGTCATATGTCTTCGAATTTTTGGTTCTAGGACATGCCGGTTTCCTCACGATGTTTTCCTTCCCCGTTTTAAGAGCAATGGTGATGGAATAAATTACACAAAGTAATGCGCCTGACTGGGTTTGAAGCTGCAATCTACAACTCGTAAGTCGTGGCCGCTACCACTCGACCACCACTGCTCTCATGACATAGGATGTAATTTTATGAAATTACTTTTTTTCATTATTATTGAAGATCATCCGCGGTTTCCGGCCTTTTTAAATGTTATCTGACAATATTGTTTATTTTTAGACTCAAATTACAATTATATTTGTAACTAGCTTTTTCCCGCGGCTTCACTCGCGTATATAACGTAGCCTATATAACTCAGGAATAAAGCAGCTTTCTATCGGTGAAAAAATTTTAGCAATTGGGCCAGAACATTCAGAGATTACCTCCTACAAAAAAAAAAATCAAACTTTACCTCGTTATAATATTAGTGTAGATGTTGAATCATATCACACTAATATCTACTATAAAAGCGAAAGTTTGTGCGTTTGATGTTTATTACTTTTAAATGTTTAAATAGCTGAACGGAATTGGATGGAATTTGACACTCGGGTAGACATATAAACTCTTTTACGGATATCTTTTTAGATAGTAGCGCAAAAACTCAGAACTTTGATTCGTCCTTTTTTTATTAATGATAGGCTCGCGTTTGTCCACTATCTCACCTGATGGTAAGCGATGATGTGGTCGACGATGGAGCACGCTTGCCTAGGAGTAGCCTATTCACTCTTGACCTTAAAGACCCCTAAGTTGTAGCTATCTGGAAACACAGACTCCGGCAAGGAATTCCACTCCTTGGCTGTACGCATAACAAATGTGTTCTTAAAACGTTTTGTGCGTATGGGTGGAATGTCTACCATGTACCGGTGGCGCAACGCCTATAGTAGTTTGCAAAGTCGCAGGGCGAATAGAGTCTGTCAGACAGAATCCTCTAGTGTGGTGTTGGTAGGTACAATAAATAGTTATCTTTTTAGGGTTCCATACGTTAAAAGGAAAAAAAGGAACCCTTATAGGATCACTATGTTGTCCGTCCGTCTGTTTGTCTGTCTGTCTGTCAAGACCCTTTATCTCGAGAACGCGTGGAGGTATTGAGTTGAAATTAAAACCATATTCTCAGGTCTGCGGTCCCTTGAAGCTGTAAAAAAAAATAAACTTAAGCAAGTAAACGAAATAAAAAGTTGAGGCCGTTTATGTCGCAAAAAACTTAAATTTGATACTGTCATGGAAATCGAAATTCATAGGATACTTCCTGTTGACCTAGAACCCTGAAATTTGGCAAGAAGCAAGGTCTTATAATACAAGTATAGGAATAAATCTGAACACTGAAAATTTTTAGAAAGTCACAAAAAAAATGGAATTGAACTATTTACTTAAGTTAGTTTGTACGGAACCCTCAATGTGCGAGTCCGACTTGAACTTGTCCAGTTTTTTTAACCGTAAAGTTGACTGGTAGAGAATGCCTTGTTGCATTAAGTCCGCCTATGTACCACTACTGTACATGAAAAATTAAATGAATAAACTCATTATAAATGCGTTTGTAGAAACAGTTTTGCTTGATTTATAAAAAGTGAACCTAATAGTTAAAATCTCAATCAGCGTGGAGCCTACATTTATCTATTCATTAAACCCGAAGCAAACGCCGGCGTTCGCTCTCTCATTCTCTTTCTATTGTGTCTCTAATTACGGTATTCGAAAAGCAATTGGTCAGGCGATTATGGGCCTTATGCCTGGCGAATAGTGAATATACTGATATGAATACTCTCATTTCCTAAAATATAACCGTATCATTATAGTTTATGTAACAATGTTGGTTAATTATATTATTATTCCTACCGGATGTCACTGACAACAGCAATAAGGTACCCAGTAACATACTCTAAATATATTATTCCGGTATATTAGTGCACGAAATTGCAATTTCCTTCCAATCTATTTTATCAACACGTATAGGGGTTCAAGAGGCCCCTGCGAATGGAGTTAGGGGGCTCAGATAACCCCTTAAGGGGCCAAAAGAGAGGGGCGAATAAATCCGATATGTTTTCACCAATATATTCGAAGATAAGGGCTATTTTGGGGGTTAGGAGATTGCATATTTATACAGGCTTATCTTTGGTGCTCGAGTTATGAGTTTACATGTGGATGGATGGAGAGGGAGAGGGAGAGGGAGACCAAAGAAAAGATGGATGGATTGGAAGTTAGTGATAGTATGACGAGTGACAGGGCAGAATAGAAGAAGAAAACGTGTTGCGCCGACCCCAAATAACACGGGACAAGGGCAGGAAGATGATGATGATCTTTGGTGCTCGATAGGGGTTAATTATAATAAAGATATGGAGGTATTTAGGAGACTAATTTAAGGTATCCGTGGACATGCGCATCGTGCATCTAACGCTAAACACCTGTTTTCTATTGAACATTTATCACTCATTAACATATATATTTACCTTACACATAATACTAATAAATAAAAAACTGTCGTTCACTCTCAAGGTTCAGTTGAAAACCAGCGTCAGGCAACTACAACTGACTAACACGTAGTTATCTGGCATTTTTGCTGAACTGGACCTATTAGACACAGCCGTGTTTCTAAATGTTGTCTAGTGTGTGTGCCAAATAAAATATTTTTCGTTCTTTCTTTTACGTAAAAGTTTTTACAAAATTGCAAGTTAAATAGCAAAATGTCTATGAAAATGCATTTTCGTGTCTATAACGTTTTGTTAAGCCAACCAATTGTTTTAGACCCTTTCAATATTTTGTAAACTCTAAGGGCTATATTTCAACAGGACACCATGGCGGCGCGACCAGTCACCGCTACCAACAAAATGTATACAACTCTATAGAGAGTTACTCACCTGGTGTCCGTGTGGTTGCGCAACCAATTTGGTGGCGCGACCAACTCGGACGCCAGTCCGGCTGCCAATGACGCCCCCACCAAAGAGTATGTAAGATAAAAATCTATCTTATGAAAGGGCTATATTTCACCGGGACACCATGGCGGCGTAACTGGTCGCGCCGCCATGGTGTCCCTGTGAAATATAGCCCTAAGAGCAAATACTGTTTTTCCATTTCTAGAAAAAGAAAAAGGAAAAAACCTTCAAAATACCCTTGCATGTTGTAATAAGAGAAATGAGAGAACTAGTGTACACACAGAATTGATAACATTGGCCCGATACGATGGAAACCAAACAAAATGCACGAACGAGATAGGTCGAGGTATTTATCGCTTTAAAACTAGAGCGAACGTATAACATCATAAATATAGCCTGATAGTTACATTTTCGATGCGAAACTAGGTAAAACGTAAAGAAAAAACCAGCCAAGTGCGAGCCGGACTCGCGTACGAAAGGTTCCGTCTCATCCGTAGCAAAAAAACGGCAAAATAAAACGTTTGCTTTATGGGAACCCCACTTAAATATTTATTTTATTCTGATTTTAGTATTTGTTGTAGCGGCAACAGATATAAATCATCTGTGAAAATTTCAACTGTCTAGCTATCACGGTTCATGAGATATAGACTAGTGACAGACGGATATACAGACAGACAGACGGACGGACAGCGATGTCTTAGTAATAGGGTGATGTTAAGCCCTTTAGCTACGGAACCCTAAAAAATTTAATAGTCACGACCCTTTTTGTCTATTTTTGTGGCTGAATCTAAAAATAACCGTTCTCAAACCTATTGATATTAGAGCAGTGGTAGCCCCGTGGTAACTGCCCCGACTTATAAGTTTTAGGTCGCGGGTTCAAACCCCGCCAGGCGTATTACTTTGTGCCATTTATTTTCGTGACGCATGTCCTAGAACCAAAAAATCGAAGACATATGATATTCACCAACCCGCACTGGGCCCGCGTGGTGGATTACGACCCATTTTCCCTCCTAGAGAGGAGGCCTGAGTCCCAGCAGTGGGAAAATTACAAGGCCGATTATGTTTATGCTTGTTCTTAACGTGCCGATACCAAAACTATTTTTTTTTTTCAATTTCAATTACTTGCCTAGCCCAGTATTTAACCACGGCTATGCCTTTCACTGACACTGTCATTAGGTCCCTACGTGAACAGGTAACAGGGCACGAGACGCTGGATGGAAGGTGGGACATGGTCTGCAGAGAGATGCCACACAATTAGTTAACATCGGAGCCGACCGAGAACCCCCATCTGTGGAGATTGTCTTTGCTGCGCCCAATCTGGGTGCGGTAAATGCTGATTCAACTCTATTGACACAGAAAATTCGGTCCGGAGCGAGGAGGACTGGAAAGGAGGCGACCGATCGCGTGAGGCAACGGTCCTCACGCCACAACCGCCGCCGGGATTCCGATCCCGATTTCCGGCCACCGTAGGCGCAATGCGGACGGCGTGCAATGGGAAGCTCGCCGTCCGACCGTCCGGTAACTGTCCCGATCGAGTCCAAGTCGTCGACGACGCGTACTGTTCTACGCGCGCCTCAAGGAGATGTCAGCAACTGTAGAGGCCCAGCAGGGTCGAAGCCTACGGCCAAGTGTCTGATTCTGGGCAACGAAGGAACAAGAGTGGGTTTTTAGTCAATAAAAGTCTGACACTATCTCCCGCCCAACCTAAGAGCGGGGGATGTCATAAGACGATTTTCCACCGAAAAAAAAAACTGCATACAAAACCAATTAGAAAAAATAACGCTTGAAGCGATGACCTTGTAGTGTAACATCGCTTAAAACAGCGAAACAGCTCAAAAACTGTAAATAAAGTTACCTTTGTTAATTATGATATAAACAAATCATTGTTTCGTATGTGTGTACTTGTGTCGGTGGTTTCCTAAGGTTCGGGCGGCAGTCGAGACGCGTCGGCCGTTCGGCGCGGTCGGTTAAATTGTGAATGCTTAGCATCGCTCGCTGTAAATACGACGCGTGTGACTAAACCTGTGTTTTTTTTTAATTTTTATTTTTCATCTGTGTATTGTGTGAGGATTTTTATTCACTATACAGGTTGGTACATTTTTTTATAATTTTCAATTTTGTGGTAGAAAAAAAGTTATTTGTGATCATTCTACTAGATAGAATTGAACAATGGGTGCTAATTTCTTGCAGTGCTGTTTAGTAGTGTTTAATAATTGAACACGAACTTGTGGTTACTTTTTTTTTGGGAGGGAAGTCTTCTTGCGTGGCATTGAAAATAGAGCAAGTGCAAACGAATATACAACAACATAATGTCGTAAATTATGTTTTTTTTTTTAAATATTATTATTATTAACAATTTTTATAATCACCAAAATCTGCAAATAACAAATCGGCACTCTGACATTTTACAAGTTTACAATTGAAAAACAAAAAATATAGTGATATTAACATTTTTATATCTGCTCTTAGAATAAAATAAACAAACTGCCATTTTTTTTTTCAAAGGTCAAGATGATACGTTACAACAACCAGTTTTCTAGATAATATTTTAGACATTTAAATGTTTACTTTGTTTGATTTCTTCGTCATTTTCCGTCCTTGAATTTGATTTATTTTTATAAACATCACCGGAAAATTGTAAACAATTTTTTTCTAAATACATGGCTATGTTGGTAACTAATGAATTTGAATGTGATTTATCGTATACAAGACGACTTTAACATAATATATCGAGAAAATATAATCTAAAAAAGATTAAAACAATAATTTAAAATCTGCAATTTTCCGGCGAGTCTATATATCTTATAGACTAACATATTATTATGTAAAGTGGATACAACTTATTTGTTAGTAAATAAGACTTAAGACATATTAGTAACATC
The DNA here is from genome assembly GCA_961205895.1 of Mythimna pallens. Lineage (NCBI taxonomy): Eukaryota > Metazoa > Arthropoda > Insecta > Lepidoptera > Noctuidae > Mythimna > Mythimna pallens. The sequence goes on along the minus strand of OY540843.1, from coordinate 2,110,429 downwards.
TCACATTAAAAGACAAAAGACAAAAAAAATCTACCGGATAAATCGAACAATGATTTTCGGTTTTAATCAAAACCTCTACAGGTAGTGGGTAGTAGATAGGGTACTTTTTACCCCGGAAAATTAAAAGACTTTACGCTTGAACTGACCTGCACTGCTAGTTTTCATTGAATAGTTTTTATTCATGTTGTGCAGTTGTTTCCTTGACTACAAGATCGACAGCGTTCGTAATATTATTTACGTATAAATAAGTAACTAAGGACTGGCACAATTTGCCTGCTGAGGTCTTTCCGTCCAACTATAATTTAGGTGTCTTCAAGGCTAGAGTGAATAGGCTCTTAATAAACTAGTGCGCCTCACCATCAATGATTGCATCACTGCTTACTATCAGGTGCAAGCACAAGCACTAGCACTAGTTCAAGCACTAGTTTACAACAAATTTAAAAAAAAAAACTGTTCCACTATTAATGTGCCTTATTGATGATTCTTTTTGGTATGTCAATAACCTAAGTTCTCCTGCGGATATCATTTACTTAATTATTATTTCTTATCTTCTACATCTAAATTAGTTTTATAAGCATTATATTACATAAATACATGTTAGAGACCCAAAGCTGAACCAAACCTACCTATTGGGGCCATGGGTGATGCGAAAGAGATCCCCGGGGCCCTGGAAAATAAATGGCAAGGAAGGAACAGGAGTGGGTTTTTAGTCAGTAAAAGTCTGACACTATCTCGCGCTCCGCTCAAGAGCGGGGGATGTCATGAGATGATTTTCCCACCCGAAAAAAAAAAAGGCTACAGTGAATAGGCTCTTAATAAACTAGTGCACCTCACCATCAATGACTGCATCACTGTTTACCATCAGGTGGGATCACAGTCAAGCACTGATCTTTATAAGTTAAAAAAAAAAACTTATATTTCTTGCAAACTAAAACATACAATAATAAATCTTAAACTAGGTGTTAGTACTTCTAATTCTATCTGTATGACAGTGTGTCTTTATTCTAATTTTATTCCTAAGTACGTTAACTGTTAGATTTACTCTTATACTCTAAAATATTATGTATCTTCAAGAACCCCTCTACAGGTGAAGGCCTCCTTCAAAGATGTCCAGTTTTCTCTAGACTGGGCTGTTTGCATCTAGTCTATTCCAGCAATCTTTTTGATTTCGTCTTCCTATATAAAAATAGTAACAATTTTACAGAAACTTAAATCTGTGTGTACAATGGCGGTCTTATCGCTGACAGCGATAATTACCAGACAATTTTAGAACTTAAACTAAAAAAGTGGGTAGTATGTGCTGTATTGTTTGCAAATATCAATCAAACAAAAATTACAAGCGATAAATAAATTTAAAAAAAATATATTTATTTTATTACAAGCAATTTGTACCTTACTGGACCTTTAAAAAAAAACTTGTATTTACTTCCTGTTCACAATTGAGGTCTCAAATTTTTCTAAAAACTTTTCGGTCAATCCTAAAAAAAACGGCCAAGTACGAGTCGGAATCGCTCACTAACCCTTAGTGAGCGATTCCGACTCGTCCGTTCCGTACCGTCCTTAGCAAAAAACGACAAAAAAATCACATTTGTTGCATTGGAGCCCCACTTAAATATTAATTTTATTTTGTTTTTAGTACCTATTTGTTGCGAAATACATCATCTGTGATAATTTCAACTGTTTAGTTATCAAGGTTTATGGGATACAACCTGGTGACAGACAGACAGCAGAGTGATAGCAATAACAACCCGTTTTTACCCTTATGGTACGGAACCCTAAAAAAAAAGAGAATTATTTATGCTTGTTCGACCTTTTTGACCTAAAAACTGTAAAACGTAGAAGCCTTATTGTATAATACCTATTATAGCAAACTCCACGCTAATCAAGCTGACAACACCTCATAGCTTCCACGACCTTCACTAGGTCATTCGATGTTAAGTAAAGATCAATATAAAGACTGGAAAAAAATAAGTCTAGGTACAGTCAAACGCAAAAATATGTTTCAAGTTGAGGTTCTTTAAAAAGTAAAAAAAAATACAACTTTCACCTTTTTGGGTGAAAAAGCGGAACACTTATAGGATAACTTTGTTGTCCGTCCGTCTGTCTGTCAGTCTCTCTGTCTTTTTTTATTTTATTTTTTATTTGATATAAACCAGTGCTTGACTGCGATCCCACCTGATGGTAAGCAGTGATGCAATCATTGATGGTGAGGCGCATTAGTTTATTAAGAGCCTATTCACTCTAGCCTTGAAGGCACCCAAGGCCCGTCTGTCTTTCAAGACCCTTTATCTAGGGAATACGTGGAGGTATTGTCAATGCTAAGGTCTGCGGTCCCTTGAATCTGTGAAAAAATCAAACTTCTGAGTTAACAAAAAAAGATACGGCCGTTTATGTCGCAAAAAACGTATATTTCGATACTCTCAATGGGAATCAAAACTCATATGTTACTTCTCGTTGACCTAAAATCCTGAAATGTGGCATGAAGCAAGGTCTCATAGTACAAGAATTGGAAAAAAACTGTATTACGTGTGTAGTTACGTCACAATTTTTTTTTTGCGTTTCAGAAAACCTTCGTAACTTGCCCGGTTTTTTCTGCTCGAGCCGTAGGCGAGGGTTTTACGAAACCGAGTGTTGCAGTGAGAAATTTCCACATGTATTAAACGACGTTTTTCAATAAACTTACGAAGGAATAAATAAACGAGGGTTGTTGCGCGATTCGTGAGGGTTGCTTAGCGCCAAGCCTGATACGATAAATGTAATAAATTGGGGCGAACGCGAGCTCGCGCACTTTTCCACACTGGTGCGAAAAACAGAAAATTGTGTGCCTTAAAGTGGTAGGGATAAGAGCGGGCGGAAAATATTTTTAAATTGCAAAATGTGATTTAATAAAAAACCACTGGGATGGCAGTGCTTTTTCTTCGTTTAAGTGATTCTTTGGATTTGGTCTTGAAGGACAGATAGACAGACAGACGGACAGACAACAAAGTGATCCTATGAGGGTTCAATTTATTCAAAAAGCCGTCCTCACGATGAAACTCAAACTTAACCCCTCTCTTAAAAGTTAATAATATGGAAAGCTGAGCATTTTATTTTTCCAGACAGTGTACCGAAATTGGAAAAACGTGGCGCTTATTACACTGGCTGTCAGTCTAAGCGACACAGTGCCCTTTCCAGACTTTAATAAAAAAAACAGTTGATTTTCGTAAGACAAGTGAAATTTTCTTGTGTAAATTATTTGAACAATCATTTTTAAACTTGAAGAATATCTATACTAATATTATAAAAGTAAAAGTAACTCCTCTGTTTCCACGTGCGCCTAAGGAGATGTCAGCAAAACCGTAGCCTGCAGGGCCGAAGCCTACCGGCGCCATGGGTTTTCTTCTGAAAGGGAAACCCATGCTTTTGAAACGCAAAGGCCAAAGAAGAAACATAAATGTAATTTGAATCAGTAAAACTCTAATACGACCTTTCGCTTCACCCTAGAGTGCGAGAAGTTATAAAATAATTACCCACCAAACAAAAACCGCATGGTTAACGTAAATTGTAAAGTACAAGAAACTGTATTTTACGAGTAAAATGAAGGTTAACAATTAAAATGTGAGCTTGAATTAATTAATTCAAGTCTTAATCTTAAGGTGTTCATAATACTTATTGTGTATTGTTATAAACTCATGTACGCAATCGTATTGTTCTTAGGTAGGAAGTTTCACTTCGTGTCGATCGTGAAGTGTATGGGAAACGTTGCTTTTGGAACAATATTGAGTATTATTTAATAATCTTATGGTACATAATTGCTGTTTATAAGTAGGTACAGTAAGAATGAGTAAATTTTATCATAATAACAAAAATTAACAACGACAATTGGAACTATTTGTCTGCTACGGTCTTCCCGTCCGATTATAATTTGGGTGTCTTCAAGCCTAGAGTGAACAGTCTCTTAATAAGTACGCCTCGCTATTAACGATTGCATCACTGCTTATCATCAGGTGGGATCGCATTGACTGCGTACTAGTTTATATCATCCAAACTAATATTATAAATGCGAAAGTAACTCTGTCTGTCTTTCTGTCTGTCTTTTCTTTACGCCTAAACTACTGAACCGATTTTTGTGAAATTTGGTACAGACATAGTTTGGAACTTGAGAAAGGACATAGAATAGTTTTTATTACAAAAAATAAAAATAAAAAATAAAATTTATTCCGGACATACAGCGCCATCTATTGGTCAAAAGTCCCTATTCCACGCGAACGAAGTCGCGGGCAAAAGCTAGTTAAAAATAAATTAGAATATCAGTTGAAACCTTCATTGTTATCGATAAATTTATATTTTATGTATCTCAGACCCCTGAGATCCAATTTTCAGAGCTTAGACGCTTTTCATGGAACGTGGCACCAACCGACGATTATCCCTGTACACGCTATACGAGTACATCTAAGGACAACCCCTATTTGGCGGAAAACTATTGCGACATATGAAAAAACAAAAATATAGGGCTGTGGTTTTAGGAGGTTTAAATGGACTAGTTACTAAGAACTATGTTAAGACTATGGCATCTGCTTGAACAATGTTCGAAATGGTTATAGCATAGCATAATCAGCCTTCTAATGTTCCCACTGCTGGGACTCAGGCCTCCGCTCTAGTAGAGGGAATGGGCCGTAATCCATCACGCGGGCCCAGTGTGCGTTGGTGAATGTCACATGTCTTCGAATTTTTGATTCTAGGACACCCCGATTTCCTCACGATGTTTTCCTTCACCGTTTTGAGAGCAGTGTTTTTCGCCTAGCAGGGTTCGAACCCGCCACCTATAACTTGTAAGTCGGGATCGTTACCACTCGGCCACCACTGCTCTCTACGGTAAAATGGTTACCCTACGAGAAAAATAGTTGAAGGTTCTTTTAAAACAACGTATGTATAATTAAATTCGGTAGCAAAAACATAATCAAAATACACATAAATTGCTTGAATAACATTCACGGTTGAAATCATCGAGAGGATTTTATTATTATTGGAATCATTCTTATGAAACATCGAGACTTTACTATCCACAAGTTATTATAAATTACTAACTTTTGCTTTGCCCGCGGCTTCGCTCCCGTCAACTGACTACTCTATTCTGCTCTACCCTACTCTACCCTACTCTACCCTACTCTACCCTACTCTACCCTACTCTACCCTACTTCACCCTACTACCAATTTTAACAAAATTATCTGCCATTTATTGAAAAATTAAGAACCGCTCGACCAATTTTGTGCAAACTTCACATAAACCATCTACTAAATACTCCGAACAAAGCCTAAACATTTGGTTTGGATAGGTGAGCCCGTTCTTGAGTTATAAAATTACAACGAAAAGTGGTATTGATTTTTATATACATATATAGATTATTGTTTCTAAATTTACGGAGATGATTGTATCCTTTTTATACTTAGGAATTTTATTAAGCTGTGTGATTCTATTTTATGTTTAATCAAGAATATTTCTAGTTAACATTACACGGATTAATATAAAAATAGTTGCAGTGAAGGTCATGTCGGATAAACAACTCTATTTACACGTTAGTGTTGTAATTTAAATCCATGCCATCTTTGCGTGATCCAAGGTCAATGAACTTTTGACATTGATGACATAAGAGCTGTTAACAGGGAAATGATATATAAAAAGGAGCACCTGTACCTACGCAACATTTTTAGATACTTACTAGCTTCCACCAGCGGCTTCGCCCGCGTAAAAGCAAGTTTCTTCATACAAACTTTGGACTCCCGTTGCTTTCCGTTAGGTGGCGAATTTTACAAAATCCTCTCTTAGTGCTCGCCATCATCATAAAAGGAAACCTTCTGCAAAATAACACGCTCCTAGGTTCTGTAGATTCGGCTGTGCGTTGATATGTCAGTCAGTTTCTCCTTTAATATATGTATACAACATTATTTGTTCAGAATCAGTAACCCTTTTCCTTCACACTTAACATGTCTATCTCTCAAATATCATTTATCATAATCTTATAAACATAAGATTCATGTTTGTGTGCCGCAAATTGCGACAATGTTTAAAAGGGTGTGAGCCTGGAGATCTGTCTTACAGGTCTCTAACCTAGTTCAGACTCCAGCTCTCACAAAGGTTTTTTTAGACTTCAAGAAAGAATTGTAAAATAAACTTGTTACAATGTACCTTTATGAGAGAAATAAATGATATTATTATCATAATAATAATAATAATTTTTATATTTTGTTATATTTTTCCCCAAAAATATTTAAAAATGGTCACAAGTTGGACACTACCGACACTAAGTACAAAACTGGTGACGGCAGGTCATAGCACTCATCACTCACATAATCCATCCATCTTTTTTTGACCTTCCACTCGCCCTCCAGCCATCCACGTGTTTACCATAACTCTTCATATGGCAATACATGCTAAGTCAAACGATTTCCTTACAAGTTTTTAGTCACTGGTGACTTTCAAGGGCCATGGTAAGTCTTTTAGGCATTCTCATAGCCCTAATCGATTCCCCTTTCGTGCATATGGCATTTTTCTACCTACAATGAACCGATCTGTAGAGGCCCAGTTGAAGCCTACTGTAGTGTAAATGCGAAGCCCATGGGTAGTCCGAAAGGAATTCCGGGGTTCTAGAACGCAAGGCAAAGAAGGAACACAGGAGTGGGTTTTAGTCAGTAAAAGTCTGACACGCCCTCGCGCTCCGTCGGAGAAGTCATTAGGTGATTCCCCACCTAAAAAAACCCTGTAGTGTACCTACTAATATTCAAGCTACATAAAACTGTGTGTTTGAACTGTGTTTAACTTAGAACCGGTTGTACCAAACTTCCGTTTTTTAATTATGTTTATTATGTCATTTGATTTGACGTGAACTTGTGACGTCACGCCCATTGTCAGTTTTTATCGTTCAAGTTCAATTTGAAAATAAGTTTTTTTTTTTATATCGTGTAAATAGGTATCTATTAAACTATGTCTCTTTAAAGCTGGTTTGAGCATTTATTCTTGTTGTATTAATATATATCATCATTGGGATAAAATTGTTTGTTTGTATGAATTTTGTTAAAGAAAATTTCTGGAAATATTTGTTTCGATTACAAAAATAAACTGACAAAAATCAATATAATTGTTAAGTGCTATCCCAGAAAAAGCCTGGGTAAGCCACAGCTACCAGCCTAGCCAAGTTACGACCGTTTCGTTTCGATTCTCTTTTCGTTGATTGCCTCGAGTCGGCCACGCCTCTTATTCCTTTGCTCTGACCACGTGACTGAGCGTTGAGAATACGTCAACAAGGCTAGAAGGGCAGACATAACACCCGTCTGATATCGTTTCTATTTCAATAAAATAATATTCACACGGAAGCTATGCATTGGCTTGCCTTGTAGTTATGTTAAAGATATGTTGATTTATTATATCAAAATGTATATTGTGCAATAGAATGACGATTGTATGTTATCTTATTTTATATATTTCTTCACATCATTGTGTTTTGAACATAATTTTGTCATAATTGTATATAAGGAATTTCTGTTACAGGCCTATTACCTGTTTCACAAATTTTATAAAACTAGCTTCTACCAGCGACCCCACCCGCGTGAAAATAGGTGTTTAGGAGGATTTAGGTGACATACACACGTACAGAAGAATTATATACTCCCCTAGTTTTTAATCATTACAAATACGTTAAGGAATTATTAGAAAAGGTCTTGTTATTATTTAAGAAAAGTCTCAAAAAATTATGTTCTTAAACAGCAAAGTTATTAGCGTTTTTTTATACCCCAAAATATCACTCAACTTATGAAAATATTGTACAGGCTATTGATTTATGAATGAACTAGATTCTGCCTGCGGCTTTGCCCGCGTGTATATAGATTTCTTCATACAAACTTTGGATCTCTGTTTCATCCTATCACGGGGTGATTTTTGGAAAACCCTCTCCTAGTGCTCGCCTACGTCATAAAAGGAAGCTTTCTGCAAAATTTCACGCTCCTAGTCCTAGCAGTTTCGGCTGTGCGTTGATATGTCAGTCAGTCAGTTTCTCCTTTTATATACTCGTATATATATAAATGACGATTAAAATGGAAAAAAAAAACTGCGCGTAGTATTTTCTAGTAGCAATTGTTATGAATGTTGATTCTATTATGAATTTACCAGTTATGAAAAAACTCCGTGGACAATTTTAGGATTTTATTTTTTTAACTTTTAACTACACAAATATGATCAGTAACGGGTACGGATAGAGCCCTATTTTTTTGTGCTAATTAAAAACTAGGGGTGTGGAAAGATATTACGAAACGCAACGAAGTCAAGAGTGAATAGGTTACTTCTAGGCAAGCGTGCTCCATCTTCGGCCACATCATCGCTTACCATCAGGTGAGATAGTGGTCAAAAGCGAGCCTATCAATAATAAAAAAAATTCCGTTGACCATACCAGTACCGCAATAGTTTCACATTTAACTAAATCTGTGCGTCTCTAGCTTAAGTTGTTATCAATTATTTACTGTTTACAAGTCAGTAAATATACCAGTCGTCGACACATGATTATAAATATTTACTTCATTAAAAGTGTTCTATTTTCGTTATGTACCCTCTTACTTATATACTTTTTACTTATATGTATATCTATATATGTATATCGAAATCTTAGAAACTATAACACCTACAAACTTAAAATTTGGCAAGTAGTTCCTTATAGGGTGTAGACTTCCGCTAAGAACGGATTTTACGAAACTCCACCCCTAAGGGGTCAGAAGAAACGCCCGGGTGCCACCATTGTGTGGACCGCCCGGAGGACACGGTGGAGCATACGGTAGAGGTGTGCCCCGCTTGGGCAGAGCACCGCCGTGTCCTCGTGGGGGCGATCGGCGGCAGCGATCTCTCGCGCCGGGCCTTGGTACAGGCCATGGTCTGGAACGAGGAGGAATGGCAGGCGGTTGCCTCCTTCTGCGAAGCAGTAATGCTAGCAAAGGAGGCGGCCGATCGCGTGAGGCAACGGTCCTCACGCCCCAATTGCCGCCGGGATTTGATCCCGATTTCCGGCCATCGTAGGCGCGGGCTTGCGGACGGCGAACGATGGGTGGCTCGCCGTCCGATCATCCGGTAACTGTCCGGACCGAGCCCAAGTCGTCGACGGCGTATAGTGTTCCACGCGCGCCTCAAGGAGATGTCAGCAACCGTAGGGGCCCAGCAGGGTCGAGGCCTACTGGGGCCATGGGCGATGCGAAAGTGACCCCCGGGGCCCTGGAAAAATGGCAAAGAAGGAACAGGATTGGGTATTTAGTCAGTAAAAGTCTGACTCTATCTCCCGCTCCGCCCAAGAGCGGGGGTTGTCATTAGATGATTTTTCCACCCGAAAAAAGAAAAAAAAAACCCCTAAGGGGGTAAAACGGAGGTTGGAAGTTTGTATAGAGAAACCTACTTTTACGCGGGCGAAGCCGCTGGCAGAAGCTAGTTTACTTATATTTACTTTGCTACTTTTATATCTTAAACTTCTAGAAAAATATTAAAATTTCAACTTATAGCATTATCAGCAATGTTAGCCTCATAATGTATTCACTACTGTGACTCAAGCCTCCTCTCTAGGAGAGGGAATGGGCCGAGATCCACCACGCGGGCCCAATGCGGATTGGTGGATGCCACATGTCTTTGTCACCCAGGTAGGCCGCTGCAAACACAACTTGGCAAAATGGGGTTTTATAGACCCGTCGGATATTCAATGTGACTGCGGTGCTCCTGTTCAAAACATGAGCCACATACTAGAATGCCCCAAGTGCCCATACACCTGCTCTCTGGAGGATTTGATGAGTGCTACCGATGCTGCTATTAATGTAGCCACCTATTGGGCCCAAACAGTTTGACGAGTTTACCATCGAATCGTAAAGAAGAAGACATGTCTTTGGATTTTTCGTTCCAGGACATGCCGGTTTCCTCGCGATGTTTTCCTTCACCGTTTTGAGAGCAGTGGTGATAAAATAAATTACACAAAGCAATAAACCTGGCTGGGTTTGAACCCGCGACCTACAACTCTTAACTGCTCAACTTCTAAAGAGGTTTAATTGATTGTTTTGAAAATCTACATTACATCTGGTAGTACTGTTTGCTAAAGAAAATCGCTGATATCGAACGGGATATGTCAAGAAAATGAAGCTGCGGTAAAACTAGCGAGTTTTGCGTTACATTTTTCTGTCTGTCATGACGGCCTGATGGTTAAAGCAACCCTCAACCTCAACTCATAAGACTGGACAGAGGCCTGCGGCTGGTGACGGGAAACATCACCGGACGCTGCACACTGAATAAGCACCTCCACACAATAGGCATCACAGACAGTCCCCTGTACAGAGAATGTTTGGAGGAGAAGGAGACAATTGCACATGTGCTCCTAGACTGCACAGGTGTCACTGAAATATGCACACGAACCTTTCGGATCCCCGGACTCCCTTATTGATGTCCTGAAAAACCTAAAAGTCCTTATCTGTTTTTGGAGAGAGGTGAGCTGGTTGAAATAAGCCCACCTAAGGTTATGGCCGCCATGGCCCATGTACAATGGTCCACATTGGACTAAGTGCGGAAACCATAGATAGATAGAAGGCAACCCTCTCTCATGCATAAGGTAGCGGATTTAAAACGGGGCAGGTAAAGGTAAAAATTTTCTATTCCAATGTACTTTTCTAAGTTTATTTAGGACAGTACTGACCCCCGTACTTCTGAAAGCACGTAAAACTGGCGGTCTCGGTTGTCATTGTCATTATAGGTAGTCAGACGCCATTTCCGGCTACCGTAGGCGCGGGCTTACGGACGACGAGCAAGAAGTAGCTCACCTTCCGGTAACCGTCCGGACCGATCCCAAGACATCGAAAGCGATTGTTCCATGCGTGCCTTAAGGAGTTATCAGCAAACCGTAGGGGCCCAGCGGGGTCGAAGCCTACTGGAGCCAAGGATCTGTTTCTGAAAGGAAGGTTCGGCCCCGGTACGAAAGGCGACGAAAGAACAGGAGTGTAAACATACCTACTGCTGGTTTTCAGAAAGCATTTAACAAACACTAGAAGACAAGTATTATCATCCACTTGAATGCCCTCCAAAAACCTGTTCCATTCTTAGATTGTTGATATAATCGACAAACAGAGATCGAATGAGCCCGAGTCGTCGCCTATATTCCATGCGTGCCTCAAAGAGGTACGGAGGGGGCCCAATGGTTTTACTGACATAGTAAAACTGTAGGGCCCAGGCTAGGCCAATGCCCGCTAGGGTTAGAGGGAATTTCCGAAAAGGAAACCAGTGATCCTAGAACATAATTGGCAACTGAAACACACTGATTCGGTTTTAGTCGGAAATGTCTGATACGCCCTCTCGGTCCACCCTAGACGGGAGAAGAATTTCTCACTTAAATATAAAAATCCAAAAGAGATTGGAACATACTATAAAAGCACAATTATTTTGTAAAACAAGCCTTTATGGTGTGGTATAGTTCTCTTCAAAACTATTTCAATAGCTCAAAAATCAATTATTTGTTGATTCTCTTCTTCTAGATCTTGGTGTGCCAAATAAACATATTTTTTTTCTTTTTCTTACTTTCTTAAACACGATGGGGTTATCTTGTCGCGCTAATTTGTTCTTACCGTGGTACTTACGGCTACTATTCAATTCCATCATAAGACTACCCAAAACACACACATCACACACACACACACCACATCATACCCAACACACACTGTACTGTACACACACACACTCACGTCACATCTAAGAGTATTAAGTTCCTAATATAATTTTTATTTACGGTGTACAATAAAGAATATATCTATCTGTCTACCTATCTATCTTCATGATGCTATATTAATGGACTGTCATTCAAATTACATAGGTATACCAAATTTCAGGACAATCGGTCTGAGAGAACTGTTTTAAAATCCATTTAAAAGATTCGCCCTAAACAAAGATAACAACCGTAACAAGTGAAATTAAAGCTTGTAAAAACATAATAAGTTTTAGAGTTATACCATTTTTAAAAACCATCCTTTTACCTTCATTTCAACATTTTTATGATGAGAAACTTCACTAGAAAACCAATCGGAACGAGAAATCGTTTCTTTGTTTACAAACAGAAAAACGGTCGAATGATATTATCAGTGTTTACAAACGTTGGCCCAACTTTTGATTATTGTTTGTACAGTTCGTGGCTTATATATGTATCAATACCTATTGTCCGCCATCATTGTTTTGGACTGAGCTACCGAAATTTAACGTAATGAAACTGTCATTTTTGACGTACGATGAGTCATACACTTTATTATTTGGGCGAAGCATTGTTTCGGGCGTGTATTGATTTTAGTTTTCAATAAGGTTTTTTTATTATTTTAAATTCGAGCTGTATTATTTTTAATGCGGCTTTATTCTGTAGCGACATCTATGGGGTCACATAAGAACTAATCTTGCATCGCGCAATCAAAGTTCTCCGCGCGATTGGAACGTATAGAACAGCCCGAAATTATCTATCGGACAGCTGCCCACCAGACATAACACCCGTCTGGTCGGAGGATCCTCCCTTTTCAAAGGAGGTTTGCGGGACTTTACTCTCTGTTCCACATACCTCTAAACTGGTGAACCTCGACAAGAACGTTAGCGCAGCCTTCGTGCAGCCACTACTTCGTGACGTCATCATTACTTCAAGCTTCTGAGCAGCGAGCGTGCGTATTTCGGATTGTAGTCAATAAAAGTATTTTAATACGTTTTCCCAACATTTTTTCCGGAATTAGCCGACAGCACATATTATTCGATTTATAATTTTAAAAGTTTTTTATTCGTGCGATGAAAATCTCGTTATTTCCTGAGTTCACTCCTACATTTGGTACTGAGAATTTTAATAAAATATTATGTTTTTCTCTTTATTTTACTACCCGAAAATGTATCTTATTTACTTTTAACATACATTTTCTACCAAAAGTAGACTTCAGCTAGAAAAATTTCATGCAACAATCTCAGTAGCACAAAATGTGGCTAAAACTGTAAAAAGCTAGAACATTCTTTAAGTAAACCAGTCTTTTTTTTTCTATACTGACCTTGCGGAAAAGACTAAGATTTATTTTTTGTGCCGACTGTACTTTTTTCCGTGCCACTCATTAGCCTGGCATTGAATGTTGGCAATGGACGTTGAGTTAAATGGTTTTTAAGTATTTACTGCATAAATATTACATTATTTATGTTAAAACTGTTGTCATTAGGGTAATTACTTAGATTTTTGGTCATTTTGGAAGTAGAATAATTTTGCGACTGACCAAACTAGAAAATAAAAACTCCATCATGTCTCCTCTACTATTGAGAGTCCTTATCTTCAATGATGTGACCTGTCAGATATAATAGGTAGGTACTTACTATTTATCACAAAAAGGTCACACTTTCTTTCCTTTTTTTTTAAAAAAAAAAGACGATGTCCCAACACTTGGAATAACTAATGTATCGGGAGTACGTTCACTAACGTGTAAACTCAAGCTAGAACTACATTAGACCGACGCACACGTGTAACACGCCTGATTTGTACGTAGAACGACGTCGCGTGGCGTGGATTTAGTGTAGCTCTACAAATCTAGTTTCTATATAAAATGTATGGAGACCGACGCGCCCAGATCGGAGTGTGCGGCACACGTGTGCACAGTGTAGTTTTAGCTTTACACATACACTTCAAACCCAGACCCTGAACAACCATCTGTGGTCATACAAATATTTGACCCGTGCGCGAACTAAACCCGCGACACACAGCGCAACAGCCAAATGCTCAACCACTGCGACAACCGTAACTTCATCCGTCAAGGTCATTTGTTTTTTAAATCACTGAATTCGAAGAAAATAACGTAGATAGGTAAGTGACTCATTTAAATCTAATGCCCCTAACCCCAAATTCTGTGATTATAGAATCAGATATTATCAAACCACAATATTGACAAATAAAATCCTGCAAAGGTCACCTCTTATCTAATTCTAAACAGATTCCTCCGGCCAAGGTCACCGAGTTCTTACAAAGCATTATAAATTCTTGATGCAATACATATTCATAAATACAATTACATAAGAGAGATAAAACAAGACCTCTATTATTTATTTACTAACATTCAAGTTTTAGTACAGGAACATAATTTAAGCGTTTTATTTTTTTCAATTATTGGAGGTGAGAGTTTACATGTGGATGGATGGAGAGGGAGAGGGAGATCAAAGAAAAGATGGAAGGCTTGTGAAGAGTGATATGAAAGAAAAGGAAGTTAGTGATAGCATGACGAATGACAGGGCAGAATGGAAGAAAAAAACGTGTTGCGCCGACCCCAAATAACAAGGGACTAGGGCAGGAAGATGATGATGATGATTAGAGGTGAGAGCTTGTGTAGGTATATATCTGTTTGTGTGTGAATCTTAATTAGTCCATCATGCTTAAACAAAAATTTGGCATAAGGATAGATTTTATATCCTGTAATAACTGCCTTTATTTTTTTGTTTTCGAGGTTTTTAAAATGCTCCTGGACTTTATAGATAAGTCCGAGGAGTGTGGGATTTTAACTCCACTGGTGATATCATCATCAGCACATAGGAGTCCCAGTACCGCTTAAAGAACCATTCCGGAATCACCTCTGTGCAAAGCCTGTATGAACACATTCTTAAGAAGACTGTACAAGGGTTTGTACAGTCTGCTTAAGAATGTGTTCATGAAGAATGTGAACAATGTGTTATGAAGGACACCCGTCCTTGAGCATCTTTGAGCACAACAGTAGGTGATCACTGTACCACCGTTTTCCTTGGAAACGCGCGATGGGCGAGCAGAGCCCCCACTCTGAGTGACCGTGGTTCCAAAATTAGTCTGCCTCTGCTCCCCGATGCCTTCTTCTCCGAGTGCGATCGACCCTCTCACGATCTCTCCCGGCGGCCATTTTCTCAATCTGTAATAGAACCTACAAATTTGTTTCGGATAATAACTTTAACGTAGGTAAAGCCTTTGACAGAATCTAATAATAATTTAATAAAAATATGATAATGTTCTTAGTCCATAATAGAAAATAGTCTCATAAAACCTTACACAATCAACATTACTTACGTTACCAAAGTAAGCAGAAAGGGTTACCCTAATAAGTAATTTAAACACAAACATGTGTACAAGGTGAATGTCAACACAAACAAAGTCTGTGAAGAAACCTTTACATATGCATGGAAGCTCATTACACTAAATGTTTCTGAACTACCTCCATATAGAACTACGTTCGTAACCTACTAATTATTTACTCGTTATTTAATCTTAAGTAGACGTATCCGTTGGTAATGTAGCTTATCGGTATAAGTATATTTATTTATGTTATTAAGTTATACAATGTCTCGGAATGCATGACGACGTAAAAACGTTAGTTCCCGTTGTCATTCGTAGATCATTAGATGTATTAGCATAGAATTTTCGGCCTTGTAATGTACCCACTGTTGGGACTCAGGCCTCCTCTCTAGGAGAGGGAATGGGCCATAATCCACCACGCGGGCCCATTGCGGGTTGGTGGATGTCACATGTCTTCGAATTTTTGGTTCTTGGACATGCCGGTTTCCTCACGATATTTTCCTTTACCGTTTTGAGAGCAATAGTGATGAAATAAATTACACAAAGTAATGCGCCTGGTTGGGTTTGAACCTGCGACTTACAACTCGTAAGACTGGGCCGTTACCACTCGGCCACCACTAGACGCCATAATGTCTGCATCAGTCCATCCAAGAAGTATCGTGAGTATTGTGTTGCCCAGTTACTGGATTGTGGAGGTCTGGTGGCCAGTTGCTTCTTGTAAATTACGGCTATTCAGCCGCATTCGTTTAAACTGGTAGCCGGCCCTAAGTTAGAAAGAAGGCGAGGGTGGTGATGGTGAGTTGTACGATGTCTCATTGTAAGACAAGACAAGCTAAATAAATAAATAATAATTATATAAAATAATCGTTTATTAGGAACAATAAAACAAAATACAGTTAAAAGCAATAATAAACCATGATGACTGCAAAAGTTAATACTGTGACGCAGCCATCAACGCCGGACTCCTGTGAGAGGGATGGTTGTTCCAGACTAATAAATTATAAGTGCTTAACAATGGTATGAGAAGAGATAAAATACAAGCTGTTGGTTCCAGCTGTTATTTGTAGATATTTAGCAGCCAGAAAATCTGACACCAAAGGTATCGCATTTGGAGAGGCAATCCTCACGCTACAATTGAGATTCGTAGAGCGATTCCCACCTATAGTATTCGCGGGCTTATGGACGAAGAGCACTAAGTAGCTTGACGGCCATACAAAAACGGGGAATCGTTGAAAGGAAAACCGTGCTAGAACTCAAAGGGCAACTGAAGGTCAAAGGTGGGTTAGTCAATAAGAATGTAACAGGCCCTCTTGATCCATCCTAAAAAAATTCAGCACATACATTTACCCAAAGATGACACATATTCAGCATGTTGTCCAAAGAAAGATAATGGCAGCTGACTGAAAGATGTGCATCTATCTCGTTAACCTAAATGCGTTGAGTCGCAGAGATGACATCGTGAAGGATTAACACAAAAGGTCCAGTGACTAAATGATACTTATTATAACACTTGGCAAACCCTTTTCCAAACTATGTTGGCGTCGATTGCCAGAACTGGATATTGCTTATACCAGTTTTACATGGAACGACGGTCTAATTGTGTAGTGGGACAAGAATGGATAAAGTGAGAAATGGGTACATATACATCAAAGGAAGTTTGAAAGTAGCGCCGGTGTTGTAAGGGAATCGTTTATCTTGGTATGGTCATGTGTAGAGGAGGAATGTAACGTACAATGCGTTCCAAATAAGAATAGGATCGATTGCTATATTGTTACATCACGACATACTGTCAAATCGAAGAATTATTATGGTAAGCAACACAAGAAATTTTTAAATTTAATTTATTTACGAACCGTGAACGAAAAAAGTTCATTCAGAATCCAGTTCTTCAATTTTGTTCATCTCTGAGTTCTTAAAATTTGCCCAATTTCTTGCGATTTGACAGTATAGAAGAAAGAAAAGAAAGAAAGAAAGAAAAACTGTTTATTCGCGCGATATGACGCAATCTTAAAACTAGCAAACAAACATTATCAATTAATAGGGAAGATATGCGTCACATCCGCGCAATATAGTATGACGTGACGTCACAACATGGCAATCGATCCTATTCTTATTTGGAACGCATTGTATGTTATTAAAATATTTTTGAGTATTAGCTTTTATATATGTAGATAAATGGCGAGCAAGAGAGAGGCCAAAGTAAAGATGGATGGATTGTTTGAGGAGCATGATAGAAAAGGGAGTAAGTGACAGTGTGACGTAGTGAGTAGTGGCCGAGTGGTAACGATCCCGACTTAGGAGTAGTAGTTCTCGGTTTCAAATCCACCCAGGCGCATTACTTTGTATAATTTATTTCATCACCACTTCTCTCAAAACGGTGAAGGAAAACATCGTGAGGAAACCGGTATGTCCTAGAACCAAAAATTCGAAGACATGTGACATCCACCAACCCGCACTGGGCCCGCGTGGTGGTTTACGGCCCATTCCCTAGAGAGGAGGCCTGAGTCCCAACAGTGAGAATATTATAAGACCAACTATGCTATGCTATGGGTGTTTTTGACTCATATAACCACTATATTGATTTACGTACCAACCAGTAGATAACTAGTTATCCAATGTCAAATCATAATGCGAATATAATCCTTCAGAGAAAGTTTGCGTTTGGCTCTCACGCTACAGTAATTCTGGCTCAAAAGTAGTAGTAATATTTTTGAACTCAAACCTACGCCAATCGTACAACGTATCATGTTATCATAAGTAGGCAGTGTAAAGGTTTATTGTTAGGAGAAACCTTGCAGGTTCTTTTTTTATCGGTGGGAAAATCATCCAATAACATCCCCCGCTCTCGACTTTTAATGACTAAAAACTCACTCCTGTTCCTTCGTTGCCTTTCATACCAGGACCGAGTCTTCCTTTTAGAAGCAGTTCCTTGGCCCCAGTAGGCTTAGACCCTGCTGAGCCCCTACAGTTTGCTGACATTTCCTTGAGGCACGCGTGAAACACTACGTGCCGTCCGCCTATCCGGTAACCGTCCAGCCCAAGCCCAAGGGGCTGGACGGTTACCGGATAGGCGGACGGCGAGCTAACCATTGCTCGCCGTCGTCCTATGGTGGCCGGAACTCGGGATCGGGATCCCGATGGCTGGGGCGTGAGGACCGCTCCCTTGCGCGTTCACGTGCAGCCCCCACTTTTGCTAACATTACTGCTTTGAAGAAGGAGGCGACCGCCTGCCACTCCTCGCTTCGGACCATGGCCTGTACCAAGGCCCGGAACCTTACAGGTTGGAAACTGGCACAAAAATACTTCTGCTTAGATTTAACCACACATTTGAATTGAAGAACGTGTAATTTAGTTAGTACAGATTTGTTAAGAATGAACTATACATACATTTGCTCAATAATGTTAGTATAATCAGCAGTGGCGTAACTAGGAGACTAACTGCCCAGGGGCAAAAAAAAAAAAAAACTAGTGCCCCTTTTTTACGTGGAATATCATCAAATACCCTCTCATGCTCTGGGTGGAGTGGGAAGGAGTGTCAGAGTTTTACTGCCTAAAACGAGTTGCCATGATTAGTGTTTCGACCTATTTTATTTAGATTTCAAAAGGTGGGAGAATTTCTCGATAGTTCAATAAGAGGTTTGCTAATGAGGTTTTGGAGGACCTCGGGGCACTGTCTCACTTAGCCCTTTGGTAGCTACGCCAGTGACAATCTATATATATAAAAGGAGAAACTGACTGACTGACATATCAACGCACAGCTGAAACTATAGGGCCTAGAAGCGTGAAATTTTGCACAAGGCTTCCTTTTATGACGTAGGCGACCACTAAGAGAGGATTTTACAAAATTCACCCCCTAAAGGGATGAAACGGGGGTCCAAAGTTTATGTGGAGAAAACTACGTTCACGCGGGCGAAGCCGCGGGCAGAAGCTAGTCAGCTATATATTTTTCCCATTGCTGGGACTCAGGGCTCCTCTCAAGGAGTGTATTTTTCCCTCTGGAACTTCTGAAATTCCTTTTCTAATACTTTTTGTCATTGACTAATTGCGACTCGTCACGTTGTCTTATGACAGCTCGTCTTTCATGAGATGTGATGTTATCCGAAGAGTGAAACTTTATTGCTTTGAGTAAAAACTGTTTTGCACTCCGAGGGAGGAGGCTGGGATCCATAGTCCTAGAACGCAAAGAGCAATTGAAGGACGCAGGTGTAGTTTTAATCAATAAAAGTCTGTCACACCCTTGCGCTTCACCCTAGAGTAAGAGTCATTGGATGATTTCCCACCTAAAAACCACAAGTGTGAGTTGGACTCGCGCACTGAGAGTTAAGTACAAACTTGCATATGTAAATAGTTCAATTTTTTTTTAAATCAACTCATTACCTCCACGTGTTCCTGAAGTAAGGGTCTTGACAGACAGATGGACGGACAACAAAGTGATCCTATAACGGTTCCGTTTCTTCCTTTTGAGGTACGGAACCATATAAAGGAGGAAGCTCGATCGGAAATGTATTGATTTGCCGGTCATTAAAAGTTATTTATGCTAATGTATCCTGGCGCTTATAAATAGGCACATTTTGATGAATATGTAGCAGAGATTTGGCAACATGTTTCAATTAAAATTGTTTCGATGTTTTATTACAATTTAATTTGCGCGTAGGAAGAAGATAATATTCAATTAATTAGAATGTGTTGTGTTTGTATGTACTTAGTTCGGTCTTCGTCAGAATTATTATTAAGTTATCTTTATGATTTGATATTTTTCATTGCATTTATTAGTTAATAATTTTAGCATATATATGTATTTTATTATTATATATAACTTACTTTTTATTGTTTTTTTTCTATTTGAAGTATTTGTTATTTGTTTATTGTGCAAACCTACCATAATGATGTCTTTTTTCACCCAAAGGTTGACTGGTAGAGAATGCCTTGTTGCATTAAGTCCGCCTATGTACCACTAGTATACATGAAGTTTGAATAAATAAATAATGTGATTTCCTCCAGTTTATTTACCTATTTTAAAAACCACATCACATATATTTAGGGTGACCTACTGTACTCTAATATTAAGTATACTTTATAATCTACGAATTTGAAAATATTTATAACACACAGCCTTTTTTTAGAGTAAAATGTCATCAAAGTTAATAACTTCTCCCGCTCTAGGTGGAGTGAGAGGAAGTGTCGTATTAAAACACACCTGTGTTTCTTCAGTTGCCCTTTGCGATCCACGGCTAAGGTGACTCTTTCGGACAATTCTGCGGCCCATTCATACATTATGATATTTTTATTGTCATCCATTTTTTTTTCAGTCATAATATTTTCATTCCACTGAATTTTATTAATTTTTTTTGCTGAAGAATCGCCAAACTAAAGTAGCAGTGGGCAGGGCACATTGCTCGTAGAACGCATCCGTTCTACGGGGAACGATCCGTCAATGGGGCCGAAAGGTTCTAGAGTGGCGACCGCGCATCGGAAAACGCAGCGTTGGAAGGCCTCCCACAAGGTGGACCAACGACCTGGTGAGAGTCGTGGAAATGCGGTGGATGCGAGACGCACAGGATTGGTCGTTGTGGAGACGCTTGGGGGAGGCCTATGTCTAACAGTGAACGTCTTTCAGCTGAAATGATGATGATGATGATGATGATTGTACTTTAGTGCAAAAGATTAACTAGTCAAAGAAACAATTTGTCTGAAAATAAACACACAAAAAATTAAAACAAAAACAGCAATTCTGTACATTTTTAACAATAGTTTTTTTTTCATACAAACAATCGCGCTAGATATCTTTGTAACATCTAGAATTCTAGACTAGCTGACTCTTTTACTAAATGTTGAATATAAATCAGACCTTGATCTTTAAACTCAATTCAAAATCTCGCATTAAGATAATTAATATTAATTTCATCAGTGGTCAGTACGTATCATTTTGATTAATATAATTATAATCGAATTAAGCAAAAGATAATCTGGAATGAGCCAGGTGTTGGCCATTTTGTATTTGTTCTACTAATGGATCTCGGTAAGGTAAAGGGATGGTTTATTTTAGACTATGCTTCCTTCAGTCTCATAGGTGTAAGGTGAAGTGGTAACAAGCCTATTTTATATTCCCAAAATTACATTTAAGAGCGAGCAACTCGAGGTACATTTTCATACAACCGCTCTTACGTGATTATGATCTTATTACACATCTTTCTCCAGATATTTTGGATACACAGATATTATCCAGGCTTCTATTAGAATCAAAACATAAATTTGTGTAAAACTAATCCAGTTAAGACCTCTGAAAATCTGCTATCTTACGTGAACTTTGGCCCTCCATAATCTACTCATATATTAAAAATATAAAAAAGTACATCTATAGAAGCCTTGCACATTTAATCGAGATTTTGAATAACGTCCATTTTTCTCAAAAATTTTAAGGGCTTCAAAGTATTTTCTGGAACAAGTTTTGTGAAATATTCGAGTAAATCACAGAATTACCGATTGCCAACAGAGTTTACAGGCGTACTCTCTTTTTTTCCG
This sequence comes from Mythimna pallens, assembly GCA_961205895.1. Taxonomy (NCBI): domain Eukaryota; kingdom Metazoa; phylum Arthropoda; class Insecta; order Lepidoptera; family Noctuidae; genus Mythimna; species Mythimna pallens. The sequence goes on along the minus strand of OY540843.1, from coordinate 2,088,839 downwards.
CGTTGCCTCTTCATCAGACATCGCGTTGGATTGCGTTAGATGAAGCAACAAGCTTTTAAACCAAGATCGACGATGACGATAGGCGAATGGAAAAGGCACCTCTTAAGAAAATTTCGTCTTCATTCTTTTTTTATAGCTGCTGAATTATTAAAGGTAGTTTATCAACCTCGTATAGTAGAATAGAAGCTCACAAGTGGTGTGGAACTCAAGATGGGTTTTTACAAGCTTGTCAGGGTGGCTGATAGCAGCAGGATTATAGTACTCGAGGATCTAGTAAACTGACACTCAGTTGAAGGGAATCAAAGGGCCATATTTATAATAATGACTAACTGTTGCCAGCGACTTTGCCCGCAGGGTTGTAGAAAATTATCTCAAGGGAACATACTTCCAGAATAAAAATTCTAAATCGTATGTGCTATTCCAGGATATGGTCTACTTATGTACCAAGTCTCATCGAAATCCGTTCAACCGTTTTAGCGTGGCGAAGTAACAAACATACAAATATATAACACACGCTAGTACTCATAACACACTCTCTGCTTATCTTGGGACTAGACAGCGTTGTGTGATAGTTGTGTGAATATTATATTTTATTATCATTTATATATTATTTATATTTAGTTTTATTATATTTTATTATTGTTATTATCGTCGGCCACATCATCGCTTACCATCAGGTGAGATAGTGGTCAAACGCGAGCCTATCAATAATAATAAAAAAAATAATTATTATATTATATACACTCACAAACTTTCATATATATATATATAATATGAATGTGACGTCAGAGTTTTGGGTTTAGTATCCGTCTACTATAGGTTGGAGAATCAGAATGATGTGCGATTGTACTGTTTTTCACCCACGATTATCCACACTGAAATGCCAGTATGTATGTTCTTTGGATAAGCAAATATATTAGTTCTGCAACTGGTTTTTTGAATCATCGGGTCGCGTCATTGCATTGAAACTAGTTTTATTTTTTTGTTTTAGCACAAAAAACTGTTTATCTCTAATATTTCAATAGATTACATCATGATAGTAATAGGTTTGGATCAAACGTTTTGATTCGGGTTCTTAATTATAATGTAGAGTTAATTGTATGTGGAGACTAGAATATCTAACTAAATTATTAGTTTGTGGAGATATAAACATAAAGCCGGGTACAGACTGTTGTAACGTAACATGCAAGGTAACATATAATGAGCATTTCATAAGTGTGGACGCAGCGCGCGCACGAACCAAGCATGTATGTGCAGTCAGGGGTCAAAAGTGCAGTTGCACTCTTCAATGCGAATGACCCTAAAATGTCTTTGTAGAAGAGGGTCAACGGTTCATGCCTGATTTGATTTGTAGCATAGAATGTATGGTATTGATTAAACTAGTTGTGGACCATAAAACTTCTACAATAAAGAAATTTTAGACACTAGCTAAGTACTACTGCACTTTTGTCAACTACTTTCTCAGAGCACGATAGTTTTTTTGGCCACATAGCCAGGAAAAATGGCCACAACCTTGAACAGCTCATCGCAACTGGCATGGTTGATGGCTAACGACCAAAAAGCTGCAACCCAAAAAGATGGGCAGATCAGGTCCACTTCACACTGGACACCTTATTACACGTCACACTTCATGTCACCAAGAAAAGTGCAGTTGCACTCTACCAATGCTAAAGGATTGGTAGAATGCAACTGCACTTGAACCCTGACTGTACCTACTCATAGTTGAAATGCTCTGTTTGCGCGCGCAAGGTGCCCACACTATGGGAATTCTGTTACATTGCGTGATATATTGCGACAATGTGGACGGACGAAATTCTTTCATTAAGTGTTACATTGCATGTTACGAAGTAAAAGGCATAATAAGCGATTTTGAGCACAGCTTTATAACTGTGACTTTAAAACATCTTCAATAGTCAATTCGCAGTATCAGTCAATCGCCGATTAATTGATACTGCGAGACCAGAGAGCTGGCTCAGTCTTTGCTCAAAGAATTAACATTGCCATTCAACGTGGTAATGCTGCCAGGCTTCTGGGAACGTTTGCAGATGACAGTAATGTGGAGGAGTACTTCAATGCCTGAGTTTTTATTTTGTATATACGTACGTAGTTAGGTTTTTTCAGTTTCTTATGTACATATATATATATATAATTATAGTTAATTACGTTTTATAAATAAATTGATAAAAAATATGAAAAAACGAACGTATGCGGCGCAAAAAGCCAAGCGATTTATAAATCGAGATCACGTTCGATCACAAAAAGACAACGAATTGATCTATGACTATTTTACTATTGTCTTGTCACTACTTTTACGAACAATAGACACACTTTTCCCCCATCCAAGTGTACTCTACCATGAAACAAGCCAGTCGAATACAATTGACGAGTGCGTCTAAACGAAGCACGAGCCATAGACAAACTTTCACATAATTGTTCTTCTATCTATGTATAATGAAGTGCAGGGCAGAAACAATACTAGAGTTATTTACATTACTTTCTCGTTTCTTTAATTAAGAATTAAACTTGGTGATTAATAATTAATGTTAAGTTAGAGTTCCTCTATACTCCCGTCGTTATTAAAAACAGCACTTAAAACATTTATGGATTTTGTTGAAATATTTTTTGGGAATTTAGTTTTTTTTCTGATTCCGATAGTTTTTTTTTTCGAAAAAAAATTACGGTAGTATAATGTTTTGACTTTTTGTGGCAATGTATATTATTGTTTTTTTTTTTGCACTTATCGCGATGCCTGTATTCCCACTAGGGTTAGGTAGAGGGGCAAATCCGGGCGTCATGAATTACAGAGCGATTTTCTCAGTCACCGCAGCCATGCGCGATTTTACAAGCCAGGTTTAAAAGTTTCACAACAGGTGTCCTGAAACAGCCTATTATTTCATTATGGTCATTAAAGTTATTACTTATTTATTTATTACCCGGCGAACTTCGTACCGCCTAATAGTAAGGATAATGCCATCTACTGGCATTATCAGAACAGCATAATTCATTTATAATGACATTTTATTTAGATATGGCGACGGTGGATTTTTTCCATTTTTTCTCACCGTTTAAACCTTCTCTGAAATTCTCCATCTTGAATATTTCAAGACCTAAATTAGCCAAATTGGTCCAGTTTTAGCGAGACTAATGAACAGCTATTCATTTATATGATAGATTACATACCTTATTGTACACCATTACACGTACAAAAAGGTAACTAAAACACGTGCATACAAAAGGTGGCCTTATCGCACTCCACGATGTCTTTCAGGCAACCTGGACAGTAATTGCCTGGAGAAATGGGGCTGTTATTGTGTGACCATATCAGTATTACATTTACATTTGTCCACAACAAAAAAAAAACATGGTACTGTATTTATAAGCGAACTGCTTTTATGATGTATATTTTTTTTTTAAATTGATATAAACCAGTATTTGAATGCGATCCCACCTGATAGTAAGCAATGAAGCAATCATTGATGGTGAAGCGCACAAGTTTATTAAGAGCCCATTCACTTTAGCCTTGAAGACACCTAAATTATAATCGGACGGGAAGACCGCAGTAGGCAAATTATTCCTTCGATGTACGCGGTATAAACGAGAACCAAATCGACACCAGGCCATTAAAATACCATAGTAATTAAATAAAAAAACAGTGCAATTACTTACGTTCATCCATTTAATCCCTTTGTGAGCAAATCCTGGGGATATTTAATGCATTCGCTGAAGGACGACAGCCGAGGATTATGGGGGACCAACAAGCATGGCACTTCATAACGTATTACGATAATGAGTTTAACATTAATGGACCTACAATATAATATAACTGCCTGACCCGTCAAAATTCGTACCGCCTAACAGTCAATGAATGTCTTGACCGAGTGATGGAATGATTGAAATCAAAGAGATTTAAAGTGATACAATTATCAGGAGAAATGTCTGAGATAAACTGTCATCTTATGCCTCAGTGACGCCATCTAGCTTCGAATAGCAATCACGCGAAGTTTTGTCAATATAAATGATATAAATTTAAATATCACTCGGTAGGTGGCCAGGGACTTTACCGTGATATGTTAAGATTTCAGTCATACGAGCGAAAAAGAGTGATGGAGCTGTACAAATTTTCCAATATTTTAATATTTGGGGAGAAGACGAATAAAAAAAAACAAATATAATTAAAATCGGTCCAACCGTTCTTGAGTTATTAATGGTGTAACTTTACACGACTTTGTTTTATGTATAATAGATAAGAGCAGTGGTCCAGTGCTAACGGCCAACAGAGTCGCGGGTTCGGACCCAGGCTGGCTATACATTGTATAATTTACATATCATTGCTCTCATTGGCCTCATTAGAAGGTTTAAAGTCACCCAAAGGGCTATAGAAAGGGCTATGCCCGGTGTTTTCTTTTGTGATCAAATCAGGAAAGAAGAGATCCGCTTCATGTTGGGGGACATTTGGTCCCCTGTTTAATCTAAAGCTTAATATTTACAAACTCAATATCACAAAACTATTTTTTAAACAATTATTTTGAACCTTTTCAAGCTTGTTGTCATAGTCCCAAACTACACAAAAATAACATGACACAGCCAAAAACCGCAATAATCACACAAAATTTTCCACCAATTACGAATTAACTTCACAGCCAGATTGATCAGTTTATCCAATTTCCTAGTCGCAAACAAATGTTCGACTATTAGAGTTATTGCCAGACTGAAAAACGGGCAAGGTTGAACCAATTACGCGGTTACACCACGTGGTTATTTCGTAAAATTATTGCGGAGAAGTTACATTTTGTATTGAGTATTGTGTCCAGTGGGAGCTACGGCCATTTATTTTATTTATTTATTTTACTTTATTGGAACATAAAACAGTTACACATTACAATTATAAAGGTAGTCCAGAATTAACATTTAAACTAAGTGAACGTGTAACCCACACAAATGTCCAAAAAAAAAACAATTTTGTACAAAAACCGTCATAACTTTTATGAGCATCTGCCTTTATTTTTTCTGTAATCACAATTGAAATACACGATCGGATTTTTTGCGATAATAAAATGTTCTTAATGGTTTTTTTTAACTAGTTTTTGTTAACTGCTTCGCTCGCGTAAAAGTAAAAACCCAACGGAACCAGGCTATCCATGATAAAAAGTTTTCTAAGTCCCACTCTGGGATTTTTGTTAAGGTCGGAAATCATCCAATGACTTCTCTCACTCTAGGGCAGGGCGAGAGGGCGTGTCAGACTTTTGCTGATTAAAACACCACACCTATGTTTCTTCCCATATATATTAGCCCTTTCCATTGCCCTTTGGGTCTTCTGATGAGGCCCATTGTAAGCGACCACGTTTCGGAGCCATATGTCATCACTGGCCACACGCACTGGTCATAGACTTTCGTCTTGAGACACTGTGGTATTTATGTGGTTATTTCATTAGTGTAATTTTTTATTTAAATAATAAATAAAACTCAGTAATATTGATTAGTTAGCTTATCTAGCAGTGGTGCGCAGATACATAATTGCTAAACACAAGTGGAGCAGTTGCGACAACTCAGTCATATGCTCATAGACAGTAACTGCTGGGTCACACGCGAATATACCCGCACCGACGTGCCAGGAAAACGTTGTAGAAACATAGCAAGGAAAGAAAGTCTATTAAAACGGAAAATTTCTGGAAATTTACTGGATGGAATGTTACGTATAAGGCATTCCTTATGCGTGCACACGCGAGGGAGCGTTCCTCACGTCCAGCCGCCGGGATCCCGTTCCCGATTTCCGGCTACCGTAGGCGCGGGCTTGCGGACAGCGAGCAATGGATAACTCGCCGTCCGACCGTCCGGTAACCGTCCGGACAGAGCCCAAGTCGTCGACGGCGCGTATTGTTCCACACGCGCCTCAAGGATATGTAAGCAAACCGTAAGGGCCAAGCAGGGTCGAAGCCTACTGGGGCCACAGGTAGTGTGAAAGTGAAACCCTTAGCCCTGAGACGAAGGCAAAGAAGGAACAGAAGTGGGTTTTTAGTCAGTAAAAGTCTGATACACTCTCGCGCTCCGCCCAAGTGCGATTTATTACACTAGATAAATTTTTCACCTAAAAAAAATGGTCTTCCTGTCCAATTATAATTTAGGTGTCTTCAAGGCTAGAGTAAATAGGCTCTTTAAACTAGTGCGCCCCACCATCAACGATTGCATCTCTGCTTACCATCAGGTGGGATCGCAGTCAAGGACTAGTTTGTATCAATTAAAAAAAAAGGTCCTTACCTTGGGCTGTCAGCTTCGTCAGAACCAGTCTTGCTGACTAGCACACGACTTTCTCGAAACGTTTTTGTATTACTGAAGCATAAAGAGTTGGAAACACTAAGTTTTCCTTTTCATAATTTCCCCTAAACGCTAATGAAACTCTACTCTGTGATACCTTCAAAATTCTATCTTCAAAATCAGTGAATCGATTTTATTAAAGTTAGTCAGAACCCACTAGAAGTTTAAACAATCCCTTCAATGTGCATGAGGATAAACGAATCATTTGGTTCCGAAAAACAAAAATTTGAATGTGGGTTTTCGGCAGTTTGTTACACTCGTCCTATAAAATATAATGAAGGCTAATCGAGATCAAATTTTCTAGATTGTACCCTTCCTCGTTTATCGCTGTATCAATAACTGTTAATCGCATCAAATTTTGTTGCGTGGTTTAACAGAAAAGTTAACATATAAACAGGGAGACGCGGAAAGCAAAAACTCTATAACCGCTCTCGTCAGATTAATCCAACAAATATTTTCGTGTACATTTCGTAGGGTCATATATTTATAACCCTGGCGTTTTAGGTAATCGCACCATGTAAAACACAGGTATTTAGCCGCATCTCATCATCTAGACTGGAAACTGATTCCTCAAGCTAGTTGGGAAAATGTTAGGGAGACGATAATACTCGAATCATATCAAGTCGGACTACGGGGCAGCGTTGCTTATATCAATGAATTTACCATCATATTATTCCATAACTATTCTATTTATAAGTAATAGCGCTACTACCCTCTATTTCTTTCCTGTCCATCCATTATATACTGCACATTGTAAAGAGTGTGCAGCAGTGCGGATGTTTTTCATTTCGTATTGTATTGTTAACGCAGAGCGGACCAAGTAATACGTAGGGTATGGTCCAAGTTATGAGCAGGGGTCGGAATTAGGTAGGTAGTTATTCATGATGTTCTTGCATCGAAATGGAGATATTAATATGAATCTTGACGGGATTTCTAATAAAAAATCCCGTGTGGTCAACAATATTATCATAGCAAAAATATTATAAATACCTCAAAAACCACAGAGATAGTAAAGACAAATAAAACAAAGTTAATTGACATAAAAATTTTATTAGTATTTTTAATTAAAAAACGTCTCTCTACGTTAACTGAGAGGAGGTTAACAAAATACACTTCCTCCTCCTCGTCATCAATGCAGGAAGAATTTTTTTTTGCTATATTTATGAGTGTCATAAAAATTCTGCTCTTTAAAATTAATCTCGGGATTTGAGGCATTACCACTTTATTCTATCGCTGTATGAAATCGGTGTAAGTACATGTTTAACTCTGCCTAATTCCGAACTCTGATTATCACAGAATAATTTTGTGTAATTATTATTTATTTAAATATACTTTGTTTTACGACAAGATTACAATTTTTTAAAAGGCAACCTTGTAATAAAAAACACACTGGGCCTGGTAATCTGTGTGACAGGATTTCCTAGTGCGGACGCCAGTCTCGCACAAAGGAATACTTGTATCTACTTATGTAATGTTAGTTTGTAAGGCACTTTTGTGGACGAGAAATAAATAAATATATTATACCTACTATTGGCAGCTTTATCGCATTATTGTTGTATTACACGTTCAAATTTGACATGATGTAATGAGACGAAATGTTTTGTAATTAATAGAGAAAAATGTTTGCATTTTTTCATATCGCTCCATATCTACCATAATTTGGACATCGACGTCGAGGCAGATTGGTTCCGGGAGGCCATGTCGCAATTCGCGGCGTGGCAATGCCCCGAGTTCGGCCAAGACGTGCCTGGCGCCAGGTGTACTGGTGGTCGCCGGAGATTGCGGCACTGCGTAGCGCGTGCAATTCCGTGCGGCGCTAGTACGCTGCAGAAGCCGCATCCGACCGCCGGATGCGGAAGCAAAAGAGACGGAGCTGTACGAAGGATACAGAGAGGCAAGGCGCACCCTCCGAAAAATCAAAATCGAAATCCAAAGAGATCCCCGGGGCCCTGGAAAAATCGCAAAGAAGGAACAGGAGTGGGTTTTTAGTTAGTAATAGTCTGACACTATATCCCGCCCCGCCCAAGAGCAGGGCATGTCATTGGATGATTACCCACCTTAAAAAAAATGTCTACCCTAGTTTTTAAAATTCTAAAGTTTTTTTCTCTTCATATTTTAAGAGAGAAGTTCTGATGAATGCGGAATAACTAAATAATAGCTGACAGCTTTTCCAACTATGTTAGGGTCGGCTTCTAGTTTAACCGTAGGATTATTCCCTGAAATTGCTCTTATAAACATTTTTTTTAGTAAAACTCGAATTACCGTATACAAAATTAGTTTTAGTTTACGCAAAACCCAAAATTTTTATGTAAAGAATCTATGTACAATTTCAAAATCACATCATGTAAAATCACAAAGTTGTAAGCTTGTTATAGTACCTGGTTGTCCGCACAAAGACATAGTCACCGGGCCATCCGGGCGACTAAAGGGTTGTTTTGCTCTCGCACCCAGTTAAACGCTGGCTCCTAATACCTACTATGACCTGCCGTGACCTGTGTTGTACTTAGTGTCGGTGATGTCCAAATTGTGACCTTTTCAAATTTTTTTAGGAAAAATTATAACATGGTGTAAAAATCTATCTATGAAAACTATATTCAGTTACTGTTTTGGAACAAACTATATTCAGGTTTCGCATATACTAAAAATAATATTGTATTTCTTTTATGTACATCTAGCTGCTTCCAGCGGCTTTGCCCGCATGATAGATGAAAATTTTCCCAAGGGATTACACTCTTGCAGTAAAAAGTATCCTATCTGCTATTCCAGGACATGGTCTACCTGTTACCCAAGTTTTATCTAAATCCATTCAGCCGTTTGAACGTGAAGAAACATACAAACACATACTCACAAACATTCACCTTTATAATGTTAAGTGGGATAGTTTTCTTTTTTTTTTAGGTGGGAAATCACTAGAGAGAGGTTGTCAGAGAGGGCGTGTCAGATTTTTACTGACTAAAACCCTCTCCTGTTCCTTCTTTGCCTTCATTCTAGGGCCCTGAGGTTTCTCTTTCGCATCACCCATAGCCCCAGTAGGCTTCGACCCTGCTGGGCCCCTATGGTTTGCTGACATTTCCTTGAGGCGCACGGCGAACACTTCACGCCATTGAAGACTTGGGCTCGGTCTGGACGGTTACCGGACGTTTGCACGGCGAGCTACCTATTGCTCACCGTATTAAGTGATGAGATTCCCATGGATTCAAAATCACCTAAAAACTTTCTAATGAAAGAGCATCTAAAAAACAAACTTATATTTCACATAAATCACCCTGAACTGCCACAATAATTCATTATTTCTCCGACGGCAAATCAGCTTATAAAAACCTCCCATATAACTTGGACCATACATCAAAAGATGCAAAAAACGTATTCATTTTAATTTGTCCTCTAGAGGATTTGTGTCTGAGGCTCAGAACTTGATTTATGACTAGTTCTTGATAGTGAGGGATGTCTGGAACTAGATTTATTTCTAGGCGTAAATGTTAGGAAGATCGTCTTCCATTTTAGAGCTAGGATAATTCAGGGATAGTGTTTTGTTTCTAGCTGTAAAGTGGGATTGAGGATAGTGATATATGAGCTCTTTATTGCAGTAGTAAAGATTTCGAACATTTTATTTTGTTTTGATAGTTAAGTGAAAAAAAGGGGACGGTATATTTATGTTATTGGCATATCAAAAAATGTATGCGCTGATAAAGGAACAATTTAATTTATTGTTGGTAAGTAATTTCCCGATATTGTAATTAGATTAAAAACAATAGTCTTTTTAACCGACTTCAAAAAGGAGGAGGTTCTATGCTCGGCTGAATTTATTTTTATTATTTTTTTATCTATGTTCACCGATTTTTTGGTCAATTGTGGATAGATTTTGAATTATTTTTTTAAATTAAAAGTTCATGCTTCTGAGTTGGTCCCATAGAAATATTGTTATGATCTGATAATGAACTTCGAAGATATGGAACAGAACTCCTCATAGGATCACAGCAGAACCGTCGTAACAAGACGTAAAATTGCTTTGTTTATACGTGTAATCGATGACTGACTGAAAGAAGTAGTGGAATATATCGAACTGATCTGATGATGAAGCCTGAAGTTAAGCACCGGAATTCTGTAATAAATTCAATCTAAAATGTAATCAAACCGTTTTTGGGATTATAAGAATTGTCATGAGATGCACTCTGGCTAGAAGGTATTTAAGTTTGGCTGAGGGGTACTTTTTAGTGGTGGTACCATAACTAAAAAGTGTAAAATAAAATCAGAGAAATAAATAAACAACTTTTTACAAAAAAAAATACAAACGCTTTCAAAGAAAAAAAACACTGAAAAGTGCAAAATTACTAATTTCGGAAATCGGTGTTAAATAACGAAGAGACAAAACTATTATAGAAACACCAACTTCCGAAATTAGTAATTATGCTCTTTTCAGTGTTTTTTTTTTACTTTGAAGTCTGTTGTATTTTTTTTTGTAAAAAGTTGTTTATTTATTTCTCTTTGGAGAAAATAAAGTATTCAAACCGAGACATAAAACAATAGTTTTCTATGAACTAAGATTAGTGTTACGATTTCTTCCGTCCTCATGATGCTAAAAGCATTAAACCCTTTTTTAAGATGGAAAATTACCAAATGACTTCCCTCACTGTAAAGTAGAGCGAAAGGGCCTTTCAGACTTTTAGTGACTAAAACCCACGCGTGTATTTCAGTTACCTACTCTTTTCGCTCCTCGCTAGAGCGAAAGAAGTAATTATATCATTACCAACTGATACAGGAAAAGAATGGGATATTATCGTGGAGCCATATCTCAAAGCCCTGATCTACCTAATCACTTCCCAAGACCAATCAAACAGCTCTTCCTCCTCTTTAAGGCACTCAATAAACTCCAGTCTACCCTCGAAAACATAATAAAAACGCTCGACTACCCCCAATCGATCATTTTGCAAATTTATGCACGAGGCTCACAAAGGCCTGGCCCACAAGATAAGGCTGTACGATCACCAGGCCATCAGGAAAACGGCCTGAAATTGAGGCTTTTAGTGGCTTGTAATGAAGTGTCGGTCTATATGATGTTAAGAGACCTTTCAACTGTTTTAAGCACAAAATATTAACGTGTCAATATCTTTGGCTAAAAGTAAGTTCAGACACAACACAGATGACAGACTTTTTGTGCGCTCTAGTCTCAGAAATAATAATACTAATAATAACATTACACAACTATGACACAACGCCGTCTAGTCCCAAGCTAAGCAGAGCTTGTGTTATGGGTACTAGACAACAAATGATCATGCTCCTCACACAAACATTTGTCCTGGGTGGGAATTGAACCCACGACCTCCGGCATAGTAGTCAGGGCCACTAACCACTAGACCAACAGGCCAGTCAAAATCTTAATAATACTCGTATTACTTGTGTTATGATAGAGCCAGGAAAGCACAGACTTATTTAGACTATGGGCAAATTGGGCAAATTATGAACTAATGGCGGGCCATCAGAAAAAATTAAAAACAAAAATAGTCAAAAATTTCTTTAAAAAAAATTATTTATTTATTTATTTAGTCTTCATGCAACATAAATTACAAAGGCGGACTTAATGCCTGAGGAACAAAAAAAAAAAAATTTTGAAGAGTGGCACTGCATTGTGCTCACAATATTTTTTTTTTATATTTGGCTCAAATTTACTTGTAGGTACACGTAAAATTGCTTCCAAACTTTGTCAGTTAGTCAGTTTCTTCTTTTATATAATTATACAGATTAACAGCAGAGCTTAACAGCTTTCAGCTGAGCCTGTGTGTTCCCGACAGGTACGTGTGGCGACGACGGCGACCGCGCCTGCTGGTTGAGCCGCGCGGCCGGACAAACCTTTTAAGGGAGGCGCCGCTTACGTGCGCACTTCAGACGCTCAACCTGATAGCAAATGAAACGGACTTATTTTGTTGTACTCTGGGTGAATTCACAAGGAATGCATTGTTTATAATTAGTTATAGGTGCTAGTAGTAATAAGTTAGGATAAGCGCATTTATCGCATTGGGGAAAAAAAACCTGTAAAGATAGATGTAAGATGAAGTAAATAAATAAATAAAACATTATATAAAAAAAAATATGCTGACTTAACATTTCTGCACCTGCCAAGTTTATGTGATTCTGTCTAATATATATTTTTTTATATAGGTTAAATAAATAATTTTATTTCAATGTATTGTGTACATGAGTTTATATATTTGTGAACGCACCCACGATAAGGGACTAATTCTTATTCTGTGGTAACGTTTACTGTAAAAGTACAAAAAAGTAATGTTACAAAGTTTCTTTTTGAGAATTTTTTTTTTTCCTTTTACATTTTATCCGTTGAAATTAATTAACAAATATTATGTGTTTTAAAATCAAATGTTTTATGTTAATGTAGCATTGTAGCACTAGAATAGTGTATGGCGAGCAATGGGTAGCTCGCTATCCGACCGTCCGGTAACTGTCCGGACCGAGCCCAAGTCGTCGACGCCACGTATTGTTCCACGCGCGCCTCAGAGAAATGTCAGCAAATCGTAGGGGCCCAACAGGGTCGAAGCCTACTGGGGCCAAGGGTAGTGTGAAAGTGAAACCCGGGGCCTTGGGACGAAGGCAAAGACGAAACAGGAGTGGGTTTTTAGTCAGTAAAAGTCTGACACTATCTCCCACTCCGCCTAAGATAGCGACTTGTCATTAGATGATTATCCCATTAAAAAAAAAAACACTAGAAAAGTGTCATGAAATGTACCTACCTACTTGTAAATTTCCAGTGCTTGTAATGTTGGCGATCCTAATAAAAAAACAGTCATTCGAACTAAATCATCGTCGTCCGCATCGTCGCTTTCTATCATGTGAGATAGCGGTCAAGCGGGAACCTATCAAGAATTTAAAAAAAAATGTATGTCGTCTGCAAACGCCCTCGGGATCTTAAGGAGTCATTAAAATGCTGTAGGTATACAGTTTCCCTGATAGGGTTGGCTTTAACGATTATTGTGGGGATGGCTGTAACATTATGTGATGATTGGTGCTTTACTTGATTTACGGTCAAATTATTTGTAATGATTATGATATTACAATTTGCAAAGACCATCAAAATTAGTAGATAATGAAACTTTAAACATAGGGTCTGTCGCTCCATATAGTGTGAGATCAATAGAGTTAGACATCATTTTTAGGGTTCCGTAGCCAAATGGCAAAAAACGGAACCCTTATGGATTCGTCATGTCTGTTTGTCTCTCCGTCAGTCAGCCAGTTTTTTCCAAAACTATAAGAACTACACTGTTAAAACTTGATATGTAGGTGTATTCTGTGAACCACATTAAGATTTTATACAAAAAAAGAAAAAAAAAAACAAAAATTTTTGGGGTTCCCCATACTTAGAACTGAAACTCAATTTTTTTTTCATCTAACCCATCCGTGTGGGGTATCTATGGATAGGTCTTCAAAAATGATATTGAGGTTTCGAATATAATTTTTTTCTAAACTGAATAGTTTGCGCGAGAGACATCCAAAATGATAAAATGTGTCCCCCCCCCCTTACTACGTACTTCTAAAATAAGAGAATGATAAAACTAAAAAAAAATACATGATGTACATTACTATACAAACTTCCACCTAAAATTGGTTTGAACGAGATCTAGTAAGTATTTTTTTTATAATACGTCATAAATCGTAAACCGCAATTTACCTTTCAAGTTTGTTCGGAACCCTCAGTGCACGAGTCCGACTCGCACTTGCCCAGTTTTTGTTTTAAAAGGTTTATTAAAAAGGGGAACTCACGCACTGAGGGTTCCGTTTGAACTTACTAAAGTAAATAATTCGATTCCCGAATCGAATCTCGAAGATCTTTCCGATTCGCAAAAAAGCATTTTTTTTTTGTGCTGTTATTACAAAGTTACAGTTTTCAGACTTTTTGCCTTTGTTTGTGTTACGCGACCTTGCTTTATGCCAAATTTAAAGATTGTAGGTCAACGGGGAGTACCCTGTAGGCTTTGAATGCTTAACAACTGTCTAAATATGGGCCTTAATGGAGCGTAATCAGCCTTTCGGTATCCGCTTCGGTAAAGTTGTGTGCTGGAACTTCTAAACACATTATTTCGCAGTCCGTACCGAAAAAAGCACTAAGTTTCGATTTCCTTTCAGGGCAATGTTACCCCTAATCGCTCCAATGTGTAAGTATGCTTATTTAAGATTTGTAATCTCAATCTTTGAGCATATCATATACCTACTTGTAGTGAAGATGTTCAATACATTTTACATTTACAGTGCTCATTGGATTCTCTTCGCCATCCAACAGTGAGTATTTTAATATTTAGAGGTCATCTAGTGTTTGTGAAAACATAATAATAGTCCTCCTGACCATGGCTGCCAAGCTCAGTGGTTTTTTTTTTCGGTGGGAAAATCATCTTATGACATCCGCCGCTCTTGGGCGGGGCGGGAGATAGTGTCAGACTTTTACTAACTAAAAACCCCCTCCTGTTCCTTCTTTGCGATTGTTCCAGGGCCCCGGGGATCTCTTTCGCATCACCCATGGCCCCAGTAGGCTTCGACCCTGCTGGGCCCCTACGGTCGTCGACATCACCTTGAGGCGCGCGTAGAAAGAACACTACGTGCTGTCGACGACTTGGGCTCGGTCCGGACGGTTACCGGAAGATCAGACGGCGAGCTACCCATTGTTCGCCGTCCGCAATCCCACGCCTACGATGGCCGGAAATTGGGATCGGAGTCTCCTTTGCTAGACCTGAGTATTGGATATTAATTTCAGCTTCATAGTACCTCTACACGTTCCTGACAAAGAGGCTTTTGACAGACGGACAATAAAGTAATTTTTTTTATTATGACCAGGCTCGCGTTTGGCCACTATCTTACCTTATGGTAAGCGATGATGTGGCCGAAGATGCATCACGCTTACCTAGAAGTAACCTATTCACTCTTGACTTAAAGACCTAGGTTGCAGGTTGTAATCCTATAAAGGTTCCGGTATGGAACCCTAAAAAGAGAAATAGCAAAAAACAGCATAATCTTAAGCCTTTTTTTAATGTTCCTACTGGGAATCAGGCCTCCTCTCTAGGAGAGAATGGGCCGTAATCCACCACGCGGGACCAGTGCGGGTTAGTGAATGTCACATGTCTTCGAATTTGCCTTTTTTTAATGTTCCTACTGGGAATCAGGCCTCCTCTCTAGGAGAGAATGGACCGTAATCCACCACGCGGGCCCAGTGCGGGTTGGTGAATGTCTCATGTCTACAAATTTTTGGTTCTAGGACATGCCAGTTTCCTCACGATGTTTTCCTTCACCGTTTAGAGAGCAGTGGTGATGAAATAAATTACACAAAGACACAAATCCCTATATTCTATCGGAGGTCCTTATCACGTAATGATAGTCCAACATTATAACGTACGTTATGATCTAGTCAGGATGTCTCGTACGTGCAGATCGTCACGTCCTAATGTCCCAATCATTATGCATTGTCTTAAATCCCTTACAATGAACAATTATGTTTAATGTGGGCTCGTTATCATTACAGACCTTTGTCTTACTAGGATGTTAAGATAGGTCTATAATCTTTAAGTAGATATGTATGTAGTTTCTCAAAAGGTATTGTCTTGATCTTGAAGGAAAAACTTCAGCAAATATCGGTACTATGACTTTCTAACTAGGTCTGAAAACAACATTAAACCATGGTCATGGATTACATAGGATTTAGATTACATGAGACATTTATTTATTTTATTTAGGTAACCAACAGCGACATACAAATTGTACAGATTAAGTGCTTATAGTAAACTATGGCTAATAACAGGTTTCCCTTCCCAACTGGGATAATTCTCTAACATGCGAACGGACTAATAAGAAAATTAACAAAAATCTACAGTTACAATTTTGCTTTAAATTAATTTTGGAATAAAAAAAACATAGTTTAAAAAAATAGATTACATTATGGGAGATTAATTGCCAGTCATTTGCTTTCTTTTACAGACAGACATCGATTACATACGACTCACGTTATACAGGACTTAGATGACATTAAAGTCATTCCACGGTCTCAGTAGTTTTCGGCCCTGCTAGGCCCCTACGGGTTTCGCTGAAATCTCTTTGAGGCGCGCGTGGAACACTACGCGCTGTCGACGACGTAGGCTTGATCCGGACGGTTACCGGACGGACGGACGGACAGTGAGCTACACATTCGTCGTTGTCCGCATGGCCACGCCTACAGTTGCTAGAAATTGGAGTAAGTGTCGCTGGCACTATAAGGCCATGAGATCTCACCGGAAGGACTTAGATTACATGGGACTTAGACACAAGTTATTCTGTCTCCTCCAATCAATCTAACCGGATTTAGTGGAGTTACATTATTTTACATAGAGGGGTTGATTTCGGCCGTCATGGGTTCAAACCTAGGCAGGTGCTTTACTTTGCGTAAATTCATTCATCACCACTGATCTGAAAACGGTAAAGGAAGATATCGTGAGGAAAGCGGCAAGTTCTAGATAAGTGACATCCACCAACCCGCACCGTGCCCGCGTGGTAGATTACTGCCCTCTCCTTCTCCTAGAAAGGAGGCCTGGGTCTCAACCGTAAACAAAATAAACTCATATACACAAGACAGGCAGACCCGGAAAAACTATATGTAGGTCATACAAATATTTACTCCTGACACGTAGCGCAGAAACTAATTACCACTCAGATAACGCGGTGCCAAAAAAAATAGGCATAAATTACAAACACTTTACAAATCATATTATATTTATTGCGTTTTTAAGTAAAAACGACGGCATACGTATGGCGTTGCGCCTTCGGTACATGGTGGGCATCCCACCCATACGTACAAAGCGTTTTGGGAACACATTCATTATGCGTACAGCTAAGGAGTGGAATTCCCTGCCGGGGTCTGTGTTTTCTGATAGCTACTACCTAGGGGTATTTAAGTCAAGAGTAAATAAGTTACTTCTAGGCAAGCGTGCTCCATCGTTGGTCACATCATCACTTACCATCACGTGAGATAGTGGTCAAAAGCAAGCCTATCAATAATAAAATATAAAAAAAAAACAATATTAGACATTTCCAAAGACTCGCAACCACGGAAATTCACCATAAACAAGACGCAAGCAAGCAAAATCCCCAATGATTACAGTGAGATGTAACAGTGGCGCCCCCTACCGCACTTAATCGCGTTACCCTGCAGTGTTAGAGACATTACAAGAAAATACGTTTTAATACCGAATTCGCATCTATTTAACTTGTCACGGCTTAAATGTAAGGTTAGGTTACTATGACAAGCGGAGCGGGGGGAGAAAGATTCGTTCAGCCGTTGAACAACTAAACAAACAGGCCTCATATTTTAATAATCATCATCATCTTCCTGCCATTGTCCCGTGTTATTTGGGGTCGGCGCAACACGTTTTCTTCTTCCATTCTGCCCTGTCACTCGTCATACTATCACTAACTTCCTTTTATTTCATATCACTCTTCACACAATTTTTAATATTTTAATAATATTTGTAAGAAAAGAAGAAAGAAAATAAAGAATATTACATACATACTTATACAAGATACGCGCAAAAAACATAACCCTTTTTGGCAGACGAGTAAAAAATTTATTATAATAATAAACAATTTTTAGTCAAAAGTCAAAAACTCGAGAACCCAGTATTTAAAAAAGTCGTCTATACAGTGTCGTAGAATCGCCAAAAGGAAGCCACTCACGAAGTTTCAAATAAAGAAAGAAGAGAAAACGAAAATATGTTTATTCTGCCCGAATAGATGCACAATCATCATCATCATCATCATTTCAGCCGAAAGACGTCCACTGTTGGACATAGGCCTCTCCCCCAAATGACGCCATAATGACCGGTCCTGTGCGTCTCGCATCTATCGGATTCCCGAGACCATTACCAGGTCATCGTTTCTTGGACTGATTGGACCTAGTTGACCTTCCGAAGTTGTGTCTTCTGGTACATGGTCGCCATTCCAGAACCTTTCGCATTTTTGAGACGCATAATAAATTAATAAAAAAGATAAAATGAACAGAAACCAGTTTTATGTCGGGACGTGTAAACTGGGCATTAACTGTGCTACACCATAGACAAAATACAGTTGTTGTCTAGGTCATCTATTGCAATGAGGGTGTTCAAGAAAATTCTCACCACCAGTTAGCGCCACTTAGCCGTCAGGT
This sequence comes from Mythimna pallens, assembly GCA_961205895.1. Lineage (NCBI taxonomy): Eukaryota > Metazoa > Arthropoda > Insecta > Lepidoptera > Noctuidae > Mythimna > Mythimna pallens. Next base: position 2,070,361 of record OY540843.1, on the reverse strand, counting down.
CTTTTCCTTTCAAAACGTATACGTGACGTTGACGTTGATGTCTAACTAATGTCATTTATATAAGCGTTTTGACAGGTGTCCGGACCTGACGCCTCAGTGCTGCCACCTGGTCAACGTCATTTTAGAACACCCTCATTCCGACACCGACCGGGACTGACAGCGACAACAGTCAGTATATGTATAGTCGAACTTATGTTATCATTTAACAAAATGGGTGCCGTTCCGTGAATTAAAGCGGGTGCTACATTAGACCGACGCACACGTGGGCCACGGCTGATTTGTACGTTGTGTGTTTATAAGTCTAGTTGCCATATAAAATGTAAGGAGACCGACGCGCCCAGATTGGCGTACGTGACCCACGTGTGCCCGATGTAGTTCTACCTTAACCCGCTCATCTTTGTCCTCTAAGGCCACAACCTACTCTTCTCAAGCGGGCTAAGACGCGTATTATCAAGCCGTCACACGGCTAAGCCCTTAAGTGCGAGGTCGTCACTTAATACGTAACGTTTACACGCACTCGGGTAACGCACTCAAGATGTACGGCGCACTTAAGTCCTTCGTGTTCTTAGTTCTGCCTGGAGGAAGAATCAAAAAAGAAATAAAAAAGAAGTGATTTATATGGATTTTTGAGGTTCGTTTTCACAGATCGACTGTCCGTGTAAAGGTGTGACTGGATCTTGAAGGTTCATTTTCATTAATTGACTGTTCGAGTAAAGACTCTGATATCAGGAAACCACACAAATAATATAAAGACAAAAGTTTGAATCATTATGTTCGTTACTTCTTAACGCTCAAATAATAATAATATTCCACAACTTCACACAACGCCGTCTAGTCCCAAGCTAAGCGAAGCTTGTGTTATGAGTACTAGACAACTAATAAACATACTTATATATTGTAAATACATAAGGTACATGTTATAGATAAATTACACCCAGACACAGAACAAATGATCGTGCTCATCACACAAACATTTGTCCTGGGTGAGTGTTCGTGTTCTTACTCTTGCTTTCGATAAAGAGCAAAATATGCAGAATATGCGGAACACTACTCAATCATTAATCACGAAATCTCATAAATTATAACACAAACAACTTAAAATTTGGCAGGTAGGTTCGTTATAGGGTGTAGACATCCACTAAAAACGGATTTTACGAAACTCCACCCCTATGGGGGTAAAACGGGGTTCGAAGTTTGTATGGAGAAACGGACTTTCACGCGGGCGAAGCCACTGGCAAAAGCTAGTCTTAGATAATATCACCCACCTATACAAACTTAAACTCAAATTGATCGTTTCCTATGGAGAAGAACCGGCAAGAATTTCCATGGTTTCTAAGCGATATAAATAAATTGTAACTAGTGAAACAAACCCCACTAAAATCCCCAATTGCTTTCCCATAAGGGTTTCTTATCACCCCCATCGACGTCAAGGACAGATTACCTACCAGGGCGACATATCACCGTGGAATGTCTCGCGTCGCCCCATGCCGGCTAATGACGCCATGATGCGTCACAAACGAGCCTGTCATGAACGACCCCCATGTAGTTGGGAGAGTTACGATAGGGGTGACAGGGAAATCGAAAATCAGGGAACTGAGTGATGCGTTGATGTGTGGTGAGGCACTTTATTTTGAATAAATAGCTGCGGTTTTTCTATAGTACGCGCTTATGTTGGCACATATTGGTTTATTTTTATTATTACTATAGAAGAATTATACTTTAGAGGTTAGTTTATAAGTGTCAATGTTGGCCTATGAGAAATATATAATTATTTTTTAAATTTACTTGGAAAGAAGTTCTTGAGACAGGTCTAAATATGTAGTTTTTTTTGGGACAAAGTGATGGCTTGTTAGACACTCTATGGTTTAGAAGTATAAATTAATCATAAATATGAATATACACTGTAGATTGTATTAGAACTACGAATAGCGTCCTTTTTCATTTATACAAATTCTAAATATAATTAATACAGGTCACCGACATATCACGAAGAATTGCCAAACTTAAGTGGCAATGGGCAGGGCACATTGCTTGCAGAACGGATGGCCGTTGGGGCCGAAAGGTTCTGGAATGGAGACCACGTACCGGAAGACGTAGTGTTAGAAGGCCTCCTTCAAGGTGGACCGATGTCTTGGTAACGGTTGAGGGAGTCCGATGGATGCGAGACGCACAGAACCGTTCATTGTGGCGACACTTGGAGGAGGCCTATGCCAAGCAGTTGACGTCTTTCGGTTGAAATGATGATGATGATGATGAATTAACACAGTGAACTTCTCAACGATAGAAGATAATACACATGCATACCCAGTTTACCTATTTAATATACAAAATCATCCTTCACAGACTTTATAACATACAATTCAAGCAGTACCATATGTCGTTCATATTCAAATACAAGTTATTGTAAAATGCAAATCCAACCGACGTACCACGCCGTTATTAGTCGAGCTCGAACCGAATCAAATTGAAGCTGACACTAAATGCCTATATGAGTGTAATATTTGAATATTGAGCACTCTGCTTTCTGTTTTTGTAGGATGAATATGGTTTAAGTAGTATGTGAAGTTCTTCTATGATCTTATGAAAGTTCGATCCATATCTCCGAAGCAGGGCTTGTTAACGTTACCAAATTCACACTATAACTATTTTTAAGTAACGATATTTTCATAAAGTTACAATTTCAACGGTAACACAAGTACTTTGGTATCGAATCTATTAAGATATAGTTAACAATCAACGTTATTGCGTTGTTGCGGCGTGGTGTATCATTTCAAACTTTCATAAATCCTTTTTGACAGTTTAATAGAATCAATATACCTAATTCCTATGTATAATGTTTTTGAATACTTAATCAAACTAATTACTGCATTATTCTAGAAGAAAAAGAGATTTAATAGGTACATTTGGTAACGTTATCAATCCTAGGGCCATGGTAACGTTACTATTTACCGATAACATCATCAATACCGTTACTCGTACACAGATTATCGGTAAAAATTCACTCAAGTAACGTTACCAAGTATAACGTTACCTCTACTAATAACGTTACCAGCTCTGCCTCGAAGTTTATCACCAGATGATGGACAATATTTCTATAGGACAAACTCGAGAGTGTACCCTATCGAACAAAAAGTAATAATTCAAAATCTGTCCATTATTGACCAGAAAATCGGTGACCAATTGTCTTTGGCTACAACATCTATTTAGGTGTATATCTTTTTTGAAATGGAATTGAAACTGGTGCTAATAGTAACAGTTTAAGTGCAAACAGAATCCTTTACAACGGCATATGCCGTAACTCCGTTGGATAATGAGTACAATTTGCCCCATGGTCCTTTTACATTCTTGATTTTAATTAAATTTCAGATTAAATTTCGCGACCAGATCTTAGAAATTGATCACTTCATGACATGGCCAAGTAAAACTGGCCAGATCATTTTAAACGTTAAAGTTTTATGATATTTCAATCTTCCTTTAATTATTCTTTAGACCTTTTATTATCATTGAAATCCTACATAAATGATATGGCCAAACGAGGATGGACATATCATCAAATGTTAACGTTTAAACGATCTGGCCAGTTTTAGTTGGCCATTTCATGAAGTGATCAATTCTAAGATCTTGCCACAACATATATATAAAAGGAGAAACTGACTGACTTACATATCAACGCACAGCCGAAATTACTGAGACTAGGAACTTTTATGACGTAAGCGAGCACTAAGAGAGGATTTTTCGAAATTCACCGCCTAAGGGGTGACAAAACAGGAGTCCAAAGTATGTATAGAGAAACCTAAATTCACGCAGGTGAAGCTACTGGCAAAAGCTAGTGTGTGTATAATTTGCCGACGCGCAAAGCCGGGGTGAATCGACAGTTTCAGTATTTATAAAAACTATGCTTCCTGTAAAGAGATTCGAACAAAAACAAACTGAGCTAAAAGTTCAGATAACATCCCGCTCACCTTTCTCAGTGAAGATAAAACAATTTGCCTAGCTCCGCATCGGGGAGCTCATTTGGTGTAGACAAATAGTTGGGTTCCGTGCAATTTATTCTGGCGCTTTTTCACAGAGAATTTCTTTTGTAATAGGTGTGTAAGTATTTCTTTATGGGACGGTTTTATTTTCTGTTTTATGAAGGAGAAGATAGTTTTACGTTTCAGAATTGTACAGAATGCTCTGAAGTTATTTATTTTATTTTATATGGATAACAAACAGCAGTACACAATACATTAATATCGGAACTTAGTCAATAGAAGTAAAAAATTGTTTTTTATTTTAATTTTTTTTTTTATTGATAAAACCTGTGCTTGACTGCAATCACACCTGATGGCAAGAAAAGATGCAATCCTTGCCTGGCCTATAGTGGTTGAAATTAATTTTAATACCAAAATTGAAAATCAGAGTAAAACGATAGCAGGTTAGTTATAACGATTTAGTTAGGACATCAATGTTAGAAAAAAAACAATTTATATATTTTTTATATTTTTGGTACCTAAATTTAATACCGCACCTGGTCTCCAATCGAGTTTTACCGCGTCAAGTTTTGGGACAAAAATGTTTTTCGATTGCGAAAAACGAGAACATTTTAAAACAAACCACTGCGCTTTTACGAAAATACTTCGAAAAAAGCGACCGTTTTTTCTAGCAACCATAACATATACACCATCACGCTTGTATATCTGACGGGTTACGTAGAGATCTATATATATAATAATAATAGTCGTTTATTTTTTCTTCACAAGTTACTTAATACTCGGGTTACAGTAGAGCACGAACATGGAATTAACTTTGTGAGAGACTGGTGCCTGTGATAGGTCTCAATGAAACCTATATTACAACAAGTCACCAGGGCCCTCTCTAATATATATAATATAATTACAAGTAATAAACACACATGCACACATAAGACACAAAAAAAAACGAAAAAAGAATAACGTGCACAGGCACATTATTAACAACAATACAAAAACAACAACAACACAAAGTACCAACAACAACATAAAACAACAAACAAACAACAAACACAAAGTAACAACAGTAACATAAAGTTTATTTGAACTTAAATTCCAAGTCAATCCAAAGATATAAGACTTCAAAGAAACCCGATTAAAAAAACGGTAATTTCATGGGTTAAAGACCTATTATTATCTATAAAATACTTACATATAAAAGGAGAAACTAACTGACTGACATATCAACGCACAGTCAACACTACTGGGACTAAGAACGTGAAATTTGGCACAAGGTTTTACATTAGGCGAACAGTAAGAGAGGATTTTCATTTTTGACTGGTCTATTGGTCTGAAAAGCATGATCATTTGTTCTGTGTCTTGGTGTCATTTTTATTTATAATATTTATGTATTTAGAAATATATAAGTATGTTTATCAGTTGTCTAGTACTCATAACACAAGCTCTGCTTAGCTTTGGACTAGACGGCGTTGTGTGATAGTTGTGGAATATTATTATTATAAATAAATATTAAATGAACATTTTCTTTCTTTTCTTTTCTTGGAAAAAACATTCCAAAGGTTTCTTTTCGTTTTAACTTGTCTAATTCAATTTTTATTTGTCGAACTACGTCTAACAACAAAACGATAATCAACCAATTACAAACCCAGAAATAATTACAGACACCACTAATAACGCACGCGTACTCTGTCGATACATCATTAATATCAGTTTGCCAATACCGGACTCCTGCCACCCGCAAACCGTTGGTAATCCTACTCCGTATAATGGATATTGTCGTATATAACCAGTTATTGCCGTATATTGGCCATATTCTGTTATAATTGAGAGCTGCCAGTGATAGTTATCCATGTATGGAATATGGCATTCCTCAGTTCAGTGTCAGGTTCAGATAGATACTGGTTTAATGGATAAAGAGGATCTGATTACTGAGGAGTTTAGGGTTCTGTTCCAAAGAGTAATAACAGTGTAGAGAAGTTAGGACGTAATAAAGTTAGGAGCGGAAAGTAATAAAAAAATGTTGTGCACCTAAAAAATGTCAAGAGCACACTTTATTATATATTTTTATTTTGTCGTTATTTAAAAAATAAAAATAAATATATATTTATTATAATTATTCAATCCACTTAAAATTAATATTTGTTATTCGTTATTAGTGGCAGTGGTGACAGCCGTCCTGCTTCTCTGACTGCACGATCTCGGTAAAATGGAGCTGAGAATTTTATTGTAGTGTTGACTATCTCAGCGAAGTTGACTCGATACATTTTCTACCAAACTCTATAAAAACATTAGAATGTGTACATCTATATTCTAATGATAAACAAATTAACTATTTATACGGAAATATCGGAAATATGGCTTAAAGGACTTTGTATCCAAGCCAAAAACATTAAAAAAAAACAACTTTATTATGCAATCTCCTTCATTATTACAATAAATCGCAACTAAACTTTAAAAAATAATAATAATAAAAAGTTTCCTAATTGTCGCATACCTATAATTAGGTAATTTTTTTTTCAAAAATTTTAAAAGTTTAATTACTCTCCTTTAGATTTTACTTAACGTCGCTGTACTTTTTACCTTTCAAGCTCCGATATAGATTTGAACTATTCATCTGTCCATTACGATGCTGCTAAAATATTACTTAGATTTTATTTTTATTTTGTCTTTCAAGTTATGGTTTCGTTTTACTTTTATAATACTTATGTTCTTTACATACATTGTTTGACTGGCCTGTTGGTCTAGTGGTTAGTGGCCCTGACTGCTATGCCAGAGGTCGTGGGTTCGATTCCCATCCAGAACAAATGTTTGTGTGATGAGCATGATCATAATTTGTTCTGTGTCTGGGTGTAATTTTATCTATAATATGTATGTATTTAGAAATATATAAGTATGTTTATCAGTTGTCTAGTACCCATAACACAAGCTCTGCTTAGCTTGGGACTAGATGGCGTTGTGTGATAATTGTGGAATATTATTATACATCAATAGACGTTGCTAACTTTTGTCTTAGCAGAAGCTTAATAAAACAACATCTTTAATTTACCAACTCACAGCCACATTATCAATATCTTAAACTATCTGAACCATGCCCACTTCGCCGGGTGTGAAATATTTTTGTGGTAAAAAATATTAATTATAATCAAATAGGTATACCCTATGTTATTATATCTTAGAACCCTGAGGTCCCGGAACTTTAGAAGGCGTACGAAGAACCCAAACCAACTCGCAGGCCTCTGCGTAATGGACCTTAAGACACTTTAAATGGAACGTGTTTATTCATCATCATTTCAGACGGAAGACGTCCACTGTTGGACATAGGCCTCCCCCAAGCGTCTCCACAACGACCGATCCTGTGCGTCTCGCATCCACCGCATTCCTGCGACTCTCACCAGATCGTCGGTCCACCTTGTGAGAGGCCTTGCAACGCTACGTTTTCCGGTGCGCGGTCGCCACTCTAGAACCTTTCAGCCCATCGACCATCCGTTCTACAAGCAATGTGCCCTGGCCACTGCCACGAATGGAACGTGTTTATTATTATCATAATAAAGCCCAATCGCTCCCGTCCTTCGCTTGCACCATCGAGTTACCTCGTTCTCTTAGATTAGACTCAACTGTCCCACAGGATGTGCCCATTGCCACATAGTCCTTTATGATCTCCAATACAGTAAGAATCCCTCGCCTGTTGTATATACATCTATCTCTTTCAGCCACCTATATGGCCCTTAAGATAGAAAGAGAAAAAATCTGTAATATGATCCATAGTTATTATGAGGTCTGATATTGATTTATTGTAAGTATTCGTTACTGTGTTATGTGCTGTGTAATATTATCGATAATGAGAGCTAAAAATCTGCTGTTAATGTTCTACTGCTTTGTTCTTCTCATACTTCTGATTTTGTTCATTCTTCCTATCATATACAGTCCATATTTCTGTGGAATGTGCTTCCTCTCGAGATCAGGACGGCCACCACTCTGTATGCATTTAAGCGGATGTTGCGAAATTTCGATGTAAATTGCGAAAAGTCGTCTCAATAACCCCTTTCTTTTATTTTATAAAAATATATATTATATTAAATTATATATGTATGTTTATTTTTTATATATACATACCTACTTTTGAACCCTTATTTTCTTAACAATCTTTTATATTTTTATGCACCTGCCATTTTTTCTCTTCACCACCCTAGGTTGACTGGTAGAGAATGCCTAAGGCATTAAGTCCGCCTTTGTACTTTTGTGTTTCATGAAGTTTTAATAAATAAATTAACTCCTACAAACAAACAAAAAAAAAAACAAACTTTACCTCTTTATAATATTAGTGCAGACTATTATGTATGGAAGCTGGTATGTAGCATGATCTTATTACAGAGACCCTAGTACAAGCTCTTAACACGATCCATTTTACGACCTAAGCTGACTTGTTATACATATAGCTATACCTACATCCTATATATCTCCATTCCTCTTTCCCGCTCACACCACTGACAATTCAACACATCATGGTGAGGCTCTAAGACTTGTCCTGCACGCTGATGTTACCCAAATTCAAGGATGCATAGTATAGTTTGCCTTATAATATTCCCACTGCTGGGACTCAGGCCTCCTCTCTAGGAGAGGGAATGGGCCGTAATCCAACACGCGGGCCCAGTGCGGGTTGGTGGATGTCACATGTCTTCGAATTTTTGGTTCTAGGACATGCCGGTTTCCTCACGATGTTTTCCTTCACCGTTTTGAGAGCAGTGTTGATAAAATAAATTACAGAAAGTAATGCGCCTGGCTGGGTTTGAACCCGCAACCTACAACTCGTAAGTCGGGGCCGTTACCACTCGGCCACCGCTGCTCGCAATTCAAGGACGGAGTAACAAAATATGGTCTTAAAGATATGATAGGTACACTGAGTAACTTTCTATAATCGATAATGTTTGCTAAAACTCCAAAACTATTGATTTTGAAACCAGTTTTTAATGAAAATCATTTTTTCATAACAAGCTTATAAAGCGCGATATATACCTATAATTAATACTCATCAAGACCATTCCAAAAAGCTCAAACACGATAGGGTTACCAAAATTCCTGTAGCCACCTTCCATTTCTATCATCAGATCAGCTCCATGTCATAATAATTTTGTATTGTCATCTGATTTACACATGCATTTAAAATTTCAGCTCAATCGGTAAACGGGAAGTGGGTCAAATTTAATTTGTAAGGTTTGATTACAGACTTACAGACATTGGGACTGGTGAAACTTAATAAAAGCTTGTAAAAAAGTTATCTATGATGAAATGTCACTGTGTGCAGAGCCTCTTGTAAAAAGTATGTTACATTACACACACACACACAAGATCACACGATATGGAAAGTGTAGGTACCTACGCTACGCTTCGACAACATGTCGTCAAGGGACATAATTTGAATTTAATATTAGATTGTATCTCGAGACTAATTTGATTTTGTCATAAGTGACATCGGCTTTTACGAAGCCACTGTTACGGTGTGTAAAAGTTCAGTCAGTTAATTGTCATATTTTGTTTGGCTAATTTAGGTAAATTAAAAAAAAAAGTATTACTTTTTATTTCACGTTTTATATCATTAGGTACATAAAATGATGAAATAACTAAAGCTAATCTTGAAATCTAAGCTTTGTGAACCAATATACATATTAATAAGGCAGTCTGAAAGATGGCATTGAATAAACTATTGAAAACTAAAACAAAAGCCTCAATCTTTTCAATGCCCTGAAAGATTGAAGAAAGAAAAGAGACCTTTTTCACTGTTTTTATTCTTAAGAATTGAAAAGCTTTCAAATAAAAATCCCCTGATATGTATAAATACATAACGAAACACTAAAAGTTTCTATTCATCCAAAATTTATAATTGGTGCAAACCACAGACTTATGAACGAATACTTCGGCAAAAACTAAATACATACAATAAAATTCCCGCTCACGCTAAGCACAAGTTACGACTAACATAACCACAGTCAAAAGTAATTAATTATGACATAATAGTTCTCCCGGCAAGCGTTATTGTCAAAGAAAAAAACGGGGGTTGGGTATTGGAGGGTAATAAATACAAACACGTATAAAAAAATATAATGTAGTATCAAAAAAATCATATACTGTAACTATATGTATTTTGGTTAGAGTTATTTCATTTAATTCAGATTAATTAACAAAATAAATTTACAAAATACATTCACAAAATACATTCACAAAATGCATTTACAAAATGTTGACATGCTTTGTCTTTATGGAAAATTTTGATGACCATAACTCTATGGTATAAGTAAAAGAAGTTAAAAATATTGTCATGAATTGAAATTTTGACGCATGCTGAAGAAGTAATAAAAATACAGACATCATTAAATTCTAGTTTTTATTTCTATTATGTAAATGGAACCAAAACATTTAGGTATAATTCTGTTGATTTTCATTTATAAAGCTCGGAAAAATTTCTTTTTCATCTTTGTTTTCTTACATTATTAGTTAAACAGTGGGATCTTGATCATTCAGTATTTAAAAAAAGTATAATAAATTGAATTTATTATTTGTTTAATAATTGCTACGTACATATATATAAAATTCTTAACACTACGCTAACAATTTATTTACAACAATTATAAACTAGAAATATAATTGAAAATATGGCGTCTTTGAATTTTTGGTTCCAAAACAGACTTCACGAGGTTTTCCTTCACCATTTTGAGAGCTGTGGGGATGATCTTCGCCTTCGGCACTTTGGTCACAATGCAAGGAAAGACGCTGGCAACCAAGAAACACTCATCGTGACCGGTAAAGCAGATGGGAAAAGGCCTCGTGGGTGCAGCCCAATACGTTGTTCCTACCAGATCCGCACCGGTCTTGATTTCACGGTATACAATGCCTTTCACACCGCCAGAGACAGGAACAGATGGACGAATTTCGTACAAGTAAAAATGATGAAGTAGGGAGGTCAGGATCCTCAGCATTTAGGAATACGACAGAAGGAGGAGGTGGTGAAATAAATTACATATTATAAATCCCCTGCCTGGGTTTAAACATACGACGTACGGCTCGTAAGTCGTGGCCGTAATCACTGGGTATGGTGACTCTTCTTCTTACAGCGTATCCTTATAAAAACCTGACCTACATCATCATCATATCTGAAGGACGTCCACTCTTAGACATAGGCCTCCCCCAAGTGTCGCCAAACAAACGGTCCGGTGCGTTTCGCATTCATCGTATTCACACGACTCTCACCAGGTCATCGGCCACCTTGTGGAAGGCATTCCAACGCTGCGTCTTCCAGTGCACGGTCGCTACTGTAGAACCTTTCGGTCCCACAGTCTATCTGTCCTACGAGCAATGTGCTGTCCACTGCCACTTAAGTCTGACGATTCTTCAGGCCATGTCGTTCTTCTGCGGATATCTTCATTCCTGATTCCATTGCTCTTTGGGTAATTTTAAGCCTTCTGATGAGGCCCATTGTAAGCGACCACGTGTTATTGCCATATGTCTCCACTGGCAACACACACTGTTCATAGACTTTCGTCTTGAATCACCGTAATATGTTGGACGAAAAGATACCGCGCAGCTTCCCGAATGTTGCCCAGCTGACTTATACAATACAGCCTTTGAAATAACTTCAATACAAAATTTTAAACAAAACTTTTCCTATCATTATACTTGAACATCAATACTAAATGAATGTTCATATTCTTGTTCACGAATAATTATATCTTTGAAACTCAATGTCTATTAAAACGTTCAGAAATGTTTCATTGAAGAAGTTCACGGCTTATAAAACTTCGCTTTTAAGGATTTTAGAGCGAGTTCTGAAAGTTTCTTAGTCTAACAGAATCGACTGTCAAGCTATTCTCATTTCTAAGACTTTTCGTTCTAATTTTCGGGCTTTGTGCTCGTAAGATTATTAAATTGACTTTATTTTGGGTTCTGTATCTTAGGCGTCTAAAACAAAACCCTTATAGAATCACTTAGTGGTCCGTCTTTTAAAACTCTGTTTCTGGAACGCGTATTGGTACCAAACTGAAATTAATACCAAATACTTAAATAAAACTTCTAAGTCATTGTTATCTAAAGATAAAGCTGTTTCTGCTCCGTTTATTGCGTATACTGACACTCGCTAGGAAATCAAAGGCAACAGGGCGGGTACCTAAAAACCACTTGTGTCCTTCAGTTCCCTTTTGGTTTTAAATTAAAAAAAAACTGTATCTTTGGATTTTGTGAAGATAAATATGTTTTTTTTTTGAGTCCCAAATACAACATTCCTGTACTTATTTCAAAATCATCATCATTTTATGAATGTAGTTAGTCATTTTCTGTCATTGAATCTTACTAAAACGACACACCTGACATTGTTAGGCCATAAATGTACCTCCAAGTCAGATTCATGTTGTTTTCCTTACGCCGTAGAACCCATCGGCATGCCAAAAGGTACCTGCAATATTTTATCCCTGGGAAACCCATTGCAGAAGAGTAATAGATTACAATTTCCATAGCGGTGTGCAATTCGTATTTATTAAACGGCATCAGAGCGTTAAATCTTCCTTTTTGGTGACGGCTATGTTCGGCAAGGGATTTTGGGAAATTTAGTTAGACTATCATAGTAGCTTGTAAAATTCTTTGATGGACATTCACTTAGTAAAAGTTGCTACATAATGTAAATTGAAAATTCAAATTGATACGACCTTGGTGTCTGTATGGTGTCTAGTTTGGTAGCTTACGGACACCTTGACCGTGTTCCGGTGAAATATAGCCAGTATTCATACTAAACTGAACTATGTTCATATGTACAAAAACAGAAAATACTGCTAAAGATTTGACATTCTTAATATTATTTCTATCAAAATATCTTCAAATATTCAGCTCCATGTCTGAATATTCATCAACAATATTATCTAGTACGTTAGTCAAAGTTATGACGCCTTTGTTGTAACACCCTCTATAGCATCACGTTGCTCAAGAGGAAACATCCTGTGTTCAGGAAAATTTGTGAGCAAACAATTATGCAACAGTTTAACTAAGGCTATGGAGGTATGTGGAAAAGAGTGTAAAGTCCCGCAAGCCTCCGTTAAAAAGATAGGATCCTCCGACCAGACGGGTGTTAAGTCCGGTTTTGGCAACTGCCCGACAGATTTATTTATTTATTTGTTTATTTATTTATTTATTTATTTATTTATTTATTTATTTATTTATTTATTTATTTATTTATTTATTAGTTTATAGAACGGCCGAAGCCAATTACACTATTTAAACATATACCTAATTTTTTAAACTCAATCATGCATCCTTCTCACAAAAATTCAAAGATGATTTTAAGCTTTTGTATACGTTCAAATGGCGCGGAGAATTGTAATTTCGCGATGCACGATTTCTTAGTTTTAGTTCTTATGTCCCATAGATGTCGCTACATCAATCCCCTCTGGAGATAGAAAATCGATGGTTCTTAAGCCATCGTGATCAGAAGTCGAAATTAAGTAGAGTTAAACATATACTTACACCAATTTTCCGCTTCAAATCCAGGGATTAATTATTGTAAAGAGCAGATATTTTTATGACACTATCAGAAATATAGCAGAAAAAATTCTTCGTGCATTAATGAATAGGAGGAGGAAGTATATAAATTTAACCTTACCTCAGTGCGGTAGAGAGATCTTTATCAATGAAAAATACTAGTAATTTTTATCTTTGTTTTATTTGTCTTATCTATCGATGAGGTTTTTATTATTATTTATTTGTAATATTGTTGGCCACACGGGATTTGTCATTAGAAATATTGGGAAGATCCATATTAATATCAACATTTCGATGCAAGTACATGAATAACTCTACCTAATTCCGACTCTGGTCATGTTGCGTGCCAGGCCAGTGGGTCGAAACCAAAAGCCACATATTTTTCGGTGTTTATTTTTCTGTTGTTATGTTGTACATTATTTTATAGTCTTTGTTTTCTTTGTTTCAGAAAAGTTTATGAGGACTATTCCGGAGACCTCATTCCTGGAGTATTGAAAAAGGTATGTTAACTTGCAAATTATATATTTTTGAGACATCTACGACTTATTTACTAATTCAACACATTTTAAAAGTTTTGTACAAATGGCAAAAATGTGACAAAGAAGTCACATATAGGCGTGCATAACACTTTTATAGTTAATAATAATAAAAACTTTCATAATTAATAATAGAAAAAGATCGTGATTAAAAAAAAAGAAAGAAGTATATTTTAACGTAATTTTTAATAAATTAAAAATTACGTTAAAGCAGCAATTTCAATTAAAATACCTTGATATGAATTACATTTGAATAGAAAACATTATTATAAATAATATTTAAAAACACATATCATTTAAATTTAACTGACGTGATTGTTTCTTATTAATAACATTTTTTTCATTAAATGTGTATAATATGAAAGTTTATTCGATACCTTTACCAAAATGTCATTTTTTAAACTTTTATTTATCTGAAACCTTCGGATGCACAGGACCGTTCGTTGTGGCGACACTTAGGGGAGACCTATGACCAACAGTGGACGTCGTCAAATGATGATGAACTTTTACAAGCTTTTACTTAGTTTCAGCTGTCCCGATGTTTGTATGTCTGTAATCAAATCTTGGAAATTAAATTTGATCCACTTCCCGGGTACCGATTGACCTGAAATTTTGCAGGCATGACTAAATCAGATGACAATGCAAAATTATTATGACATGCAACTGATCTGATGATGGTACTGGAAGGTGGGTATAGGAACTTGATAGTTAAACGATACAACCCCATCGAGTTTGGACTCGTTTGATCCGTCTTGACGTTTACTTTGGTGCTAGAAGGTAACACTTTGGTGTCTGATGATGGAGCTGAAAGATGGCCATAGGAACTCAGTAATAGGCGCATTAAGATAACCCTATCGTGTTTGAGCTTTCTGGCATCATCTTTTTGGGTCAAGACCATTGTTTTGATGAGTATTAATCATAGGGACGAGATTAAACCGCGCTATAAAAGTTTGCTATGAAAAAAATATTTTCATTTAAAACTTGTTTATTATGTAGATAAATAGATTAAGTCGTGCAGTTAACTTGGCTAATGAAGTCTAGATACAGATGAAAAAAACTCAATTTATCAAATGAGATTTTTTCAAGTAATTTTATTACAGACATTCATAATCAGTAGACATTTGTAATGCAACATGAATTGAATACTAACGAAAGCTTTTATTTTTGATTAAAAGCCAATTAGTGATGCTTGAATGAACTTCGCCATATTGCAAATGAGTTTTATTAGAGACAATTTGTTTACTTTGAAACGTGTGGCTCTTTAAGAGAGGTGAAGCTTTTATATCAAATTAATTCCTATATTAAGCTACTCCATTTTCTATTTATTTCAGAAATTTAAATGATCCTAGTTTATACATGTTATGATGTTTGAGTTTCCGTTGTTTCATCTATGTGTTTGCTTTATCGATTGTGTGAGTATCGAATCATTTTTTTTCTTTCTGTCTTTACTTCTTTCCGTCTTTCCTTCTTTCCTTCTTTCATTCTTTCCTTCTTTCCTTCTTTCATTCTTTCCGTCTTTCCTTTTTTCCTTCTTTCATTTTTTCCTTCTTTCCTTCTTTCCTTCTTTCCTTCTTTCCTTCTTTCCTTCTTTCCTTCTTTCCTTCTTTCCTTCTTTCCTTCTTTCCTTCTTTCCTTCTTTCCTTCTTTCCTTCTTTCCTTCTTTCCTTCTTTCCTTCTTTCCTTCTTTCCTTCTTTCCTTCTTTCCTACTTTCCTTCTTTCCTTCTTTCCTTCTTTTCTCCTTCCCTTCTTTCTCCTTTCCTACCTTCCTTCTTTCCTTCTTTTCTCCTTCCCTTCTTTCTCCTTTCCTACCTTCCTTCTTTCCTTCTTTCCTTCTTTTCTCCTTCCCTTCTTTCTCCTTTCCTACCTTCCTTCTTTCCTTCTTTCCTTCTTCCCTTATCTCGGGTTAGTACATCTCAAACGAAATTGGAAATAGTTCTGCAAGAATACAGGAAGGCATAGTAACCATGGAGTTTTTTGACGGCTTTGCTCCTTACTAAATAACTAATTCGAATCATGTACCGCCGACAGAAAATTGTGTTATGAGATTTTATATATGTATTTTTTTTATTCTTTCAAATATTTTGCACTACACAAAGAATTGCTCTTGCATCATGGGTACGATCACCAACTCATACAAGATATTCTGACCGGGTAGAACTAAATACGTATATACATCCAAGAGAATTAAACTTAAGTAGGTCATCTATCTTTTTTCTTTTTTACTTTCGTAAATCGCACCAGAGCAAACGAGCAAAAGGTAGCTCGTCATCTGGGCGTCCAGCAACTATTCGGACTGAGCCCGAGTCGTCCACGGCAAAGAAGGAACATACGTGTGGTATAGTAGTATGGTAGAATTCATTGGATGATTTACCACTTTAAAAAAAAACCCGCGACACGCATCGCAACTGCTTATCGCTCAACTACTGCGCCAACCGCGCTTTCTGACCCCAACTACCAGCCACGCGGGCTTGCGGACGCCGAGCAATGGGTTGCTCGCCGTCCGGCCGTCCGGTAATTGACCGGACCGAGACCAGTAGTCAACAGCGCGTAGTGATCCACGCGCTTCTCAAAGCGATATCAGCAAACTGTAGGAGCCCAGCAGGGCTGATGCCCGCTAGCTAGGACAGCGCTGAATTTCTGAAAAGGAAACCCGTAGTCCTCGAACGCAAAGAGTAACTGAGGGACACAGGTGTGGTTTTAGTCAGTAATAGTCCGACACGCCCTCCTGCTCTGCTCAGAGCGGGGGAAGTCATTGGATGATTTCCACACTTAAAAAAAATAACCGTGCTTTCTAAAAACTACTCTCGTGTAATTATGGTAATTCGTTAGCTTTATTTCACATAATTTTGTTTTTAAGTCGTCGACGGCGCGTACTGTTCTACGCGCGCCTCAGGGAGATCTCAGCAAATCGTAGAGGCCCAGCAGGGTCGAGACCTACTGGGGCTACGGGTAGTGTGAAAGCGAAACCCGGGGCCCTAGGACGAAGGCAAAGAAGAAACAGGAGTGGGTTTTTAGTCAGTAAAAGTCTGACACTATCTCTCGCTCCGCCCAAGGGCAGGATTTGTCATTAGATAATTTTTCCACGTAAAAAAAAAACCCCTAGGTTTTCTTCCATAGAAGTAAAGTTAAGAAGCACCAGACTGTACTTAATATTTAATTCCTGCCATCGACGTCACATGTCACCCACGTCAAACTAAACTGTTTGACGTTATCAAAAATTCTCATAAGCGCCCTTGATTTATGGCTTTTACCCCGTCACCCCTTTTAAAGGGGTGGCATAAAGACCCCTTTCTAAAAATTCTTTAATGTAATTAAAAATACTCGAGTCTAGAATTGAAATTCTTTGGCGTCGGGTTTAATTTTTTTGATACGTGAAGATATTGTGAACTTGTGAAGTAAGCTATTATTAAATAGGGGACAGAAATATTTTGGGAAAAAAGGAGGCGTAATAAAATTTCGTTTGACAAATTGTTGAGTTCTTGTGAGTGATTACTATTACCGCCTAGCTTTTAAGAGTTTGGAGTTATTGTTTAGGTGGGAAATTATGGTTGAGCCTTCTTCATCATTCCAGCCGAATAATAATATAATATAATATTCACAACTATCACACAACGCCGTCTAGTCCCAACCTAAGCAGAGCTTGTGTTATGGGTACTAGACAACTGATATACATACTTATATATTTCTAAATATATAGGTAAATTACACCCAGACACAGAATAAACGATCGTGCTCATCACACAAACATTTTTCCTGGGTGGGAATCGAACCCACGATCTCCGTCATAGCAGTTAGGGCCACTAACCACTAGACCAACAGGCCAGTCAAACTTTTTTTGACCAATTCGTCCACTGTTGAACATAAGCCTCCCCAAGGTGTCGCCACAATTTTCGGAATCTCGTATCCATTGGAGTTCCACAACTTGGTGAGGCCAAGTCATGGGTCCACCTTGTGAGAGGCCTATTAACGCACTCCAGGACCTTTCGTCCCTATCGACCATCTTTTCTGCCAGCAATGCGCCCTACTGGCGATTCTTCGAGTTATGTCAGTAACTTACATACATGAAAATAGTATAATAAAGCATAATGAGCCTTTTATGTTCCCACTGTTGGGACTCAGGTCTCCTCTCTCTAGGAGAGGGAAAATAGTGTTTTATTTAATTAAGGTTTTCAGTTTATAGTCTTCAAGAATTAATTATTTTTAAAACTGCAGTTATGATTAATTAAGTATAGCAATTTACTGAGATTTATAAAAAAATGCACATCATAAATAATGGCCGTTCAATTAGAATCTTAAGCGCTCAAATTGTTGGTAATAAAATATTAATAATCATATAATAATAGTCACAAGGTTAAATTATAAAACATAATAGATTAAATTAATTAGTAGAATTAATAAAATAGATAATTATATGCAAATATATTAAAATGCCAATTAGAACTTGCCAGACAACTGATAAGTATGTAAAACATGAATTCAGAATAATTTGAAATCAGGAACTGTATAAAACAAGGAAAAATAAAAACAAAAGTCAGGAAAACTCCAAAACAATGAACCAACTCCCGCTGCTTGCTGTTTCACCACGGCACGAGATATTTTCGCAACTCATACTCGTACCGTATATCTCGTGCCGACACGAAAAGAATTTAAACGTCGAGCTTCAATGACACTGCACTGTAACGTTCATAAGCGCTGGTGCAACGAACAATGGAATCAGCGCGCGCCAGTTTAATCCGGTAGAAACTGGTTTTGTTGATAAGGACATTTAGAATATAGAACTTTAACAATTTTAAAGTGACTTTGTACAGCAAAATAGACGTATTAAACGATGGAGAAACACTGGTGAGTTTTAGTCAGTAAAAGACAACTGGAGAAACACTAGTGAGTTTTAGACAGTAAAAGACAACTGGAGAAACACTGATGAGATTTACTCAGTAAAAGACAACTTCTGATGAGATTTAGTCAGTAAAAGACAACTGGAGAAACACTGGTGAGATTTAGTCAGTAAAAGACAACTGGAGAAACACTGATGAGATTTATTCAGTAAAAGACAACTGGAGAAACACTAGTGAGTTTTAGACAGTAAAAGACAACTGGAGAAACACTGATGAGATTTACTCAGTAAAAGACAACTTCTGATGAGATTTAGTCAGTAAAAGACAACTGGAGAAACACTGGTGAGATTTAGTCAGTAAAAGACAACTGGAGAAACACTGATGAGATTTATTCAGTAAAAGACAACTGGAGAAACACTGATGAGATTTAGTCAGTAAAAGACAACTGGAGAAACACTGATGAGATTTAGTCAGTAAAAGACAACTGGAGAAACACTGATGAGATTTAGTCAGTAAAAGACAACTGGAGAAACACTAGTGAGTTTTAGACAGTAAAAGACAACTGGAGAAACACTGATGAGATTTACTCAGTAAAAGACAACTTCTGATGAGATTTAGTCAGTAAAAGACAACTGGAGAAACACTGGTGAGATTTAGTCAGTAAAAGACAACTGGAGAAACACTGATGAGATTTATTCAGTAAAAGACAACTGGAGAAACACTGATGAGATTTAGTCAGTAAAAGACAACTGGAGAAACACTGATGAGATTTAGTCAGTAAAAGACAACTGGAGAAACACTGATGAGATTTAGTCAGTAAAAGACAACTGGAGAAACACTAGTGAGTTTTAGTCAGTAAAAGACAACTGGAGAAACACTAGTGAGTTTTAGACAGTAAAATACAACTGGAGAAACACTGATGAGATTTACTCAGTAGAAGACAACTTCTGATGAGATTTAGTCAGTAAAAGACAACTGGAGAAACACTGGTGAGTTTTAGTCAGTAAAAGACAACTGGAGAAACACTGGTGTGTTTTAGTCAGTAAACGACAACTGGAAAAACACTGGTGTGTTTAAGTCACTAAAAGTCTGACACTTCCTATCAGGTGAAGCGATAGGAATTGTCAGTGTGAGAGAGAGAGGAGAGAGCTACTTGATTTTTCTCTAACAAAAGTTGTTTTTAACAAGTTTCCATTCATCACAAAAGAGTTTAGTAAACCAGTACCAACTTTGTACACCTCATGTTATTCCTAAGGGTTGTCGCACACGGGCCGCATGTCACAGCCACAAACGCTGCCACGAGACACTAGAAGTGGCCACAGAGACAGCTTGAAGCGCACGACAGCCACTTGTGGCTGGTAGCTGCTATTTTTTTTAACCCATACGCGCAGTATCATAATGGACTCCGACGAAGAAGGTTTAAATGCGCGAGTGGCGTGTTTACTGGCCAGTGTGGGCCACAAGAAGCGAGCAACGGTAATTTGTAGCGTGTTGTGGCCACCGACGTCTACCGTGTGCAGCGAATCCTTATAAAATGTGTGAAAACTACAGGTAATATGCCGGTGGCGGCGTTTTGTTGTTGTGGCCGGTGGCCCGTGTGCGGCGACACTAAGTAACAACTCCTAGACAATTGATAATCGATGTTGGTTTTTATAGCCATGTAAAACTAAGATGTGGATATTGTTGTTTAATGTTATTTTGATGGCCTACCAGCTATAGTTACTGCATCTGTGACCATAGGTATTAGAAGAATGGACTGAGCGATACTGGCGCAGAGGTTGAGCCATTGGCTGCTGGGCTGCGTGTCGCAAGTTTGATTACCGCACGACACAAATATTTGTATCGCCTATAGACCAGTTTTCTGGGCCTAAATGTCTTGTGTCTGTTTAAATTTTTCAGAATCGTGAGACTTCATAAAAAATATTATTTTATTATCACTGGTCTCAAAACGGCAAAAGAAAACCTCGTGAAGAAACCGTCATAACACCGAAATAAAAATTCGAAGAAGTTTGACACCCACCACCAACTCACAATTGGCCCGCATGGCGAAAATCAGAAATACCAAACTAATAAATAACAGGCATTTTTGAATTGTCAAAATGTCAGTCAGTCAAAAAAACGTGAAACTAAGTTGCACATTCAAATGCGTAGATTTCTATGGAGAAGAACGTACAAGAAACTCCACTCTTTTAAATAATGTTATGAGTTAGAAAAATTTTAGTTACATATTTTTGGTCGCTTCTATTATGTGAGCACAATGTCAATAAATAAAGAAAAGAAAAGATTATTTAAAAAAAATATATATTGAAATAAGCCACTGGCAGTTAAGAGATGACCAGTCTCAACTGACGGCACCCGTTCACGAGCATGACACGTGCATCAGCCCCACTCAGCTCAACCACTTTGAAGGTAACTGAATGACCCAACAACACATGCCACCACCAGCGACGAGTGATTTACGGCCTATTCCCTTTTCTTACCCTTTGTGAGGGCCATGGTAGTTTTTCGAACGATTCACAGTCCTGACAGGCATATTTAAGGCCCAACTAAACCCGTCGATGCCCCCTCTTGCTGACATCTCTTTGAGGTACGTGTGCAATACAACGTGTTGTTTACCCGGGCTTGGATTTTATCGGGCTACCTATTGGCCTCGTCTACAGTGACCGGGAATCAGTCTCAGGTAAGAGCCGGGGCAATGCTACACATACTTGTAACGTGCGCAAAAGTATCAAGTATCTTGCATGCTATTATACCATCCGCCTATCAGCATTGACAGATGTCGCTACGGCATGTAAGCTATTTGTACATTTTTATAAAAGGTTTGTGTATTACGACCTAAGGTACACTCAATCCATTCTTCTTGTTTACGTTTAATGCTGTTTTGATGGCTAGTCTGGTAGTAACAGCGTCTATGGTCGGTCGTCAAATTGGAACCAATTCAATTACCTTTTGGGTAATAAATTGCGTACAATGATGCTGATATACTGTAGGGAATGGCCGGAGGAACTGAAATCTTATTAGGTAGTGTACCTACTGATGTTATTAGGGAATTGGAAAAATATATCATGCGTGTTCGGATTTTATGAAATTCTGAAAGTTTGTTTCAGGAATGTGAAACCATGTTTTTTTGGTAAAATGGGAATATAAATAAATTAAAAAAAAGAAAAATAGAAATTAACATATTTAGCACTGGTAGCTAAAAGAGGACCAGTCTCAACTTATAGCATCCGCTCGCGGACATACCGCGTATATCAGCACCACTCAGCTCAACCATTTTGAAGGGAACCGAAAGATACAACACTCGCCAGCCACCATTAGTGAGACATTTGTGTGAGCATGACTAACTCTCAACTGCCATGCTCATTTATGTCAAGCAAATTGATGTTTCTTGATTCTATAGAAAATTACTAAACTAAAGTAAGAAAGAAACAAAGAAAAGAAAGAAAACAATAAAATAAAGAAAAGAAAGAAAAAAAAAGAGAGAAAAGAAGAAAAAGAAAGAAAAATATTTTATTTGGCACACATAGATACACACAATGTAGAAACAACATGTAGAACTTGAGATTAAAAAAAAGGAAACTAACATTGTGTACAACATAATATACAAACTACATTTCGGTAAAACAATATCTTCTTCGGAGTTCTCCACGGTGATCTCATAGGTCAAACGAGTCACAATATAATAGAACATAAACTATTCATAACGCCTACAAGTCTGCTAACACCTACAGACAACATTTATTTATTTGTTTCATTTAATGATATATTAAAATAATCAACGTTTGTATAATTTTTTTAGGGTTCCGTACCTCAAAAAGAAAAGAACGGAACCTATATAGGACCACTTTGTGATCCCTCTGCCTGTCTGTCAATACCCTTTATTTCGGGAACGCGTGGAGGTATCGAGTTGAAATTATTATTAATATTTTTCTGTAATATCGTAGTACTTACAACCATTTTTGTATGAAATCTGAGAAATTGAGAATATGAGTTCTACTGTGGAAACAATGTATCTCAAGCGGTATGCAATATTGATGATGTATACGGACTTAAAACTGCTAATATAAAATGATGTCTATTTTTGTTTCAATCACTTTCACGTGGGAAATTTTATCTCACGAAAAACTTTTCTTCTCAGGGCGGCTACAAGACAAAATTGCCAAAACGAAAGCTTTTAAACCACGTACACAAAGTTGTTTTGTTTGAAGAAAGTCGTAGGTATACGTCATTGAAATTGCTTGCCCTTTGAAATAAATAGTTTCTACGTTGGAACTCTTAATATGAAAAAACTTTTTTGTATGAGCTTTCATGGTTATAAGTACTGCGATATTACAGAAAATACAAAACACAAAGAAACCAATACTTACCTATTTTCGAAAAAAGAATGACGTACCTTTAATATAAAGTTTATTTGAACTTATAATTCCAAGTCAATCCAAAGCAACCCGTTTTAAAAAACGGCAATTTTATAGTTAAAGAACTATTATTATGTATCTATAAAAAGTAAAAGAAAAGAGTTTTTGAGGCGATTCCACAAATTTGTATAGAAATTAATACCGCAACTTGCGCTTACATGAATACTGACTGGAACTGAACTGGTGCTGGTACACTGACAAAACCCCTAAACCATTTACAAAAAAAAAAAAACAAAGAAAGAAAAATAATTTATTTGGTACAGCACAAGGCACTAACACAATAAAGGGTAAACACGAAACAAGAATAAAAAAAAGAAGCAAAAATGTAGTTCTGTGCCTCACGGCTGCACCAAAATAGGTCCAGTTCAGCATAAATGTCAGACAACTAGTGCCAAATAGATATACATATCTCGATCCTGAATCAGTCGACATCTCTGTGTCATCCAGGTCATTAAACTCGTCAGTTCAAGCTACAATTTGGTCTCCAACGATTACCAAACCACAGTGCGACTACCTCCGACCACATAATAACTGGTAGGTACTGCGGCTAGTTCCATCATGGCTGACAGATCCAAGGTTTACCACAGATAACTAGATAGAGTTGACAAACGTGGCTGGGGACTGGTGTTAGAAAATTGTGGTTCACTACTGTTTCGGAGGAATTGTGTACCTAATGATTATTATTATTATTGTGAGGGACAACTTGATATGTTCATAATATAAAAGAAAATATTATTTAGAAAACAAATCATAATATTACTTTTTTATGGTGGGAAATCATCCAATTAATTCTCCCGCTAAGGCAGAGTGAGAGGGCGTGTCAGACTTTTACTGACTAAAACTACACCTATGTTCTTTTTGCTTTGTTTTTAAGCGTTCCAGGACCACGGGTTTCCCTTTCGGAAGTAAACCCTGGCCCCAGTAGGCTTCGGCCCTGCTGGGCCCCTACGTTTTATCTGGCAGCTTTTTAAGGCACGCCTGGAACACTACGCGCTCTCGAAGGTAGTGTTTTACAAACGGGACGTAATCAAGATTTATCAAAATGGGCGCTTATTAAAAATAATTGTTGGTTATTTTAAGATAAAAAAAAAATGCTAAAACAAAGATACATGAAATCAATACAGTACCTGACTCTAAACATACAACTTATTTAGGGTATGTGTTTATTATGTCATAAGTTGTACAAGCCATTAATTTCATCGTCCACGTGTTTCAATAACCAAAACCCATACACAAAATACATAGTACGGTCCTCAATAACACATATTGACCTCCACGTACCCTGAATTCAACCCTTTCGTGCCTCGGAATAGAAAACATGGCATACCGTCCCCAAATTCTTCTTACCCTAATTTCAATGAAAGAAATCACGCGGTGTGTCGACCTAAACCGGCTTTATGTTTTTGTCTGAAACTGAGTTCGAATCTTTTATTTAAATGTTTTTTGAAAGAAAGAAACAGAAAAATATATGCTAAGGTTATGCTTAGTTAAAAAAAAAAGCTCTTACAGTATACCTGCAAAAGGAGAGTTGGAAAAAAAGATATAGACAACGTGTGTAAGAGGAGTAGGAAAAACAAGTTTTTTTTAACAAAAGGACACTATATACATACATAATAAAGAAGTTATTAATATCAAAATGTATTAATAACATTGTTCAGGCAATGGCCACAAAGTTCTTGGTTACCCAGTCCACTTAATCTCCACCCAAACAAGTTTTTTTTTAAGGTGGGAAATCATCCAAATGACTTCTCGCGCTCTGGGTGGAGCGGAAAGCGTGTCAGACTTTTACTGACTAAAACCACACCTGTATCCTTCAATTACCCTTTGCGTACTAGGACTACGGGTTTCCCTTTCAGAAATTCTCCGCGGTCCTATTTAGCGGACATCCGCCCCACTGGGCCCTTACGGTTTGCTGACATCTCTTTGAGGAGCGCGAGGATCACTACGCGCTGTTACGACTGGGCTCGGTCCGGTTAATTACCGAACAGCCGGACGGCGAGCTACCCAGTGCTCGACGTCCGCAAGCCCGCGTTTACCGTGGCTGGTAGTCGGGGTCGGAATTACGACGGCTAAGGCGTGAGGACCTTCGTTCCCTCACGCGTGCAGCCTCCTCCTTCGCTAGCATTACTGCTTCGCAGAAGGAGGCGACCGCCTGTTATTCCTCCTCGCTCCGGACCATAGCCTGAACCAGGGCCCGACGTGAAAGGTCGCTGCCGTGAATTGCCTCCACGAGGACACGGCGGTGATCCGCCCAAGCAGGGCACACCTCCACCGTATGCTTCACCGTGTCCTCTGGGTGGAAACAAACCAAAGGTTGACCTTGGGTAAACTTGCATAGCCCGTAAAGAGATAATCGTCGAGATAAGAGTCTAACGGGCCTCTGTGAGTTGGCTTTGACCTCTCGTACGCCTTCTAAAGTTCCAAGACCCAGGATCCTGAAATAAATATCACAATAACACATGTATTATTTTATTGTGATATTAATCTATTTGTTATTAATTTAATTGTTTTTATTTGTAGTTGTATTGTTTAGTCTGTAATGTAAATTATTGGAATTTATGTAGTTTTATTTTTATTATTGTTCTGCATTCAAATTTAATGTACTTATATATAATCTTGTTAAGTAATCTAATCGAAGTCTAACTTAAATTAAAAAATACAATAGAAATGTAGGTATGTACCTAATAATGTGCCCATCGGTCGGGACCAGGTCGGACAAACTTGGGTGTTCCCATACCTCTCACAGTTAAAGCGGCGTTTCTGTGGCACTCTCCATAAATTAAAATCATGTCGGAGTACTCCGGAGCTGTGTAAATTGTAACGAGGCATGATAATTCAACAAGAAAACGTAATTATAATACAATACTTTTCAAATAAAAATAATAACGTAAATGAGCTTGATTCAACTGTCATTTTAACTTGATAAAAATCCTTTGTCTTGTTTATGGCTTTAAGATTTTATGTTTATGGCACCGAATATTTTTTTATCTCAGTTGCCATGGCAGTTTTTCTATTTGTATAAGTATTTTAATAAATATAATTTCCACGAAAAAGTGTATTGTAAATGAATACTCGAGTGTTGATAAGGATTTGTAGGTACGCTTTAAATTTTCTCTTTCCCCGAATTTCAAGTTAATTGGAATACTGAAAATCATCGTTTTAATTACTATAACATGATCACTGGTTCGTAAGGTAACGTATCATATTATTAGTACCTACTATATTTTATTCATTTTCTAGGGTTCTGTACACGAATGGTGCCAACAGGCCCCTATTACTAGGCCTCAGCTGTCCGTCCATCCGTCTGTCTGTCAGCGGGTTGTATCTCACAAGCCTAGTTGCCACTTAAAAAAATAAAATAAAGTTCAAAATTAAAGGAGGTCTCCATACAAGAGACTTTTATAAGGAACCTTTGGTATGCAAGTCCTACTCGCACTTATTTTTTTTATACGGAGAAAACCCACAGCTACATAAAACATTTAATATAAAACATTTTCAGCTGCATGATATAAAATCACTAGGATGATAAGCAGTCAAGAAACTTGACTATGGGGCTAATCGAAATAAAAAGAAAAGCATACAACAAAGTTGAATGAAAGAGAGTGTGAAAAAATCAAAAAGTAAGTGACATTTATGACGTCACTTTGGAACTAAAAATTTTAAATCTTGCATCGTAGTATCAGACTTACCCACGCGTTTAGATTATATACAGCAGTCCAAAATCAACCATCGGGCGGTTTCCCAAACCACACACAACACCGATCCAGTCAGAAGATCCTCCCTATTCAACGGACATTTGCGGGATTTTACATCCTGTTACATACCTCTAGAAAAACATTCCTGTAAGCGCCTGAAGTCATCATCATCATCATCATCTTCTTGCCCTTGTCCCGTGTTATTTGGGGTCGGCGCAACATGTTTTTTTCTTCTATTCTGCCCTGTCATTCGTCATGCTATCATTAATTTCCTTTGTATAAGGCCTGAAGTATATGATTTTTAAACTTACAGATGAACTCTGCGTTACTAACCAAAGGATCGATTTTTCAATCCCCAGACAACTTAAATTAAAGAAAAAAGAAACAATCGCATACTTATTTTTAGTTAAAAGGCACCTAACACTTTAATCAAGCCAAAAGTAAAACACCTAATTAGACAGCTTTTTAATTTTCAGTCAAAAAACAAAACGTTTTATAATTCTAGGAAAACGAGAGCAATTGTTTATTCAATCAAAATGTACTTGTGAAATATTTTTTTCTCATAATCAATTTTATTCTCTTTGTTTCAAGCAATTCTTTTCATTAATAATTCAAGTTACAAAGTCATTGTCGGCTCACGATCTTTTCTTATCCCTAAACATTTATTTCTTATCCTTAAATATAATCAACATAATATTTTTCCTTACTTTATTTACCCTGTCTAAGGCAGTGATCCGACCGCCGGCGAGAAAACGACTAACTATCAGCGATTTTCTCTCTCAAGAAGCGCACAATAAAGTTACATTCCGTGTAAACGAAAGAGATGCATATCGATCACCTAGCAATATATTGGCACATCTACATTTTCATATTTTACAGCTACAAGAGCCAAAGATTGTACAAATAATACATTTAAAAGAAAGTTTTAATTTCATTTTTCATTTTATATCAGACATTGTGATGTTGGCTACTAGTATAGATCATAATAGATATTCAAGGATATAAATTATCCACTTTTAAACACTTAGGCCGTTAAAATAATTCAATTTCGCATTTATTGTAGATATGCCAATATTTTACTAGGTGAGCGATATATTAAAAGTTGCTCTCGGACTGTTCACACTGCCGGCTACGACTCGCTTTACTAGTTGTGTCGCTGAGCGACGAGCTTTCAAAAATAAACTCGCTCCACGATACTCGTTCAGCGATTCTCGCGAGCCTAAATGGCGACAAATCGCTTACGTTGGCCACACTGTGAGCGACCGCGGGCGCGTGGCGCGAGTAATCGCTCGTCGCACTTGCACACTCGCTTATAGCCCGGCGACAAAACTATCGAAACTACACACTCGCTTCCCACTGATCGCCAACTCGTTTATAGTTTCTAGTTTTACTCGTTTCTCGTTCATTGTCGGCGATCGGACTACTGCCTAAGTCCTCCAACGTGTCTGTATGTCAGTTCGCAATAAACTCAAGAACTACTTAACGAATTTTTATGGAGTTTTTATTATCCGACTTCAAAAAGGAGGAGCTGTTTGTATTTTTTTATGTATATTCACCGGTTTGATAGATGATGAAATTCGAAGATATGAAACGGAACTCCTCATAGGATCATAGCAGAACTATCGTAACAAGTAAAATTGCTTTGTTTATACGTGTAGTCGATGACTGACTGAAGGAAGAGGGAGAGAGGATACATTGAACTGACCTAATGATGAAGCCGGGAGGTAGGCACCGGAACTCTGTAATAAATCAATGTATTCTAGCCGTGTTTAGGTTTATTGGAATCGTCATAAGATGTACTCTGGTTATAAGATGCCAACGAACTAATCTCGGTTTAAAATATATTTAAGACATAATTATCACTTACAAGAGAACCTTAAAAATATATATATAAAATAGTAATATTGTCCCAGTGTGGGTATATGAAAAATACATTATTGGTTATCGACAAGTTAGAAGAAGCGAATTCACAGCATTCCTCAGATAAGGCGGTTGCCCAAGTTAAAAGACGCTAGTGTTATTTGAAAATAAGTTGTAAAATGATAAAATTACATTAATATAGTGTATCTTTATTGTAAATATGGTTTATTTATTTATTTTTAAAACTACATAATGAAGTCGCTTCTTTTACATTTTTTGGAGGTTGATTATAATAACTGTGCTCCCCCTTAAGTTAAGTTATATTTAGTTAAATATAGATCTGATGATGGAGTTAAAAGGTGGAATATATTTAACTACAGATTGTATTTTTTTTATGTGATTCATGAGGAAGATATACATGCAAGATTATAGTTATATATTGATTTTTAATACCCGTTTGAAGCTGGGGTTTTTTTTTCGGGTGGGAAAATCATCTCATGACATCCCCCGCTCTTGGGCGGAGCGCGAGATAGTGTCAGACTTTTACTGACTAAAAACCCACTCCTGTTCCTTCGTTGCCATTTTTCCAGGGCCCTGGGGATCTCTTTCGCATCACCCATGGCGCCAGTAGGTTTAGACCCTGCTGGGTCCCTACGGTTGCTGACATCTCCTTGAGGCGAGCGTGAAACACTACGCGACGTCGACGACTTGGGCTCGGTCCGGACGGTTACCGGATGATCGGACGGCGAGCCACCCATTGCTCGCCGTCCGCAAGCCCACGCCTACGGTGGCTGGTGTGAATTGCTATGGATAAATAGAAAACAGATATACAAAAAATGCTTATCTACATTTGCAAATTTCTCCACGTAGAACATAAAATTTTACCCGTATGTAACCTCCGACTGTTTTCCCTTACGTGAGTGAAATTTCAAAAAGCCTCGAAGTATAGACGTTTGGTTATAACACTAGGTTTTAAGTAGGCACTCATATATTATGAGACGACCTAAATAGCACTATTGTGAGAAAATACTTAACGGCATTTTTGGTCTTCTGAAATTTTTTTAATGTTCCTAAAGGACCCTCTGCCTATCCTTTTCATATATTTGTTTGCATATTAAAAGCGTACTAGATATTCTCACAATTTCTGCGTAGGTTTTGTGACGTCTATCACGACCAATTTAAAAAAAAATCACCGTTGAAGTTTTTTTTTAGGTGAGAAAATCATCTAAACTTGACAAATCTGGCTCTTGGGTGGAGCTTGAGATAGTGTCAGACTTTTACTGACTAAAAACCCACTCCGTTCCTTCTCTGCCTTCATCCCGGAGCCCCGGGTTTTGCTTTCACACTATCCGTGGCCCCAGTAAGCTTCGACCCTGCTGGGCCCCTACGATTTGCTGACATCTCCCTGAGGCGCGCATGGATCACCGGTCAAGTGCGAGTCGGACAAAGAGGAGTCCGTACAAACTTAGTTCGATTCAGGAATCGGGTCTCGAAGATTTTTCTGAATCGAAAAAAAAGGAACTATTTACTGGCTAAATGCGGAAAGTGCTCTAAAGCTTTACCTTTAAATTGCGTTAACGTAAGGGTTTGATTTTATACTGCTCAAGGAGTACTTGATAATAATTTTAGTTTGTTACCACAAGTTCCTGACAAAAAGGATCTTAACTGACAGATGGACAACAACGTGGTTCTACAAGGGTTCCGTTTTTACCGACTAAGGTTGATAAATTTGTCCAATCCAATCATCCGTGTCAGACTTTTACTGACTAAAACCACACCTGTGTCCTTCAGTTGCCCTAAGCGTTTTAGGGCTAAGGGTTACAAAAAATAGGAAAAAACCGACGAAACATTCCACCACTGGGGGTTCCGGAATCATGTACTGGATCCGTGGTATTCGTTTGTGCGTCGATGTCAAAGACACCGTATATCGCCCTGTGATTCCTGACGCGGGGGCGTCTCTGTCGCGGTTTCTGGGGCGTGAAGATGTCCGTTTCCTCACGTTTACAGCCTCTCCTTCGCTAGCATTAACTAGGAAGCGAACGCATCCCATTCCCTCTCGCTCCAGGGCGCTTAAGGCTTAAGTAGGCCAAATGTTATGACGTGTTAATAATAACATAATATAAATGTATGACGTCACCTGTCTCGTCAGACTCTTGACGCTAGATCTGACGCGACGCGATGTGAGCGTCTAAATGTCATGCGTGGCTCGTTGTGTTGCGGCAAATCAGTGAGACGGGAGGGGAATACGAATAATGTTGTTTTTGGCTCAAGTGTAAGGGGAAGTAAATTTAAATTGGCGTGTTTTTACTCCATAAACTTAACTTGGTAAATAAATTCACAGTCAATGTGATTTTATTTACCAAAAATTTACCATTCTACATTTATTGACTTTTTAACTATGTAATAAAACCGCTCACTTCAGTATAAAATAATATATATTTCAAATATACCATTTACAGGTACCCTTGAATTGTCAAGAAGTCAGTCAGTCAGAAAAATGATGCTAATTGCACATTCCAAAGCATAAATCTCTATGGAGAAGAATGTGCGAGAAACTTCATGGACTTTCTTTTAAATCATGTCAATTAGGTATTAAAAATTCTCGGTTACATATTGCTTGTCGCTACAATAATGTAAGAGACAAATTGTGAGTACGACAATATGATAAAAGATATGTATTGGCTAAAAGACAAAATAGAGGTTAAATCATACAAATAACCCAGATCCCTACTTGTTGAATTTAGTTGATACTTTTAGTATAATTTTTTTTAAAAACGGAACCCTTATAGGATCACTTTGTTATCCATCTGTCTGTCTGTCAATATCCTTTATAACTGGAAAACGTGGAGGTATCGAGTTCAAATTTAAACTGAGTTCGGTAAACGTCTGGACCGATCCCAAGACATCGACGGTGGGTAGTGTTCCACGCGCGTCTCAAGGAGATGTCAGCAACCACACGGGCGCAGCAAGGTCGAAGCCTACTGGGGCCATGGGTGATGCGAAAGAGAAACCTGTGGCCTTATAACAAAGGCAAAGAAGGAACAGGAGTGGGTTTTATTTAAAGTCTGACACGCCCTTCCGCCCCGCCTAAGGGCTTAAAAAAAAGGATAAATATTCTACCCGTGTTCAAAATTTAATTGAAATCCGAGCGGGAGTGTGTGTGAAGAAGTAACAAATAAACACACTCATTTACATTCGACACTATAGTATTATGTGTGATTATCATCGCAACTAAACTACATACACAAGATACAATGACAGTATCTCAAGATGCAACCGACATTTTACAAACGAATCTGATGAGTCGCCTCTGCAGACCGCGACATAATCATATCCTCCTTAATGAAATGTTGCGACGAATGAGGTCGGCGTCCGTCCTCGTACTGTGTGATGCGAGCTGCTAGGGATCTGTTTATGGAGGGCTTGATGAAGGGACGTACGGATGTATAATAATATTATTATCTAGTTTTTGCTCACGATGACGTTCGTGTGGAGTTTAAAATAAAGAATAGTACTCTCCTTTTTTGCCTACCTACTTATGATTTGAAAAAAAAAAGAATTGTTATCGACAATAACGTACAAATATAAAAAAACTCATTTTGTATATGATGATGATGAGATGGATTCATGATAGCCAAGTTTAAACCTTAGTGGTTTTTGGTTGCTATTTAACTTAGACTATCCTGTAGTCTTTTGTATTAATAATAAATAAATTAAAAATGGTGATGAACTATGTAGCTAGTTGCACCAACTCAAATGCGCATCACCCACTATGGGGTAGAGAAATATCAAACACAAGAAGTGAGTCTCTATCCACATACTTATTCTCGGTCCGTGGACAAACGATCATAGACCTGACTTTAGCTACAGAAAACGCGACAAACTTAATCTCCAACTGGCGCTTATCAAATGAACCCTCTTGCTCTGACCACAGAAGTTATATTATATTAATATGTTTCTCTTTGGCAGCCACTACAAAAAACTCAGAACCTGAATACAAACACTACTTAACCTCCCTACTAGCCAGTGAACAAAGACCTGTAGCCCAAATATGAGTACTAGACAACTAATAAACATACATATATTTCTAAATACATACATATTATAGATAAATTACACCCAGACATAGAAAAAATGATCGTGCTCATCACACAAACATTTGTCCCGGGTGGGACACTAACCCACGACCTCCGGCATAGCAGTCAGGGCCACTAACCACTAGTCCAACAGACCGCTCACTGATTAATAATGAAACCTCAGAAACTATAAAACCTACAAACGATAGGTTCCTTATAGGATTTTACGAACCCCTAAGAAAGGTTTCCAAAGTTTTTATGGAGAAACCTATCTTTACGCGGGCGAAGCCGCTGGCAGAAGCTAGTATTAGTATAGATTTGTATTTAATATACCAGAGTTTCAGACAGTTCCGGGTCAGAGCTTTCGGATCCGAGTCTACCAGTGTTTTTGCCCGGCAGACCGCGATCCGGAACACAGCGGCTCGGGCGGCTTGAGGTTCAAACAAGTGTAAACTAATTCATACTAAATATACCTATACTAATCATCTTTTGCGGTCGAGTTTTGTGATGGCTGAAGTAGTCTTCAGCCATCGCGGTTTGTTAGTACAAACCCTATTTAAGTTTTGTATGGTCTTTTGAATATACTCTTTGTAACATTTTTAAAATGACTTCAAGACGCTAACCAACCTATCAACTACCACCAACCAACCTATTTTTATTTTTAACCTATTTTAGGGTTCCGTACCTCAAAAGAGAAAAACGGAACTCTTATAGAATCATTTTGTTGTCCGACTGTCTGTCTGTCTGTCTGTCAAGACCCTCTATCTCGGGAACGCTTGGAGGTATTGAGTTGAAATTAAAACCATATACTCAGGTCTGCCTCTTGAAGGGACTGCCCCTTGAAGCTGTAAAAAAATCAAACTACTACGTTAACGAAAAAAATGATACGGCCGTTTATGTCGCAATAACTGTATATTTCGAATATTTCAAAATTTATAGGTTACTTCCCGTTGACATAGAACCAAAATTCTAAGTTAATGACAAAATACGGTAGTATTTGTAGCAAAAAAACGTATAATTCGACACTCTCAAGGGAATCAAATTCATAGGGTATAGAATCCTGAAATTTGGCATGAAGCAAGATCTCATAGCACAAGTATAGGAAAAAATCTGAAAACTGTAAGTTTGTAGTTAACTCACAAAAAAAAAACTGCTTTGCGCGATTCGGAACAATTTTCGTAACTCAATTCGGGAATTGAACATAGATAAGTTTGTACGGAACCCTCAGTGCGCAAGTCCGACTAGCACTTGACCGGCTTTTTTTATAACCAACTTATTTTATTAAAATAAGTCTTTTTTTGTATTACTTCATTCTTCTAACAATATCTATTATTTAATTATTGTACAAATCTACCACAGTTTAAAACTTATTCACCCAAAGGTTGACTGGTAGAGAATGCTTTGTTGCATTAAGTCCGCCTATGTACTACTACTGTACTTCATCACCAATTCAGCCAAATGACGTCCAGTGATGGACATAGACCTCCCCCAAGTGCCACCATAACGACCGGTCCTGTGCGTCTCGCATCCATCGGATTCCCGCGACCCTCACCAGGTCATCGGTCACACATACCTACATAAATGAAGGGTAAAAAAAACATTTTTACTCAACATTTATCATCATATTCTAAATTATTATTTTAGCCAAAATACGTCTACAGCTGAACGTGGGCCTCTCCAAGTGTCGCCTCATCGACGCGTCTGTCGGCCTGTATGAACGATATAAACTTATAAACTACTGAACAGATTTTCGTACAATTTTCACTAATAGATAGAGTGATTTATGAGGAAGGTTTTAGAGTATAACACATGCATATTAATAAAATTGACATAAATATTTAGAATTTGTAAATGTTCAAATATTCAGTTTTTTTTTTTTATATATTTTTTTTTTATATTGGTTGGATTAACGTTGAACAAAATATGAATAGATACGTTGGTTCATAACTCCTTTTATGTGAGTGCAACAGCGGATCGTTCTCACCGTACCACAGCTGCTCGAGCAAAAAGCATTCCCCACGAAGGACAGCGCGCCCTAATCACGTTGCTACCGACACCTCGCGGGACGCGCTTGAGACAGTTATCGCGTGCATGCCGGGCAGCCTTTAATTATGGCTACACTATATAATGTAAGAATACTGAATCTTTAGCATGTATAATGGTGTATGCTTTGTTGGTTGTCCTTATATAAATAAATAAATATTATAGTAGAGAAAAACCTAGAATTTAAAGAATTCCAACACCCATGCGAAGCCGAGATGAGTCGTTAAACATATCAATGGATTTGGATGAGATGGTCTGGAATAGCACATAGAATAATTTTTATTAAATGAGTATTTTACTATTGGGACAGTTTTCTACTTAAACGCAAGCGAAGCCGCTACCAGAAGCTAGTCAAAAAATATAAAGAAAGAAAACACGTTTATTTGGCACACAGTTACACACAATGAGATAACAATTATAAAGAAACTTAAAAATATTAAATACTTAAACTTAAAAATACATCAACATTGTGTGTCTCACGGCTGCGCCAAATAAGTCCAGTTCAGCATAATGCCAGGCCACTACGTACATGTAATATGTATCATCTCCACCTTGATTTCCATCTACCCTTTCAGTGCAAGGTTGAGTCTGTGCTCAACAAATACTCGTACATTCCGTGCCTTATCTAGTATCAGGATTAACGAGCACTTGCGGGTTGATGTGCCAGCAATGGAGGGTTACCTCTCATACTGCAAAATTGTGAGCTGTGGCGGCGAAGGGTTATGGAAATATATCAGATAACCCTGTCAGCTCTGTCGCGGGGACAATATTTATTGTAACTTGGTAAACAAAAGTGAAGAGGTACTGTGTGTCGCAGATGAGCTTCTCCTGGATCAAATTCATTAAATGAATGAAGAAAAAATCTAAATAATATGTTTGTCTATTTATTAAGTTGCACCTGCCATATTATATTTCTGCACCACCCTATGGTCGAAGCAATGGGTAGCTCGCCGTCTGATCGTTCAGTAACCGTCCGGATCGAGCCCAAGTCGTCGACGGCGCGTACTGTTTCACGCTCGCCTCAAGGAGATGTCAGCAAACCGTAGGGGCTCAAAAGGATCGCAACCTACTGGGGCCTAGGGACTGCTTCTGAAAGGAAGACTCGGCCCTGGTATGAAAGGCAACGAAGGAAAACCCTCTCGTTCCGCCCAAAAGCGAGGGATGTCATTGGATGATTTTCTCAATACCGTGTTTTATTTCTGTGGGGTTCCCTGGTTCTATCCGAAGCCTTGTGCGTACCCTGGTCGGTCGTCGTCATTAGATCGTTCATCTTTCGACATACGATCTACTGTTTACTAAGGGTGTTTTTAGTTCCGTGCGGATTTCATTACGCATGCGGGATCGGTCCGCATGCAAAAACTTTCATAACGCAAAAAAACGCGTCTCACGTATGTATTCTACGCATTACAATAATGCGTTTATTTATTTATTTATTATTTTTAAATAGAACGGCCGAAGCCAATTACACTATTTAAACTTATACCTAATTTTTAAAACACAAACATGCATCCTTCTCACAATAATTCACACATTCTGACATTATCAGCTTCCATTCATCCGCAAACACATCAAGACCTGTGTTTGAGTTCAGGAGAGCGTTAATGGCGGCTATTGTCCGAGGAATAGGCGACTTGGCATGTGCAATAGTACGGGAAGTTGGAACAGCCAGTAAACGGTGTTTTCTGCCACGACAGTAATTGTCTGGGACGAACAGATTGCATATTTGATTATGCAGATTAGGATCATCAATAATCCCCCTAAGAATTTTAAATACTACAGTCATCTGATCGCGCGACCGTCTTACTTCTAGGGAGTTGAAATTTAAGCAACCCAACAAAAATGTAGTGGGATACAAATAGGGATAAAACCCGTGCGAGTGCTTGTAAAGGCGTTGATGGGGAATCTTAACACCGCAATCTAAAAAACCGTATAGTACCATCTATCGCTTCATACTATAATAATTATGTTACGCAGTATTTCTAGTGTTTTTACTATCTCGTTAAACACAACCCCTTGGTGTAAATGGAACCTCCTTTAACACGTATTTCAGTACTACCTTTTATTTTTGGGTCTTTTTCATTTGTAACAATGCACAGCAAAGCCCAGAGTAGTGGTGGCCGAGTGGTAACAACCCCGACTTACGAGTTGTAGGTCGCGGGTTTAAACCTAGCCAGGCGCATTACTTTGCGTAATTTATTTCATCACCACTGCTCTCAAAACGGTGAAGGAAAACATCGTGAGGAAACCGGCATGTCCTAGAACCAAAAATTCGAAGACATGTGACATCCACCAACTCTCACTGGGCCCGCGTGGTGGATTACGGCCCATTCCCTCTCCTAGAGAGGAAGTCTGAGTCCCAGCAGTGGGAATATTAAAAGGCTGATTATGCTACAGCAAAGCCCTATTAAAATTCATGGGTTTATTTTAATTCCGATTCGTCATGATAAATTCCTTTGTTGAATAAAATAGTGATATATTAAGGTTAAAATTCTTAAGTGAAATAACCTAGAATTTTTCAAGATTCTTCACGCTCTGGAATGCTTGAGTTGAAAACCATTTTCAAGTTATGCTGGCCTATTAAAATTAATCAGGTTAGGTTACCTAGGCTTATAAAATAGAATTCCAATATTAGCGTGGATATTTTATTCATACAGATTTATTTTAATGGGCTATTGAAGTAATAGATTGATCTTATTGAGTCAACGCTAAAATGATGATAGTCCGTTTTAGTATAGCATTCTAAAGGCATCTTTTTTTTTTTTTTTCTTTTTTTTTCCGGTGGGAAAATCATCTTATGACATCCCCCGCTCTTGGGCGGGGCGGGAGATAGTGTCAGACTTTTACTGACTAAAAACCCACTCCTGTTCCTTCGTTGCCTTTCGTACCAGGGCCGAGTCTTCCTTTCAGAATCAGACCCTTGGCCCCAGTAAGCTTCGACCCTGCTGGGCCCCTACAGTTGCTCACATCTCCTTGAGGCGCGCGTGGAACAGCACGCGCCGTTGACCACTTGGGCTTGGTCCGGACGGTTACCGGACGGTCGGACGGCAAGCTACCCATTGCTCGCCGTCCGCAAGCCCGCGCCTACGGTGGCCGGAAATCGGGATCGGAATCCTGGCGGCGGTTGGGGCGTGAGGACCGCTGCCTCACGCGATCGGCCGCCTCCTTTGCAAGCATTACTACTTCGCAGAAGGAGGCGACCGCCTGCCACTCCTCCTCGCTCCGGACCATGGCCTGTACCAAAGCCCGGCGCGAGAGATCGCCGCCGCCGATTGCCCCCACGAGGACACGGCGTTGCTCTGCCCAAGCGGGGCGGAAGGTAATGACGCCGTGTTGCCTTTCCAGTCACTCCTCAAAGAGGGGACTTACCGCCATAATTACGGCGTGCCCAGCACTGGGTTGCGATAGTCGCTGTCGCCATTCCGCCATGAGATCCCGCCGGAACTCTTTCCGCCATGCCGTGACTTGTCGCGGCAGCGGAGTTTCACCACGGCGTTGCATCTCCACGCGCAAATCGTGCATGCGTGCAAGGCTTTTTGCTACAAGATCCCATGGTGGCTGGCCAGCAAGGAGGCTCGCCGCTTCGCGGGAAACCGTGCGGTATCCCCGCACCATACGTATGGCCATGACCCTCTGGCACGCGTTCAGCTGGGCCGCCGGTCGCTTTCGCAGTGACGGCGCCCACACCGGCGCCCCATAAAGGGCCATGGACTGGACGATGCCTGCGTAGAGCCTCCGGCAGGAGGCGTCTGGACGCCCGAGGTTGGGCAGGAGCCGCTTGAGGGTAGCCCCGTTCCGATTCAGTTTGGGAGCCAGACGTCGGAAGTGCTCCTCGAAATTCCACCGGCTGTCGAGGACGAGTCCCAGGTACTTCATCGTCGACCCGACGCCGATGTGAACTCCTCCTACCGTTAGTTGGAAGCGCCGGGGCGGCGCGCTCCGGGGGCCGTGAAAACACATGGCCTCGGACTTGTACATTCTAAAGGCATCTGGAGCAAGCCTAAGTAGTCAACGGCACATAGCATTCCTCGCGCGCTTCAAAGTGATGTCAACAAAACCGTAGGAGCACAGTAGTTATGTCCTACTGAGTGAAACCATGTTCGTTTCTGAAAGGGAAACCCGTGGTACTGGAGTGCAAAGGGCAGAGAAGAATGATAACCGGACGGTGACCAGTAACCGAAAATGAAGCTATAGAAGTATTTAGAAGGCAGCGGGATCGTTCAAAAGAGTCACCACAGCCCTGGAAAGCAAAGAACAATAGAAAGAACAGGGGTGGATTTTTAACAGTAAATCTTACTCTTCTTCTGCGGGAATAGATTTTAGATAAGTTTTACTAAGTTTTGTCCAAATCGGTCAAGCCATTTAGAAGGATATAGGTAACAAACACATGTACAGAAGAATTCTTCTTCTTCTCAGTCGGTACACTCCTGCCAGAATGGTCGTGGTCATCACTGAGAATCGCGATGAGTGATCATCTTGGTAACATGGCGCCATTTATCGCGGACTGCAGCTTTCGGAGTACATTTATAAACCGAGCACTTAGTTGCGGCCTTGATCTGGTCCGTCAACAGATGAATTATACATATAAAAAAGTATAGATGCTTATATTTCCTATTAGTGATTTTATAGCGACATACTAAAGTTTAAGGATCAAATCAGTATCTAATTCAGATGTCAAACACGTAGTTTTAGAATTTGGAATCTACGAAAACTAGTTTACATGGAAATGGTATGATTTCCATGTTAATTAAAGTCAGCGCTGGTAGTCACTTCTCTACTTTAAATCAGGCCCAAAAACCTAGATTGGATAATGAAGATTAGAAATAGAATTATGATGAATGATATACTCAATCAGAATATTTTTTTAACGAGTTTTTTTTAGGGTACCGTACCTCAAAAGGAAAAAACGGAACCCTTATAGGATCACTTTGTTGTCCGTCCGTCTGTCTGTCTGTCAAGACCCTTTATCTCGGGAACGCGTATCGAGTTAAAATTAAAACCGTATACTCACGTCCGCAAACTCTTGAAGCTGTAAAAAAATCAAACTTGTAAGTTAACGAGAAAAAAGATAATTCGGTTTATGTGGTAAAAAACGTACATTTCGACACTCTCGAGGAAATTAAAATTCATAGGGTACTTCCCGTTGACCCAGAATCCTGAATTTTTTATAAAGCAAAGTCTTTTAGCACAAGTATAGGAATAAATCTGAAAACTGCAAATTTGTTGTTACGTCACTTTTTTTTAGCGATTCTGATCAATTTTCGGAGACTCCATTTCGGAATTGAACTATTTACATAGGTAAGTTTGTACGGAACCCTCAGGGTGCGAGTCCAACTCGCACTTGCCCAGTTTTTTTATTTATTGATAGGCTCACGTTTGACCACTATCTCACCTAATTGTAAGCTATAATGTGGCGGAAGATGGAGCGCGCTTGCCTAGAAGTGACCTGTTCACTCTTGACTTAAAGACCTTTTGGTTGCAGCTATCAGGAAACACAGACCCGGCAGGGAATTCCACTCCTTTGCTTTACGCACAATAAAAGTGTTGCCAAAACGTTTTATTTGTATTCCCCTTTTTTATAACCCTTATTCGCAAATGACGTTGTTATAAAACGTATTATGTACAAAGTTCAAATAACTCTTTTCATGTATAGGTATATTTCCTATTATCATCATACATGAGGCAGTGGTGGCCGAGTGGTAACGGCCCCGACTTATGAGTTGTAGGTCGCGGGTTCAAACCCAACCAGCACTACTTTGTGTAATTTATTTCATGACCACTGCTCTCAAAACGGTGAAGGAAAACATCGTGAGGAAACCGGCATGTCCTAGAACTAAAAATTCGAAGACATGTGACATCCGCCAACCCGCACTGGGCCCGCGTGGTGGATTATGGCCCATTCCCTCTCCTAGAGAGGAGGCCTGAGTACCAGCAGTGGGAACATTAAAAGGCTGATTATGCTATCATCATACATAATCGTTTCAGCTGAAAGACTTCCACTGTTCTCCCTCTCCTCCACCTGTCCCAAGAGTCGCCATAATGAAAGGTCCTGTGCGTCTCACATACATTGGATACCTGCGACCTTCACCAGGTCTTCGGTTTTTCCTATTCAAATATGATTTAAAAAAATATATAATTTCACTATAGACTATTAATTTTGTTTTATTTAAAATATATAACACGGTGTAAAAATTATTGGAATCAATTCAGTTACTGATTCTGAACAAACTATATTCAGGTTTCGCATATACTTAAAATAAACTTATAAATGTCGTAGCCAGATCATAGAATTGATTACTTCATGATATGGCCAACTAAAACTGGCCAGATCGTTTAAACGTTAACATTTGATGATATGTAAATCCTGGTTTGACCATACCATTGATGTAGGATATCTATGACAACAAAAGGTCTAAAAAAGTAGGCCAAACGAGAATTGAATTATCATCAAACTTTAACGTTTAAAACGATCTGGCCAGTTTTAGTTGGCCATTTCATGAAATGATCAATCTCTAAGATCTGACCGACTGATCTGTATAAAAACTTATATTTATTATTATTATACATAACTTTGCTATGTAAATATCGTGGTAACTAGCATTCAACCATTTCTGCAAGTTACGTTTCCAACGCATTTATATTCACCAGCCGAAACAACTATTATGCGCATACGCATAACGTCTATTGACACCGATTTACCCGCGCGAAATCGCGGGCATTGACTAGTGTTACGTCTAGTCTACACCGGTCTACAACCGTCAACTCTTGCGCAACCGAACCTGTTCCTAGATCTTGATATTGAACAGCTAGGTCTATGAACTTTTTATTATTATATATTTTGGGTTCTATTATATTATTATTGGTTAATTATGCTGATTTTTTTTTTAAATATAGGGTGTGTTGAACTTTTTACGGGGTCGATGTAGTCTAGTCATGTGATTGGAATGAGAAGTGTATTTTAAGATTTTTTATCTTTTCTTATATTCAAGATAGTCATCAAGTTTATGAGAGTGGATTCTTATATAGGTATATTTTTTTTAATAAAAAAATACATATATATACATATATTAAGTAGTGCCATAAAAGTAAGAAAAACAAAGAAAAGAAAACAATAATAATATAATATTCACACAACGGTAACGGTTGCGGGAGTCCGATGGATGCGAGACGCACAAGACCGTTCATTGTGGCGACGCTTGGGGGAGGCCTATGTCCAGCAGTGGACGTCTTTCGGCTGAAATGATGATGATGATGATATCACACAACGCCGTCTAGTTCCAAGCTAAGCAGAGCTTGTGTTATGAGTACTAGACAACTGATAAACATACTTAAATATTTCTAAATACATACAAATTATAGATAAATTACATTCAGACACGAAATGTTTGTGTGATGAGCACAATCATTTGTCATAAATGATTGTGCTCATCGATGGGAATTGAACCCACGACCTCCGGCATAGCAGTCAGGGCCACTAACCACTAGACCAACAGTTCGGTCAATTTATTTGCGTGAAATGACGCAATCTTAAAATTAGCTTTTAATCTTAATCTTTATATGGGAAAAAATATGCAAAACCTATACATTATGCAAAAAACATGCTTTATGCAAGCATAATTATGTGTAAAAGCCATGAAAGTACTCACTAATGTATACACTCACCTTCCTAATAAAATACCTGCGCTGTGTTAGTATAAGCCTGAGTAACTCCTTAAATCATCAGCAATATAACAGTGAAAATCCCATCAAATCGGTCGAATCGTCTCGAAACAAACAGACAGACAAAAATGAATTATTTTTTGTTATAAGTAACTATCGAATATACTTTCATATTTTAGCGTT
This sequence comes from Mythimna pallens, assembly GCA_961205895.1. NCBI lineage: Eukaryota > Metazoa > Arthropoda > Insecta > Lepidoptera > Noctuidae > Mythimna > Mythimna pallens. The sequence goes on along the minus strand of OY540843.1, from coordinate 2,027,574 downwards.
TAGTTAGCGATTACATTATATGATTTATTTGCCAAAAAACGCGTGCGTGATCAAATTAGATCTATGGTTTAGGAACACATAGACAACAAAATATTGATTTTCATTATACAAGAAGAAGAGCCCACAATTAAGAATTAAGAAGATAACACAATTTATTAAAATAACACATAATAATGAACCACTAGAGAGCATTACTCGATCCTTTCAACATAAGTGCTCAGACACACACCATTATCCTTACCTTAACGATATAAAAACTCCACACAAACAGCCTAACGAATCTCAAACACACATCAAATTGAACCTCCTTTTTTTTGTTTCAGGTAAACGCCCCCGTCCGTATTTGCCTACTTTTTGTCAAAGTAAGTGGCTGTAGATTCCAAGCCCAATTACGGCGTGTCACCGTCCCATTCGTATGTAGACAGCTTTATACCACCCCGACTGTTTTGGCAGCAGAGACAACCATTGATGGGTCGAAATCGCTTCTATTTGGAGCTGTCTTTGAAAAACCAGCAATGGATTGGGGACGATTCGTTTGTGTTGAAGCTTTTACTTGAGATTTTCTTTTAGAGGTGAAAGTAAAATGTATTGCGATTTGCGGAGGAATAATGTTTGAAGTGTATCAATAATGAAAAGTATGTTAGCGGGGATCGGATCGTACTTGTGTCTGGTTGAAATTGTTTTACTTTTAAGAGGAATACCTGAGTTATTTTGGGTAAGACTCTCTTTTTTGAAGTGGTTTTTATGTGTCGTATTTTTGTGTTTTCTTTAAGTAATTGTTTTTTTTTTTCAAGAATTTAAAATACGAAAAATACTTAGTAGAAAATCAAACTTATATAGAAAAGGTGAAAGTCTGTAAGTGTGTATATTTGTCACTCGTTCACGCTCAAAGAGTTGAATAGATTTAAGCTGGAACTACACTGCGCACACGTGTACCACGTACTCAGATCGGGGCACGTCGGTCTCCATACATGTACAGCTACAATAGATCCACGCCACGCGACGTCGTTCTACGTACAAATCAGGCGTGGGACACGTGTGCGTCGGTCTACTGTAGTTCTAGTTTTATGTAAAGGGCACATAGGAATAGCACATTAGATTTCCCACCTTAAAAAAAAAGCACATGGAATACTTTTTACCCTAAGAGTATGTTTTCTTGGAACAATTTTCTAGTTTCACGCAAGCCAAGCCGCTGGCATCAGTAGAACTATATAGTAAGTACACACATAACTTGAATATTCACTCACTACCTGATATTAATGTATTACAAGCTTTTATTTAGTTTCACCTGTCCTGATGTTGGTATGTCTGTAATCAAATGTTGCAAATTAAATTTGATCCACTTAACAATAGGTAACCGGGAATGCATGTGTGTTGTCATCTGAATACAAAATTATTATGACATGGAGCTGATCTGAAAATGGAACCCAAAGGTGGCTATAGGAACTCGGATAATTCTATCGTGTTTGAGCTTTTTTGGAATGGTCTTGATGAGTATTAATTATACACCACCATTAGCGTTTGTTTATATCCCAAATTGATTAGTTTTACAAATTGATCAGTTTTGTAACTATTATTATTCTTTAATGTTTTTTTTTTTTAAATTTTTAAAATATTATTGTTGTTAATTATTATTGTATTTAGTATTGTATAATGTAGAAGCATTTTTTTCAAAGTTTGTAAATGTGAGTACCATGGAGCTATTTTATGGTTTTTAGGTTATTATTGGACTTGTTTGACATAAAGGAGCATGGCAGTTGAGAGTTTGTCATGCTCACTCAAATGTCTCACTGATGGTGGCGCGTGTGTTGGATCATTCGGTTTCCCTTCAAAATGGTTGAGCTGAGTGGTGCTAATATTCGTGTCAGGTCCGTGAACGGGCGCTGTCAGTTGAGACTGGTCATCTCTTAGCTGCCAGTTGCTATTTTAATATCTATATTTAGTTTTTATTTTTACTTTATTGACATTGTTCTCACATGATAGCTACAAGAAACATGTAACAGAGATATTTGTAATTGCAAAACACGATTGAAAAGAGTGTCCATGGAGTTTTTTGCACATTCTTCTCCATAGAGATCTACGCTTTGGAATGTGCAATTAGCATTATTTTTTCTGACTCACTGACTTCTTGACATTTCAAAAGTGCCTGTAAATGGTTTATTTGAAATAAATGCTTTGAATTTGAAATTTGAATGTGACTCAATTTATAAAAATATTGTCTAGGCTATTGATTATGAATGAATAAATGACGATAAAAATAGAAAAACACTGGGCGTAGTATTTTTTAATAGCAATTACAAAAATAATTATCTTAGGGTACGGATAGAGCCCCATTTTTTGTACTAATTAAAAATAGGGGTGTATTTAGCTTCACTTGAACAATTTTAGTTAACTGCTCGCAGCCACGCGACCATGAAACCAAATTTTGTGGGACATTAACTGTGTATTTATTTACACTGACTTAATTATTTAACTTTACACATTAGGCCAACTATCATTCCTTGCATATTATAAAACCAAGCCCCTCGCCACGTCTGTCTGTGTTCGCGTTAACTCAAAAACTCCTAAACGATTTTTACCAATAGACAAAAATGATTTAAAATAATAATAAGGAGGTTCCTGTCTCTGGAGCCCTAACCACCGGTAGCTTGGACCCTGTTCCCGACACCGGCGGACAACTATTTTTTATATTTTTAAATGTGTTTTTATGTTTTTTAAAGAAATAATTAAAAATGTAAACGATATGGATAAAAAATAAATAAATGGAATAATAATAATAGTTATAAGGAGGACGACGGACGGGGGAGGAGGGGGGGGGTATTTATGAGGATAGTATTTTTTTTGAGGTGGTAATCATCTAATGCGTTCTTCTGCTCTAGGGTAGTGTGAGAGGGCGTATCAGAATTTTACTCATTAAAGCCACACCTGTTTTATTTGCGTTCAAGGCCCCCAAGTTTCCTTTTCAGAAATTCCTCATGGCCCTACCCATCACTCATCGCTGCTGCTGGCCCAACGGTTTTGTTGATATCTCTTTGAGGTGCGCATGGAACAGTACGTGCTCGGATCTTATCGGATGGGCGGACAGGAAGCTACTCATTGCTCGTAGTGCAAAAGACCGCAATGAGAAGGGTTTAGGAGTATTCATGTACATAATAATAGAAAAAATCCAGGAATTTCAACACTGGTATAAAGTTGAGGTGACCCCACTGGAACAGACATATTATTCGAACGACATAAACACATTATTCGAACGTTTTCCTGTACACTAATTCTCTCCAAATAATTTATTAGATTTTTGTCCAGACATGTGTCAACATACTTTGTTTGTTTCCACAAATTGTATGTGGATTGGTTACCATGGCAACCGACTTAAACACGATACTGTTCTATATTTGAAAGAAAAAAGTTAACGCAAGATTATATTAACTACTAGCTCACCCGGCGAACTTCGTACGACCGCCTAATAGTAAGGATAACGCCATCTACTGGCATTACCAGAACAGCATAATTCATTTTCCTGACTGCTATGCCGGAGGTTGTGGGTTCGATCCCCACCCAGGACAAATGTTTGTGTGATGAGCACGATCATTTGTTCTGTGTCTGGGTGTAATTTATCTATATAATTATGTATGTATTTAGAAATATCTAAGTATGTTTATCAGTTGTCCCATAACACAAGCTCTGCTTAGCTTGGGACTAGACGGCGTTGTGTGATAGTTGTGGAATATTATTATTATATTATTTTATATTGACATTTTGATAAGAGATAGCGTTGTATTGGGATTTTATTTTCGTGATATTTTTCCATTTTTTTCTTACCGTTTAAACCTTCCCTGGACTATCCACGAATATTATAAATATATAGAAACCAAAATATTCGGTCAAATAAATTTCGTACAAACATATGTACTGTATACGACAATTATGCGTTTTTCAAGGTCATTCAAGTTGTACAAACGTATGTACAGTCGGCACTCAAGGGGTACCTATTCATTTCATTTCATCAACAAATTTACATTTGTGTCGAATGGTTGAAAATTTAACAATATAATAAAACATTCATAAAAAAAAACAGGCTAATAATTAAAGAAGAAAAAAAAAATAAAAACAATTTACATAGACATGCTGGTACAATAACTTGCCAGGTAAAAATAAAATAACATTCCACATTATTTGTCATCACATTAATAACATAGTTTAAATACAATAATAAAAAAGCTAAATGTCAAAAAAATGTAAATAATGTCAATTGTGTGAGTAACGTTTTCTTTAGCAGGGCTCCCATAAAACAAACACAATTTTTTTGGCGTTTTTTTTTTGCAACAACAAGTGCAACGCGCACTTGTTCGGTTTTTTCAAGAGATTAATAAAAAATCCAAACACAATTATTTTAAGTCCCTTTACATCTTCAATTTTTCAGAATTAATTAGCAAATCGAGAATATATCCCGAGAGAAACTCCTTTTCGTTTTTTTTTAAAACGACATTTCCCATTTAAAACATCCTTTCTAACAAGCTCTTCTAATGAAATGTAAGGTGTTTCTGTATTTTCCAAGAACGCCTCCGGTAACAGCCTAACAAGGCACAGCTAATGTACAAACAGAAAATTATGTTAAAAATTCTAATATTCCATAGTGTTAGGTTTTTGGGAACAAGGCCTTTAAGGGCGGAATTTACCAATAACACTAATCGCGTTTTAACGTTTGGCTCGCATAATCGCGTTTAGCCGCTGTCACTAGTGTCACTTGTCTGTATTTTTCTTATGTTGTATTTTTTATAAGTGACACTAGTGACAGCGGCTAAACGCGATTATGCGAGCCAAACGTTAAAACGCGATTAGTTTTATTGGTGAATTCCGCCCTAAATGTATCTAGAATTCTAAACTTAGATTTAGATCTAGTCTGTTATAATTGAAATTAATATTTTACGCGTAGATTGCCTTGTTAATCAAGTACCTATGTACGTAATTAAGAGAGAGTGAGGTTCAAGGTTTAGTTTTGATAATTTGTGAGTTGATTTTAATAGAACGTTTTGGTAAAAGTGGAGAAAGTCATTTGTCATTGCGACCGAAGCAGAATTCACCCGAGTCAAAGGTGTTATGGAACCAAGTGCTGCTCAGATTTTTAAATAATTTTCATTCCTACAATACAAGGCGTTAAAGACCTCGTTTGAAAACTATCACTGTGGTGGTAAGGGGCTTATTAGACCCCGTAAAGTTCAAGAAATTAAAAACTAGTTTTAGCTAAATTAAAAGAAAACAAAATTTTAATAACATTGTGGTTTGAGGTCAAAGTGACTCCGTATTAAAGAAGATACACCATTGCATCTGTTTTAATATATATTTAATATCTTTTATAAACTACACCATTTGAATTTAAATTGTTTTAATATTAATTTAAATTAAATTATATTATATTAAATTATATCGTATTAATTAAATGGAGACATTTGTATTATGAATAATTTTGAATGTTAAATTTTAATTTTGTTATATATTTTGTCATTTTTATGTATTCTGAAGAGCTGTAAAATTATAAATGCTATTCACGCCCTTATTTCCACGTACATTAGATAATAGTAATGTAATTGTTTTTCAATATTGTTAAATGTAGGTGATGTGGCAGTACTACAAATAAATAAAAATCAAATTGAAGTTACGGCCTCCGCACGGCATAAAAGACTATGTTTTTCTTAGCCACACCACAAGAAAGACACATACGAGGCTTATTAGACCTCGTTTCGCAATTAACGTGTTAAAAGTCTGACACTCCCTCTCACTCCATCCAGAGGGGGACAAGCCATTTGATTTCTCACTTAAAAAAATCTTACTTAAGAAATAATGAAGAAAGCAATTTCCTAACGAAAAGCGCTACAAAACCTGCCCTAATTTAGCTTAAACCATGGCGTCAACACAACATGCTGTGATTTACCTACCCTTCTTCATCCCCTACACCGCCCCCTGTAGAACAACCCCTTTGTAACCCAACACTATGACGGAGCGTGTTTTAGAGTTTGTTCAACCCGTTTTTTATAGAGGAAATTACACGGCTTTTGTTTATAAAACTCTTAATGATTTTAAAAGCCTATAAAATGTTTATCACGGTATTTTTTCATTTCTTTTTTTTTAATTCCCGATAAGTTTACGCTTGACCGCTATCTCACCTGATGGAAAGCGACGATGCGGTCGACGATGGAGCGCGCTTACCTAGAAGTAACCTATTAACTCTTGACTTAAAGATTCCCGGGTAGCCATCAGGAAACAGATTCCGGCAAGGAATTCCACTCCTTAGCTGTACGCACAATGAATGTGCTCCCAAAACTTTTGTGCGTATAGGTATATTTATAAATAAATATAAATTAGGAATTTGCAAATTTGTTACAACACATTTATTGTACTCGTAAGTACAGCTATGGAGTAGGATTTTTTGTCGGAGTGTGTTTTTCCTGATAGCTATAACCTAAGGCTAGTCTTTAAGGCAAGTGTAATTAGGTTACTTCTAAGCAAGCGTGTATTAAGTGAGGTAGTGGTCAAACGCAAGCATATCAATAAAAATAATAAAAAACAGTTTAATTTTACGATTTAATACGACGCACCTATTGTCAACAACCCGACCGTATTACGTGTGAACTAAAAATTCAATGGCATAGTTAGCAATGAGTAATTTCTTGTTACGTATTAAAGGAAATACTTATGCTGCGTTTACGCATATTGAGTTTTATTGTCATGCGTGTTAAATAAAATAAATGTGTTTTTATTACTGGTTAAATTATGTAATGATGATTATTTTAATTATATAAAACTTATGTCATAATTGGTGACTTCCTAAAGCGTATTATTTACAGGGTATTTGAAATTATAGCCTGGTACGCCGATATGCATATTAGTATAAGCATACTCAGCCTTTATAATGTTCCCATTTCTGGGACTCAGGCCTCCTCTCTCTACACCCTATTCATCTGGACTTAAGACAAAATGTAAACAAAGAAAACAATGTAGGTAACTTCGACCAAGTTTCTTCGATGTGTTTTAAATAACAGCCTCCTTTTCTGTTGAATGCATTAAAGTTTTTTTGCACGCTTTTTCTTCTACGAATAACAAAAATTCAACGAAAATATCTCATACCAACAAGTTGACCGATAGTAAAAAGGTGACGGAATATACCCCGCCCGATGGCAAAATGTCACATTTTTATGATAAAATGTTTTCAGTATCTGTGATCTATAGTTTAGTAGTATTATAAATGGTTTGTTTACCTTTTATCTCAGGCTCCTTGAATAGAGTATAAGTGAATATAGTATAAGCCGTCGTCCACCACGCGGATCCAGTGTGGATGCGTAGATCACATGTGTTATTTTCTTTTTGTTTCTAGGACATTGTTGATGTTTATTTATGTTTCACACTTCACTTTACACTATATTTTTTTGGTGCTATCTTGTGGTATACGTACTTTTCCTTGTAATCGACGGACCACGCCCTGATGCCAAAAGAATTCTTCCATAACAAAGTGCAGAAAACAGTTCGGTACTCACCACAGGAATGCCTTAAAATTGACGTTCCGGTGCGACTCCAGCAATTGCACTCATGGTGTGTACTTCAACTTTTAGGCATACATATTAGACTTTTGTGTTGTAATGCAGGTGGAAGATAATATAATATGATATTCTTTTTTTTTAATAATAATAATTTTTATTGGAACAATAAACTTGTTTACAAAATTTAAAGTGTTCGTTAACAACTACATTAGTTTAGAACTGTGTTGTAGCCATTAGCGCCCACCTCCAAGAGGGAGACGTCGGCGTTCCAAAATTTATGATAATAAATTTACAATTAATTTATATTCGCAGTTAGACTTAATACTTACTCTTAATCTAGAATTTGAATAGGTTAAGCTATTTACCTATTAATTTGAATTTTAATTACAATTTATTTATATTATTACGCTTTATTTATATTATTACAGTTTATTTATATTATAACAATTAATTAATTAAAATCATTTAATAATTTAAAACAGAAGTGAGATCCAGGTGCTCAAGTTCATTTAGTGTGAGTGTTTGTGGGATGTATGTGTGATGGTGTGTGTGTGTGTGTGTGTGTGTGTGTGTGTGAGTGTTAAGGTTAAAAATTGAGTAGATAGACAGAAAATTGAGTAGATTCTACTCCGTTGCTCAGTTAAATGGATGTGGAATCAAAAGCAGATTTTGTTCAGCATTAAATCTAAGCAAATAATACCTACCTATTTGTTAGATTTTCTAGTTCCTCATATGTTCGGCTATGGAGCCACTTGTTGGTGACTACCTTACACTCACATAAAGTAAGTGGATAGATATTTAATATTTTGTTAACTTTATTGTATAAAACCGGGCTAAAGAAATGGTAATGGCGTTTGACCATCATAACGTTAGCCTTTTCTGTCTGACAAACTAAGTCCGCCCTACGTTTATTAAATCTGATATTGGGGTCGAATGTGAGTTCAGAATGTTTTCGGAGTATGGTACTCTGGAAAAATACGTGCCTTACTGTAGGTACTTTACAAAGGGCATATTCCACAACTATCACACAACGCCGTCTAGTCCCAAGCTAAGCAGAGCTTGTGTTATGAGTACTAGACAACTGTTAAACATACTTATATATTTCTAAATACATACATATTATAGATAAATTACACCCAGACACAACAAATGATCGTACACATCACACAGACATTTGTCCTGGCTGGGAATCGATCCCACGACCTCCGGCATAACAGTCAGGGCCACTAACCACTAGACAATCAGGCCAGTAAAAGATGTACATGGCTTGACGATATGCCTAATCTTTTCAGTATAACCAGATATAGCATTATACTAGTATTTAGAGTAAATGACTTGGTTGACAGACAACAAAATATTTCCTAATCAGCATCCAATCAATAGTATCGATAGATGCATAAAGTACGTACACACGAAATTGGTCGTTACGTCACGGTACACTAAAGTTAATATCGCTTATGAATGCACAGAGCGTGTCCGCAATAGAATATGAAGCACCACGTGTCGACTGCGACATGCCAACAACTGGAACACTTTCTTTGGACTTGTAATCAGTGGGTCGGGCTATGACATGAGCGGTAGCGGGTTTGTTTTTTAGGTTGCCATTCATGCAATGAATTTTTACGCTCTAGAGTGGAGAGGAAGAGCACTGACTAAAACCACATCTGGGGGCTTAACATGGCGTGTTAAAATGTCAAGAGTACGAGCGAGAAAGACGGTTAGAGCATACACCCAATATAGCTCCATCGCTTTAACAGTTCAGTTTAGGTCGTCAAATGGATCGCGTTAAGAGCTCGTGGCAAGGGCTCTGTTTCCTTCAGTTGCACTTGCGTTCTGGGACTATAGGTTTCCTTTTCAGAGATTTCCCGCTGACATATCCATATCCCCTCGAACGCCGATTTTACATACGTCTGTACAACTTGAATGACCTTGAAAAACGCTTAATTGTCGTACTGTTCACACGTTTGTACGAAATCTATTTGGCCAAAAATGTTGGTGTCTATAAGTATTTTTGTTTTTCCTAGAAAAATCCAGAAAAAGTTTTTTTTTGTGATTTTACGTATAAATGCGTAATTAAGTAACAATACTAAAACAAACCCCCCTCCCCTCGCGCGAGGGTTTAATGTGAGCGTGGAACATAGACAATTGGCGATGATACTTTCTTGTTAAGACTATTGTATTTTAACTAGGCACCGAATTAATAATAAGAATTTTGCCTCAGTGGTGGGACATAGCGGAACCGGTAACTAACACCACTTCTTATGAACCTATGATCCACAATAAGACCAACTGTTCACGGATGCGTAACTTCATAGACGTGCCTGCTCACAGCTTATATACAAAACTATGAAGATATGCGGAACAGAGGGTAAAGTCCCACAAACCTCCGTTGAAAATGAAGGATCCTCCGACCAGACGGGTGTTATGTCTGGTGGGCAACTGCCCGATAGATGATTTCGGGCTATTCTGTATTATATATTTTAATCACGTGGAGAACTTTAACTTCGCGATGTAGGAGTAGTTCTTATGTGACGCCATAGATGTCGCTACAAAACTTTGTTGACGAAACGGCAATGACACGACAGACGAACGTTGCCGCTTCGTCGACAAAGGTACACCAAGCGTATAGTGACGAATACGCGTCTATGAAGCTAGACGATTTGAATTTGTTATTGGTCTTCCCCGCTTCAGCTACTACCTTACACCTTAACATCAATCAGTAGTATCGGCTAATGCGAGTAACAGTAACGGCTAGTAGCCGGCTACACGCAACGCAGCGGTTACGCAACGAGAAAGAAATTCACGCGCCCGCGACGAATACTTATTCTGCACAATTTTACCGCTGCGTTACGATCGCACTGGAAACGCCTTCCGACTCACTAAGTCAGTGGTTCTCAACATGTGGTCCGCGGACCTCTGCTGGTCCGCGATAACTGAAACATGGTCCCTAAAAAGGTCTAAAAATTTCAATGTTTCTCTCTGAAATTGATTTTAAGTTTCTATCAGAAATGTTGTGTTTTCTATGACAACACTCGTTATTTATGATTTTAAGGATGAATTTATTTTGACCTTCTTACCAAAACCAACGTGGTCCCCAGATAAAAATTGTTTAGAACCACTGCACTAGATAATTACAGTACTGTCGGAAGGTGTTGAGTGTCGGAAAGTAACATATTAAAGAAAATGAAATGATGGATTTTAATCTGACAATGTAAATAAATCATAAGAAAAACATTTACTACTTACGGTTTACGTTCAATGAAATAAATGCACGCAAGCTGGCAATTCTTATTATTATGTTTAAATTTCCTAAAACATTTGCATGACAGATCAATTTCTAATTAATAACGTTATTAAAAAACGGACAAGAGTAACTATGGCTTATGTTCCGTTAAAAGAGTGGCTCTTATTCTGTGGTCCACGGATAACTGGTGGTCCCCAAGTGCTAAAATATGGCCCCCGAGAGGTCTAAAAATTTTAAACTATCGAACTAAAAATTAACAGCAATACAAGCAGATTTTAAGATTCTATCAGAAATGAGAATCAATAGTCCTGACAATCACGTCGATCTCAATCTGTGGCTTAATAATCTGATGTTTAGACTGTCTGAAAAATCTCTTAAATTTTGACAAATCTAACATTTATACTCGCCAAAATGAATTTGCTACTTGAATTTGAATATCTTCAAATACGAGAATTGATCTTCAGAAGTTACCAGAAAATGCCAATGCTGTCTCGATAAACATTAAAAAAAAATGCATTCGTACCAACCCCATTCCGTGTCCAAGCAATAGTTAGATTGCGTGGAAGAGATCTTGGAATGCGATATGGCCGGCTAAAACACATACGTTTAAATTTCCATTTATGTAATTTATTCACTTAATAAAGTATATAGAAATATACTCGCATCTGCCACCAAGGTAATTACTCCCGGATTAAAAATGGTTCTAAATTATATTCTAGGACACAGATATCCGTGTGCCAAATATAATCCGAATCAGCTCACCTGTTTGAGCGTAAAGAATTAAAAAACATACACTGAAATGTAAACTCTCACCTTATTAGCCCCGGCTTCGCCGGTTGCAATGCTGACCACATCCAGTGAGTATTGTGCACTCTATTATGACAGTTTTTAATGATTTTACCAGCAAACGCGTGCCATTGCAAAGTTTAGGTGGATTCAGGTTTCAGGTTCGTCGGGTTGTCCGATGGTAGAAAATCGATGATGATTCCTTTAAATAATGGATGGTTTCTATTAACTTGTGTTGTAACCGTTGAGCTGTGTCTGTCCCGAACGAAATGTTTTTTATTCTATTCCATTCCATTCTATTTTATTGACAACTAGCTGCTACTAACGGCATAAACCGCGTGAAAATACTCGTATTTTTCTCTATACAGATTTTGGACCCCTGTCTTATCCCTTTAGGAAGTAAATTTTGGAAAATCCTCTCTTAGTGCTCGCCTACGTCTTAAAAGGAAGCCTTGCGCAAAATTTCACGCTCCTAGTCTTAGTAGTTACGGCTTTGCGTTGATATGTCCCTATCCTCCTTTATGATAAATACATTACAATTCGACAAGCATCTCAATATTCTACCGAATATACACACAAAATTAAACAAAATCTGAAACCACAAACCCGGCTTGCGGTTAGCTAACTTTCAGGTCGATACAGCCAACACTATCGACACAATCCCTTTTCGTCCCCTATGGGAACCCGTCGGGAATCATAAAAGAGAATCAGAGGGCGTAACGGTAATAATTGAAGTAATAGATAACATTACGTAGAAGGAGGTTTTACTGTACTCTGAGATAGATATTGGACGTCCTAGAGTTATTGTGGACATCGATCATGGTTTTGTGAGCTATAGAAGGTGATTTATTTGTTTTGATGTATTGGTTTTCTGAGAGATTGAGGAATTGTTCATGTTTCATTGAAATACTCATTTTTGATACAGTAGGTAGACTTTTGTGATTTGTGTCCTTTTACTGTCTGGTTCTCTTTGTCTCCTTTTGCTGTCTGGATTTCTGGCCAAATTAAATGGTGACCAGACGATTGCAAATTAGCGTTCCAACAAAGGTGACCTTGGTTTATGTGTTTGGTTTGTGTTGCGGCTACATGGATGTAAACCACGCGTTCATCACGTTTGGTGGTTGGGTAAACGCGTCTCCCAACCAAGGGCGTTGAAGGTCATGGATTACAACTGCTGTTTACACGGATTGAAACTAGTAAGGTCACCTTGGTTGGGACGTTGGTTTGCAACCGTTTGGGCACCCCTTTAGGATCAGTGTTTTCAGAGATTACCTCCTACAAACAAAAAACAAACATTACCTCTTTATAATATTAGTGTAGATTCTCGAGAACAACGTCGATGGCAAAATCGCTTAAAGCTTAACTAAATCAGATCTACAAACTAAATCCAGTTTCTGTTTTTATTATTATGGTTCTTTTTATTTGTGACACACGTTCGTCAGTCGTTAACGTTGTGAATGACACCTAGGTTTTTTACTCTCTTTTAAATGATTTTGCCAGAATCCAATTTTGATATGCGTCGTGAATAGGGAATGGTATTGCATATGTCACCGTTTTTGTGTCAGTGATTGGAACTGAAATGGCAACTTTTTTAGTGATAGAATTTTAAAATTAAATTCTGTTTTTATTCAATTTATACTTCCTTCTCTTGTTAATATCAAAAAATGGGGTTAAGTAGTTCAGATAGGCAGTACACCATATAAAATTCTAATATTGAACTGCTAAGCTTAGGAGGCTGATGATGAGAAGTAGCTGCATCGGTACTCGGACACAGTGGCCGAACCGACACTTTTTATTTTCAGTATGTTTTCACTGATTCGGACACCACCAAATTTATTGAAATTTTTTAGTACAGCCAGATAGGAAAAAATTTAAAAAATTATTACCCGAAGTTGCCGCATAGAATAGAGTCTTGGAAACACTTTTTTCCCCATAAACTATATTTTAAAACTATTTATCTGACTGTACTAGTCAGATAAATAGTTTTAAAATAAGTACAAAAGCAAAATTGTCCCAATTTATCTACGCACTAAGCTTATTGAAACGCAATACAGAATACAAAACCGCTTTATCTGCCTACTATGCGTATGCCTACTCCTGGTTAAATTATGGTATCATTCTGTGGGGAGAAAGTACCGACTTCATGGACCTCTTCATTCAGCAAAAGAAATGTATCAGAATACTTATGAACATAGATAAACAAGAAAGTTGTAGGCCACACTTTATTAAGCAACAAATTCTTACACTACCGTCAATTTATATACTGCAAAGTTGTCTATTCGTTAGGAAAAATAGGCACCTCTTTAAATCTAATATTGAACTCAATGCAAACTATAACCGACGGAACAAAACTAGACTGATACTACCCTTCACAAACTTAAAAGTTGTCGGGAAAAGTCCATACTCAAGACTAGCTAATATATTTAATAAACTACCCGAAACTTTGAAATCCATACCAAATGACTTGACGTTCTCGAAACAGTTGAAATCTCTATTAATAAAAAAAGGCTACTATACCGTTGAGGAATTTAAAACTGACAAATTGTAAATTGATCGAACTTTTATTAATATACCTCAACGTAAATATAGTATAATTTTAAAACAAGATGTAATTAATTGTTGACTAATGTTTAGCATAATTAATAAATTGTAATAATAATAATAATTAGAATCGATATAATTTAATGTCATTTAATAATTTTGTACGTACAATTTGCAGTGCCCTTACAGGGTGCATGTTTTAATACTGTGTCATGAAATTTTAATGCATGCTTAATATCCAGTGTTTTACATGTCAGCAAATAAATAAATAAATAAATAAATAAATAAATACTAAACAGTGTGTCCGAATCGTCGAAAATTTAAAAAAAATTGTCAATTCGGACACTGTCCGAATATATTGTATCTGAATCTTCAGCTACTCATAATATATGTTATTATAAACTAATATATTATAAAAAATAACGTACTGGTCAGAATAAGACGCTAGACAAATGGATTTATAGCTCGGAAATTAATAAAAAAACGCACTATCTACACGACACAGCGAGTGCTGGCAATTATCGCGTGCAGGAAATAGATGAGCTGTTCGTATGGCAGGTTATACTGCACGGTGTAAGCTGAACAAGTGAACGTCGTTGAAAAGGAAATGAGTCACTTTGATTTTAAGACTTTTTTAAAATTTTATTTAATACTTTGTTTAATATTAATACAACATTAGTTTTAGTATAATATTATATGCGAAACCCGAAACTTGTGTCTAGTATTTTTATGTAAATAATATATGTACAAAATTTCGTAACTGTATCATGAAAAATCACAAAGTTATAAGCTTGTAATGCTACCTGGTTGTCCGCAAAAATACGTGGTCTTTACTTTCTTTGTATATTTATTTTGATTGTGTATGTGTAGTATATTATGCTTGTGTAAATGTAATACGTTTGTGTAATTGCATTTTATTTCTGTATTCGTAATTTGTTTCTGTATGTGTAATTTTTGTTTCTGTATTTGTAATTGGTTTTCTGTGTGTGTAATTTGTTTCTGTATGTGCAATGTTTTATGGACTCTTGATTGTCCGAAATAAAAATTTATTATTATTATTATTTACGTGGTCTTTACGTGGTGTTTGCTTAGTCTTTACGTGGTTTTTGCTTGGTCTTTACGTGGTCTTTGCTTGGTCTTTGCTTGGTCTTTACGTGGTCATTAGGTGGTCTTTGAATGGTCTTTACGTGGTCTTTAGGTGGTCTTTAAATGGTAATTACGTGGTCTTTTTATTGAGACTTTACATAAATAATAACAAGACCTTTTCTAATTATCCCTTCAAATATTTGTACTAATTAAAAATTTGTGGTGTATAATAAACTGCCAGATGATATAATCTCATATTTAAGTGAACTATTTATGTTCTTTATGAGAATATATTTATGGGTTCAAACCCAGCCTGGCGCATTACTTTGTGTAATTTATTTCATCATCACTGCTCTCAAAACTGTGAAGGAAAACCGGCATGTCCTAGAACCAAAAATTCGAAGACATGTGACATTCACCAACCCGCATTGGGTCCACGTGGTGGATTACGGCCCATTCCGTCTACTAGAGGCCTGAATCCCAGCAGTGGGAACATTAAAAGGCTGTTTATGCTTTATTATATGAGAATAAATGCCTTTAAACCGACATATATAAATTGAAAAGCATTTACAACCAAAATCTACTATTCTAGTCATAGAAATTTGACTTACAAAACTCACGCGACGCATTCACACCCACGCCACACACAACACACATCGAATACGGAAATTGGAGAACTGTGTACGCTTACCGAGAGGAAATGGGAGCCATTTCTTGTTATCTCGCGTTTACTTCTTGGTACATAAGTGAATACCGTACTACAATAGTGGGGTGACGTCATAAGCCAGTAAGGTGAATGGGGGTGGATGATTAAATGTTTTTGGGGAACTGACAGTGAAGTGTGGGATGTATGTCTTCGTTTGGGGGCAGATAAGGATAGTATTGATGGGGATGATGTTTGTGAGTTAGGTGAGGTATTTTTGTGTAGAATTTTGAGAATAATTTTCTGTATTTTTTTTTTCGTGTTTCACTCGTAAATACTAACTCTTGTTATCTTTCCTCCGGGAATAAAAACGTGGAAATTTGTCACTGCAGCTCTCGGCTCCATAACACCCTCGCCTGTGGTTCGGGCGAATTTCGTCTCGGTTGTAATGACAAATTTTCTCCACTTGTATCAAAATATACTATTTTTATTTTTTGTATACATCATAAAGGAAACTATGTGCAAAATTTCAACTTCCTAAGTCTAAGGGTTTGGAGTGGACTGAGTGTTGATGATTCAGAGGGTAAGTCAAAATTTAGCATTTTATACATGCAGATTCAGATAACAATATTGTCTAAATATTGTTCACAATCTTTTATTTGCTTCCCTCGCTGCTACACATCGTTGCAAACCCTGTTCAGCCACAGCAACATACTTGTTGATATTTAAATAGAATAATCGGCCTTATAATGTTTCCACTGCTGGGAATGGGCCGTAATCCACCACGCGGGCTCAGTACGGGTTGGTGGACGTCACATGTCTTCGAACTTTTGGTTCTAGGACATGCCGGTTTCCTCACGATGTTTTCCTTCACCGTTTTGAGAGCAGTGATGAAATGAATTACACAAAGTAATGCGCCTGGCTGGGTTTGAACCCACGACCTAAAACTCGTAAGTCGGGGCAGTTGCCACAAAGCCACCACTGCTTTTTGATTATTTCCATATTTTTTTGTAACCCATGTACATTACAAAACTGTAGGTAGAAGGATTTATTTTTTTATATTACATACATCACTATAGATACCGGCACGGATCTTGAGCGCTGACTTCTACAGTTCTACTTGCCCAGAAGCACGCAGAAGTGAAATATCGGGTCTCTTTAGTGGTATGAAGAGAGATGCGGGGGCGGGGAGTGAAATCCTTGTACAGTGATTGGCTCGCCGATATTGTACGAAGCGCAAAGCGATCCCCGCTCTTTCGCCGAGCGCTCAAGATTCGTGCCGCTATCTGTAATATGCATTATATATATTCTGTATGTCCTAAAAACAAGTAGCACCTACTCATGCCTACTCACTAACTACAAAAACGTGATCAGAACATAACAATAACTATCAAATAAAGTCAAAACGCTTCGTGATTCACAAATGGAGCAAGAAATCATAATGGCGGCCACAGATGGAATGTAACTTATAACGATTGAATAACTAGGGCCCGCACGAACGTTATTGTGTAAGATATATATATTATTGTGTTGGTGTATTGTTGGGGATTGAAGTTTCGACTCAATTATATAGATTTTATTAAGCCTAGAAAGTTAGAATGGGTGTACTATACCCAGCTTATAATACCAATGTTGTGGCTTACCCAAGATTTCTGAATTTACATAAATTTTATATCTTATTTTAAATACCACACATTGGCAGGCGGTCGCCTCTTTCTGCGAAGCAGTAATGCTAGCGAAGGAGGAGGCTGCACGCGTGAGGGAACGAAGGTCCTCACGCCCTAGCCGCCGTAATTCCGACCCCGACTACCAGCCACGGTAGACGCGGGCTTGCGGACGTCGAGCACTGGGTAGCTCGCCGTCCGGCTGTTCGGTAATTAACCGGACCGAGCCCAGTCGTCAATCGCGCGTTGAGATGTCAGCAAACCGTAGGGGCCCAGCAGGGCCGATGCCCGCTAACTAGGACCGCGGAGAATTTCTGAAAGGGAAACCCGTAGTCCTAGGACGCAAAGGGTAATTGAAGGATACATGTGTGGTTTTGGATGATTTCCCACCTTAAAAAAAAAAATACCACACATTAATTATGAAAAGAAAGACTGAAAATGTATTTATTTTACACAACAAAAGGCACAAAAACACTAATCAGATGTGTTTATATCAGTAAACAAAAAATAACCGACTTCACTAAAATAAAAGGATCAAGATAACTTTGATTTTGGAAGTCGGTGTTTCTCGGTATTGCTAGTTTCTTATTTAACACCGACTTCCGAAATTAAAGTGATCCTTTCAGTGTTTTTTTTTTTTTAGTGAAAGTTGTTTTTAGTCTGTAAATGATGTCGATACTTCCAGAAACATGAAGGAATGTTATCAACAATATTTTCGCATATTTTCTGCAGTACACCACTTTCCATATCCTTTAAAACTCTTGTGAAATCTATTGACGTCTCTCTGACATCTTATCTAATTCTCTCTTTCTTAGATAATTTCCAAATCATTACAGGAATATAAAATCTGAGCCATATGAGTTTAAGAGAAATGTCAAGAGAATAGAGAAGATGTAATAAATTAAATTATGCTGTGTTCATTAAATTGTGACATTTGTATTATAAATAATTTATTGCTTTGTTATAATTGTATTCTTTTATGTATTGTTTTGATTGTTTTTTAATTGTATTGTATATTTTGTATTTTTAATATATTTAGGCTCACAATGTCAGATACAAGATCAATCGTAATGGAATTCTTTTTCTATAATGTTTAATGTAGTTTGTTAAATAAATTAAATCTATTTAAAGCCACTTTCTCCGCCAAATTGTACCCTATTTCACTGCTCTAGTTATTATTGTGGTTACGGGCTTGTTACTTAAGTGTCCTCAAATGGTTACGTTTGGCATTCACTCGGTAAACAGCTGCGGGCAATGTCACGAGTGGCCGGCAGTGATAGGGTTAAGCACTGTCTTGGCACGCTGTGTAGTTGTGTAGTGGGTTAATAAATGTACCGGCTGGCTTGATAATACGCGTATTATTGGATTTTTCCATCACGAATTACTTTGTAGCTGCCCGGAGTTTGGAAGTTGGTGGTATAACACTCCTGGGCCTCGGAAACCACGTAAAGCCGCTGTTCCCGCACTAGTACCTCTACCATGATTTTAAAGCAATAGTATTTGACGACACTCGATAACGACGACGTAATTTTTTTTATGTGGCAAATTTTACAGCACCTCTAGCGGTCTTCCTATCCGATTTCCAGCACCGTAGGCGCGGCCTTGCGAACGGCGAGCAATGAGTGGCTCGCCGTCCGACCATCCGGTAACCGATCGGACCGAGCCCAAGTCACCGACGGCACGTATTGTTCCACGCGCGCCTCAGGGAGATGTCAGCAAATCGTAGAGGCCCAGCAGGGTCGAAGCCTTCTGGGGCCATCCGGCCATGGGTAGTGTGAAAACAAAACCCGGGGCCCTGGGACGAAGGCAACGAAGGAACAGGAGTGGGTTTTTAGTCAGTAAAAGTCTGACACTATCTCCCACTCCGCCCAAAAGCGGGATTTGTCATGAGATGATTTTCCCACCTAAAAAAAAAAAAAGTTTGCGTACATGCTTTGTTATCGGACGGAGAGCTAACAATTCCTTGTGCCTACGGTGGCTAATAATATCGCTGCGACTGTTGTCTATAAATAACAGTATACCCTCCGAAAATAACGGAAGAAGTAAACTTATAGATCATAAGTAATACTCAGTATTTAATACTTGTGTTCAAAACATATATGATGCCCAAAGGAAGTGGTTTTAGCCTAACATCCATTCCTAAGTATACAATCGATCATTTCAATATAATTCATTATATGTTAAGAAAGAAACTTCTGTCTATGTTAGGATCTTATGTGTGTACTCATTGAGAGGCTAACGGTTAATATTGCAGATTAGTTTTTATAGACATATCGTGATTAATACTTACAGGGTGACCATCTCGAATGTATAAATTTAATATTTTTTTATTATAATATCATTATAGATAAAGTCTATAATGCCCCACTGCTGGGCTAACGTCTTTCTCTATTCCTTACATTTTTTACAACTCTAAGCTACTTCTAGCCAATTGCATACTTGACAATTCTACCTTTAAGATTTATAAAAAAAAATGCAAATAGAAAAACTATTCAAATTGATTCAAAATTAAACTAGTTCGAAACCTTTCAAACCTAGTGAAAGGAGGAACTGTCAAGTAATAGATAAAGGATGCACATATTGAAAAGTGACGTCACCGCCATTAGGTTAAGTGCGTGCAAAAGAGATAGCAAGACGTTCCCACCTCATCCCCACTCTTTCCCAATTCAATATTTGAAATGCTAATTGCTTTTTCATTTAATACCCAATTTTCATGCTTTTTTCAGAAAATAATTTCTTTTTTGTGTTATTTGTTGTTACTAACGCTAATCGACCCCATGTGTAGTTGAGATCTCTGTTGTAACGGTGTGTCCTTTTTTAGCGGTCCAATAAAAAAGAAAAGTGCAGGAAGCTGATGATGATATAAAAAATTTACAAACACGATCTGCTTTTACTGTATAAGATAATCGTAGATCACAACGCGTCCCTTTTAGTGTACAAGATGCTTGTAGATCACAACGCGTCCCTTTTCTATTACCCCACAAAAAATTTGAATCTGTTGAATCTCGTGAGCTCAAGAATCATGATGATAGTAACTGCGGTAACTGTTGTTTTATCGGTATTGCAGATCCACATTGAAACTGCGTCATACAACATATTACTGCAAGCAGTATTAAGCTAAGCTATATAAAGTCATGCTTATTAGCTAACAAAAACAATTTTAACAAGATTTTAACAAAAAAATTGTAATCAAAGAAAAATTTACCTACCTCAAATTGAAATGGTCGCTAAAAATATTGTAGATAATAATCGCTATTGGTCACTCTATTCCAATCGTTTATCGTTCTATTCAGGAGATACTCGTACATTTACTTGAGTATTATTGATCTGTAATAGATGTCGTTTACACAATGGATTAATTATTTATTAGCTACGTCCAGTAATAATTGAACTGCGCACTAATGTATTTGCGCATTTGTTGTGAGCAGTTCTGATAACTTTTTTCTTACGTTTAAATGAAACACTTTAAGGTAGCAATATATACATGTGTACAGATACCGGCACGGATCTTGAACGCTGACTTTTACAGTTCTACTTGCGCAGAAGCACTTATTATCCACCATTACGTTAAACCTCTACGGTCCGGACCAAGCGTTTTGCCTCGTCGTTTATACCGCGTACATCGAAGGACTGGAACAATTTGCCTGCTGCGGTCTTCTCATCTGATTATAATTTGGGTCTTCAAGGCTAAAGTGAATAGGATCTTATTAACTAGTACACTCACCATCAACGACTGCATCACTGCTTACCATCAGGTGGGATCGCAGTCAAGCACTAGTTTATATAAAAAAAAGAATTTAAAAAAATCTATGTCTATTTCCATTACTAATTTCCTTCAACACAATTTTCTTCTGAATAAATTACTTATTAACGATAAGGAAGCTTGTAGGTTACCATGTTTAATTATGAATATCAAATGAGATGTCAATGTAGAATTTGATTATTTCGGAGTCATGTTTCCAAAGTGTTGTGAAAACACGAAATAGGTCAATATTATTAGAGAGAAAATGTATTTTCTACATACTTAGTTAAATTGACTGACTTACCGATTTTAGGCTTGTAATGGAGTGTACCTATATCGTACTGGTGCGTGGTGGGGGTAATAACAATCTTTAGGCCTATTTACCATTAATCAACAATTATTATTATTAATTAAAATATCGTGCAGGTCTCCCGACAGCTCCCACTGGGGGTGTACGAAAAACAATCCGTGAGCACACACAATAATTTTCACAATAATTTTATTTATTGATTTATCACAGCTTGGAGAACTTACAGCTTAAACAAACTAAAAATAAAAACAAGCATAGAAAACAGCAAGCTAATTACAAGTCCTCAAGTATAATGTAAGTTTAAGTACTTAAAATTAAGAAGTGATCAGCAACATTTTAATAAGCTTAAGTCATTGTATAAAACACACTTTACACAATGATTTAAGCTTATTAAAATGGTACAGTTACATAAACAATATCAATTGCAAGGGTTAAACAAGAAGTAACTACAAACGTTTAGTTAACAGAAAAATTTGTAGGTAATAATAAAAAATGGAAAGGGGCATGCTCGGAGTTTCCTTGCGTGATCGAATCAGGAATGAGGATATCCGCAAGAGAACCAAGGTTACCGACATAGCACGAAGAATCGCTAAACTAAAGTGGCAATGGGCAGGGCACATTGCTCGCAGAACAGATGGCCGTTGGGGCCGAAAGGTTCTGGAATTGCGGCCACGTACCGGAAGATGTAGCGTTGGAAGGCCTCTTACAAGGTGGACCGATGACTTGGTAACGGTTGCGGGAGTCCGATGGATGCGAGACGCACAGGACCGTTCATTATGGCGACACTTGGGGGAGGCCTATGTCCAGCAGTGGACGTCTTTCGGCTGAAATGATGATGATGAATAAAAACATTACGGAAATTTAGGGAAACAATTAAAAGACTACTTCGAAAAAAACTTGAGGATGCTTTTGTTACTAAATATTATGTTTTTGAAATTTTAGTTATTATTTTCGAATATATAATTTAATTGAAAAACATCATACATATAATTTGATACATGTGGGTAATTTTCGTTGCAGTTTCTTTACTGCAATGTTATCATTGCAGTAAAGAAACTGCAACGAAAATTTGCCTATGCCTATTTGCATCAAGATGCACAGTTAAAGATTTACGTAAACTTGATGATAGTCGGGTAATTTGAGAGTTCCTTTTTGAAAAAATAAACCTTCAAACATTAAATGTTTTATTTTAAACAAGTATAGCATAGTGTCATTTTCACAAATGAAACTCATTTTCTTTCTGTTAAATTCCTAATTGAGCTAAAAAGAAAATAAGGACAAAATTATAAATTTTCCAAACTGACTGTCGGCAATTTTCTTCGAAACACAAAGGACAATCATTAGCTTGGCGTACGCTTTTTAAATTATATCAAACTTTTTTCCTTGTTGCTTACAAAACAAAGCCGAAACATAGATGTCCCTAACCAGTGGTCACAGCATCCGGAACGAATGAGATTGGTCCAGTCTGTTGTTACACAGGAAACCGCGGGTTATGATCACGTGTTCAGCCAATGGCCATTAAATTGACTTCATTAAAGACCTGTTTGGTTGATTGAGAGAGACTTTGTACCAGGATGGCAATGAGTTAGAAGATGTCTTGTCTGGGAAAGTTTTTGGAATGGTTCATTTGTTGTCTAGGGCCTACACTTTCCATTCTAATTGCTGTTATTTATACATATAAAAGGAGAAACTGACTGACTGACATATCAACTTACAGCCGAAACTACATGGACTAGGAGTGTGAAATTTTGCACAAATTTTCCTTTTATGATGTAGGCGAGCACTAAGTTTTTCCCAAAATTAACCTCCTAACGGCATGAAACGGTGTCCAAAGTTTGTATGGAGAAAACTACATTCATGCGGGCAAAGCTGCTGGCAGAAGCTAGTCTATTGTTAAACGAGAAACTGACTGACATATATTATCAACGCACAACCAAAAAAAATTCGCACCACTTTCTTTTTGTGACGTAGGCGAGCACTAAAAGAGGATTTTCAAAAATTCCCCCCCTTAAGGGGATGAAACGGATATCCAAAGTTTGTATGGATAAACCTACTTTCACGCGGGCGTATCCGCTGGCAAAAGTTAGTTGTATATATTCTATAAAGAGCTGTGCTAGCCGAGTTTTGTGTAATTAAAACAGTAAAGGAAAATATCGTGAGAAAACCAACGTGTCCTAGAACCGAAAAATCGAAAACAATCGTGTGACATCTACCAACCCGCACTGGACACGTGTAGTGGATTACGACCCATTCTCTCTCTTAGGGAAGAGGCCCGAGTATAGCGACGTTAATGACGTCACATAGTAATTAAAATTCAAAAATCCTGCACCGTGGTATTAGAGTTCTCCCCGCGATTAGAACAACAACCCGAAATCAATTATCCGGCTGTTGCCCCGACCAGACATAGCACTCGTCTGGTCGGAGGATCCTCCCGTTTCAACGGAAGTTTGTGGGATTTTGCACACTATGTTCTGCATGCACTAATTATAGGCGTAATGCATTTTTTCTGAAAGCCAGTCGTAGTTTTAACAGGATTTCATATGAACCCGGCATTGACTTATTTTGCACCAACGCGAACACAGTTAGGAGGCTCTTAGCAAAGCAATTTTTTGAGCAACTAGCACCTATTTTCACATGAAACTTATATTATTGTTGTTTGTTTCAATTTACTAACAGTTTAGGGTAAAGTGGGACCAACTTTAAAGAAAATTGCCATTATATATGTCGAAGCTTGTAATTAACAATTTAGCTTTCCTAAAATATGAAAAAAAAACCTCTAAACGAGTCCCAGCAGTGGAAAAATTATAAGGTTGATTATGTTACCCTTAGGTATTGGGTAAGCTGCAATTACTCTATGACCGGTGAACGTGTGTCCTTTGTACCAGGATCACATAATGTTAGAAGATGTCGCCTGGAAACATTTTGTACAGTATTCTTGGTCTACGATAACTTGGATGATAAAATACGATAGAAGATCAATAAACACACAGGTGTTACAAAAAGTTCAGCAAAATCTATGTTTTACCTATATATAATTCTTCTTTACATGTGTTCGTCTCCTTATTCCTCCTAAAAGCCTTAATCGATTTGGATAGCTTGGAAATAAAATTGAACCCGGTATTGCTGCATTTGGGTTCTCAATTTTTTTCTTTTGAAAAACCAGCTTTCGGGTAGGACGTCTGGCAGGACCGCTAGCACATATTATGTAAGGGTGACTGGTAATTAGTAACAAATATTTAAACACGTCATTGTACTCATGATTACAAACAACTTCCCCAAAGAAACTTTTTTTATACTAATTAGATTCGCGCGCGCCCCTTCACCCGATCAGCTAGTCCAAAGCCTAGATAAGTGTTATTGTGATTAAACTAATTAGTATAAAAAAATGTTTTAGAGACCCATGATGACAAATGACGTCACAGCAAGTCGCTTCATTCTCGGGCACGTTTCTGGAACTAATACACTAAAATTGCTGTATCTTCGTAATTTTTGGTCTGATTTAAATAATTTCTTCACAGTATTTACTGTTTTTTTAGACGCTATAAGTCTGCATACTCAAACTACATACAAAATTCATAACTGATCCTCATTTAAAGTGGTATAGGTAAATTCGATGCAGCCACTTTCTACCAAACTTCAATATTGCCAAAAAAAAAACCATTACTTTGGTTTATTAATATCACAAACAGTTCTTTTGTACAATATTAGAAAGGATTTTTATGCTAGCATTAGCACTTTTAAAACCTACTTCATGCTTCAAAGCAAGTAATAGTCGCTGAGCCTTGAAATTTTCCATCGTTTTCATACATCGCAAGTTAAAATAGGTTCATCTTTTCAGCTGAAGAAGGCGTTAAATTTAGTTTTCAGCTCTAACCCGAGAACTTAAACCGAAAGTAGGACGTTAAGTACTCAAGGTAGATCAGTGTCGTCTTAAAATATAAAGAGATGGTCTATTTTTAGTCTGGACTAAATTTATTCAATCAAATCATTCCATCTACTTGTACTGAATGTAGGTTACGTTAAAATATATTTGAAGTAAATAGGCGTTTGTAAAAATTATTATGATGATATGCAAAATTAAAGTACAAATTAATAACAATAATAAATTCATTTATTTCAGGCTTGGAATACCCATAGTTAAGCATCACTACAGTTAGAATTATTATAATCATGCGTACATTAATTAATATTGAAAAATGTCAAATCCAATTTGGTTTTGATAAGTTATAATTTTTACATTAATCACGTGAAAAAAAAATTAAAACTATATCAAAATCATTCTTTCAAGACCGCGGTATCATTGAAGTTCTAATCTATTAGAAATTCACTTGCAAAAATATACTTTATTACGAGTATGTCTTCTCCGGATAGGTAAAAACACATGAAAATATATAAAACATGAAATCTATCATCAGCCATCACTTTACTTCGCCACTACACAACCACACATCGAAAATCGACCACAAATATCACAAATCGACCATAAAACTGTGTGCGGATAGTAAAAGTACATAGTGTTGCCAGGTTATCACGACGAAATTCTACCCAATTTCCGGGTGGCCGTCGTAAAGCGGGGTGGGGGCAAAACAATTTTATTGCCTGGCCACATTGCTATCGGTGTTTATGGCCCCACTATACTGGGGGCTACTACTTTTATTGGCGGTTACACGATGTACACTCTAACCTATGTGGAATAGAACGTTTGAGGTCTTTTTTTAGTGTTTATCTGCAGCTTCGTAGAATGGTTTGGGGGAAATGCAACGCTGTTTATCTGCAGTAAAGTTCTGAGTGACAATATAACATTATTTTTAGTATATGCGAAACCTGAATATAGTTTGTTCAGAATCAGTAACTGAATCGATTCCAATAATTTTTATACCATGTTATATTTTTTCCCAAAAATATTAAAAAAAGGTCACAAGTTGGGCACCACTGACACTAAGTACAAAACAGGTCACGGCGGGTCATAGCGGGCATTAGACGCCAGCACACAGCTGGGTGTGGGAGTAAAACTACCTCTTACCCCTACCGCTCCGCCCAACGGCGTGGGATGTCATTAGATGATTTACCCACCGAAAAAGAAAATACTGGTGAGTTGGAACTTGCACCACGAACGACTTGAAGTTGATGTCGTAGCGCGCTTCCAATCTTACGACCTTCAGAGTCCAGTTGGTCTTCAATTTCAAATACTCCACGACTTTTTGTTTGCCCTTAAACAGCTGTAGTGATGGCACGTGTAACCTACGACTCGGTGGCCATGACCGACGATTAAGTGCAGGTTTAACGGAAAGGTCAAGTTCAACATTAGCTTAACTTCCTGCACTCTCACTTTCTGAATAGAAAAATACAAAGCCTTATTGTCACTGGCCGTGTTACAATTAAAAGAAAAGAAAAGAATGCATTAGCTATAACCTTGACCTATTTTAATGAGTCGCGCCATTTCTCCCTTGTACGAAGCTTATGTACTTTCGTTGGATTAATTAGTTAGGTTGACATGACATTTTTTTTTTAGGTGGGAAAAATAATCATCTAATAACAAATCCCGCTCTTGGGTGGAACGGGAGATAGTGTCACACTTTTACTGACTAAAAACCCACTCCTGTTCCATCTTTGCCTTCGTCCCAGGCCCCGGGTTTCGCTTTCATACTACCCGTGGCCTCAGTAGGCTTCGACCCTGCTGGGCCCCTACGCTTTGCTGACATCTCCTTGAGTCGCGTGGAACAATACTCGTCGTCGACGACTTGGGCTCGGTCCGAACGGTTACCGGACGGTGTTGACATGACATTGCGGTTTAGAAACCGGGCAAGTACAAATGAGAATTTTTCAATTTGCTTTCTTTTAAAAGCAGTGGTGATGGAATAAATTACACAAGCAAGAAAAACATTGTGGTCATCGGTGAAGAAAAACATTGTGGAGAAACCGGCATGTCCTACAACTAAATATTTCTAAGACATGTGTGACATCCACCAATCCGCACTGGGCCAATATGTCCATGTGTTACGGCACATTCCCTCTTCTAGGCTGTTAAAGGAAAAGGAATCAGCCGTACGGTCATTAAGGCCTCCTGGTTTGAATCTCAGCAGTGAGAACGTCGATCGAGAACGAGTGTCGGTTTGCGTTGCCATATTAATTTAAATATAATGCTAAGAACCTACAAAGAACACAAATATTAATTATACGTTTTAAAATTATCTTTAATACACTTTTTACAATTAGATCACATTTATTACAATGCCTAATATATAACTTTAATTTTACTACTATTCATATTTGTTGACTGGGTAATCCATTATTGATCTACTTACAGATAAACTAATTATATTTATTCATTCGTCCCGTTTGTTTCATAATAACCTATTCCTGGAATTTTCCACAAAGCAATGTGAATGTGAGTGAACAATTTGATCAACCTTACCTGTCCCCGTGTTCGCTTCTCTTGAGTTCATCTAATTTCAAATCCCGTCACAAATACTTTAAACATTGTCACAAACATTAACCATCATAGTACTTTACAAGTATCATTTGAATTTCCAAAACCATCATAGCTTTCGTCACATTCGGTCATATCCTTTTGTCAAAGTACTTTGTGAACAGCATCGCGGTCGCGTCCAATCACGTATTAGCGTCTGTGTGCAAATTGCCACAGATTACAAAAACAAGTTGCTCGGGCGCGTCGTGGTGTTGCCACTTTATATTAATGTATTTGTCACGTTATTTATTATTTTTATTTTTTTTTATTCTTATTTATTTAGTTTAATTTTATTTTCTTTTAATTTATAATTCATATGTATTTTTATATCCTTTTTCTATTCAAATCTTGTTGTTCACTGCACCGTTCGGGCGTCTTTATGTCGACACCGCCACCGGCCCACGCTGAAAACCAGCGCTGTGAGTTCATCGCATAATGCGTGAGGCCACAGCTTTATGCTGAGCGTTCGGCCGTTTTGCGCAGATGTGACGCATATCTTCCCTATTAATTGATAATGTTTGTTTGCTAGTTTTAAGATTGCGTCATTTCGCGCGAATAAACAGTTTTTCTTTCTTCTCTTTCAGAACATTAAAAGGCTGATCATGCTTATAATGCTTAGAACCAGTTTATTTATTTGGCCCGCATAAAGGTCAAAAATCATCATCATCATTTCAGCCGATAGACGTCCACTGCTGGACATAGACCTCCCCCAAATGTCGCCACAACGAACGATCCTGTGCGTCTCACATCCATCGAATTCCCACAACCTTCACCAGGTCATCGGTTCACCTTGTAGGGGGCCTTCCAACACTGCGTCTTCCCGTACGCGGTCGCCACTCCAAAACCTTTCCGTTCTGCGAAAAAGTAAAAGTCAATATCTCCATACAAACTTACAACCCCCGTTTTACCCTCTTAGGGGTGGAGTTTCGTAAAATTAAAAATTCTTAGTGGATGTCTACACCCTATATGGAACCTACCTGCCAAATTTTAAGTTTGTAGGTGTTATAGTTTCTGAGATTTCGTGATTAATCAGTGAGTATAGATTTAGAGTACACATTAGTTCTGTATCAGTCATTACTGAAAAACAATTACTTCAATATTGGTCTGATGTAATTTACTTGATACAATTTCAATTCAAATTCTGAGTATACTCTTGACTTTCGTCTTAAACAAAGAAAGAAAGAAAAAAACGTTTATTCGTGAATTTTTTGAAAATTCACCATAAATTTCCACAAAAACGAACATGAAATAATATGTAATCAGCAGCATATATCATTTTCCTTCAGCTGTGCCATCAAACTAAGAAGCTCCTCATCTCGCAGTACTTTATAACGGCCTGTCCTGAACTTAGTACAGCAGGTGTCATGTACTTCACGTAGCACATAAAACTAAACTGCGCACATGGTTTTAATGACTTACAGAAGAACATTTGAATGACTGTGCCTTTTGTTGAAATTTTTTAATTAGATACTTCTTTTTAGGGTTTCGAACTAAACGGGAAAAAGGAATCCTCAAAGACCACTTTTTTTTATTGACATATTCCGCACTTGGGTGGATCGAGAGATAGTGTCAGACTTTTACTGACTCAAAACCCACTTCTATTCCTTCGTTTCCTTCGTCCCAGGGCCCCGGGTTTCGTTTTCACGCTACCCATGGCCCCAGTAGGCTTCGACCCTGCTGGGCCCCTACGATTCGCTGACATCTCCCTGAGGCGCGCGTGGGACAATACGTGCCGTCGACGACTTGGGCTCGGTCCGGACGGTTACCGGACGGCCGTACGACGGGCTACCCATTGCTCGTCGTCCACAAGCCCGCACCTACGGTGACCGGAACATAAGACCACTTCGACATTTATCTGACTTTCTCAGGAAAGTATAGAGTTATCGAGTTAAAATTAACATCTAATAAGGTAGAACTACATTGGACCCACGTGGACTACGTACGCCGATCTGGGTGACTCCGTCGGCCTTCATACATTATATATGGCAACTAGACTTGTAGAGCCACAATACATACACGCCACGCGACGCGTCTCGTACAACTCAGCCCCCTTAGCCAAGTTACGACCGTTTCGTTTTGATTCTCTTGCGTCGAACGCCTCGAGTAGACCACGGCTCCGATTCTTTTGTTCTGACGTCATCTCAACGCTCAGTCACGTAATAATAAATCCTTCGTGTGCAAGTTGAGTTCACAGTTAACTACTTTTTCAAGAAAAATCAGACATCAAAAGGAGTATGACCAAAATAATTGTTAGAAAAACCTAGAGTCGAATTTGATGTGATCAACTGATTTGGTCATTACTGAAATGAACCATGTACATTTTTAATGAACCTTTAAAAACATAGTTTTCAATTTCGACGTCGTTTAATAACAAAATAAATAACCATTGTTGTATATTGTTACGAGTAACTACAAAAACATATAACAAAGGAAATTTTCAGCAATAAAAATAAAACATTTCAAATATATCTCTCTCTGTATTCAAAACATAACTATTTTTTATTTTAATCTACAAAAAAAACGTGACTGAAAAAGTCACGTTTCGGATATACCAAAATAATACGTACATAAACAATATATATCAGCAATAATATCAGATAAAAGAAATAATGTGCATACAACGAGAAATTGAGCTTGTCATTAGCTTACGTAGGCAATGGCCGACATCCGGCTAGTCCGCCATTGTTCCACTGATGACCACTTCCGGCTATCACATCATGTGACCACGTGACCACTTAATGTCAAGGTTGACATTTAATCGATAGACATACATTTTTTTTTTCTTATTGTATTCGAATAAAAAAATACCGGCAAAGTGAGAGTTGGACTCGCGCACGAAGGGTTCCGAAGGTACCAAGAAAAACGAGCAAAAAAAAAAATCACGTTTATAACGGCAACAGAAATAAATCATCTGTGAAAATTTCAACTATCTAATTAACACGGTTCATGAGATACAGCCTGGTAAGAGACGGACAGACAGACTGATGGACGCACAGCGGTGTCATACTAATAGTACCCCTTTTTTTGGGTACGGAACCCTAAAAATACTGTTTCTATACAAAATACGGCGGAATGAAGTAATGTCTTGTCGGAACATTGTTTTAAGAATAATACTGTATCTAAGTCACAGTAAAAACTTAATCAGAAAAAAACACGTTTAAGTATCAAATTGCTTAAGACCAGTAAAAACTACTTTAAAACGAGCGATATCTACAAAGACACCTATTATGTCCGTCAAGTGGTTTTTGGAACCTCAACAAAACATAGTGTTAATAATCTATAATATTAATAATCTAATACAGGGTGTTTGGTGCATCGTGTGCCAAATTAAAATAGTCGACGGGAGGGGTCATCTGCTATCTCTTCAGACCCCTAAACACTTCTCATGCCCTGTGGATATTTTTTCATCAACTTTTTATTGTTTTATGAAAATAAGACCCAAATTTTTCATTCAAATACAAATTTAAATAAATATATAAGGCGTAGACTCCGAATTTTAATTTTATTTAGATGTGTATTGCATTAGAGTACTTTTAAATTTAAAATTAGTGACATAAGCTGATTAGTTTTTTTTTTTTTTAATTTATTTGTAAAGTTTTGGACTTAAATTAAAGCTATCCATGTTACAACTATTTACATGGCAATAAAAATAAAAAAAAAAGCGAACGGAGTCTTCAAACTTCCTTGAAAATTCTCTAGTTAATACTCTTGCTAGTGATGTGCCACATGCCATAAAAATATTTTTTTCGAGTCACTTATGACTAATATTATTCAAAATTATGATTTAAAAAGTATTTTTGCCTAAATGATACCTGAAAAGCCTATTAAAAATATTATCTCACTCTTATTTATAAGGTAAAATCTGTCTCACATCTCTTACTAGAAATAGCCAAAAATTTAATTTCATTTTTAACATTTATTTCATAATTTTTACAAATCCTGCTCAAATTTTTGTGAATGCAGGTCCAACATCTGTTTCGTATTTCGACAGTTGTTGTACGAAGTCGTATTTTCTCCTTAATTGTATTGAAAGCTGTTTTAATGCGTTGTTTGCAAGTTAGTCTTATGTGACTCATTCACAATTCTAACAAGTTTACAAATTTGTAGCAGTTGTTGTGCAGCAATGATAGTTGGAAACTAGGGAGGTACTAGTTCAACGCATTGAAACGGCGCAACAAAACAAAAAAAGAATTATTAAAATTGGTCCAGCCGACCAAAACAGCCGTGTAAATTCGCTAGAATTGTGGATGTTGACCAATTAACAGTTTTAATTACAAAATCCACAAGATTTTTCGTTACGTCAGTTACAGGTTAGTTCCGCCAGGATTTAATTAAATTGAGTAATTAAATAATTTAACTTGTAACCTTAGGGTGAGCGCTTATAAAGGTAATGTGCCGTCGTCAGCGGTATAAACGGTAGACTGTTCTACGAAATCGTGGCCGTTATATTGTTTTCTGTTTTAATGTTTTTTCAGATTTAGTAAATACTGTGGTTTTTTATGGTGGGAAATCATCTAATGACTTCTCCTGCCCTTGGACGGAGTTAATTCTTTACCTTTGTTCCAGGGCCCCGAAGTTCACTTTCACTTAACCCCAGTAGGCTTCGACCCTGCTAGGCCCCTACGATTTGCTGCCATCTCCTCTAGGCGCATGTGGAACACTACGCGCCATAGATGGCTTATTAGTTTCAGTCCGGTCGGTTACCAAACGACCGGACGGCGTGCTACCCATTGCTCGCCGTCCGCAAGCCTACGGTGGCTGGAAATCGGGATCGGGATCCCGGCGGCTGGGGCGTGAGGACCGTTCCCTCGCGCATGTGGCGACGCCCCCACGGTTACGTTGTAGCGACACTTGGAGGACGTCTATATACAACAGTGGATGTCTTCCCGTTGAAATAATGTTGATGAATGCAAATTACAAATTCACCCTCTTTATTATTACAAAGTTAATTCAAGTTACAAAGTGACGAATGATTTGTTATTGATTCCCGAAGTTAGACGAAGTGGTCGTTGAATTATTGAGTACTAGGTTAAATTTATTATAGGCTGCCTAACTTGAGCCAAAGAATAAGTAATAGTACAAGACTTGAGCGACGTTAATTCGAAGACATACTTTAGGTGATTTGGAACATTTTCTCTTGATATACTCGTACATAAACTAGTACACAGAGGATGGAAGACAACTTCTAACAAAGCCTGTATTTGTTTATTTATTAAATACTAGCTTTTGCCCGCAGCTTAGCCCGCACACATAAAATATACCCTATGTAACTCAGGGATAAAGCAGGTTTCTATCGGTGAAAAAATTTTTGCAATCGTACCAGTACTTTCAGAGATTCACCTTCTACAAACAAAAAAAGAAACAAACTTAGCCTCTTATTAGTGTAGATTCATGTATCACATAAGTATAAAGGCGGAATTAATCCCATTGGCATTTGTACCAGTCACAGGGTGGTGAAGAAACTTGGAAGGTGCATAAAAAGTAATAAAAAGTATAAGTTTTTTTGTTAATAAAACCATATGACTACGAAAGTATATACAGGTATATAGGTACCCTGGGTGGGTACGCCTTAAATGTGGGTAAACACTATAATCAATTTTTTTTTTAATATTTTGTTTACCTTATCACAGAACAGTAATACGTCATCAATTAATCATCGGAATAACTCATTAGAGTTGCCATGAAGTATATTTAACAATGGAAAACTTAAAATGTTAGAAGTAGAGTATTTTTATTTAAGAAAAATAACGCCTAATATAAAAACAATAGCAATTTACTAAATACGTTATATAGTTACGTTTGGTAGACATAATTCTTTTTGCTATTGATTTTTCATGCAGTACTTTAGGACATAGCCTAGGTTACAGATTAGGCGAAAACAAACATTTATATGCCAGCTATGTATAGTAAAAGTCTCATTCCCCTTTCGCTTAAATGCATACAGAATCATGGCCGCTCTGATATTGAGGGGAAGCGCATTCCATTGCACTATATTGTACGCAAATCAGAATTCCTATGGCCAATATACCCCCTATCAGAATACCAGCGCTGTGTTATTTACTTTTTTTAAAAACATCGCAGCATATGTTGTTATCGGAGGTTTTTTTGACCACGCGCTGGTCTTTTTTCCTCTTTTTAATATTGTATTTATATTCTATTCTGAATTCCTTCGAATTCAGAATCTGATTGTTGTCAGAAGACGAAGTCGGAAGGTGTCAGAATGACAATTTTCTAAAAGCTTTTATCAATAAATCACGACACAGTAGCGCAGTGGTTGAGCGAATAGCCGTTGCGTTATAATTTGTATTGTGGGTTCGACTCCCGCCAGGAACAAATATTTACATGACCAGACTCTTGTTCCGGGTTTGCGGGTCTTGTCTTTGTGAACGCATAATAGGTATAAAAGTACATCCTAGTGAGGGCAACGTTTTTTTATTTATTTTTTAACTAAAAAAATGCCTCCATACAATCC
The DNA here is from genome assembly GCA_961205895.1 of Mythimna pallens. Lineage (NCBI taxonomy): Eukaryota > Metazoa > Arthropoda > Insecta > Lepidoptera > Noctuidae > Mythimna > Mythimna pallens. The sequence continues at coordinate 1,993,085 of OY540843.1, read as the reverse complement.
ATGTTCGATTATAATAACAATAATAATACCGGTAGAGTACTGTTTTTTTTTATATTATTTAATATTTTTTAATGAATAAATAAAAAATATAAATAACCTAATAATCATTTGGCAAATAGATAAAATACAGATATAATTTTTTTTAAAGTCAAAAATAATCCTATCCGCATTTATCTCAAACATCCCTTCAATGTTTTAATGCGCTAAATATATATCGATCTTCATAATAACCGACCTTCACCTCATCATCTCATTAACCACATAAAGTCCTCTCTATCTGTTCGTCTGCCGGAACACTTCACCATTCTGTCAACACAGCTGTTCCTGCCAGGGCTGCCAACTGCAACAGTTCAGGGTTATGAATACCAATGTGCATACAGGTTGTTGTTTATGCTAATGCGTTTGTATGTTTTGTTGAATCATGCTATAGGGAAGTTGGGTTACAGGCAGTGATTAATGACTTGGGTGAATATAATAATCTATAGAAGCTTAAGAAGTCGTTGCACGAATGGATCAAGGGTCTTAAAGAAGGCAGTACTCCTCGACATAGCTCGCATAATGAGGTGGTTTCTTTTAGGACTCTACTCCCGATACCGATGGACTACTATTTTTTTTTTTAAGAAATAGTTAAAAATGTAAACAATATGTAAATAAGACAAATAAAGGAAAAAAATATTTGTTTATTTCTCACAATAAATTAGAGAGAAAGTAATAAAACATTGTCAAACAAAAGTACCAGGAAAGACACGGTGCATTTTGGGGCAGCCGCTGGTGAAAAATGTACCGAATCGGACTTTAAAGCTCCAGATCGTCCACAACTAAATACAGAAGGCACCTGACTAGGTACCTTTTGGTTCATAGTCGAGAGAGACCCCGTATCTAGATAATTAGCAGAAGAATAGGGCACCAATTCACTTAGTTTACACACTTATGTGTGGATATCTATCTATCTCCCCTTCTCTCCCTTTCTCACACAATACACATCTGTCTTTGGATATCACGAGCCAGTCCCTCCAGTAAGAGTCAAGATCATCTCTCCATCTTCTGTTTGTCTACCGCTATATCGTCTAGCATTTAATTGGACCCAATGAGCGGCCCTTTTAGCTCACAGCTCAACTGACAAGCGACAGACATATCCATCCCAATCCTACTGAAGAATACCACAAAATTGCATATATGTTTGGGTGTCTTCAAGGCTAGAGTGAATAGGCTCTTAATAAACTAGTGCGCCTCACCATCAACGATTGCTGGGCACGCCTTAATTATGGCGATAAGTCCCCTCTTTGAGGAGTGGCTGGAAAGACCTCACGGCGTCCTTACTTACCGCATGACGCAGGTCCTCACCGGACATGGTAAGTTTGGGAAGTTCCTGTACCGGATCCGTGCAGAAGAGACGCCCGGGTGCCACCATTGTGTGGACCGCCCGGAGGACACGGTGGAGCACACGGTAGAGGTGTGCCCCGCTTGGGCAGAGCACCGTCGTGTCCTCGTGAGGGCGATCGGCGGTAGCGATCTCTCGCGCCGGGCCTTGGTACAGGCCATGGTCCGGAGCGAGGAGGAGTGGCAGGCGGTCGCCTCCTTCTGCGAAGCAGTAATGCTAGCATAGGAGGCGGCCGATCGCGTGAGGCAACGGCAACGGTCCTTACGCCCCAACCGCCGCCGGGATTCCGATCCCGATTTCCGGCCACCGTAGGCGCGGGCTTGCGGACGGCGAGCAATAGGTGGCTCGCCGTCCGATCGTCCGGTAACCGTCCGGACCGAGCCCAAGTCGTCGACGGCGCGTAGTGTTCCACGCGCGCCTCAAGGAGATGTCAGCAACCGTAGGGGCCCAACAGGGTCGAAGCCTACTGGGGCCATGGGTGATGCGAAAGAGATCCCCGGGGCCCTGGAAAACAAATGGCAAAGAAGGAACAGGAGTGGGTTTTTAGTCAGTAAAAGTCTGACACTATCTCCCGCTCCGGCCAAGAGCGGGGGATGTCATGAGATGATTTTCCCACCCAAAAAAAAAAAAAAAAAAACCATCAACGATTGCATCAAATTCAAATTCAAATACAAAGCATTTATTTCAAATAAACCATTTACAGGCACTTTTGAAATGTCAAGAAGTCAGTCTGTCAGAAAAAAATGATGCTAATTGCACATTCCAAAGCGTAGATCTCTATGGAGAAGAATGTGCAAGAAACTCCATGGACACTCTTTTCAATCGTGTTTTGCAATTACAAATATCTCTGTTACATGTTTCTTGTCGCTATCATGTGAGAACGATGTCAATAAAGTAAAAATAAAAACTAAATATAGATATTAAAATAGCAACTGGCAGCTAAGAGATGACCAGTCTCAACTGACAGCGCCCGTTCACGGACCTGACGCGAATATTAGCACCACTCAGCTCAACCATTATAAAGGGAACCGAATGATCCAACACACGCGCCACCATCAGTGAGACATTTGAGTGAGCATGACAAACTCTCAACTGCCATGCTCATTTATGTCAAACAAGTCCAATAATAACCTAAAAACCATAAAATAGCTCCATGGTACTCACATTTACAAACTTTGAAAACAAATGCTTCTACATTATACAATACTAAATACAATAATAATTAACAACAATAATATTTTACAGATTAAAAAAAAAAAAACATTAAAGAATAATAATAATAGTTTCAAAACTAATCAATTTGTACACCCCGGTGGTAGTGGAGCTGGACCAGCATTGAGCCAAGCATTTTTATCTTGAATATAATCCTCCAACTTATAATATGCTTGCCTGCCCATCACTCCGGACTAAGCGTTTCGCCTCGTCGTTTATACCGCGTACATCGAAGGTCTGGAACAATTTGCCTGCTGAGGTCTTTCTATCCGATTATAATTTGGGTTTCTTCAAGGCCAGAGTGCATAGGCTCTTAATAAACTAGTGCGCCTTACCATCAACGACTGCATCACGGTGGTATCGCAGTCAAGCACTAGTTTATATCAAATTAAAAATGTATATATATATATATATGCTTTAATTACTTTTTTGATACTACTAGATTTTTTGAGTAGTCTGACATGCGATTTCCCTTAGCTTATATTTAGGAACCTTTTGAAATAATTTGTTTCCTTATTTTTATTTTATTCTTCCAGATAGTTTTTAGCTTGAGAAATGTTATACCTAAGAAATTGTCGGCGTTATGGCCACTACGTTTATTTTTTGAGGTTGGAAATCGTTACATAATTCCGTCCCGACGAAACAAAAGGAAGTGTTACGCTTTTACTGAGTCAGGGTGTTTTTAATATCGTGAGGATTTCATCCCGCATGCGGAATAGCTCCACATGCGGGGCTGTTGCCCGATATCACGCCCCTCAACCCGTTCGTATTCCACGCTTACAATAAACACTTGTATGAAAAGGACATTTGCGGTGGCTACGCGTGCGGAGCATTCCCGCATGCGTGATGAAATCACAGCATGCCCATTGTAGTGTGAAAACGAAACCCGGACCCTGGGACGAAGGTAACGAAGGAACAGGAGTGGGTTTTTAGTCAGTAAAAGCCTGACACTGTCTCTCGCTCCGCCCAAAAGCGAGATTTGTCATAAGATGATTTTCCCATCAAAAAAAAAAAAACATGCCCATTGCGTTTCAGAGCCGCAGTAAGTATTTCGAACAATTTCGCGTATTATGGCCACTGTTTGGTGTTATTTAAATACGACCAATTATAAATCAATCAAAAAAATCTGTTATAGTTTATCCTACTTTTAAAACCGAACCTATTTTTAGATTTGACGTTGGATTAGGTCCAAACACGATCCAACGCTTAATCGACATTTATTTTAGCTTTTAATAAATCAATTTTCAATCTATTCGGATATTTAATCCAGCCAAGTTCTATTTTTAGGGTTTCGTACCTGAAAAGGCAAAACGGAACCCTTATAGGATCACTTTGTTATCCGTCTATCTGTCAAGACCCTTTATCTCAGGAATGCGTGAAGGTATCGAGTTGAAATTGAAACCATATACTCAGATCTGTGGTCACTTGAAGCTGTGAAAAAATCAAACTTCTGAGTTAACGAAAAAAAACGTATATTTTGACACTCTCAAGGGAATCAAAATACATAAGGACTTCCCGTTGACTTAGAATCCTGAAATTTGACATGAAGCAAGGTCTCATAGCACTAGGATAAGAAAAAAACTGAAAACTGTAAATTTGTAGTTAGGTAAGTCACCAAAAAACTTTTTTTGCGATTCGGAAAAATCTTCGTAACTCTATTCGGGAATTGAACTGTTTTCATAAGTGAATTTGTACGGAACCCTCAGTATGGGAGTCCAACTCGCATTTGCCTGGTTTTTAAATTTCGAATCGCCCCAAACCTGAAAGTCTACTGAACCGAGACGTATCCAAATTTTATTCATAGACGAATTGTGACGCCATTTTCTTTCCCAATTACCTATTGCCTTTAATCCGAGTATTCAGGTAGATTAATAACCCGTGCTGAGATTACATGGTGACGAAGGTCTGACACACCCGACGGGTCGGAAAGACCCCGTCGGGTATGAAAGACCCGACTCTTAAACCGTTAAAACAAATTCGATGTTACACTAAAAGCAGTGATTGGTATGATAAGGATAATGTTAGTGATTTATAGCGGGAAAGTGTTAAACTGTAAATGGTGGTTGTATTAAGATTTGATAATATCTGGGCCCAAAGGGCGTATAGCACATTTGGGGTATTGTACGCCATTTAGGCCTAGAAGTATCAATATGTTTTTGTTAATTTATGAAGTTTCAAATTTACGACCGACTTTTCTACCATGTTTTTTTTTCGGTGTGAAAATCATCTTATGCCATCCCCCGCTCTTGGGCGGGGCGGAAGACAGTGTCAGACTTTTACTTACTAAAAACCCACTCCTGTTCCTTAGTTGCCTTTCGTACCAGAGCCGAGTATTCCTTTCAGAATCACAGAATAGTCAGACTAATATATTACAGGCGAAAGTTTGTATTTACGTAACTACGTTTGTTGCTATTTTACGCTCAAACGGTTGGACAAATTTGTGTAAAACTTTGTACACGGCTAGACCATGTTCTGGAATAATATAAGAGAATATCCGCATTGAGAAAGTCAACATTGAAAAAAAAATCACTGTATTTTATAAGTCTCATGAGGACTTTTTGCCTGACTTAACTGACTTACTTGACTTATGACTGTTTTAATTTATTCGCAAATTGATTCTCAGTAGACATTGTTATGTAAAAAAAATTAATAATTGGTTTAGTTTTGTATCACAAGTGTCGACAACGTTTATCACAACTAGACAATATATGGAACCATTGAAACAGGTGCAAGCTCGGTAACGTGACGCTGAAAATTTTAATATAGTATATTATAGTACCTACAGATTAACGCAGCGAATTTTGCCGAGAAGTCTAACTCGATACATTTCTTACCAAATATTGCAAAAGCGTTAAAGAATGTTACATCCGTATTCTAATAAAAAATAAAGTGACTGTAATCTGTATCAATAACGAAATATTAGCTAAACTTGACACTGGTTATACGCACAAAACGTACGAAGCCAAAAAAAGTCTATTTGAAATTAAATTTCCTTAGCAGGTAGTAAAACACGGAATTCCAACATTTCGAAACTTATTTGTCCAATTAAAATAAACCCTTCCCTCATGAACCTTTACTGTAAACCCTCATCAATTCCCAAATTAAAACTATTTTTCCTTAATCTAGATTTACAAAGTTTTAATTTTAGTTTAGCAGCTTCTAATGAAACTGTTCAGCACCTGTAGTTAATGGCGGCCATCTAGAATGCTCGTTAAGACCACTTGGCGGGAAAACGGTTCATTTGAATATCGAATTAGATATTTTGATTGGCATTGACAGGATTGGCAGAGTGGTGTTCTTTTTGCTTTGTTTGAATGTAACTTTTTTTTTTTGTTTTTGGCGGGTTTTCTACGAGTAAAGTTCAGTGGCTGTTTTAATTATTCGCAAATTGATTCCTAGTGGATATTGTGATGTAAAATTGGTGTAATTTTGTATCTCAAGTGTCTGCGCAACTAGACAATATGTGGTATCATTGAAATAGGCGCGATATCGGTAAAATGGAGCTGAGAATATTATTGTAATTTTGGCTACCTCAGAGAAGTTTGCTGAGAAGGCTGAATCGATGCATTCACTGCCAAATACTACAAAAACATGAGAATGCCCCGCATTCTAATGTAAAACTAAAAGAAATAAACATGATATTCGAATACGGAAGACATTATTTTTGAAAACTTATTACGCAAGAAAACATGGACGAAAGACCTAGCCTTTCCTAAAAAAACAGAAAAAAGTTACTGTTTATAAAATTAACTTTTTCCTATTGTAGTGTGGCGTTAGTTGTATCTTTGTTTAAATTAGTACATTAGTTTTAATTTCAGAAAATTTTCACTTTATCTAATAAGGGGTCGCAGGAATCCAATGGATGCGAGGCGCATAGGACCCTTTTTTTTCGATCCGGTCCGGAAGGTTACCGGACGGTCGGACGGCGAGCCACCCATTGCTCGCCGTCCGCAAGCCGGCGCCTACGGTGGCCGAAAATCAGGATCGGAATCCCGGCGGCGGTTGGGGCGTGAAGACCGTTGCCTCACGCGATCGGCCGCCTCCTTTGCTAGCATTACTGCTTCGCAGAAGGAGGCGACCGCCTGCCACTTCTTCACACCTTCGGCTGAAATGATGGACCTGACTTTGGTTTATTCAAGAACACAAGATTGGAGTCAATTTAACCTAACATTAATTTATTACTCGGCGGCTAGATAATATCACTTTTACGATCCTAGATAAAAAACAAAACTAATAGATTACAAAATAACCAACACGTACTTTGTAATACCAACTTAACAACAAAAACATGCCCAACAACATGTCCTATTGTGTTACAATAATAATTGGCGACATTTTTTCTGTCAAACACATAGCGTTGCCGTTAACTGGCGTACAAAGCAATTATGGCTTTGCCGATCGCTGGCACATTGCCAGTAGCAGTCAATGCCAGCCATTGCCAGCCCAATGCCAGGCCGCGCCATTGCTCTGAGATGCCGCGGCTGTGTTCTCCCATTCTAGGAGGTTTGGACTGAGGTATAAGAGGTAGCGAATTTTCATAATTGTACTTTTTCTACATACAACTAATCAACCTTATAATGTTCGCACCGCTAGGGTCCAGGCCTCCTCTAGTATAGGGAATGAGCCGTAAACCACCACGTGGACTCAGTGCGGTTTGGTAGATATCACAATGTATGCACTACTGGGACCCAGGCCTATCTTTAGGAGAAGGAATAGGCCATAATCCACCTCGTGGGCTCAATGTAGATTGATGGAGGTCACAACCTTCGAATTTTTGGTTCTAGGACATGCCGGTTTCCTCACGATGTTTTTCTTCACCGTTTTGAGAGCAGTGGTGATGAAATAAATTACACAAAGTAATGCGCCTGGTTGGGTTTGAACCCACGACCTAAAACTCGTTAGTCGGGGCCATTACCACTCGGCAACCGCTGCTCATACAGATACTTACCTATTACTACAGATTCTTATTATTTAATTTTTATTACACAACTTTCTTACAAGGCTATCTATTCTATATTTCTAAATACATTCTTGTTATAGATAAATAACACCCAGACATAGAAAAAATGATCGTGCTCATAACTCAAACATTTGTCTTGGGTGGGATTCGAAGTCACAACATCCGGCATAGCAGTCGGGGGTACTAACCACTAGACCAACAGGCCAGTCTTATAAGTATATCTTCTCTAGATTATTTATAACTTAACAAAGTGGCTTTATAACTATCACAATACATTTTATGCGCGCCAACTATCCATACTATGTAATATTACTATTAGAGACTAGGGTTTTAACTTGGACTTTAAAGGACAAGTAAATCCAAAAGAATTGGGGTCGCGGCTCTTGTACTTTCGCGCATCTGCCCGATACCTGACGACGATATCCGACAGCGCCCGAACCGCCCTAAAACACAGTGAAGTTACATAAAGCCTATTAAAAGCCTATAGCCACAACCTTAGCTATAGAGTTGCATGTCTCCGTGTAATTTTCTTACAACTTATGACGTAAAACCGCTGCAAAGCCCAACAAGGAACCTTACAATAAAATATTACTAAACTGATTGAGTGGTGCAAGTTAAAAGTTGATGGAAAAAAGAAAGAAATAAAGAAAGAAAATCTTTTATTCGTCCCTCACACGAACGCAACACGCAAGATTTTCTGTTCCCTCAAACTGTTTATAGCGGCGCCAGTGGCAGCGTGGTCCTCCAAAGTGTAGATGTTGGGACCCTTAGGGCACTCTAATAAGTGGGCCATCGTCTGATCAGGAGCACTGCACTCGCATTGGGTGTCGGAGGAGTCTATAATCCCCAATATTTCCAGGTTATCTTTGCAGTCTATTGATTGCTTTCCATACAGGCCACTGCAGATCGCGTCCGGGTGGCAGATGTTCCTGATGATTACAGCCCATTCCTTCTCCTAGACAGAGGAGGCCTGAGTCCAAGCAGTGGGAGCATTAAAAGGCTGTTTATGCTATGCTTATGGTATCTAATAAGTATCTGCACTATCCATAGTCCGAATATAAGTCACTATAAGAAAGAGATCAGAACAGGTCCAAATCCTTTAGGTTCCTACTTTCCGAGGCACGGAGGTATCACACGACCAACTTCAAAACTTCGGGTAACTATGACGTAAATAAAAACTTCATATTATTTTTTTGATATGACCATCGAACCCAAAACCCCACGCTAAGCAGTCGCACTTGTGACGACGAAACTGACAAGGCAATTTTGCTGAGCATATGGCTAGTAGGTAATAGGCGGATATTAATATCTAAGTGCAATTTAACGAAAGATGGATGGATAATTCAAAAGATAATATAGCTAAAATGGAGGTGACTAGTAAAATTACAGTAAATGGAGATGGATAGAAGTAGACATGCTGCATTGGGATCAGGGATAGGACGAGGATGATGATTTATTAGGCTCAATACTACACTATCGTCACATTCGACTGGCCTGTTGGTCTAGTGGTTAGTGGCCCTGACTGCTATGCCGGAGGTCGTGGGTTCAATTCCCACCCAGGACAAATGTTTGTGTGATGAGCACGATCATTTGTTCCGTGTCTGGGTGTAATTTATCTATAATATGTATGTATTTATAAATAGTATAAGTATGTTTATCAGTTGTCTAGTACTCATAACACAAGCTCTGCTTAGTTTGGGACTAGACGGCGTTGTGTGATAGTTGTGGAATATTATTATTATGCTTCTTTTTATTTATTTTTTGTTTCCCGCGGTTTCAGCCGTGTCTTTGGTTACTGTTTCGCTTCCGCGAGTCGTAGTGTGTTGTTATTTAGGGCCAATTGCCTTCCTCAATAAATAGCCTATGTAACACTAAAAGAATTGTCCAATTCTAAACAGTAGTTCCTGAGATTAGTGCGTTCAAACCAACCAAGAAAGAAAGCTTTATAATATTAAATATATACATAGATAAAACAAGTCATATGAAAGAAAAGAAAGAAAGAAAGAAAATAATTTATTTACGTCAAACATAGCGCACACCTTAAAAAATAAAAATAAATAACAATAACGACTTATAAATGGTAGGATACGCGTCACATCCGCGCAAAACGGCCAGCGCTCAGCAAAATACTGGGGCTCGTGTAAGAGAGAGCCTCAGCGTTAATTTTCAGCACCAGCCGTCACTGCAAGGATTACGTATTATATACTTAAAATCACTGAATAAACAGACACAAATAAAAAAAATAAAATAAAAATAAAAACACAGTTGGCAAATAAGCATTGACGTAGTCGATCAATAAACGATCAAACTTAAAACTAGAATTGTCAATGTTCATTCACATTTTGAGTCTGTGGTAACAAAAAAAGATGGCTGATCGATGGATCAGAGCGGTGAGAGGTTACGTAATAAGTAAAAAACTAGATTCCTGACCTACGCAACTTATGCAATTGATTTTTTTGCGTAAATGTGTTGTTGAGTGAATTTGTTGTTGAGTTTTAGCGAGTAGCATCATAAGAGTAAAGTTTGAGTGTGCTTAGATGACAAACACGGACAGGCGAAATACTCAAAACATTTTGAAAAAACATTCAAGCTAGTACTAGACCGACGCACACGTGTAACACGCCTGATTTGTACGTAGAACGACGTTGCGTGGCGTGGGTCTAGTGTAGCTCTGCAAGTCTAGTTTCCATATAAAAATTGTATGGATACCGACGCGCTCAGATCGGCGTGTGTAGCATACGTGTGCGCAGTGTAGTTCTAGATTCATTGTGTGTATAATTCCGTGTCGCAGTTTGTGTTTCCTGAGAGCTACAATCTATAGGGTTTTAAGGCGTGTAGTCCCTTGAACATCTGGTCGGAGTTAAATGCATATGTTACCGGCAATCTGTATAATTCAGGTATTCCATACAATTACCTAGGCAATGTATAAAATTCCTAGGGCGTCCTGTCAAAGTATGAAATATTATGAACATTATTGTCCGTTACATACTTTACCTAGGTAATGAATACAATTCCTAGGGATTATATAGAGTACTTGCTGGTCCACCAGATTTTGGCAAATATATATCAGTGTGGGCCGACCTACCTATAAAATGACGGGCAAATGAAACATGTTCTATTTCTTAAAATCAATGTGAGTAAAAGACGAGAGCAGGGAAGGAATAAACGTCATTTTAGGGTACCCCGACACGTATAGGTTAGGTTAGGTCGCCTTAACCTTCGTGATTATCTTTTTTATAACCGGATGGTTTGTTTGATTTGTTAGGATGGTAAAAATAGGAACCTAACTATAAACCCCAAGTACCCCAAGTAGAATAGAGAACTTGAGTACTTAAACATAATAAAATTAACTTGAAACTAAAAATTCTTCTCGCTATAATTAACATTAACATATTTAATGTAATGTGCTTACAAGTCCTCATGTGTATTTCTACCTGCGGGGTATAACGTAATGCTTCTATTTCTTGGTGGTTATAAAAAAATCCGTGTCGGGGTGCCCTAAAATTACGTCACCTCCTTCCCTGCTCTCATCTTTTACACACATTACCGGCTGGGCGTTAGGTATTCTATAGAATAGAATATAATACCTAGGCACCTTTAGATGATTTTCTCACCGGAAAAAAAAAAGGTAAAGTATTAAAAAAATATTTCATACATTACCTACATGTTTTTGGTACTCTATACATTGCCTAGGTATTGTATAGAATACCGAATCATTATATATAATACAGATTACCGATAAAACATACAAACTCGTACTGGCGCCTGCGCCCGCATAGAACCCCGCTGACCTTAAAACCATTTTCTTTATAAAATACTGATTGTTTTTCATATGCTATATACATTCTGAAGAACTCTTAACCAGCTACTTTTTTGTGTAAACATGAATATTGAAAATTTAACGACACGGTTTTTTTTTTTAGGTGGGAAAATCATCTAATGACAAATCTCGCTCTTGGGTGGAGCGAGAGATAGTGTCAGACTTTTACTGACTAAAAGCCCACTCCTGTTCCCTCTGGTGTGATTCCCATACGTATGGTGACACTATTTGGTTTTCCGGGCCTATGTTTGAGAGTATAAATGTTTATGAACGCACCAACGATACATTAGTAATGCCTAGCGTAGGGAAAAGTTTGAAAAAAAACAAACTCATCAATTTCATAAAGTAATACTATTAGGTATATTTTGTGCGCTACGAATCTCTATAATTTTATAGGTAAGCCCTTAGTGCTTCATTATATTCTCATCTAGTTAGTCTGGGGCTATTGATTAAATTCGTTAGAAAATAAAATGACAGCTTCAAAGAAAATGCGAATTCAATGAACTTAGAGAAAGATTATTCACTTATATTTTAGAAGATTTCATACAATCCAAAATTTAATCAAGTCGAGAATCTTAATCCTCTAAAATATTCTATTCTCTTATTCATATTTTGTGGTACAAATAGGTTTAAAAGCAATCTAAACTCAGAAAAATCTTAAAACAAATTTACTTAGATTTTTCTTATTATTTGTAGGTAATCTACAAATTTAAAAAAAAATTGAATTTCCTAATCGAAAATATTGGATTGATAAACACAATTGTCATTGCTTCGATTTTTACGCAATAATTTTCAAAAAAATCGTCCGGCATTTTTTTCTATTTTATATTTTCATAGTTCGATTTGAATGTAGAACGCAAGTGTGATAACGTCCATTTTGTCTTTTTTTTAAGGCAGGAAATCTCAAAATAACTGCTTTCGCTCTGGGCGTAGCGAGAGGAAGTGTCAGACTTTAACTGACTTAAATACACGTGTTCCTTCAGTTGCCCTTTGTGATCAATTGAAATTGAACATATTACATCTGGTATAAACAATTGTCTTGTGCACTGCTATGTCCTTAGAGCGCAAAATAGTAGGCGATATTACAGAAAATACAAAACACAAAGAAACCAATAAATACCTAATTTTGAAAAAAGATTAGCATACCTCTAATAAAATGTTTATTTGAACTTATAATTCCAAGTCAATCCAAAGATTTATCGCTTCAAAGCAACCCGTTTTAAAAAACGGCAATTTCATCGGTAAAGTCCTATTACTCGTACATTAGGTATATTATCTTTTAGTATATATGACAATTTACGTGTATGTCAAACAATTAATGCATTATTTAAATAAAAGGCAGAGTTGTTCATCATATTCGAGATGCACATAGTATAGTATAGTCGGCCTTATAATGTTCCCAATGTTGGGACTCAGGTCTCCTTTTTAGGAGAGGAATGGGCCGTAATCCACCACGCGGGCCCAGTGCGGGTTGGTGGATGTCACATGTCTTAGAATTTTGGATTCTAGGACATTCGGTTTCCTCATGATGATTTCCTTCACCGTTTTGAGAGCAGTAGTGATTAAATAAATTACACAAAGTAATGTCCCGCGTTTGAACCCGCGACCTACAACTCGTAAGTCGGGGCCGTTACCACTCGGCCCCCACTGCTCTCTATTGCACTGTGTTTAAGATGCACATATTATGTACCAATTCTAAAGGCATCAACAGTTCATGATCCAGGCAGATTGTAATCTAACAGTGAGTTCCAGTGATGCAGTAACTCTTTCAAACATGCCCACAGTTTGATATGTGATGTTGCCCTTAAGTACAAATTCCAGTACAATACACTGGTAATCAAGAATCTACATACATATATGTACCTGCTACATTACTCGCGAATAACACGGTAAGCTTAATTCGTATCAATCTCAATTAATTTGCGTGTTAATTGATAAACGCGATCTTGTAAAGCCGGGTACAGACTGCTGTAGTGTAACATGCAAGGTAACATGAAAAGAGCATTTCATAAGTGTAGACGCAGCGCGCGCACTCACCTCGCATTACCTACTCACATAGTTGATTGAAATGCTCTCTTCGCGCGCGTAGTGTGCACGGTTCCACACTAGGAATTCTACTGGGGCCATGGGCAAGTCAAAATCAAAACCAATAATATTTTTGTTTCACACAGGCCTACATGGGCACTTATAAAACGTCAGAAGCTAGTGCACCGTTCCAAATTGGTCAGAACCTATGGAGAAGAACCGGCAAGAAACTCTATACTCCATTACTCTTTTAAAAAAAGTGGTTGTTTACAATATTTTCATATTACAGATGTAAAAACAGTGTACACCAGTCAATATTGTACCCAAAAACACAATAAAAATAATCATATTAAAAAAAGGTGAGACGTAATAGAAAGTATCTAAGAATTCTTGGAGTCTACAGTGTTCTCACATTCAAATTATAAAAAGAGGCTATTTAAAAAAAAAACAAGCGTAATATGTTATTACAACTATCAATAAAGGGCCTATTACACTACGCGATATTCAGCACACGATATTCAGACTGTCTTATTTTTTGTTCCGAGTAAGACCGGTCTAACCCTTATTACACTACGCGACATCGACTAAGACTGTCTGAATATCGAGTAGTGTAATAGGCCCTTAAATGAGATGTTAACAAAATAAATAACTAACGAATTTAAGGTAGTTGAAGTCCAAATAATTAAAAAAATATCGCAAAAGCAATGTGTTCAAAAAAATGTATATATTAAAACAGTGTACCCCGTAAAAATGAACTTTGGGGCCCTGGAACGAAGGCAACGAAGAAGTGGGTTTTAGTCAGTAAAAGTCTGAGACATCCTCCCGCTCCGTCCAAGGGCTGGAGATGTCATTAGATGATTTCCCAACTAAAATAAAATTGGAGATTTTGTTACGTTGCATGATACATTGCGACAATGTGAACAGCAGATTCTTTTACTGCGTGTTACATCGCATGTTACCTCACAGCAGTCTGTACCCGGCTTAATGTTGCGACGTTTAATTAACATTACAATTTAATATACAACTATTATGTGGTGTTTAATAGTGGCATTATTATTATTAATAATAATAAAGGGCTATTGGCGTAGTATTGCGCGCTAATAAAGTGTAAATATTTATTTATTATAACTGAACTCGTGGTTGTCGTAAAAATCTAAATGCTATTTTTGTGTCTGTATTAATTATCTATTAATTTTTGTTCGTAATTACCTCATTGTTCTTCTGATCTATCATTTATATATATAATTCTTCTGTACGTGTGTTTGTTACTTAACTCTTCCTAAACGGCTTGACTAATTTATAAGTAACTAGCTTGTGCCCGCGGCTTCACTCGCGTTAAATTCGGGGTAACACGGACAAAAAGTAGCCTATGTCACTCTCCATCCCTTCAACTATCTCCACTTAAAAAATCACGTCAATTCATCGCTCCGTTTTGGCGTGAAAGACGGACAAACATACAGATACACACACTTTCACATTTATAATATTAGTATATATTGTGTATGTGTATTAGACTGGGGCCCTCTATGGTTTGAAAATACGATTGGACTCGGTAGGTGGCGCTGCGATTGGATTCTTAATTTTTTTATCTGACAAAATGTATGTGTGTGTGTGTGTGTGTGTGTGTGTGTGTGTGTGTGTATGTGTAATTTATAGTGTATGTATGTAGTGTATTAATTTGAGTATATATTGTATAATTGTATTATATTTATTCCCGACTGCAGTGGTGGCCGAGTGGTAACGGCCCCGACTTACGAGTTGTAGGTCGCGGGTTCAAACCCAGCCAGGCGCATTACTTTGTGTAATTTATTTCATCACCACTGCTCTCAAAACGGTGAAGGAAAACATCGTGAGGAAACCGGTATGTCCTAGAACCAAAAATTCGAAGACATGTGACATCCACCAACCCGCACTGGGCCCGCGTGGTGGATTACGGCCCATTCCCTCTCCTAGAGAGGAGGCCTGAGTCCCAACAGTGGGAACATTATAAGGCCGACTATGCTATGCTATGCTATGCTATTTATTCTATGTTTTATTAGTTGGTATATCTATTCTATGGTCTATAAGTAAATCTATTCCTGTATTCGCCTTTTCTCTCTCTTTTATTGCACCTACCACTACTCTTCTCTGCATCACCCAAAGGTTGACTGGTAGAAAATGCCTAAGGCAGTAAGTCCGCCTGTGTACATTTGTGTGCATAAAGCATTAAATAAATAAATAAATAAATGTCTGCAAGCGACTTCGCCAGCGTGGATTTAAAAAATAATAATAATGCTTATGTACTAATAGCCGGTCCTTGTGGCGACACTTGAGGGAGGCCTATGTCCAACAACCGTCTTTCGGCTTTAATGATGATGATGATAACTTATGTCACTCAGTCATAAAGTAGCATATTACTAGTGAACGAATTATTAATATCGGTTTTTTAATTTCTTCATTTATCATTATAACCTTTTCTCAACTAGCTTGGGTTCGGCTTCCGTAGCTTGCCGTCCGGCCGTCCGGTAATTGACCGGACCAAGCCCATTCGTCAACAGCGCGTAGTAATCCTCGCGCTCCTCAAAGAGATGTCAGCAAACCGGGGCCCAGCCGGTCCGATGCCCGCTAGCTAGGACCGCGGAGAATTTCTAAAAAGGAAACCCGTAGTCCTAGAACGCAAAGGGTGATTGAAAGAAACAGGTGTGGTTTTAGTCGGTAAAAGTCTGACACGCCCCCCCACTCCACCCACAGCGGGAGAAGTCGTTAATAGATTTCCACACTTAAAAAAAGGGGATCGGCTTCCAGTCTCACTAGATGAGGCTGAATACCCGTGTTTTACATGGAGCAACTGCCTATCAGGTCTTCATAACCCAGTTAGGCAATACGATATTCCTTGAATATACTGATGAGTTTATTCATTACAAACAACAATATAAATACCTATTTCAAAATACAAATCTTTTCTCTTCATAAATTTCTAGCTGTTGCCCGCGGCTTCGTCCGTATACTTAAAATATAACCTATGTCACTCAGGAATAAAACAGCTTTCTATAGGTGAAAAAATTTTAGCAATCGGACCAGTACTTCCAGAGATAACCTCATAAAAACAAAAAAAAAACAAACTTTACCTCTTTATAATATTAGTGTACATAAATTATAGAAGTAAAGTAGATACCTATAAGTAAATAGAAAATATTTTAAGTTTTCGCATGACATTTTATGTATAAGTAATTTTATCGAACCATTGCTATAAAAGCGCTCTAAGTATAAAGAGAAATAGGTACATAAGCATAATAGTATTAAATCAGCTTTATAATGTACCTACCCACTCTGGGAATCGAGCTTCCTCTCTAAGAGAGGGAATGGGACGTAATCCAGCACGCGGGCCTAATGCGGATTGGTGGATGTCACATGTCTTCGAATTTTTGGTTCTAGGACATACCGGTTTCCTCACGATGTTTTCTTTCACAGTTTTGAGAGCAATGGTGATGAAATAATTACACATAGTATAGCCTGGCAGGGTTTGAACCCACGATCTACACCTCGTCAGTCGGGGCTGGTTCCACTGGCCTACTACTGCTCCTACCTAAAAATAAATACCGAAAACAGTTTTCAATTTAAAGATCGAGCAAGGATCCGATACCGATAAATCAGTTAAACCATATTGGTGGAAAAAAAATCGTACCTACACGAAAATGTTATATTTTCCTGGGTCGGTGTGACTTGATCGATCTGACCTCGAGGTCAAAAAACCCTACGTAGATATAGGGATAACGGACATACTTTTAAAAAGGAAATTACTTTCTGAATGACTGAAATACGGAACAAAGTTTGTACAGTCATATTTGCTATCTTTAGTAACTTTGAATCAAAGTTACTGACATAGCCCGGAGAATTGCCAAAGTTAAGTGGCAGTGGGCAAAGTTAAGTGGAAGTTAAGTGGCAGTGGGCAGAGCACATTGCTCGCAGAACAGACGGTCAATCGAGTCAAAAGGTTCTGTAGTGGCGACTGCGTACTAGGAGACGCAGCGTTGGTAGGCCTCTCACAAGGTGGACCGATAACCTGGTGAGGGTCGCGGGAATCCGATTGATGCGAGACGTACAGCCCCCCTAGCCAAGTTACAACCGTTTTGTTTCTATTCTCTTTTCGTTGATCGCCTCGAGTCGGCCACGCCTCCTATTCTTTTGTTCTGACCACGTGACTCAGCGTTGAGATGACGTCAAGATAAAGTAATCGGAGGCGTGGCCTATTGATGCGATCGACGATAAAAAAATCGAAACAAAATGGTTGTAACTTGGCTAGGGGGGCTGGACTGCTCGTTGGCGATTTATTTCTTCGCTATTACTCTCAAAACAGTGAAGGAAAACATCGTGAGGAAACGGGAACCTAGAACCAAAAATTCGAAAACATGTGATAAACACAAATTCACGCTGGGCCTGCGTGGTAGATTATGGTCCAATCCTTCTAGAGAGGAAGCCTGAGTCCCAGCTGTGGGAACATTAAATAGCTGATAATACTTATGTTATGTTTGCCACCTTCCACTTCTGCTAATCCCGAAGAAAAACATCTGCGTAATATTTTGTTTAAAATAGGTCCCAAAAATATCAAGCAGGAGATAAAAAGGCTAAGGGTCAACGTCACTCCATTAAAACGTCACCATAGATTTATATCACCAATAACGAACACTTATTTCGTACTTTTTCTACCAATTTGGAAGAAAAATGACACCCTAACGAGCAAATATAAATTATTTATTGTACAGAAGTTTTATGGTATGGGAGCTTCGGCTTTATTGACTTAGAGATTATTGGATACTGGATTCTTTGAAGTTATTAGGAGATGGCTGTATCTTCTATTGTTTTGTGTTAGTTATTTGGCAGGTTAAAAAGTCTTTTCAACAAGTTTCAGCCCGTAAGAAAAAATGAATACAAAATAAAATAAAAGAATAAAAATCAGAATATTATGCTGCGATATTTAAAAGGAACTAGGCTAGAAACCACACTCTGATTAGCAAGTTCCTAATTCAAAATGTTCTGTAGAGAATTTAAATTTGGAATTCACGAAACAGTATTTAAACTAAAAATATGGTTGGCCAGTGTTATAAATATAGGTGAAAATCTTGACACCTTTTAATTCTAGTAAAAATTTCGAGTTCGCTATGTGATATTATTTTATGTAATTTTCCACATTCTTTTTTTTAACATTGATGATGACTCTTTGTCATTGAATGCGATATAAAAACTGTATTTATTAAACAAAAGCAAGGAAGTGATCGACACGTGTATAAGGTATAAAGGTGTGTCCACATCTAGTCTGAAGTATGGATTTAAGCGATTTTTTTTTGTCGTTACATTCTTTTCTTAGGTACCATGACTACGATATCGAGGAAGCAAATAATTTTCATAGTTATTAGTTTCTAATTTTCGCGTTTAACAATGTTTAAATTACTAAGGTAGCTCTAGTTAATGC
This sequence comes from Mythimna pallens, assembly GCA_961205895.1. NCBI lineage: Eukaryota > Metazoa > Arthropoda > Insecta > Lepidoptera > Noctuidae > Mythimna > Mythimna pallens. The sequence continues at coordinate 1,974,238 of OY540843.1, read as the reverse complement.
TTTTAAGGCTAGCTTAATAGTGCGGGCATATTCATGACTAAAATTAAATCAAAATTGTTATAAATAGAGCTATTTAACCTAAATATAGTTGCGATATAACCTACAAAAGGAGTTATTTTTTGAGGTTCGAAATCATGTACTAACCAGAAGTTAGTACATGATTTCGAATGTGAAGCGCGAGGGCAATTCAGACTTTTACTGACTAGAACCACACCTGTGTCCTTCAGTTGCCCTTTGCGCTCTCAAAGCACGGCGTTTTCAGAAATTAGCCGTGGCCCTAGCAGGAATAGGTCCTTCTGGGCCCCTACTAATTTGCTGACAGCTCTTTGTATTTTTTTTTTCGATTTTTAGTGGCATTCTTCGAACCTTAGCCGATAAACATGATGCGCCAGTGATCAAGCACTGGTTGCAATTGTTAGTGGGGCATTAGTTTAATTTTTTTTACTAACCCTTTTAGTTGATAAGTTTTTTACTAACTATTGGACTTATGTAGTCTTTCAATAAATTATTATTATTATTAAATTCCTTTTTAATTTTATTTGTTTTTTTTTTATGTTTTTGGCCTCGTTAATAAGTCCTCGCCATACTAAGTCCTTTAAGCCACATCTTTGTATGAATAGTTAATTTGTTTGCCATTACAATATGGATATACAGATTCTAATTTTTTTTGTAGTACCTATTTGGCAGTATCAAGTGATTCTTCTCGGAAAACTTCGCTGAGGTAGTCAGCACTACAATAAAATTCTCAGCTCCATTTTACCGACATTGCGCCTGTTTCAATGATTCCACATATTATTGCCAAGTTGCGCAGATACTTGAGATACAATCCTACAACAATTTAACATCACAATATCCACGAGCAATCAATTATCGAATAACTAATATAGCCACTGAACTTCACTCGTAGACATCCCGTCGAAAACTCTTTTTTTTTGGAAATTGAAAAAGTAGAGGTAAATATTACACAGGTGGCCCTTAGTGTTTAACTTGTTCGTTGTGCTCACATCTTTACATTACGGTCTTCATAAGTCGCAGTTACACCCAATTACCATAACCGATGGTGAACATTATGCAGCAATGTGATAGGTACCTTATGTTTGTGATAATAATATTCAATATGCAATGAATATTAATGACATTTGTTTCTTTTTTGCAGATTGGCTGTGAATCAACTTAGTTTACATTGTGAGTACTTTGAAGTGTTTATGTTAATTATAATATTTTACTATGGGAAGATATTGAATGCAGGTGTGGGAGGAAATCAGAACAATGTGATATATGGGCGAGGAATTTATTTGGAATCGTAATTATTGCGGAAATGGTGTGTTTTTTTTTTGGTTGCATACAATTAAGAAGTATACATGTCTTGGAAGTAGTTGCCCTGTTTTGAAGATACCCATAGTCCTTCATTACTCAATGGATAAGGAAGGATGCCCGGGGATCAACAAACATTACAGTTCTAATAACCCAGAAAATAAAAATAAATCTGTCGGGCCAGGTGCAATAGACAATTAGACAACCACAGACTAAGATTTTCACAAAAAATAGAAAAAAAGCAATAAATTTTGGGGGTTCCCCATACTTAGAACTGAAACTCAATTTTTTTTTCATCAAACCCATACGTGTGGGGTATGTATGGATAGGTCTTCAAAAATTATATTGAGGTTTCTAATATAATTTTTTTATATACTGAATAGTTTGCGCGAAAGACACTTCCAAAGTGGTAAAATGTGTGCCCCCCAGGTAACTTCTAAAATAAGAGAATGATAAAACTAAAAAAAATATATGATGTACAATACCTTATAAACTTCCACCGAAAATTGGTTTGAACGAGATCTAGTAAGTAGTTTTTTTTAATACGTCATAAATCGTAAACCGCAATTTACCTTTAAGTTTGTACGGATCTCTCAGTGCGCGAGTCCGACTCGCACTTGGCCAGTTTTTTCTTTTTTCAATAAGCATTTCATTATACATGTAATTTGACATTCTTAAATGATTTTTATTAAGATTTTCCAGACTTAAAAGTTTAAAATGTTTTAATCGAGAGTTGTAGCTAGTTAATTTTTTGACCATATTGCAATGATAAGACAAATGCCAGAGAAATCTTTTCTGCACAGATTCCAAACGACGTTTATGTATATCATAAAATGGAGTCCAAACTATGCTGCAATATTCCAAGCCTGACCTGACTAATGAATTAAAGATTGCAATTTTAGTTGAAGCGCGTTTGAAGTTTTTACTGTTACGGAGAATGAAGCCCAACATCTTAAACCCTTTAGTTGCAACTTTATCAACGTGAATATTAAACCGAAGTTTATTGTCAATATAAACACCCAGGTCACGAACTACCTCTTGCTCGTAAATAGTATGGTTATTAATTTTGTAGTTACGAAAATAGGGTCCTTTTTTTCTAGAAAAATGTATGTGATTGCATTTGTCAGCATTAAGTAACATGTTATTGTCCAAACACCACCGGGAGAAACGATCCAAGTCATCTTGCAGTTTATATGTATCCTGATTGCACTCTATTCGTTTTATAATTTTTAGATCATCCGCGTATAAATATATGTTTGAGTGTATGAAACAAGACGCCACGTCGTTTATGAATATATTGAAGAACAATGGTTCCAGATGGGAGCCTTGGGGCACACCTGAAGGTGTAAGAAAGAGGTTCGACGAATAACCATTGACCACGACCTTAGATGTGCGCCCAACAAGGTATGACTCACACCACTGCAATAACTTTCCTGCAATTCCGATTGAGTGTAATTTGTTAACTAAGATTTTGTGATCCACTTTGTCAAACGCCTTACTGAAATCAGTGTAAATCACATCTACAGGCGATCCACGGTCCATAGCATCAACTAAGTCTGATACAAAGCACGCAAGATTGGTTCCAGTAGAACGGCCTTTCATGAAGCCGTGTTGTTCAGGCATCAATATTTGTTTTACATGCCACGAAAGTAAAGGGTATACTAAAGCTTCGAACACCTTGCCAAAAATAGACAAAATTGACACTGGTCTATAGTTATTCGCAGCGGACCTGTCACCAGACTTAAAAATCGGAACAACTCGTGCTTCTTTCCAAGTTTTCGGAAAACAACCTGTGCTCAATGATTTATTATAAATCATAGAGAGAGGTTCCCCCAAAAACTCACAACATTTTATTACAAAAATAGAAGGCAGTCCGTCAGGCCCTGTCCCTTTATTAGGGTCCAGTCTTTTCAAAGCTTTAATGACAGAATCCTTGGTGAACGATAATTGGGTCAGAAAATCAGTATGCTGATATTGCAAGCTCTCGTGTTTAGTCCTATTGTCAACAGGATTGTTACTGTGAGTGTTATAGACGGATGAAAAACATGAGGCAAATATGTTGCAGTTTTCTGCTCCGTTACTGCCTTTGACATCGCCGTAATGTATTGAAGAAGGATATGTACTGTTACCGTTACGTTTTTGCTTTAAAAATGACCAAAATAGCTTAGGATTAGAAGTTATCGAAGATTCTACTGACTCTAAATACTGCCTATAATTACTATGTATTAATTTTGAAACTCTGTCTTTGAGCAAACGATATGAAATTTTATCTAAGGGGTTTTTAAATTTGGAATAAAGTGAGCGGTATTTGTTCTTTTCCCGTAGTAGGCGAACCAGATCTTTGCTAAACCAAACTGGATATTTGCAAGTTTTAGGCTTAGTCTTAGGTACGTATTTCTCAATCACATTATAAATAACTTTGTAAAAAGAGTCCACCATTACGTCAACATCGCAACATTGTGAGAACATGTCCTGCCATGATATATCACTTAATTCTCGAAAAATGTTACTGTAATCAGCTTTATAGAACTTAAATTTTGGCTCCTGGTTAGGGCGTAAAGTATCCTCGTGCAAGTTACATAGCAGTTCGAATTCAAGGGGGGGATGGTACGAGTCTATATTACTTAGAGGGTTTTCGGACTTACTTAGACTTCGCACAGTGGTATCGGTAAGAACGAGATCGAGAATCTTATTTTTATGGTTATAAATACAATTGTATTGAGCTAAATTATTTAAAGAAATAAAGTCTAACAGTCTCAGCTCATAAATTCCGTTTTTAGTTAAAGAAGATGCAAGCGGTGCGCCTGAAGAACCTATCCATTCGATGCTACTCAAATTAAAATCACCTAATATTAACGTGGAATTAAAGTTTTCTAAGGCATTATTAGCGTTCTCGATAAAATGTTCTAAGATGTGTTTTTGCACTGGAGGAGGAATGTAGACGGCACAGATTAAAAGTTTGGCTGGTCGTTTGTTTAAACAAATGTCTACGCAAATCCATACATCTTCACATTTACTCTCCCAATTAGTCACTCGATATGATTTTAACCCCTTAGACACTGCCACTAACACACCGCCACCGGCTTTGTTGTTATGAAAACCACTAGACTCCCGATCCCGTCGATACACTAGATATCGGTTGCAAAATAACTCAGAGTCCAATATGTCGCCCGCCAACCATGTCTCACTCAATACAATAATGTCATAGTTACACGCTAACACATTCAAGTAAAAATCTTCAGTTTTGGTTCTCAAACCTCTTACGTTTTGATAATAACATTTAATTATATCAGAGAATGAAAATAGTTTCAGGAATTGTCTCAAGATTTTAGTTTAAAGTAACTACCTACCTATTACAACCAAAGAGCAAAAATAAAGGATTTCAAGTTAATTTATTCAAAAACTCCATACTACGAATAAATACCGCTTCCGAATCGGTTGATTTGCGCACATAAACTCGTCCTCCGCGTACCCACACAAACTTATAATTCAGTTCTTTAGCTCGAAGTCGGGCAGCAGCATGTAGGTTTTTATTTTCCATTGTGAGATTCTCAGTAACAAATATCGCAATCTTCTTATCATCCAGGCCCAGTGCTCCGGTGTTCAGCTTCTCATTTGGGTGATCCTTGTTGTATTGTATTGTAGCCGCTAGCAGAGAATCCCGGGTGCGTGGGGTGTTGAACTTCACCAGGATTGTACGTGGGCGAGTAGATTTAGGGTTTGACTTGGCAACGCGTGAACAATAAGATATGTCGCCATCGTTTACAGGATACTTGACAACTTGACCGAGTTGTCTAACAATGCTCACTACATTCTCAGCCCTGTGCTCGGGGACACACTGAAGTTCCAAGTTAGTAGACCTAGACAACTGGTCCATTTGCCTCACACGGTTAGAAAGAACGTTGACCTCTGACCGGAGCAGCTCGTTTTCGGTTTTTAGTAGTTTCATTGTCGAATTATGGGCAACCATATCGCTATTTATGCTGTCAAATTGTGCACTCATAAAACTGAGAGAATCCTTGAACCCATTTATTTGATCTCTAAGTTCGCGTAATTCAACATTCAAGGTGTTTTTCAATTCACTCATAAATTCATTCATTACTAACCGCATCTCATCACGTATATCAGTGCGCGATACATTATCTGGCATTCTAGTAGCCGATGCATGCAAAAGTTCCGGTTTGTTTTGCAGCTTACGACGCGTCACATTAAATGTTATATCAGCCAAACCTGTCGGTGTCGAAGGGCGAACGGGATCATTGCTTTTAGGCTGTTTGTTGCAGCAACTAAGGCATATCCATTTCTGGCTTGCATCGAGAAGTTTCTTCCCTTCTTCAAGTGAGATATCCAGGCAGATATAATGATGTTTATCTGAACAACGCTGGCATTCTAAGTAATCACTTTCTATCGGGTCATTACAAACAGCACATTTACTCATGCTTATTCGGTGCACGCGCACTACCGCGGTGATGACAAGGAAAAAAAATTGCAACTGTCTCTTATCGCAGGGGAGGTGCGGCACGTCCCCTCGCACGCTGTGAGCACTCGCGCCGAGGTTTTTTCCACAAAATGTATTTTCTATGACACTGGAATATGTGATTTGTTCTTTTGCACAACAGTACTAATTCGCGTAACCAATTAATAACTTTTTAGTTTAACGAAGATAATAAAGAACGACACGTCTCCTTCCTACAGCGATCTGGGATTATTGCTAAGACTTCGCTATGTTTTTTTTCAGATTCTGTTTTTAAATTAGCTTGTAAAATAGGAGTTACTAGTTGGCACAGCTGGTAGTCAGGGTCGGCCTTTGGGCCGTGAGGACGTTCGTTCTCTTACGCGTGTAGCCTCCTCCTTCGGTCGCCTCCTGCGAAGCAGTAATGCTAGATTACTGCTTCGCAGAAGGCGACCGACTGTCTCCTCGCTCCAAATCATAGCCTGTAACAAGGCCCGATGCGAGAGATCGTTGCCGCCGATCTCCCCCACGAGGACACTGCGATGTTCTGCCCAAGCGGGGCACACCTCTATTATAGTATATCTATTAGTGGTGCTCCACCGTGTCCTCTGGACGGCCCACACATGGGTGACACACTGGCGTAGATAATTGGAGATAAATTTTACTTTATTGCTTTGGATAGTTAGGACAGCCTAGCCTTAGCCTTTAGTTAAGTAAGTGATAACAACGCGGATCAATCTCCAAAGTTAAGCAATGCTTGTTAAGATCAGTCAGTAGATGGGTGACCATCTCAACATATCGAAATTCCTCCGTGCCTCTGAACGTATGTACTTTGACAGTCATTATGGATAGTCAGAAAGCAGGAAATCTGTATCTAGCCTTGTCAAGGGATATTGTGTTACCCAGTTAATTGGGATTATAATTCCGTAAAGAATACATATTTCAACATACAACTTTATACCAACCTGCAAAATGCAAAAACTTAACAAAATTTGAATTTTACGGGCTACCATGCCGTTTGGCGCGTTACCACGAGCCAACTTTTTTTTTAATTGACATAAACTAGTGTTTGACTATGATCCTACCTGATGGCAAGCAGTGATGCAATCGTTGATGGTGAGGCGCACTAGTTTATTAAGAGCCTATTCACTCTAGCCTTGAAGACACCTAAATTATAATCGGATGGAAAGATCCCAGTAGGCAAATTGTTCCAGTCCTACGATGTACGCGGTATAAACGACGAAGTGAAACGCTTAGTCCGAACCGTAGAGGTTTCAACACCGTTAGGTACTTACTTTACTCTATGCCCAAGTAGAGTTAATTTAAATCAACAGAGGTTTAAAGGTTACTTCTAGGCAAACGTGCTCCATCATCGGCCACATTATCGCTAACCATCAGTTGTCAAATACGAGCCTATAGATAATAAAAAAAAACTAAATTATGTAAATATAATAATAATAAATTCATTTATTTCAGGTTTGGAATACGCATAGTTTCATTACAATTACAATTATAATTCAATTTGAAAAATTTAAAATTAATAAATACAAAGTCAGATTCAGTTCGATAGATGGGTACAATGTCAGATTTACATCAATAAATAACAAAATGTCAGATTAAATTAAAATTAAATATGCGGCTTTGAGTTATTTAGTAGATAGGTATTAAAAATTATTGGGCATAAATAAAGTGGACGCTCCAATAACTTATCTTTACATCAATTTTACTTCAACAATACATAACACAAGTTTAGCCATCGGGAACCTTAATATATTTAAAACATCTGCTTATTTAAGGTCTAAAGGTACATAACATAACTTTGTAGCGCCTTATTACGTAATTTTCCTCAATCTATACTTCTATACATATTTGAAAACCTGCGTCCGGCATTAATTGTCTGGCATTTATGCTGAACTCGACCTATTTTGTGCAGCCGTGAGGCTCACAATTGTTTTTTTTTTTTTGCTTCTTTTTTTTTGTATCGTGTTTACCTAACTATTGTGTGTATGCTTTGTGTTGTGCCAAAAAGGTAAATTCATTTTCTTTCTTTCTTTTTCTGTCTTTATTGATATATCTATATATATAAAAGCGAAATACTGATTAATCACCAAATCTCAGAAACTATAACATCTACAAACTTAAAATTTGGCACCTGTTAATATAGCGTTATATTATGTAGCTTGTAGCCTTCTTTGATAAAGGGCCTATTACACTACGCGATATTCAGCACACGATATTCAGACTAGACATAGACGATAGACAGATAGAGTCTTATTTTTTGTTCCGAGTAAGACCGATCTAACCCATATTACACTACGCGACATCGACTAAGACTGTCTGAATATCGAGTAGTGTATTAGGCGCTTAAAGATGCATATTTTCGTCCTGCTGCCATCCTACCCATGCTATGTAATAAAGACCTTAGTACTTTAATAAAGGCCAGACACTAAGGTAAGTATCTTCGATGCCATATCGAACTAATCAAATGTGACAAGTAATTATTCTATCGGAGAACATCATGTCAGTGTCGGAGACGATTATGGTTATAAGATTTACAATTTCCTTTAACATGTCCATCTTCAATGACTGTGTGTAGGTCAAGGGATAATACATAAATTAATTATAAGTTTTCAATGATTTTATTCAGCATTTATCAGCAGGATGACAAAATTATTTAATTAAATTAATAGCAGAATTCATGACATATCAATGAAGAGCTTATGTGTGTGAAACCCAGGTTTTTTTATTCCTTGATGGAGGGTCCTATATTTAACGCAAAAGTTTGTACCTCACGTACAAACTACGATTACAGAAAAGATTATATAGTTAAGCAAAATTTATCCTCATTATTATAGCATTTATATCTGTTTATTTATAAAAACAAATTATACTTTCCAATGCTTCGGTTAGTTTTCAAATATCAATCCAATTGACAAATAACAACCCGTTCAAATTCAATCTTATGGCGGGAAAGTCATCACGTCTTCCACAGACAAAAAATACCCGCCACGTATGATTGTTCGTTTTTTGAACTTCAAATTTGAAAAGAGAACGTCTAAAATTACCAATGCTTGTTCATTTGAAGTACCTTCGTAATTTAAACTACTAATTTAAAACCAGAATATCAGTAAAATAACAAAATATAACACCTAGGCACCCATGTTATATTTATGAACGTGAACAAATGAATAGATATTCAATGATCTTATAAATAACTAAACAAACGCATCAGTTTTCCAGAACCTATTTAAAAAAAAAAAATATTTTATTACAAGAGATGTCGCGGGATACCGATTGTAACGAAATTCCCATAACAAAAGATTATATTAATATATTGTTATATAGCAAACACATTGTAATAAGTGGACATGAAAAAAAGGTAATAATCAACATCGTTAGGTTAGAAGAAAGAGAATATCATCCATCTGTCTATCAATATCTTTTCAAAACACACTGGCCACGTGTAAAAAGTTTCTTTTAAACATTTCAAATAGCGAACACACGAGAAAAGACATGACGGTCTTCATTTTTTTTTTTTTGGCAGTTTTTAATCGTCAATTGTCTAGTGCGACTACGTTTAGTTTCCATGGAGTTTTTTGTACGATTTTCTCCATAGATCCATAGAGATCTTCGCTTCGGAACGTGCGATTAGCTTCATTTTCTTGATTGACTGACCGACTTTGTGACCATTCAAAAGTGTAGTAAATGGTTTATTTGAAATTAATGCTTGCATTTTCATTAACTTTCCCCACTTGTACTATAAGTGGGGAAAGTTTGTCATTGCGAACGAGGCGAGTGCTGCAGTGACAAATTTCCACGTGTATCAAACGACGTTTTTCAATACACTTACGGAGACATAAATAAACGATGATTAACGCGCGACTCGTGGGGATCAATTAGTGCCCAGCCTGATACAATTAATTTAATAGAATTTCGGCGGGGGCGAGTACGCCCACTTTTCCGCACTAGTGCGAAAAACAGTAAATAGCGTAATAAAAAACACTTTTATATTTATTCACTTCTGTACCCATCTTAACCAATATTAATGACTATGTCTAACCAACTTAATAAAACGCATGCCAAGGCTGAGGGTCAGCCGGTGTGAAGACGAGCTGATAACCTTAACACAAATCCACGGCTCGTCCGTATCTCCATCTGTATGCAAAGCGGCCATTGATTTGTGTTGTAGTAGGCTGTTAGTTTATAGTCGGTAATCGTCGGGCTGTGTTTGCCTACACTAATATTATAAAGAGGTAAAGTTTGTGTTTTTGTTCGTAGGAGGTAATCTCTGGAAGTACTGGTCCGATTGCTAAAATTTTTCCACCGATAGAAAACTCCTTTATTTCCGAGTGACATAGGCCATATTTTATGTACCTACGCGGGCGAACCTGCGGGCAAAAGCTAGCTGTCGATAATTTGAGGTAATAATTGCAACTTGATCATGTTTAACCCGATTAGGTTTAGATTAATAAAAAAATATACAAGTTTGCACCACTACAAGAATCAAGGCACATCACTAGCAAGAAGACACACTAGAGAATTTTTGAGGAAGTTCGAAGATTCCGGTGGCTTTTGGTTTTTTTTTTATAGCCATGTAAATAGCTGAAACATGGACAGTTTTAATTTAAAGAAACTAGATAACTAATGTCACTAATTTTACATTTAAAAGTACTCTAATACAATACACATCTAAATAAAATTAAAATTCAGGGTCTACGCCTTAAACTATTTTTTTTAAATTGTACTTTAATGAAAAATTTGGGTCTTATTTTCATAAAACAATAAAAAGTCGATGAAAAAATATCCACAGGGCATGAGAAGTGTTTAGGGGTCTGAAAGGATAGCAGATGACCCCTCCCGTGCAAGCCGGGGGCCCCGGGATGAAGGCAAAGAAGAAACAGAAGTGGGTTTTTAGTCAGTAAAAGTCTGACACTATCTCGCGCCCCATCCAAGAGCGGGATTTGTCATTAAATTATTTACCCAACTTAAAAAAAAGATGACCCCTCCCGTCGACCATTTCAATTTGGCACACGATGGACCAAACACCCTGTGTATCTGCCACTAAAAAAAAACACTCATAAAAACAATTTTCACATTTAGAAACCTTTATTATCCATCTCGCCCTCCAAAAGACCTAGGTATTGAAAATAAACCATTTTTATTTTATTACACAACCGTCTAAATCACCTCTATATTGTGCAGTACAAGAATATCGTCTCAAACTATTTAATTTGGTGGCACATCTTGTAAAGGTCGTATCTATGTTGACCTCTAAAGTGTCATTGAACTTTTCGGCATTTTGATTTGTTTTTAAATCATTCTGAGGTTGTTGTCACCTATTTTTAATTAAACTAGACCTGTTTGATAATTTAACTTGTTTAGAACGATTTTGCTGTCTTTTTTTTTTCGATATAAAGGTTATTCCGATCGACTGGTCCGATGGACTTGGTCTAGTGGTTAGTGACCCTGACTGGATTCGTGGATTCAATTCCCACCTAGGATATAATAATATATTGTGGGATGAGCACGATCATTTATTCTGTGTATGGAAAGAAAGAAAGAAGAAGAAGAAAGAAAGAAAGAAAAACTTTTTTTTTGGCGGAACAAAGCGCAAATTTAGAACTTACAGATTATAAGCATATTAAGTGAAAGAAATATGCGCCACATCTGCGCAAAACGGCCGAACGTTCAGCATAATGCCGTGACCACACGCAAAATGCAATGAGTCTATGAGTGTAATTTATCTATAATACAATATACACATAGTATTTAGAGTTAATTATAATAAGTACGTTTATCAGTTGTCTAGTACTCACAGCACAAGCTCTGATTAGTTTGGGCCTAGATGGCGGTGTGTAAAAGTTGTGGATTATTATTACATATTTATAATTGTCGACGGCTACTACCCAATTAGTGTTTTCATTTACTGGACAAATTGATCAGTAATCGTGTTTTAACAAAATAACAGTTTTTAAAGGAGTTGCTGACGATTCGGGCACAATATTTTCGGACACAATGTCCGGATTGACACATTTTATTTTCAATATTTTTTCACTGACGGCTCAGACACCACGAAATTTGTGGAAGCGATAAAAATGCACGTATCATGACAGATGACGTTATCGTAAACAGTCATGCGAGAGCGCGCGTTTCCAAGTAGCCGTTCAGAAAAACTTCCAAAATCCATCATTTCTTGACGGAGTTTAATAATTTAAAAAATTTAATGCTCAGTAAATTATTACACATATGATGTTTGGGGGTAGAGGGAACAGAGAGTAAAGTCCCGCAAACCTCCTTTGAAAAGGGAGGATCCTCCGACCAGACGGTTGTTATATCTGGTGGGCTACTACTGCCCGATAGATGATTTCGGGCTGTTCTATATGTTCTAAACGCGCGGAGAACTTTGATTGCGCGATGCAGGATTAGTTCTTATGTGACGCCATAGATGTCGCTACAGATGTACTAATAAATAGTAAAAATTGGATTTGCTATTATGTGATTGATCCTCATTGAGAAAAGCTAGGCAACTTAACCCAACTATGCTGGCGTTGGATTCCAGACTAACCGAACGCAACTGACTACCAATATTTTACATGGATTGACTGCCTTCTTAACTCCACAACCCGGTCATTGCGTAACACGATACCCCTAGCACGACTGGTGTGACATTCTCTCTATCCGTAACCACTATGAAAGATCTGCAAATGACAGCAGGGATCAACAAGTTAACGTGCTTTCCGAAGCACAAAATCACTAGGTATGTTAAGATGTTCACTCTGTCCTCTATAAGCGATGCTTAACTTTGGATAAGGCATCCAGACTTTGGGGGTAAGTTTGGGGAGTATGAGATTCCACCCCAGTGATCAGCACAGGTTGATTAATAGAGAATGCGTCATGGCATAAACTTTGTACGCGCAGTGGTTGACGATTGGCTACAGCGCTGTCTGTCGCGTGTTCGATTACTGCACTGAACAAACATTTGTATGTTTTGGGTCTGGATGATTTGTGTATGTGAGTTCACATCTTCGTGAAAGCGCCTATGATATAGAAGTTCCTAGTGAAAATAAAATAAGAAAAGACCTTTTTTTTAAAGTGGGAAATCATCCAAATGACTTCTCGCGCCCTGGGTGTTGCGGGAGGGCTTGTCAGACTTTTACTGACTAAAACCACACCTGTGTCCTTCAATTACCCTTTGCGTTCTAGAACTAAGGGTTTCCCTTTCAGAAATTCTCCGCGGTCCTAGCTAGCGGGCATTGGCCCTGCTGGGCCCCTACGGTTTGCTGACATCTCTTTGAGGAGCGCGTGGATTACTACGCGCTGTTGACGGGCTGGGACTGGACTCGGTCCGATGAATTACCGAACAGGAGGACGGCGAGCTACCCACTTGCGTTCTCGACATCCGCAAGTCCGCGTCTACCGTGACTGGTAGTCGGGGTCGGAATTACGGCAGCTAGGGCGTGAGGACCTTCATTCTTCACGCGTGAAGAAAAAACCAAGTACTATACATGAAGATAGAATAAATGACTAAAAAGCAATTTCTAAAAACCTCTTTCCACCAAGGTGTTCGGTCTTTTGTTAAGTTACCTTTTGTAAATGAATATCATGTTACGTTGTGTTACCCTCAAAGCTATCAAGCCGGCAGAAAATTTATTCATAAAAGCCTGCCTGTACAATCTATACCGGCCATTAACCGCCGTAATATCAATAATCAGGTTAAAAGACGTTTTAGCCTTTGACATTTCTCACAGAACATTTACGTAAACTCATTTTATTTTACTTACTGCCTTATTTTGAGTTCATGTACTTAAAATAAAAATAAAAAAACCTACATAAAGGAAGCTGTACTCAAAGTTGAGTTTTCTTCCAGCAAAAAATTGAGTGTTAAAGAGAGATCACTATAGAGGGTAAAGACCAAGTGTCATCGTCATCTTCCTGCCCTTGTCCCGTGTTATTTGGGGTCGGTGCAATACGTTTTTTTTTCTTCCATTCTTCTCTGTCACTCGTCATGCTATCGCTAAGTACAAGTGTACAATTTAAAATTACAATTATACATAATTATAGCTACATATCTAATCTAATATGTATATTTGAAATTTCGTGGCATAGTTATGGAACTTCTCCGAAATGGCTAGATCGATTTCTATAAAACTTTAGTTCTAGAGTTTTATTATTAGAATAGGTTGTAGGCTATTTTTACGCTCATACCCCATTTATTTCTTTGATATTTTATGTGGCAGAATAACTTTTCCCGGGTTAGGTAGTTAGAGAATATATAAATATATATATATATATATAATCTATACCTATATTTAAAAGCGAAATACAACTCACTGATTAATCAATTAATGACTATAACACCTACAAACTTAAAATTTGGCATGTAGGTTACTTATAGGGTGTAGACAATTCGCTAAGAACGGATTTTACGAAATTTCACCCCTAAGGGGGTAAAACGGGGGTCTAAAATTTGTATGGAGAAACCAAATTTTACGCGGGCGAAGCCGCTGGCAGAAGCTAGTATTATATAAAAAAAATTGGTTGCCTGTAAAGTCGGTATACGGGCGAAAGTTTTACGTGACAACGACTTTGAGTGGTAAAATAATTTTAATGTGAATATTCATTCGTATAGTAGGACGCGTGCCTTTCACTTTTTATGTCTGTCTCTCTCGCTCTTAGGCGGGCTAACCATGCCCGAGTGGAAGGGACGCGTGCCTCTCACTCGCTCTCATTGTGAGCGCATAACGTGAGCGGAGCGTAACGCAGTTTCTTGAAGTGTCACCCGGCAAACCAATTTATAAGACGTTGTCACGTCAAAATGTATTTAAACTTCATGCGCAAAGATAGAAATGTGGACTTATCAGTGAGTGGTAACTTACAAGTTGTAAGTCGTGGTTTCAAACCCAGGCAGGCGCATTACTACGCTGTATTGTGTAATTTATTTCATCACCACTGCTCTGGCTTTGCCTAGAAGCAAAAATTGCAAGACATGTGACATTCACCAACCAGCACCGGACCCGCGTAGTGGATTACGGCGTATTCCCTTCCTACCGAAGAAGCCCAAGTCCCAGCAGTGGGAACATATTAAGCTGATTATATGAGCAAGCATGTAATGAGTGCTGGACCCATCCACCTACAAAGTTGCTTAACCAAAATTTATCGTTATTATTTACCTAAAAGCTTCTTCTATAGCCCTAGTCATCTACAGACTTTATATAATAACTTGCCTTCCTAACTTCTACCATTTTCTACCAAAAAGACGCCAAAAAACATTTTTCCTACCCTCGTCAGCCCTCCATCATACGAAAAAGATTGAATACGCTTATGACGTCATCGGAATCAAACGTCATAACATTCATGAGATAATGGTTATAAACGAGCGAACATCGGAAACTCACCTATCTGATTCCTGAAGAAAATTTTGAGCAATCTAAAAAGAACCTTAAGTCAAGCAACTAAAGCTTATATAGTAATACCGTCACGTAGCGGTCAGTGCGTAATGGATACTCATTTATTTTTACAGGAAATTGAACCGTATTTCTCATAACGTAAAAGTGTTATTGATGTAGCATGAATACGGAAGGTGTACTCCGTACAGATCGTTCAATAAAGATGAGTGATTTTTTTTTTAAGTCACGAAAAGATGGTATCTTTTTTACTTTAATTTACTGGCCTGTTGATCTAGTGGTTAGTGGCCCTGACTGCTATGCCGGAGGTCATGGGTTTGATTCCCACCCAAGACAAATGTTTTTGTGATGAGCACGATCATTTGTTATGTGTCTGTGTGAAATTTATCTATAATATTTATGTATTTAGAAATATATAAGTATATTTATCAGTTATCTAGTACTTATAGCACAAGCTCTGCTTAGTTTAAAACTAGACGGCGTTGTGTGATAGTTGTGAAATATGATTAAAATAACCTCCTCCTCCTTTTTTGAAGTCGGTTAAAAAATTATATTAAGAAGCTCGCTCATGTTTTGTTTGAGGTCGTGTGTTTAGGTCACGTCGTATTGATCGATATGTCACGGACGATTAATAGCATCGTTAATTAATATTTACTGTGAATAAACGGATCCTCATATTATGCAAGCGCGTATTAATTACACACGGTGTCTTTAACATCGATCCACAAACGAATACCACGGATCCAGTTTAACCAAATAAAAAAAATCTGTACCATTTTTAATTTAGATAGTGTTAAATCATTATTCTAACTAACCCCAATGATATTTTTAGTAAATAGAGTATGAATGAGACCATATTAAAGAATCAACTGGCAAATGAATTATATTTCAATTATCTTTTTTTTTGTTTTTATTTTCCGTACAAAATAATTCGACAAATTCACGATTATTTATGTAAACCACCCTAACGTGAAGTATGACAGTGTAAATAAGTAATGTTATTTGTTTATTTGAAAACTTCTTTAGATTCATTCAATGACTGGTGACGTCACAAAAGTAAAGGTTTGTCATACGGGTGTAAATTTTTGACCTAAATTAATTGTGATTTATGATATCTTCGACCCCGTGCAGTTTTGGACCACATATTCTAGGACTTTTAATATTATTTTTCCTTGTAGAATATAAACCTTGAGTTATGGGATATCAAAAACTGTATTATAGGTATGTAAATTTATTATGCATAACCGGCAGAATCCAAGGTCCATCGGACAACCCGACGTACGGTGAGTATCCACCCTTACATTGTTGAAACTTCAACGGTCCGGACTAAGCGGTTCGCTTCGTCGTTTATACCGCGTACATCGAAGAACTGGAAAAATTTGCCTGCTGCGGTCTTCCCGTCCAACTATAATTTAGTTGCCTTCAAGGCTAGAGTGAATAGGCTCTTAACAAACTAGTGCGCCTTACAATCAATGATTGCATCACTGCTTACCATCAGGTAGGATCGCAGACAAGCACTGGTTTATATCAATTAAAAAAAAAAACTGTTGATTGAGTGTAACGATCAAAGCCAATCAAGTTAAAACTGAGATTAATATAACTACAAAAAAGTCCTTGAAATAAAACCGTATAGTAAGACAATTATCTACTTGAACTTCCGGATCTCACGAAGATCATACTAATAAAATTTCAATAGAACATTATAAACCATCGACCTTAAAAAAGATTGCACATCAATCTGTTGAATGGTGAATGCGGAACAAGCAATGGTATTATCCCAAAGTTCCTGAATTGGTATTCATTTTAAAATACACTTTATTTTTAAAGCAATAAAGTTCAAATTGTGTTGGAGTTTGAAATTAATGAGTTTTTTTTTTAATTATTACTCGTATTGTTTTCTTAATTATAATGTGAGGAAATGCGGTGTTTTTACAAGATTTGTAGTAGCAGATTTATTATTTGAAATACTTAATGTCTAATTTTTATTTCCTTTATAATACAATATGGCGGCGACCGGACGCTATTCCGTTTTCTTGGGTAGCTGGACTGTTCTTTTCAAATTGTAGTAAGAAAATTTACAGGAAACTTTATTACTTACAGAATTTCATCATTCATTCATTGGTAAATTTTTTATAGATTACTTTTTATATCGACCTTAATTTTTTGTGCTTTTGGGTACAATATTGACTGGTCTACACTGTACTCTTGTACATTAATATTATAATATGGAAATATTATAAAATCAATCATTTTTTTTTTAAAGAGTACCTAACAATGGAGTTTTTGTGAATTGGAACGTGCACTTATAGTTTCTGACGTTTTAAAAGTGCCTATGTAGGCCTATATAATAATAATATAATAATATTTTTTTAGTTAGTTCAAATATACCCATTTACAGAATCAAAACACATCAAAAAAATTAAATAAAATAACCAAAATTAAACCCAATTAAATACATTAAAATTAATGAGACACTGTCAATGAATTACAATTATATTAAATAAATTAAAATCAAATTTAATCAAGTAAAATAAATTAAAATTAAAGTTCAAAACATACAAATCAATTAAAAAATTATTCTATGTAGAATAACAGTAATTATTATTTTCCGGTAAGGTTAAAAAAATACAGCCATGTCTATGACTTATATCTAGCTAGTCCAACTGCTGGACAAAAGTCTCCATAAATTCTTTCGACTGTTCCCGGCTTTAAACAACTTCTTGCAAATTCTTAAGGAAGACATCCATCACTTCAGTCATAATAATAATTAGGTACATTATTACATTCTTATTTTTATCACAAGCCGATAGTCATTCGAAAACTAATTTCAAAAACGATTTCAAGTTCAATGATCTCATATAAAATGCGGTATTAGCTAACAATAACAAGAAATAAATAAATCATGACCTTTAAGAACTCGCTCCAAACTGGTCTAACTACTGAGGTTACAGAACTATGAATGTCTTGTGTGTTATAAAAAAAATAAACAAGAAAATCGATTTAATAATAGTCGGGTAGAAAATAAAAATGCAAAGTCACTTACAACTTTAAATAACTATAATTTTGCAAAAATGAAGTAAGTACTCGTGTTGAATATTTTCTTTAATCTTTTTGTAGAGACATGATTTTTATGATTATTATTGTAAGCAATGATTATCCAGTGGAAACTGCCCCGACTTACGAGTCGGGTACGTCGCGAGTTCAAACCTAGACAGGCGCTTTACTTTGTGTAATTTATTTTCATCACCACTGCTCTCAAAACGGTGAAGGGAAATATCCGAACCGAAACTTCGAAGACAAGTGACAAGTACCAACTCGCACGGGACTGGCGTGGTGAATTAAGACCCCTCTCTTAGATAGGAGACCTGCCCCCCTAACCAAGTTACGACCGTTTCGTTTCGATACTCCTGCGTCGAATGCTTCGAGTCGGTCATGCCTCCGAATTCTTTGTTTTGACGTCATCTCAACGCTCAGTCACGTGATCAGAACAAAGGAGTCGGAGGCGTAGCCAACTCGAGGCGTTTAACGCAAGAGAATCGAAACGAAACGGTCGTAACTTGGCTAGGGGCGCTGAGTCCTAGCAGTGGGAACATTATAACACTAATTATGCTTATGATTTTTATGAATATTTTAGCAATATTATCTTGCGTGGAAGGTCACCCTCCACTTAGGTGACGACGATTCAACAAGATCAAAGTCATCACAACACAGATATAGCACAAAATCGTGCTCAACGGAAAATAAAGAAAACAAGGGCTGACCACAAATAAATAGGATAAGATCTAGCCAGAAGAATATCATCTTATCAAAATACCTGACCTGCTGAACTGGACAATTGTTCAAGAGAGTGGCACGCAAAGACCAACTGAAATAACACAAATTTTAATGCGTTTTAGTCTGTAAAAGTCTGACAAATGATGAATGACATTTATTTTACAAATAAGTTTAAAAAAACACTTATACACGTAAAATTTTTTTTTTTTTTTCGTTATTTTAAACTAAATGAGGCTGGTGTTTTCTACCTGACTACCCTGAGAAGAAACACCGAAACAAACTCAGGGGTCAAAGGCTCTTTTAAAGTCCATGAACTGACACACATGACACTTCCTCTCGCTTCATGCTGAGGAGTTGTAATGCATGCATAATTGTGCGTATTGGTGAAATGTTTTTGGCTCTGTAGTAATATTATCAATTTTTCTCTTCTTGTCATTTCGCTGGGTTTGTTAAAAACAGCTCTCGGCACTTAGCTTAAAATGACACTGTATGACCTTCATCTCCATAATCAGTTATTCTTATTTCATTCCATATAAATCTCCGTACCTTCGTGACGGCGTATGCGCATGTCAGGATCATTAGGTACATTGTTGAACGACGCCATTCTGTCGCTAAACAAATGGAATTACCTGTAATTGGTCAATTACTGCACAATTGAAGTTATAGGGAAAACTGGTGGGCTATTGTTTACCTGCTTTTTCTTACTGGAAAATCATCAAACAACTTCTTTCGCTCTGGGTGAAGTGAGAGAGAGGGTGAGTAGCTAAATTGAATATTTTGTTTTTTTTTTAGATGGGAAAATCATCTTATGACAAATCCCGCTCTTGGGCGGAGCGGGAGATAGTGTCAGACTTTTACTGATTAAAAACCCACTCCTGTTCCTTCTTTGCCTCCATCCCGGGGAAGGGGGGGGGCTGGGCGAAACCCGGGTGGTTTCGCTTTCACACTACCCGTGGAACAAAGTAACGCCGTAGTTCTTCCGGACAAGAAGCGAAACGCTTAGTCCGGACCGTTGAAGTTTCAACAACGCAAGGGTGAATACTCGCCATACGTTGGGTTGTCCGATGGTAGAAAAGAGATGGCGGAATGTCATGCAATTCCCGCGCACACTCCAAAATGCATCTCCAAGGCTGGCTATTCTACGCCTGTGTTTCCACTCATTTATTAGTGTTGATCTATATTTAAATTCCATTCCAATAAATATGATATTAACAACATCATAAAACTACTCCATTGTGCAGAAATTTTATAGCACAAAAATAAAACTGTTAAAAATGCTTGACACGGTTATTGTTTTTGGAAAATTCCCAATACGGTGTAGTTGGAGCGTAATGAAAGTATGTTTTGTATTTTTGTAACGGAACTACCAGTTTTC
The DNA here is from genome assembly GCA_961205895.1 of Mythimna pallens. NCBI lineage: Eukaryota > Metazoa > Arthropoda > Insecta > Lepidoptera > Noctuidae > Mythimna > Mythimna pallens. The sequence goes on along the minus strand of OY540843.1, from coordinate 1,953,918 downwards.
ATATTTGCCTAGTAAAATGCCAGTCATGTGGACGAATTTACAATGTGTTTTCATTACTACCGGTTTCCGTAATTAGATTAGTCATAACCACGCAATGTTTAGGAGTGCTTAACACGTCAATAAGACCAATGTATGGTAATACATAACCCTCATAAGCATGTTTTTCTTTAAATGTATGTATTTAGAAATATGTAAGTATGTTTATCAGTTGTCTAGTACCCATAACACAAGCTCTGCTAGCTTGGAACTAGACGGCGTTGTGTGATAGTTGTGGAATAAAAACAAAAAAAGAAAACTAATTTTCTATTAGCCTCACACCGGTATATTTTAAAGTTATTTTATTATAGTTTGTTATTATATTAAGTTAATAATGTATTTTATTTTTTTGTTTGTCCTGTGCGAGTTACAAAAATATTATGCACAGGTGCTGGCTAGAGAGAAACACAAATTTTATATCATTTTTTTATTCTTGATAGGTTCGTGCTTGAACGCTATGTCACCTGATGGAAAGGGACGATGCGGTCAACGATGGAGCGCGCCTACCTAGAAGTAACCTATACACACTTGACTTAAAGATTCCCGGGTTGTAGCCATCAGGAAATACAGATTCCGGCAAGGAATTCCACTCCTTAGCTGTACGCACTATGATTGTGTTCCCAAAACGTTTTGTGCGTATAGGTGGGATGTTCACCATGTACATAAATATTTTTACAATATGTGTGGGGGTGTCTAGGCACCTAATACTGCCCTTATATTAATCCCAAAATAACTAAACCTACGCATTTCTCAAACGATAGTCATTATGTAAGAGGGTTCATCGAATTTTTAGCTTCTATTAAAAATAAAACTGGGCAAGTGCGAGTCAAACTTGCGCACTATGGTTTCCGTACAAACTACAATTCCAGAATAAAGTCTCAAAGATTTTTGCAAAACGGTTTTTTTTGTGACGTATGTAACAACAAATTTGTTGTTTTCAGATTTAATTTCAACTCCAATACCGCCACGCCTTTCCGAGATAAAGGTTCTTAACAGACAGAAAGACAGACGGACGGACAACAAAGTGACTTTTTTTTGTTGTTGCCGGGGTGGAAAGTCCTCATGGATGTCCTTCGCCTGGGGCAGGCGAAGGGGTCTGTCAAACTCTTACTGACTAAAAACCACCTCGGTGTTCCCGCCCACACTTGGACCGGGGATCGTGGGATCTTCCATGATCCCCGAATAAAGTGACCCTAGCCTAACCTAACCCTAGTAATCGTAACCCTTAGTTCCGATTTTTCATTTTGAGGTACGGAACCCTAAAAATCAACCTCTGCGTAGGACGACTGGCCTATTCGTAATCCAACCGAAACCTTTTTATAGGGATCTAAATATGACAATGTCAGAAGCTGAATACTGGACTAGACAAGAAATTTAACAACAAAACGTATCTGAAAGAGATGTCAGCCAACAGTAGGGGCCCAACATGGCGGATGCTTGCTGGGGCCATGGATTGGTTCTGAAAAAGATATACGCATGGTCCTAGAACGCAAAAGGCTACTGAAGGGACATAGGTGTGGTTTGGCCATCGAAACGCTGAGAATTTAAGGTGGGATACCATCAAACAACTTCTCGCGCTCTTTGGTGGAATGAGAGGGCGTATCAGACAATTACTGACAAAAACCCACCTGTGTCCTTCAGTTACTCTTTGAGTTCCAAACGTTCCCGCAATCTAATATTCATAAAACGATAAAATAACAATAAATGCCAGAGGCAACAAGAAAATTAACAACAGCTTCATGAGAATTATATTAATAAATTAAAACTAATAACTGCAATCATCTTCAATTAATGTTGTATTTCGCTGAAAAACTGCCGACATAATGATTTTAAGAGAATAATTATAATTAATTCTGATAAACAATCTGCAGCCGTTAATAAGGCTCCCATGGTAGCGTCAATTTTATTTGACATTTGATACACCGTTATTGAATATTACATCACATTTAATTTTGATTAGCTTTTACACATAGTTTTACTCAAGGGTCCCAACCTTTTTAAGCGGTTTTTTTTTTCAGGTTGGAAAATCATCTAATGACATCCCCTGCTCTTGGACGGAGCCCCGATAGTGTCAGACTTTTACTGACTAAAAACCCACTCCTGTTCCATCTTTGCCATTTTTCCAGGGCCCCGGGGATCTCTTTCGCATCACCCATGGGCCCAGTAGGATCCTGCTGGGCCCCTACAATCTTTTTATGAGGTGGGAAATGATCTAGTAGCTTCTCTCGCTCTGGATGGAGCGAGGTGATTTAGACTATTACTTAATTTATATCGGAAAATTGTTTAGACATAATTCAAATACAAAACTATACCAATTTTACGTCACATTACGGCGTTGCAATTGTATGGATT